>CM074688.1:23859892-24524935 GCA_037355405.1 Vitis amurensis | reverse complement strand
TTATGTAGATTTGTAACTATAGCACATTTTGGAAATAATGGCTCAAGGAGTGAACCTAAGATTGTGTTGACTTGGAATTGCCCTAGGAATTTCATATGCTCAAAGTTTGGTATTAGCTTTGTGATTGTCTTAAATTTGCAACAATGTCACTCCTCAAGATATAATGACCCAAGCTAGAACTATTGACCCCGAGAAGTAATCACAATTATTTTTCTACAATTCAAGAAATAATGGCTCAAGGATTAATTCGATTGTGTTTGGCCTATGGATTCTGTTACACCTAAGACGACTCAAGATTTAACGTTATCACAACACTCTTTGGCAAATTATGGTTCAAAGAGCAAGTCAAATATCAATCTTAAAAAGTAAGGTCAAGATTTGGTGCAGAAAGAAAATTTACTTGAGATAAGAAAATTGAAAAAAAAAAAATTGCTCAGTTGTGGGAAAAAGATAGTCATCATCTGATAGAGAAGCCAGAACTGGACATACACCAGAAATGTACAAATGATGAAAGAGAAGTGAGCCTGTGGAGGCCCTACTAAGATAATGGCAGCTTCAGATTCACATGATGTCCCATATAAAGTGATGTAAGGTTGGAGGCTAAACTGCAGTCTTCTGCTTCTTCTGGTTAGCCCAGTCTTCCAATTTCAAATATTTAAGATTGCCAAGCAGCCCTGCTGCTCCAAAGTCCAAAGGGTACAAGTCCATTCCACTACCAGATCTCCAGACTTTCAAGACCACTGAGGCATTCTAATCCAAATTAACCTGCTCTCCTACAAAAGATGCAATCTCCCCATGTCCTTTTACCATCAGTTTTTAGAATATGAAATTTCCTGATTTCAAGCATTGGGAGTGTTGCAGGCAGCCCTTTCCTTTGTCAAAACCTACATCATGGCAAAACATACCCAATTTAAATTATGAATGCACAGGCATAGCCAGTTTAAAATAAGGAAGAGTGGTCTCTGCTTTTGTTATTTTGAGTAGGGAAAGTAGAGTTCAAAGAAAATTGCTAATATTTATGATAAATGAAAGCCCGTGCCTGATTGAAAGCAAGGAGAGGATATGGCTGGGACAGTAAATGGATATATCTAATATCTATATCAATAAAGGGGTGGGCAATGTGGTTCTCTTATAAGCACATTTTTTTAGAATAGGATAACCTGTGCTAAGCCTTCTAAGTATTGCAGGCAGCCCAAGGACCACAGATTAGGTGATCAATAAATATGTAGGCACCTTTCTTAAGATACTATAGTATACATCCAGAGTCAGCCAGAAGGTTTGTTTAATGCCCTCTCCAATCTTCTTAAGACTGGATTGAACTCAAAACAAAAGTAGTATAACCTTGCACAAATAAACCTGCAGTACAATTCATGGATCTGTGGATGGGACTGTATACGTGTAAAATTAGGGTTAATCACACTGCAAAAACAACAGAATGCCAACGTTACTTCATCTAGAAAAATGACTCTGTTTGTGTGAAACAGAGGATTAACAGCAGCATGAAAAGCAAAGAGAGAATGCCAAGCCATAACTACAGTCGATGTCCACCTCTAAATGAAACATCATTGAAAAATCTTGTGAGAAATTAAAAATCAATTGCACCAGTCATAGAAATTCACCATATTTTTTTCATCCTACATGTTGAGAAGAAATTTCATTTATTTTCTGAAGGCCAAACCAATATGGGGCCAATGAAATGGGAAGCCACATATTCTGAACAGGGAGACATACCTATTAGTTTGCTTTCATTTCTTTACTAGGGAAACCAGAACTCTAAGGGAGACATACCTGTTTACCTCTGCAACATCCTTGTCAAGCCAGAACCCCATGAATTTAGAATGAAAATTGGAAGTCACATTAGCGGGAAAATAATTAGCAAGAACTACACAAACACTACCAATCAAAATGAGCTCTTTCAAGATAGTTTATACATAGCTTCAGTTCATAATGGCACTCTGTGGTTGAATGAGTGATGTTTGGATAGAAATTTGAAGTGAGCAACAATGAACAATTCCTTGAAATACCATCAAAGACTTAGTGACATGACAATGTAAATATTTATAAATGATCATTGCAAATCATTTTGCAAATCACTATACAAGTCTACCAACAATTATAAAAATAAAAAAGGACACAGTTGAAGAGACATAAATGAGAGAAGAACCCACCCCAGTCAGTAGCTTCTGTCATCTTCACCTGTGCTTCCTGCCACATCTCTACCAAGCAGTATCCCTCTGAATGTACAAGGCAAGAACATAAATTGGTCATAACTTCACCAGCATTATGAAGAGAAATAATTACATCCTATTTCAGAATGATTGGATCTCTTGAAATAGTTTCAAGGACAAAATAAAATGACAAAGTAAATATTTACAAAGTAAGAACCATTTCGAAAAGTAATACTAAACTTAAATGCTATCATAGGTTTCATCATCTGAATTATAGTTTTACTTACTTTCATCTTCTCTACAGAACTTTTATTTGTGTAAAAAAATTTGGACTAAATCCAAGACAATTGGTTTAAATATTGGAAAGTAAACAAAGGCTAGAAAAGCAGAAGTGGGTTGTACCTGATTGACTAAAGTAAGCATAAAGATGAATGGATCTATCGTTCTTGACAAGAGAAAAATGTATTTCAATCTGAGTCTGCTATCTTTCAATGGATGTATGAGCCATCTATTTGAATGCAGGGGATGTGGGCGAAGTTGGGCCAGTATCCTCCCTTCAAGCAGCTTTCTTTTATAATAGGACAACCAGTGATTTCAAGTCTTCCAAGTGTTGCAGGAACCTCCAAGGAACTGAGCTTGCAGCAATAATCAATACCTAGTTCAGTTAGAGACACCAGATTTTGGAGAGCCAGGGAGGTTAATGATTTCAGGTCACTGATGTAAAGATAGGTCAGAGATGGAGGAAGAAGACACTCTTCATCCGAAAAAGAAACCATATTGGGAAGCATACTACATATGGTCAATTCAGAAAGAGAGGTGAGGGTAAGGAGTCCCCATTCAGATATGGGTGTTTTCAGATTCTGACACCATCCAACGTAAAGTGATGTTAGATTGGGGGGCAAACCCCCTTCTGGAAAGGATTCCACTCCTGGACAACCCCGTATGCCTAGAGTGTGAACAGATGTGAGGTTTTTCATTTGCTGTGGAAGGGACCTGAGATTCACACATCTCCAAATACGAAGGTGCCTGAGGTTGGGGGTGGACAACCCTCTTTTTGGAAAACACTCCAGACCTCCACAATCTTCTATGTGGAGCTCCTTGAGGCTTGTAAGGCATTCTGGTAGGATTTTAAGATTTGGATAGCCCCTTATGTCTAAATATTCAAGAGCTGTGCCATTGGGTGACATTTTCTCTGATATTGACTCCAAGTTTGCGCATCCCCAAATACAAAGGAGCTCAAGGGTGGAGGGTAACTCCCCTGTTGGAAAGAACTTGAGAGAGGAACAATTCTTTATCCACAATTTTTCAAGGCAACAAGTGTTTTTGCCTACAGTGGAAGAGGACTTGTGGTGCATCATTTCCTCAGGTAGAGACTCCAAATTTTCACAATCTTCAACCCTCAGATGCTTGAGTGTGGTGGCGGGTAGCTCACCATTTGGAAAGCATATGAGAGATGGGCAGTTCTGGAGCACCAGAGATCTGAGCAAGGGTGACGAAGCGGCCTCTGGAAATGAAACCAGTTTGGGGCACCTCTCTAATTTCAACTCTTGGAGAGATATGAGACTTCGCAATCCGTTTGGCAGCTTCTCCAGGTTAGCACAGTCTTGTATTTTCAAAATTTTAAGTTTGCAAGGTAGCATTTGCTCCTCCAATGTTACAAGCCAGTGACACCGTCCAATAGCTAATGTTTCTAGACGACTATCAACCCCACTTCTGAACACCAACCCTTTACATTCTTCTAAACTTAATTCACCAAGAGATGCAAATCCTGAAAAGGGAACTTTCAAATTTGGACACCCAAAGATATCAAGTTTAACCAGAGAAGGTAGGCAATGAGGCAAGTGTATACCAAGCTTTGAGCATCTCCTTATTGTAAGTTCTCGAAGGAATGGAAAAGGTTCAACTTCTTCATCTGCATCTGGAAAAAACCAATCTTCCCATGTTGGCATATTTTCAAACTTTAGTAACTCCAAGGATGGAAAAGGCTTGACAATCCCTCCATAAAACTTCTCATCTATTGTTCTAACTTCACTCATCCCTTCGATGTGCAAGTTTTTGAGCAAGGATAATTGGCCGAGAGATGGTAATGACGTGCATGTCTTGCAATTCTTGAGAACCAAGTGTGTCATTAATGGGAATGAGGGATCCTTTATCCAATTTGGAAAGTTTGGTCCACCATAGAACGCAATGGTGAGCTTTTCCAGATTTCTATGAGGTTGTAGCCACTCTAAAACAAGCCTCTCATTCATTTTATTTCTTGATTCACCAAAATCACTGCTCCATTTCAGTGTTAACTCTTTGATGTTCTGCTTCTTCTGTAAATTAACACTCCTTGCATCTTGAATATCTACCACATTATGCAACCCTGAAATGGAAAGCTTTCCTTGGAGACCCAACAAATTCTTTAATTCTTTGACACCCGACCTGCTACCTCTGCCCACAATAAAGTCGGATAATGTTTGCAAATTGGTTAAGTTTCCCATTTGAGGGGGCATCTCCTGTAGTTGAACTGCACCAGAAATATCAACATGTCGAAGGTTGATGAGGCCTCCAATTCCCATAGGCAACTCAACAAGTCTATAGCAATTGCGTAATATCAGTGTTTGCAAATTATAAAGATGACCCACTGAATCGGGTAACCTATTCATCAAAGAATCAGATAAATTCAAATAGCGCAGATGTTTCAAACGGCCTATGGAATTTGGTAACATCTCACTTATGAAATAACCACTTAATGACAATACCCGCAAACATTTCATTTCTTTTAAAAGGTCATCTAGCACCTTACTTGAAATGAAATATGTAGAAAATGTAGTGAGTGGCAAAGCAACTAACGTCCGCAAACACTTAGCCTTATGAAACGCTTCGAATTTTCTCATCATCTCGTAACGTTGACGATTGAATGACAAATGACGAGCCTTCTCTGAAACAGCCGTGGATTGCTTATTATTCTCTAAGTCATCATCCAAATTAAAGCATATGTCTCCGGCAATAGATTGTGCTAAATCGTTAATAAGATCATGCATTAAAAATTGGGATGAATTTTGAGTTGACTGTTGAAAAAATGACCTTGAGAATAAATCATCAAAGTACTCACAACCTAACTTCTCAGGCTGGTTCTCTCCCTTTGTTTGTTGCAGAAAACCTTCTGCCATCCATAATAGGATTAATTCATCTTTGTTGAATTCATAGTCTTTTGGAAATATCGAGCAATAAGCAAAACACCGCTTCAAATGAGAAGGAAGATGATGGTAGCTTAGCTTGAGAGCCGGAAGAATATGACTTTTCTCCTCCGGGAGATCCCATATCTTGCTTGTTAATATATCTTCCCATGCTCTGCGATTTAGTTGATTGCGCAACATGCCACCAAGCGCCTTTGCTGCCAAAGGCAAGCCTTTGCACCTTCTGACTGTCTCCTCTCCAACTTCTTTCAGGTGTGGATAAGCATCAAAGTTTCTTGCCCCTAATGCTTGTCGGGTGAATAAAGATAGACAATCATCATATGATAACTCCTGAAGGGGATAAGCTGAACAAGTTCCGGTAACAGATACAACCCCTTTATTACGGGTTGTGACAATAAGCTTACTACCTGACGCTCCGGCTCTCATCGGCATGCACAAAATATCCCATTCATCAAAATTCTCATTCCAAACGTCGTCCAAGATAAGAAGAAATTTCTTCCGGTAAAGTTTCTCCCTGAGCTCAATCTGAAGCAAATTAAGATTGTTGGCATAACGTGTATGTGGAGAAAGTGATTGCAGAATAGTTTTGGTCACCCTCAAAACATCAAAATCATCGGAAACACAGACCCAAGCTCGCAAATCAAAATGATCCTTCACTTTATCGTCATTAAACGCAAGTTGAGCAAGAGTAGTTTTGCCTATACCTCCCATGCCGACGATAGGGATCACGCAGACTTCATCATCACTTGGATCATCCTTGAGCAGCATGGCAAGTATGGCGGCTTTTTCTGTTTCCCTGCCGTAAATACGAGATTCTATCACCAAAGAAGTGGATGGCAGTCTCCGTAGTCTCTTTCTACCAGACCAACCAGCAGAAACATCTCTTAAGTCCAGGTGCTTTTTTTGGGCTGAAATATCTTGTAATCTGGCAGTGATCTCCTCTATCTTGGAACCCATACTTAAATTGGACCAAGCAGCACTCAAAGTGAGACTAGTAGACAAAGAAGAGAAAATGCTCTGAACAGTACCAGTGGGCGGTTGGGGTTGAGCCACGATCAAGTTGCGTCGCAAAGCTTGGGTGGCGAATTCATCCAAGATGTCCTCCACATCGTAAGCCAAGTCTCTGAGGTCGTGTAGCCACATCTTCACCAGGGGGTTTGTCATCTGCTTGTCCTCCGCGTCATGGAGCACTGCGTAGATCTTCATCAATATTTTCTTCCACTCGTTCAGTTCAGAATCCACTTGCTCTTCACGTGCGTACTTCCACAGCTCCGGCGAGGCGACCATGTCGACCAACTTCTGAATGAATCCAGACAAAACGGCTTCTCCAACAAAACCAGCCATGTTTTTTTTTTCTTTTCTTGTAGGTAACAAGGGATTGATTAAGGGAACTCTCTGCAACAGATCTTTAAGAATATTAGATATTCTTCAGAAGTAAAGTTTGTAGCTAAAAAAGGATTAGGGGAAGTCTCTGCAACTCTTGAGAAGAAAAGTATTTGGGAATACGGCATTGAATTCCATGGAAGTGAGGGTCCAGACGGTCTGAAAGATGGAAAGTGACCATGTGTTCCAGTCACAAAAGAAAACAAAACCAAATGCGAGACCTTTAGTGATGTCCTTGGACTAATTCAGTAATTCTAGGTTGGTCCACAGGGTTGGTATCTTGAAAACGCTTTTCTGCGTTCATATTCATGAGGTGAAATCTTAACTAATGCCCATTAGAGAAGACCATAAGGCGATATCTAGGTCATTGACAGCTTTTTACATGATGGGAATATATTAAGTTTTATTGGAAAATACCAAATAATAAAATGATATATTTTACTATTTTCTATAAATTATAAAAATATAATTATAACCTACTCAATATAGGCTTTTTATGTTTATCCTCATCTCATAATATTTGAGACACTTTCTACCTTGGATTAAATTTCCTTGAGTTAATTTTTTATCTCTTCATAACATGTATTTCATAACACACATGAATTTTTTGCACATATTTTTATTAGTGCCCTGGATTGTTTTAATATACCGTAATCAAGGCAACAAGCTATCTTCACTTGGAAACTTTTCTGATCCATATTTTCACTTCATGCCAAAACTTCTTCACATGTCATGGTCTCCTCACGAGCCGGTCCTCTTTTGTACTATGGTCCCCTCATTTATTATAGATAATGAAATATATGCTTTATATATTACATTCTTATTAGATTATGATTTGACTCCACCTTTAACCAAAATTTCTTCTACAATTTTCCTATATGTTCCATTCTTCTTAGCTTTAGTAAGTTCACACAAAGAAGTACATGAAGTTTAATATGATTCGACTAGTTAATATATATAGAATATTTGTAATGTTGATATGATATTATAATATTAGATTTCTTTATACAATAAGGAATGCTATTGGAAATATCTTTACAAATTTTCTAGATATTAAGGCAAAAAATTTACACGATGAAGATGAGTTTATAAAAACTATATATGATATATGTATAAGGAGTAGGGAAATATGAGATTTTTTATTTTTATTTTTTGTCCTTTATAATATTAATTTTTTAATTTTTTTTTTATGATATAGTGAAATTATTTTCTCTCATCCATAAATATAAAAATAGTTAGTTAAATCAAGTTAAAATCTCATATACCTTTTTGTGAAAAAATTATCTTTATATTCGTATACTAATATGTTGGCAATAAATCTTTGTCTATGTTAGAGCTTTTTCTGATACAACATGTGATATCAAAGTTTTTTCCGACACATACAACAAGTGGTATTGGAACTAGGTAATGGGTTTAAGTTATAGAAGTAGAATGTTAAAGAAATAATTGTTAGGTATGTGATGACTCATTGAGAAAATGATAGCTAAAATGAATGATCCCAGGATAGGTATGTAAGGCAAACCCAAAGTCCAAGATAGGTGTGTTATCGGTAAGGATGAAAATATAAAAAATATAAATTTTATAAATATACATTTATTATTAAGTTGCATTATAGATTATTTTACAATATTATTATGTTAATATGTCTAATTTTAAAATATATTTAATATTAAAATTATGATATATTTTAATTTAAATATATTCAATGATATCAAATAAATAATAATATATGTATAATTTTTTTAATATTTATATTTATTATATTTAATAAATATATAGATTATATAAAAAAGACAAAATTATGCTTTTATATTTTTGGTAATAAATTAAATCAAATAATTATAATTTATTTATTTAATAATAAAAAATTGAAAAATCAATGAAATATTAGTAAAATATCCAAAAATATCAATGAAATATCATTTAAAACATGAAAAAAATTCAAAAAATTGGTAAAATATCCAAAAATATCGGTTGATGGATATATCTTTTTGAATTTTGTATCGGTATCCACGGATATTGGATATATCAGCATATATTTGGGTATTTTAATCCTTGGTTATGGGATCTTCAATCTCCATTGTGATTGTTAAGTCACATTATAAGACTCAGGATAAGTAAAAGAGTCTTAGGATAGATGTGTTGTGGGATAGTCAAGTCCCATCATGAGCCTTCAAATCGTTAAAGCCTTGGAATAAGTGCTAATTAAGGGGTGGTTATGGCATTTGGGCCTAATGGCCTAATCAAATTGCTGTGTCAAAGCAGAAGAGAAGGCAGCTGCCTCTGCAACAAGAGCTTGAGGAGTATAATAGAACAAGTCATAAACACTACAGTGCACCAACCTTTACTTGAAGTTGGAAAATAAATAAATCAATAGAAGTATATGATATGTAACTGAGAATAGCATACATATTCATGCTTGTGTACAATAGCAGAAACCAGAAGAATAAGTCCTAATAAGCACTGAACACGTTCATCATTCTTTTCTTCATACCTGAAATAAGAAATTCAGAAAAGGAACTATCAACTTACAAAATGGAGGAACCCATATCGGAGATTCTCAGAAGGAAAAACAAAATAGATAATCATCTAACATTGAGGTAAAAAACATACCATCACCATGTGAATTTGCTGCTTAGTGTTCGGAAATTTTGGATTTCATATGTTTCTTTGCTTCTTTGTTTCTTTCCTTCCTGTATGTAGACAGAAATTTCCTTTCTTTATTTAGAAATGAACTCAGAATTTTGCCAATGAAAATGGGAGATGCATACTGGGAATAGGCAGTAGGCATACCTTGTTGAAGGAGGGAAAAACACAGCGCAAACGACAAATGACTCATCAATCGGCTTCCTTGATCTGAAACAAATAAGAACAAAACAGCTTAAGCAGGGCAAGAGATTTTGCACCCAGTTTTAGCCATAAGCCAGTGATGCTGTCAAAAGCCACCTCCTATCCAAGCCTTCAATAAACACATGGAAAATCATATTAACAAGATAATCTGAAACTGGGATTGAGTTGCAAATAGGCATACCTGACTGAGTTTTTTTTCCTCTTTTGTGTACAGGACAGAGAATTCATCTTGGGATGCTGTTAGCATTCCCTTATTTCAAGTCTTGATAGCGTTGCAGGCAGCCCAATGGACCGGAGCTTAGGGCACCTGTAGATGGATATCCTTTCAAGAGAAGAGAGGTTTTTGAGAGCCAGACAGGCCAGGGAATCCAGCTTACTGATAAAAAGTTTGCTCAGAGTTGTAGGAAGAAGACAGTCATCATCTGAAAGAGATGCCAGACTTGGACATACACCGGAAATGTACAGTGATGAAAGAGAAGTGAGCCTGTGGAGACCCCATTCAGATAATGGCACCTTCAAATTCACACAATCTCTGATTGAGAGCGAGGTAAGGTTGGGGGCCAAACCGCATTCTGGAAATGACTCCAAGCCCTGACAATTCCTGATATTCAGTTCTTGAAGAGATGAAAGGTTCTGCATTTGATGAGGCAGGGACTTCAGGTTCTCACAGTTGTTAATATAAAGGTCTCTGAGATTGGGAGTGGGCAAGCCCCTTTCTGGAAAGGACACAAGACCTTGACAACCATATATATAGAGATACGTGAGGCTGTGGAGGAATCCTGGAAGGATTTTCATGTTTGGATAATTGGAAATAGACAAATGTTCAAGCGCAGTATTGCTGTGCAACATCTGCTCTGAAATTGGTTGAAATTGCCTGCAGTCCCATATCTCAAGCCGCTTAAGGGTGGAGGGTAGCTCGCCTGTTGGAAGGGATGGCAGGGATGAACATTTTCTGATCTCCAATACTTCAAGACAACAAGAGTAGGTGCTAACCATAGAATTGTGGTGCATCATTCCCTCTGGCAGAGTCTGTAGATTTGCACAATCCCTGATCTTCAGTTGCTTAAGTGAGCCAGGCAGCTCACCTTCTGGAAAGCTAATGAGGCATGGGCAGCGTTCAATCTCCAAATATTCAAGGAAACCTGAGTTGTAATTGTGAGGTAGTAACTTCAGACTCTTGCATTTCTGCAGCACGAGACTTCTCAGCATCGGTGGCAAGCCCGTCTCTGGAAATGACTCCAGTTTGGGGCAACTCTGTAATGACAACTCTTCAAGACATGTGAGACTTTGCAGACCATTAGGCAGCCTCTGCAGGTTAGCACAGTTTTCTATTTTCAAATGTTTGAGATTGCACGGCAGCCTTTGCTCCTCCAAGGATACAAGTCCATGGCACTGCCAGATATCTATACTTTCAAGACCCCGGAGGCATTCTAATCCAAATCTGTTCTCCCACAAAGACGTCATCTCCCCACATCCTCTTATCACCAGTTTTTGAAGGGCTGCTAACAACTGGGTAAATCCTTCCCTTAGACAAGTTAATCTGGAAATTCTCTGAATGTTTAGTGTAGTGAGGGAGCTCAGATCAACCCCGTTTCTCAATACAACCTCATTACATTCTACAACGTTTAAGCTACAAACATATGCAAGTCTTGGAAGTGCAGCCTTCAACTTTGGACATTCAAAATTTTCCGAGCTCTGCCAGGGAAGGTAGGCAACTGGGCAAGGTTCCAGTCAGTTTGGGACATTCCCTTATTCTAAGCTCTCGAAGGCAAGAAAATAATCCTTCACATTCCTCAACCATATCAGAAAAAGACCAGTCTTCCCATTCTGGCATATCCTCAAACCTTAGAGACTCCAAGCATGGAAAAGGCTGGAAAAGAGAGACCTCCCCAAAAAATTCATCACCTATGGTTTTAACTTTACACATTCCTTGAATGCGCAAGGCTTTGAGTAGAGATAGTCGTCCAAGACACGGTAGTGATGTGCATTTTCCACAATTTTTAAGGGTCAGGGACTCCATTTTTGAGAATGAAGGATTCCCTATCCAGCTTGGGAATTTCGGTCCTCCATAGAACTCAACTGTGAGCTTTTTCAGATTTCTTTGAGGTTGTAGCAACTCTAGCACAAGCATTTCATTCAATTCATTTCGTGAATCATCAAAATCACCACTCCATCCCATTGTTAGTTCTTCAATGTGGCACTTATTCTTTAAACAAGCATCCACTGCATCTCGAGTATTTCTCACATTATGCAATCCTTGAATGGAAAGTTCTCCTTGAAGATCCAACAAGTGCTTCAATTCTTGTATGCTTGACCCGTTACCTTTCCCCACAATAAACTTAGACAATGTTTGCAAATTTGTCAGGCAGCCCATTCGTGGGGGCATCTCTTCTAATTGACTTGTCCCTGCAATATCAAGATGTCGAAGGTTGATTAAATTTCCCATCCCCACAGGCATCTCAGTGAGACTCCAACAATCTCGTAATATTAAGGTTTGTAAATTATACAGATGACCTACTGAATTAGGTAACCTTTTAATTGAAGAGCGATATAGATTGAGATATCGTAGATGACTCAAATTATCAATTGAACTCGGCAGCTCACTCATCTTATAGCCACTTAAAGATAGTACCCGTAAGCATTTCATTTCCATTAAGAGGTCATGTGTCACCTTCGTAGTTATGAATGACAAACTTTTCATAAATGATACACTAATGGGTAAAGCTAGAAAAGTTCGAAGATACTTCCCTTTATCGACAACTTCAAATTTTTTGAAGATCTCATTGGCCTGACGAATGAATGACAAATGGCGAGCCTTTTGAAAAATATTCTCATTATTCTCCAACTTATCCTCCAAATTGAAACATACATTTCCGGCAATAGATTGAGCCAGATCATGGATGAGATCATGCATCATGAATCGCGGCATTATGTCACTTGATTGTTGAAAGAATGACCTTGATAACAACTCTGAGAAGTATTTGGAACATAAGTCCTCCATTCGCTTCTTCCCTTTTGTTTGCTGCAGAAATCCTTCTCCCATCCATAAAAGGATTAATTCATCCTTTTTGAATTCATATCCCTTGGGAAAAATAGCGCAGTAAGCAAAGCACTGCTTCAGATGAGATGGGAGGTGATGATAGCTCAATTTGAGAGCTGGAAGAACACCACTTTTCTCTTCTGGTAGATCCCATATCTTACTCTTCAATATATCGTCCCATGCCACATGGTTTAGTTCATTTCGCAAGATGCCTCCCAGGGCCTTTGCGACCAAAGGCAAGCCCCTGCATCTGTTCACCATTTCCTCTCCAATTACTTTCACGTGCGGATGAGCTTCAAAGTTCCTTGCTCCCAATGCATGCTGCGCAAACACAGCCCGACAATCATCATTTGACAGCTCCTGCAGGGGGTAAGGCGAAACCGTTCTGGTAAGTGACGCGACACCCATGTTGCGAGTAGTGATGATAACCTTACTGCCGGGTCCCCCTGCTCTTAAAGGGGTGCACAACCTATCCCATTTGTCATAGTTCTCGTTCCAGACATCATCTAGAACAAGCAGAAACTTCTTTCCAGACAATTTCTCTTTCAGCTTGACTTGAAGCAAGTTTAGATCATTGATCTCACGGGCATAAGAAGCAATTGACTGTAGAAGCGTTTTTGTTATCCTCAAAACATCAAAATCATCAGAAACACAAACCCAAGCCCTCAGATCAAAATGATTCTTCACTCTGTCGTCGTGGTAGGCAAGCTGGGCAAGGGTAGTTTTGCCGACACCTCCCATGCCGACTATAGGAATCACGCAGACTTCATTATCATGAACCAATTCATCCCTCAGCAACACTTCAAGTATCGCCTCTTTATCAGTTTCCCTGCCATAAACACGAGACTCAACCACCAGAGAAGTTGTTTCAGGGACTCTTTTTCTCTTCCTGTTGGACCTCTCTTCAACATTCTCTCTCAAATCCAGGTCACCCTTTTGGGTAGAAATCTCATGTAATCTTGCAGTAATCTCCTCTAACTTAGACCCCATATTGAGATTATACACCAAAGCATTTGGATTGAAACGAGAAGACAAGGAGGAGATGATGCTGCGCACCGTGCTAGTACTTGGCTGAGGATCATCTGTGATCAGCTTGCGCCGTAAAGCTTCGGTGGCGAAGTCGTCCAAGATGTCCTCAACATCATAGGCCAAGTCTCTGAGCTCGGCTAACCATATCTGCACGAACCGATTGGTCATCTGCTTCTCCTCAGCATCATGAAGCACTGCATGGATTTTCAGCAGTATTCCCTCCCACTTCTTGAGCTCGGCGTGGACTTGTTCTTCGCGGGCGAACTTCCGGAGGTCGGGGCAGGCCAACATGTCGACCAGCTTCTGAATGGAAGCAGATAGAAAAGCCTCTCCAACAAAAGCCATGGTTAGTTACTTGGCAGAAATCAGTCCCAAATCGTACAACAGAACCAGAAGAAATGGTTTATGTTGTGCTAACTAATGGTCGTAGAAATTTTGAATATGGTTCCCAGGGATTCTGGAGCGTTCAACGGTGAGGGCCCCCTGAGTTGGAAATTTTCATGGGCTTCTCATTGAAGTAAAACCTCACAAAATGACAACTGTGTTGACTGCTTTGATTACCAGTTTCCATCAGCCTCCTTCAGACGAGACCTCTTCCTCCCTCATGTGTTAGGTGAGAACTTTTTCCTGTTTACGCTGGTGCATAAGATTCTTCGATTATTATGAAATGGTAATTAAGAAAAATTCTTAAAATTTTTATCTAAAATCTAACATTCAAACAAAAAACTTTGAAATATTAAAAGGAAAAAAAAAAAGCTTCTAATTTAAAAAAGAAAAATAAAAAGACTTTCAAGCACCATGAAGATTAAGTTGAATCTTCTAACATAAGTACAATAAACACAAATATAATCTATGGGACAAATATGGGTGAACCATTGAGCTTACAAGCGTGATGACATAATGACAGGATTAAGCTTACATTTTATTCATAAAATTGGTGTCCATAAGATTTGTTGCGGTCAACTTTCTAGGTCAAGGAGTCAAGTCAATGGAAGAAAAGGTCAAGGAGCCTAGTCAATGGAAGAAAATTGTGTTGGAGGATTTCTAATTAAGTGAATGGTTGGGGTTGTTGAATGTATAAAAGAGAATTTGACGTGAGGGTCACGGGGTGAAGAAAACATTGTTCTTCCATCCTTAGAAAAAGTGGCCACATTTGAATTGGGGTTTTGGTGTACTATTTGATTTGTACTATTTTTATACTTGTTGAAAAGACATCATCGAAAAAGTAATCTAAACTATTTTTTTGTTTTATTATTTATTATTTATTTATATCTTTGTACTTAAATTTTATTCATCTATAGTTCAACGATTTAGATCTCCTCATTCATATTGAATGATGTAAATCTTTTATTTGATAGGTACCACTATAATACTTTAGAGTTTTCCTTTGATTTAATGAGTTTGAATATAAGAAAATCACAATCAATCAATGATAGTTATCGAAGAAAAATTAAACCATCACTACAAAATAAATAGTAAAGATGGACTTTTCACCATATAAACAAATTGACTTTTAAACTATCGGTCGATAGTTTGAAAAATAGAGTTGAGTAAGTAGAAGTACACTTTTATATGATATTTTGTGAACTTTTTAGGTTCTAATTTTAGTGAAAATAAAAAGAATGCATGCTATTAAATTTAAGAAAAAAAACCTTTTTATATTTTGATAGTTGAGACTCATCAATAAACCTATGATTTGTGGTTTTTTTATATTGAAGCTACCCTAGTTTTTGTCATGAATAATAATTTGAAATTTTGATAAGTTTGTGGTAAAATTCAATTCAATTCAAATATTCCTTTAATGTATGTGTTTAGTTAGAATAGGAATTTGTTTTTATTAGGATTTTTGGTTTAAACTTTTATTTTGGACATTATTTAAATGTTACGTTAGATAAAATTAATTATTGTTTGACCTTTTTAAGAATTTTTTAACTTGTTTGGATGATAGCATAGTGGTTGGTATGTTAGTTAATTTTTTTTAATTTTTTTTTAAAAGTTGAGTTTTAAGGATTATAGGATGTTTTACTATTCTAAACAAAAATTTGGTAATCGATAACCTTAAATTACAATTGTTTGAGTCATTTGCACTTTGAGTCTTTAGGCTTTAGGTGTGAAATAACCGTGACACTTTTGAAATGGGTCTTGGGGCATGACATCAACCCCACAAAACCACGTGCTAACTTTTCTTCCCTTATTTTCAACTTAACATTTTTTAGTTTTGGTTTAACTTTTGTTAGTTATCTTTTTCCTCTATGAACGACCTTTATAACCTTAGAAACTTTTTGCTATAAAAATCATAGAACAAAACAATAATTATTTCACACAATTTTAGTTCTGAATTTTTATAATATTAAAGAACTTTCCAATATCACAAAATCCTATACTACAAAAACACAAATCCCAAATCCCTTAATTGTAACACCATAACTCAACTCCTTCCTTCTTGCTCCCCTCTAATTTGATATTAAAAAATTGAAAGAATTACATGGTTATACTCAAACATGAACAATTATATTAACACCCATCAATAAATACAACATCATATACCTTAATTTCTTGATAAGTTTCATTTTGAAACCTATAACATTAACAACCGAAAAAGTATTTTGCAACTCTCATCTAAGGACATATGTCCATACCCTTCATTTATCCACCAAAGCCTTAAACCTAGATATTAATATCGGTCTACATATTACGACATTACAATAGTCTTGATAGTCTGCAATTGTTTTTAGCCCAAACTAAGTTGAATCAAAATCTTGTTGACTATAATTTACAAGGGGAGAAATTAAAAAATCAATTTGGTGGGTCTATTCGTAGTACAAGTGTCGAGACAACCAAGATTTATGATAGAAGTGCTGGTCTTAAAAGATTTTATAAGCTTGAATTCTCATTACAGGGAATAGTTCCAAAGCACCCAAGTTTGAAAAGGCCAAACTAGAAGAGACATCTGCTATAGTTGAATTTTGAATGTGATGCCTAAGGACAATAATCAAGAATAATGATCCTATCAAACCAGAGCCGGCAGTATGGCCAGAAGCTGTTGGAACATCTCTAGGACCCAGAAGCTGTTAGATTTTAGGTAAAGTAAGTCTCAAGGGAAAAGACTGTGTCAATCACATAAATTTGTGTATTTGTTTTTCATATTGAATATATATACTCTGCAAATCAACAAAGACCTGTGATTTTATGTTGATGGGATTTTTGTACATGGTTCCTATGCATATTTGATGCTTTGAGTCTTATAAGTAAATATTTGAGAAATGATATCAAGTGCTAAATTAATTTGAGGGTCTGTTTGGTAGGGGACATGAAAATTCTTTTATGATTTTTTGAGAATATAAGAAATGAAAATGGTGAAAGCATGCTGATAACATGCATTCCAATGTACAGCTGCTGAATATAGGTCCATTTTAGAAAATGTATGGAATTTAGGATGACATGTATTTCACTCCTTGGTGACAATCAAGGGGTGGTTATGGCATTTGGGCCTAATCAAATTGCTGTGTCAAAGCAGAAGAGAAGGCAGCTGGCCCCTCTACAACAACAGCTTGAGGAGTATAATAGAACAAGTCATAAACACTATAGTGACTGAGGATAGCAAGAAGTTCGGTCAGATGGTCTCGTAGATTGAGACCGAGATATTAGGGATGATAAAAAATAAATAAATAAAATAAATAAAAAAATGAAGAAGAAGAAGTTGGGTCAGATGGTTTCGTAGAGATCCAACCAAAATTGAATGAAATGAAGAATGATAATGGAAACCGAGGTCAAGAGAATTGAATAAACCTAAACCGGTATTTATAGTAGAAAGAACAAAAGGATAAAATTATGAGTATAAAATTAAATTAATTTATATTTAATAATAATTAATTTAATTAATTGAATGATAAAATTCAAGATAATGGTCAAAATATTATTTTAATGAATATAAGATGATGAATATAATTTATATTTTTATAAATATTATAATTATGAGTAATATATCAAAAATAATTATAATTATTTTTATGTATTGAATTTAATAAATAAAATTAATTAATTTTACAACACATAATAATACAAAAACATGTAGCATAAAAAAAAAAATTCGTTAAAATTAATTTTTTGAAATCATCTCTTCAAGAGATAAATTTTGCATATAATTTCTTTAAAAAAAAAAAAATCTTTTCTTGAAGAAATAATTTCTGCTTTGATATTTTTAAAGAACATTTAAGGATGAGCTCTTCAAAAGATGATTTTTGCCTAAATATATGAATTTTTAGAAATCATCTTTATAAGAGCCGATTTTTGCTTCGAATCAAATTATATGATAAACTCTTTTTCCTATTCAGCAAAAACTATTAAAGATTCAAAAATATTTTCTTCACTACTATAGTTTACAAATAATTTTTTAAAATTGCATACACTTATCAAAAACCGTTTCCATAGCAAACTAGTATGAAAAGTGAATATGAGTTGTGAATATGCTTACAAGATGTCACATAATGTGAGGACATGATTGAAGGGGTTAGTGCTTCCACTTCTTTTCAACGACTCCTTCAATCTCAACTTGTTATTGTTAGACTTCAATATTCTCCATTAAAACCAAACACACAGATATATGATATATTCAACAACAATCACCGGATAAGGAACTAACCTGAATCCATTTTGTGTTTTTGATGAAGAGGTATGGATCTTCTAAGGCTGTGGAGGGCACCACCTCTAACTGAATTCTCTCTAACGATGGGAGTGGGAGAGAACAGGTTCATTTTGTTTCAAAAGATGTTTGTTTCAAAAGATGCGATAAAATAATAGAACAAACAAAAACCTCACCCTATTTTTATACCCTCCCGCCTTAGGGACCATACCCATTGGGCTATTGCACCTCACGAGTCTTAGGGCCATCATCTAAGGCTCGTGATGGCATTGGGCTCTACACATTATGTGGTCCATACTCTAGATCAACTAGAAATCGTATATAAACAGATAGCTAAATCCTGAACAATGGTTAATATTATGTTGGTCCACATTTATTCTATCAATCTCCCACTTATACCACATATATTACAAAACAATGTTCATGATAATACCTTATTGAGCTCATCTTTGTTATCCTATTCAAATATCCTTAAACATTCCGGTCTACTAATTATGTTAACATAGGATTAAAGCGCCCTTCGTTAATCATAATCATAACTAGACCAATCAATGATCACAACATTAACAAAATTAGCAACATGGATCAAGTATGGATGTGTAGTATGGAAATTACATAGAATGTGATCTTTACTATGTCTATTTCCAATTGGTCCTACTTTACAACTAAAAATAGTCAAATACCACTTTCAATACTTGATGCTAAACTGCTTCTGAAAGTCATCATTTCAATTCAAAGAATATAAATACAATAATCTTTAAAATCAAGGTCTGTACAGATAACACAAAATAATATCACATCAAGAAAATAAACACAAAATCTAAATACAAACTCCCACTATACTAGCACATCATCAATGTGTACAACACCCATATGTGTGACGTGCTCATGGTATACTTTGGGTGGCAAACCCTTAGTGAGCGGATCCGCAATCATGGAGTTTGTGTTTATGTGTTCAATGGATACTTGAAGACTTTGAATTCTTTCTTTCACAACCAAGAACTTGATGTCAATGTGTTTAGACTTTGACGAACTTCGGTTGTTCTCACTACTACAAAAAACTAAAACAAGGACGCTCTTATCCTTGGCGCTTTTGAAAAAGTGTCATTGTTTAGTTAGATATACTAAAATGTTGGCGCTTGTTTACCATGGCGCCTCTATAAGCGTCATTGAACTGTATAAGTTTAAAGACGTTGGCACTTATTTTAAGTATCATTGTATACATATTTCAATAGGCATCCTTAACGTCGAAGAACGCCATGTTCTTTCTTACATAGTATATGTAATATATTTCCATTCCTCCATATGATTTGTGCACCCAAAAGACATATTGACTCATACAAGCCTTAGAAGACCAGTTGGAGTATCAAAACCCTTAAAAGACCTAAACCCTTAAAGCATAAAAAACCTAAGCCTTCACTCTGTTGAAAACCTAACCTTTGAAAGAGTATTGTGTTCACACGATCTACAACTATTCTTTTGTCAAGAATGAAATCTCGTAGATCGAGCAACAACAAGGCAAGAGACAATTTTGGGGTGATACATCACATCGTGAAACGACGACATGTAATTAGTTAGCCGCGAGCTGTTTGGGGTTTTGTTTTCAAGATCTGCTAACTTCGTGAGCAAAATGTGGGGCTTTTCGTCCAAGGCCGACTTGAATCTAATATGCATCGGTTAAGAAGGTTTATTTTAGGGTCAATATAGTTGAATCAAAGGACCAGTAAGAGAGGAGTCCATGGGTTGGAAGAAGATTGGATGTTTTCGTTTCTTGAAAAGGGTCTTGACAAGGCTTATAAAATGCAACGGACGAGAATTAGTCACTAACTTTGAGCCAAGCATTGAATGAGAGATCCTTCCAATAGATAATGGAGGTAAACACTTTTGATTTACTTCATCTTGTAAGAACATTTTTTTTCATTTTAAATTGTGCATAATCAGTAATCTTGGAGTTCATAAACATAATTTATCAGAGAATAGCAAAAAATCTAAACCATTACAGTTTGTTGCACTGGGAATCACTCCATATTTTGATGAACTAATAAGGAACAACAAAGCAAATAGTTCTCCTTTCCAGTAGGCCAAGATGTCATGCGGATGACAGGGAGAAAGGGTAACATTAAATTTTAGTATTCCTAACTGGAGCCACTAACTTTGAGATTGATTCTCCTATTATGCATCGTGACGTCAAATTGGCATAAGGTCTCAAGTAAACTTACATGGTTGCCCTTTGTTGTTTAACGATTGAGAACTCTACTTAGAACACTAGGGGTTCATCTAACATATGGCTTGACAATGGCATCTTATCGCCTCATATTTGGAGTGGCGAAATTATCTGTCTTTACTATCTATAAGGTAATTTCACTCAAGTGTCTCATCGTTTCTCGTTAGTAGATGAAACAATGATTTTCTCAAGTTATTGATTTAAAGTAGCAGACATTTTACCATTCAACCTCTAGAGTATGGTAGGCCACGTTTTAATTATTTATTTGCCATGGTTTGAACATCAAACCATTTTAGTGATTTTTTTGTGGGTAAGATATTTTTCCTCAAATACGAGACCATACCCTCCCTTCTAAATTTATGAACCTAAGCCATAATTTTAATATTTATAAGACAATGTATGGGAAAGATTTTCAAGTTGAGTTGCCTTATTTTGCCTAGAAAGAGCTTTGTGAACTCCTCCAGCGCCTAGATTTTCGGTTTATGTTGTGGAGTACACTAAATTTGAACCAGTGAGATTATTGACATGGGTTTATACCCTGGTGCAAGCTTGGGAAGGATGGGCATATGAATATTTTATGGACAACCTAAGGAACATGGGGTTTCTTGTGGACTTTGTGAACATTGAATTGATATACCTATAAATTTGATTACATGTGAACATTGAATTTTATTTTATTTTATTCTTTTTTAATGCAAAATTTCATATACCTATATGATTCTCATCCATACTAATATAATATAAATGGTATATTCTTTGTTTCTTAAAATTAGTATGCTTTAGATTCATTTAGGCTCTTTCTTTCTAGTTTTTACTTTTGTCGTTATTTCAATTGTAGAAACAAAGTAGGCTTCATTTCATTTTTTTCTTGTTTAACAATGTTTTGTGGACTTTGTTAGCTAACAAAAGTTCCTCTCTTGTGGATCTTTCTTATTGATTTCTTTATTTCATTTTGATCCAGGATCATGAGAACCCCCTCCTAGCAATCATATAATTGCACATCAAGGATGCAAGCGTGCAAGGACTCGATCAATCACAAAAGAGAAAGACATAAAACTAGTACGCCATGCCTAAGTCCCTACTTTCACATTTTTTCTCCATTTATTTTTAAGTCATTTTTTTTTCTGGGATATACACGTATTATTCTGCTTCACCAACTAATTTTGTACATGCTATACTTTTGTTTTGTTGATATTTCGTGCTATTCATGGGATTGTATTAAGAGATGTTCCTTTCTTGCTTGTTTGATTTTTGTTGGTGGCTACTATTTGAATTAGGTTGTCTAAAAAAAGATGATGATGAAATAGTAGAAAGCAACAACTTTAAGCTTGTATCCCTTGTATTTTAATGCCACTAATGAGAGTTGCTTATCATTGAACATGTTTTATTGATGTGTGGCCAAGCATCTTCCAACATTTCTATGAAGTACACTTAATTTAAATAAATGTGGGAACCACGGTTTGATGGTTGAAGGATGAGAAGCATCGTATTTGGCCAGAACAGGTTAAGACATGTCAAAACTAGAGTTGAATTCTATTTTCCTTTATTTTTCTTTTGTTCCCTTTTCTTTATGATTTTTACCATATGTAATTAGTACTTTGTTAACAACTGGAAGTAGGGTTAATTGACTATATGATTTTTACCATATGTAATCTAGACCATGTCAAAACCGATATGGTCTATATCTACTCATTCAATATGCATACAAGCTAATTGACTATATGGGCCTGCTTGTTTAAAAGGGAAAATTAAATGCATCCATGACTTGCATGCTCTTTTTTTTTCTTAATCCCACAAGTCAGATTCATCATGTATGAACGGACCCTATACCTTTCCCCATTGGTGTTTTCAAATGTAAGATTAGATGATAGATTCAGCTATAAGTTATAGCAATCATTATTGTTAACTTGTAAAACAATTAGGCTAACATAGATTCAGTTACAAGTCATGACAAATTAACAAAGATGTAGAACTCGAAAAAAGAATACAAACACTATCTCTTCTAAGAAGGGTGAGCACAAAGGAGTAATTGATTAGTATTGCATGTGGTAATTAAAACAAAACACTCTTCCATAGATCTACAAAAATGGGAAAGGAGACCAAAGTAGTCGAACCTAGAACATAAGTTTGAACCGTATTTTCTATGAAGGAGGAAAGAAGTCAAAAGATATCCTCTTAGTAAGCCTAACAGGGGGATCCATACAAACCTTGCATCCTAATGCAAGGTGTTCCAAGCATGACAGGATTTCCATCCCAAGACTATGACCACTACCCTTTTACATAGCAACATCGGATCCAATCTTCTCGGATAGCATTGAACTATTGAGTATTGATATAAATGGGCACATAATAAGAACAATAAGCAGAAAATGATTGGAAATCACTTGAGGAATTGGGTCATTAAGCTCACCTCAAAGTTGCCAACTTTGTCTGGTAACCATCTCTTCCTGATGAGCTTGCTCTTTCATTGCTGTGCGGGAGTTCAAATGAAATAACAAAGATGAGAAATCATAATTGCCATCGGATTTTTTATCGAAGCAAAATATAGTTTTCGTTTCTTGTTAACACTGGAACTTAAACCAGAACCTCCCATAAACCCACTCCATCCCTTTACCATTGAGCCGCCTCAAGGGTAAGCAAGACATAGTTATAGCTGGAGCGGAGGAATATTGAAGTGAAAACTAACCATTCCACTCGCATAGAGTGTTTTAATTCCTCCACTTGTTCTTCCTTGTATCTTTCATGTTCTGGATTCTAACGAAAAGTAGATGAAACTATGTAATGTAATAGTTGTAAAGGTTTGGGAAAATAGACCCAGTCAGGCAAGGAAGCTTACAATAAAATTTTACATGCCTAGGCTATTTAAAACAAAATTTTTCGCTCCCAATGAAAATAAGTGAAATACAATTCTAAATTCCAACTGAATCACGTCTAGAGAAGGAACTAGATGATAGCTTTATGAGACTAGAATGTTACTAAATTTTACAACTAAACTATTCCTTGATGATTTTTTGGAAACTTAGTTACTTTTAAGAGAAACAGAAGACTTGAGGACTTCACACCTTGAACCTTGTGCTTTCAATTTTCCATGAGGCTTGCATTGAGATGAGCCTCAAGGAATAAGGCTTGAATGTTGCCTGAAGCAAAATTAATTGGATATATATAACCTATAAAACAATACCTCTCCCCTTGACCCCTTAATGGGCATATAGCTTGTAGAAGGGTATTGAGAGGAAAGATAGAATTGGAGACACTAGCCCATATGAATAGTTAGGAAGTAATATTTGTAACATAAACGGTTAAGATCTCACTTATGAGGGAAAAAAATTATTCATGCTCGAAAATTTAGCTTATCAAAGAAAAAGAACCATGAACTTCTCATTTCTAAGTTGTGATATATTTTTCGGTTTAAAAAGTAAGATGTCGAGTAAGTGTTGCATGTCTTTTTAATTCTTTTTGTCTCGGGGGAGTGCAAGGTTCTCAATTTGAAGCTACGCAATCAAGGATTTTCTGCAAGGTTTTCGATGGTTCTTGACCCTTTCAATTGGTATGGTAAGTTGACAAGAGTGTCCAAGGAAGATAGAGCTTTAGCAAAGGCCAATAGGTAGTTTTGACGATCGTATTCTTTTATCGTACACTTTTATGCTTTTAGTTGATATCGGTTAAAGAATTGTTGATAGGATTCATTTATTTGTTTTTTGGTTTTTCTTATCTCAATTATAATAACAAGATATAGTTCTACATCTTTCCCTTGCCAATCAATTTTGTGCCTAAAAGATCGAGGAAACCATATTCGGGTTTATGTTTGGTATTCATATTATGGATGTTCAACTATGTTACATGAACACTTTCAAAGTGCATGAAGTATTCAAAACTAATAATTTCATTGTAATTAACCTTCGATGATGCTGGACATTCTATCTTAATTATGAACTTTAATTTGACCTAAGGTACGAATGTGATGAGAGAAAAAAATTGGATTGTCTAGTTGTGTTCCCTTGTCCAATGATTTGGGAATTAAATGGATCGGGCATACAGAGGCACATTAGTCTTGATATCTAACTTAGTCCACATAAGCTAGTGCTCGTTGTTCTTTTAATTATGCATTCTCTTATTCACTAACAATTATTCAATCACTTATACTATTGTTTCTATCCGTAGCAGATCTATTTATGTGATAATATTGCAAAAATCAGATGGTTCGGGGCACTATCATAAATTTCTTAGTTTCTAGGTGAATGTGTGGGTGTGTGTGGTGCATGCAACATGGAAGTTAGTCAAATAAGATCTTACTTTGTATTGTAGCTTTGGTTACTAATATTTCGTATTAGTTGGGATATTGGTTGGGTTAGTGTTGTTTGAAATGTTAGTTTCCTTGTTCAAGTCTTTTCACAATGGACGTTTAATCCAAGAGAATTATTTTTGTTTAGTGTTCGGGGTTAGGTATTACATTTTGGGTATCTATTGATTAGTTTGATGTTATTTAGTGTAGGATTAATTTTATGGTTTGAGTATTGCGTTTATGTTTCTGAATAATCTCTTAGTAAGAGATTTTCATTCCATGAAATGGATTGGACCACAAAACTTAACCAAAAAAAAAAAAAAAAAAATCATTATAATATAACTTTGAACACCTTATCACCATTATAGAAACATGAGATATGCTGAGTAGGTTCAACTTTCACTAACTAGCCATTGGTTTCCAAATTAACAATGTTTCACCATAACTCCTATGTTCATACTTCATACAGTTTCTTAGTAAGGTCGAGGTTGAGCTCTTAGTCTTTGGCGTCTTAACAAATTAAGAAAGCTTGCAACATGGATGACCATGGTATGTGAAATTGAAATGGAAATCGGTATCCACAGGGGAAGTAATATGGGTTTGGGTTTGTGATTAACGCAAATGCTCCATATTTTAAGGAAAAAAAAGAATTATTTAATTGATGCTTGTTTGAAAGAGAGATGGTAATTCTTATGCCTATATAGTTAGAATTATGTTGCTTTGGGAATTTAGGAAACTAAGTGCTCGTAACATGAAAAAAATACCTTCATATAGAAATTCAGGTGTTGTGCACCCAATCCACCACTTGGGAATCCAAGGGTTAGAATAACAAACTGAAAAAGTAATTAGCCCTTAGAGATATCACCTTGTTGAACATAGGAGCACATAGACATGGAAGTGTTCATTTAGTCTAGTAAGCCCTTTAATTTTTCCAGTTGTTCGTTATTAGATCCTCCAAACTCTTGACTACCCATAGAAGTTTCTTCCTTCTTATTATCCACTGAAAACCTGATTTTGACTCTGGCCACACTACTCTCATTTTCCATCATTTTTCCCAATGGAATAGGGTTTTCCATGAATCTTCCGATAGGTCTCTTATGCATGTTGAGGTTTGGTACAAAAATCACACCACCTAGTGCTATTTTCATTCAATCATTTGATCTCCTTCCTTCTTGCTTCTCAGTTGTATAATAATTATTGGATTTGGGAATTGCAAGAGCCAAATTCTCAATGTATGGTTTTCCAACATCACAATCTAACGACTCTCTTCGCATGTACATAAGCAAATGCTTCTTTCATTGAGGGAAAATGTTCTTTCCTAGAACTTGAACCCTTGATCTAGGTCAGATTTAAACCATCAGAAGGCAAAATTATTGTCTTCTTCAATCAACTTCGAGTTGAACAACAATAGATTCCATTATGTTGATAGTGAACCAGTTCTAGTCATAAGCCTTCTAGCATATCATAATACTCATCACGAGATAACAACCATTGCTTCATAGAGTGAATTTAATTCTTTAAGTCATAAACTTGAGCCTTTATCTCCACCTTTGAATATGAATGTCATAACTTCCCAAATTTCCTTAGTGTTGAAAGGAAGAGAAGTGATTTGCTGATTTTTGGTTGCATAGAATGAAGCAACCAAGGCATGATCATGGAATTTTCAGCTTCTCATGTCTCCAACTTAGGATCATCATCCTTAGGAATGGGTACTTTCTCTAACAAATCACCCACCTTCTTTTGCTTTTGATGAATAACTTGGCGATTGTGACCATCCAAGACAAGTGTGCCATTGAGTTTGCAGATTGTGATTTGGGAATCGGGATTTTGTAGGAAAAGTAAGGGTAGTGACTAACCGTGGTTTGGGAAGAAGATAAATTGATCATGACTTTTAATAAGGTGATAAAGGACAGCAAGGGTTACGAAAAAGGAAATTTAAATATTAATGCCATAGGTTGGGGAAAAAATTCGGTAACAAAAACCAGAAATTTGAGAGAGATACTAGGCAATTGAGGCCAAGTTTTTCAAAGGAAAATCTAGATGACGCTGATCGAATATAAGAAAAGAAAGTTTTCACAATGAAGGCAGAGTAAGAGGACGATGAAGGCCACCAGATTCTACCATAGAATAGCCCATACCACTCCCTCCCCCAATCCCAACAAAAATGGAAAAAAAAAAAAAACCTTATACGAGATTACAATAAGGATATATATACAGCCCTAAGAAATTATTCTAGAAAACTAGTTTGGTCACCATTCTAGGAAAATTTACGGCAACATATTAGCTTGCATATTTATAGCAATAATACAATTAGGAAATAACTATCAACTGCATATTTCTGACCTATACATCACTTGCATATTTTCAACAATTGGGTCATGGCTAAACTACCAAGATGTTAATTTCTCTATATCAACTACCTCAGGGTCAAATATTACGAGTAAATTAGCTTACTAGACATGTACTACACTCATTTAGAAATATCCTATCTAAAATTAGTTAACCTATCATGATTTCAAGATTTAAAATGTTCTAAGAAAATATAGCATGAAAATTAATGATAAGGAAAATTGTTTACAAGTGGGATTGAGATACAACTAATTAGTAGGTTTGTTTTATTGCTTTGCTTGGACAAAAGCTAATTAACATGCTGGATTATTTTATATTCTTATATATTTTTGTTTCAATTATATTGGTTGTTACATGTATAATTTAAAAGTTTTATATTTTTTTATTATTTTATTTATAGCTTGCAAAGGAAATTGGCTTACAAGAAGATGAGAAATCATTACAATGAAGCGATGTGAAAATCATGAAGATGATATCATTTAAATCATTAGGAGGTTGAATTAGGCTTTTGTTGATGATGGTTTCTTTTTGTAGTCATTGCACCGATATTTGTTCTTATATTGGATTTAAAAATTATCATTGAAATATTTTGATCTAATGAGCAAATTTATAATTTGTATATAAGTAATTATACTAATTATTCAAACTAAGTCATTGTATATTAATATTTGGAGATATTTTAATTTGTAAAATTCAATTTAATTTTATGATTTAGAATTGCTTTTGCTTTTATTAATTATATAGGAAATTCATTGTTTTAAAAACATAATAGCAATATTATTAATAAAATAAAATGCTTAAAGATGAATCTTCTATTAAGTGTCATTATTAACATAACCAAAGATGGCGCTTTTAAAAGTGTCATTGAAAAAATAATCCAAAGATGACGCTCGTATGAGTGTCAACAATGACAATTTTATAAAAATTATTTTAGTAAAAAATATTCAAAGATGATGCATTTATAAGTGTCATCATTAACGTTATTCAAAGATGACACTTCTTTAAGTGTCATTGAATGTATAAATCAAAGATGATGCTTCCTAGAAGCGTCATTATTGACTAAAACATATAATGACAGGGGAGAAGAGGACGCTTTAGAGAAGCGTCATCTTATACTTTTCTTGACGCTTAAAAAACGTCATTGATTCCCTTTTTTCTTGTAGTGTCTTAGTATACAATTCTGCGACCTTATTATCACAATTGATTCTCAATAGTTTCTCAATCCCATCAACGATTCGCAATTGAGTGACAAAATTTCGTAGCCATATCCCATGGTTTGATGCTTCGTAGCAGGTTAGGAATTCTGCCTCCATGGTGGAATAAGCAATAAGTGTTTGTTTAACACTTTTCCATGAAATTGCTCCTCCAGCCAACATGAAGATGTAACCTGAAGTGGATCTCTTGCTGTCAAGACATCCCGCGAAATTGGAGTCAGAATATCCCACGATCTCTAAATGACTGGATCTACGGTATGTGAGCATGTAATCTTTAGTTCTTTGTAAATACTGCACAACCCGTTTTGCCTTTTTCCAGTGATCCATACATGGGTTACTCATATCTACCTAACATTCCAATAATGTACACAATATCCGGATGCGTACAAACTTGTGCATACATGAGACTTCCTACTACCGAGGCATAGGGAAACCTCTCCATATCTTTCTTCTCAAGTTCATTTTTCGGACATTGGTGCAAACTAAATTTATCGCCTTTTGCCACAGGTGTGTTTCCTGGTGCACAATTACTCATGCCAAATCTACTCAACACTTTATCGATGTAGGCCTTTTGTGATAGCCCAAGTATACCTCTTGAATGATCCCTATGGATCTGTATACCCAACACAAAAGATGCATCACCAAGATCCTTCATGTCAAATTTACTAGATAGAAATCGCTTGGTTTCATGCAAAAGTCCCACATCACTACTTGCAAGTAGAATATCATCAACATATAACACTAAGATAATGAATTTGCTCCCACTGAACTTGAGGTATATGCATTGATCAACGGTGTTCTTCTTAAAACCAAATGAAGTAATCACCTGATCAAACTTTCAGTACTATTGTCAGGATGCTTGCTTTAAATCATATATGGACCTTTTTAATCTGCATACAGGTTGCTTTGAATCATTAGACTCAAAGTTCTCCGATTGCACCATGTATATTGTCTCATCCATATTGCCATTAAGAAACGTAGTTTTAACGTCCATTTGATGCAGCTCTAAATCATAATGAGTTACAAGTGTCATGATGATTCTAAAGGAGTCATTTGATGAAACCGGTGAAAAAGTATCCTTATAATCAATGCCTTCCTTTTGAGTGAAACCTTTTGCGACTAGGCGTGCCTTATATCTAACAATGTTGCCTTTTGAATCCCGCTTGGTCTTAAAAATCCATTTACAACCAATCGGTTTTACACCTTCAGGCAACTCTACTAGGTCCCAAACACCATTGTCCTTCATTGATTTCATCTTATCCTTCATGGCTTTTATCCACTTTTCAAAGTCAAAACTTTGTTTGACTTGACTAATTTAAATCGGATCGTCTTCCAGACCCATGTCAAACTCATGTTCTTGGATATATACAACATAATCATCTGAAATTGTACTTCTCCTTTCTCTAGTGGATCTCCTCAGTGGCACTTGTACTTGAGGTTCTTGAGGTTGTTGAGTTACCTCTTCATGAACTTGAATCGGTTCCATAACTTGAGCAGGAGGAATCTCTATTATCGAATGTACATTCTGAATAGTGTCATCAAACATAATATGACCATGTCCAGTCGTAATAATAGGAATATTAATAGATTCCTCTTCAAAGATCACCTTTCTTAATGGCTCTCTCCCACTTAACTCAACATCCTCAATGAACTTAGCATTACCCATTTCAAAGAAAGATCTAGTTGAGGGGTCATAAAATTTGAAACCTCTTGACCTTTCAGAATACCCTACAAAGTAGCAGCTCACTATCTGGAGTCTAATTTCTTTTCATTTGGCTTGTAAGGCCTAGCTTCAGTTGGACAACCCCAGACATGCAAGTGCCTAATTGTGGACCCGTATTTTTCACGTGCACCCCCACTCGATTAGCAAAACTCACTTTTATTTGTGAAAAAATAATTTTTGGAAAGGTCGGAGTCACCACTTATTTTATTTTATTTTTGAAAAGGAAAATAAAACAAGAAATAAAACCCTAAAAAATGACTCCATAATTTTTGGAAAAAACATGTCTTTGAAAAACTCGATTCTAAGTCCGAGGATCAGGTTACTTATTAGGAACGAATATACCTCTAAAAGGTAGTACCCTTCTAAGCCCTACAAAGGTCTCTACTAACTAAGTTGAGGGAAATGTGGCAATTAATCGGTTAATTATAGAAGGCTAAGTGATTTAAAAAATAACATGCCTAACAAGAAAACCAATCATAATCATATAAAAGATTTAGGGTGCGTACCTAGACCACTTCTTGAGTACTATCATAAAACATCAATGGTTAGTTTAAATAATATATCACCCAACATGCGTTTTATCATAAATGATCGAACAATGAAACAAATATATCAAAACACCTAAGTATCGTCAAACATATGCATAGTTCACAATGACAATCATATTTACAGAATTTAGAAAGTAGATGATAGGAGACGTACCTAGATAGCATAGATAACTCGTAATTCGCTTCCTCAAGGCATGAGGGGTTAATTAATAAATAATAAAACAAGAAATCTTAACATGCATATCTAATTAGCATAGCAAAAATGATTCAAAATGTACGAAATAATCAAGTATCACACGCATCTTGTATATAATTCCTAAAAAAATAGATAGTTATGATTAAGACAAATGGAAAGAGTGGTAGCAAAAATAAGTTTTGAAAAGATTTTCTTATGTAGGGGTTTCACCAATTCCCCAAATTAATATACATGAATTTAGACTAGAATTATTTCATTTATTTGGGACCAGAAGCTTTGGTTTGTGTTTTGTTCGAAACCAAAATTTTCATTAAAAACCAAGAAAGATGCAAACCGATTAAGATATGGTTGCACATTATTTTAAAAAAAAAAAAAGATTTTGATCCTGAAGACTCTAAATGAGTTTTTGAAATAGATTTTTAAAGGAATCTTTTGAGAAAAGTATTTTTGTTTTAAAATAAAAGAAATTAATTTTTTTTTAAAATAACAAAACATAGAAAACAAAATATCAATAAAAACAAAAGGGAACGAAGATCACAAAATAAAGATTTTGAAAATCATGTCAATTAAACTGATGAGAATAGGGCCAACCTTCATGGGTTTCCAATGGTCCTAAAAAAAAGATTTAATCAACAATCACTAATGCGTCAAACTAATGATTTCCTAATCAAACAAACTAACACAAATATTATCCAAAACTAACATCTAGATTTCAAGAAACACATGATAAAAAAGAACAATCGAGGATTAAAGTCAACAAATTTAGCATATGGAGACAATAATGTGGAATCAATTAAAGTAAATTAACACTCTAACAAAATATGATAAATTAAAAAAAAAAACCAAAGTTTAGCAAACTTGAAAATATGAAAACAATAACATGCAATGAACTAGATTGACTATCCAAAAAAACTCATACTAAATATTGACGAATCAAATCTGAAATTTTCATACTTAAAACGTGAATATGATATCATGTGATTGACTAAATTAATTAACTAAAATTGTGATCAACTACTAAATTGGATATAAATGGATTAAAATCAAAATTAGCGAATTTAGAAACGCACAAACACATCCAATACTAAAATAATTGACATTAGATTAAATTATAATCATTAACATCATCTAATAAGATTGGCTAAACTATCAAATTGAAATTGCAAATATATTTAAACAAATAAATAAATTAACAAAATAAAATTAAACTAAAATCGAAATTAAAATTATGGGATTTGTCTAAGAGGGTTAATTAAACAATTGAATTAAAATCATGAACGTATTCAAATTATAAAATAAATTAAAATCAAACTAAATTGAAATTAAATTCTATTTAATAATATTATTGGAATTAAAAACACAAACTTTATTTGATACGACCATTTAAACTAAAGAATTAAGATCAACACATGTATTTAAACAAATTAAAATCAAACTAATTGAAATTAAAAATATAAACTTTATTCAATATGGTTATTTAAACTAAAGAACTAAGATCAACAAATATATTTAAACTAAAAACAAATTAAGATCAAACTAATTGGAATTAAGAACACAAATTTTATTTAATATGATTATTTAAACTAAAGAATTAAGATCAACAAATGTATTTAAACTAAAAACAAATTAAAATTAAACCAATTGGAATTAAAAACACAAACTTTATTCAATATGATTATTTAAACTAAAGAATTAAGATCAACAAATGTATTTAAACTAAAACCAAATTAAAATTAAACTAATTGGAATTAAAAACACAAACTTTATTCAATATGATTATTTAAACTAAAGAATTAAAATCAACAAATGTATTTAAACTAAAAAAAAATTAAAATCAAACTAATTGAAATTAAAAAAAAAAAAACACTAACTTTATTTAAACTGTCATATAAATTAAGATAAACTAGCATGGAACTAATGTACTATAACCACAAAAAAAAAAAAAAAAAAAAAAATCTAATCTAAGAAAAATAAAAGATTTGTACGAATTGATATTTAAAAGAATTTATCACAAAGAATTAATTAAACCAGTGGACTAATATCTAAACTAAAAAAAATATGCTCTATCGGAAACGAAAACTAACCCGTGTTGTATCGGAAATAATACTCTCTAGATGTATCAAAGTGGCAACCTGTTTCTCATCCGAAATCTTCTGTTCTCCTCCCAAAATTATTGCGCATGTCCTCATTTCAAAAAAGTCTCCCTTGCGTGTGAACTTCCCTGCCCAAAAGTATTTTTCTCTGTGTGGATCTCTTTGCCAAAGACTATTTTTCTCTGTGCGTGTCTCTTCCCTAAAAAATCTGCTCCTCCCCATTCATTTTCTCATTTTTTTTTATATTTATATGGCAACCCATTCTTTCTATGGAATTCTTTGTTTCCTTTCTAGAAATGCGCGTGAATATAGGAAGTCTATACATGTGTGGCTTACTTGGAGATTTCTCTAAGGATGCAGTCGTGTCTTATTTAGTAAGTGATAAAGCATGTTGACTTTTCTTTCTAAAAACAAAAAGAATCTCTGTTACAACCCACTATATGCGCGTTGTGCACAAAATGGCCACTTCCTTCCTATAGGCAGCGTGGTAGACTGCTTATTTAGAATGAGTGAATGGTACATGAATTCATTCAAATCGTTGTCCTTATGTGGTGCGGTTAGATTAAGAATGCAAGCCGCATGTCCGGGATTCCTCAAGGGTGCGTGCTGAATGCTCCCAAAGTGTTGTGCCTTCTCCACTCAAAGAACAACATGATCAACCCTCATTCCTCTCTAGGACCAATTGGTAGATTTCCCATTCTCATGCAAAATTAAAAATAAAAAATAAAATAAAGTTCAAAGAAAAAATCACTTATTTAGGAGTAGAATAAAATCAAGTAGAAAATCAAATCACATAGCTATAGAATCCAAGATGTCAATTCATGGAATTAAAGAATGAATAAATAATTGAGTAAATAAACAAATAGATTGATAAGGGCATAAAAATAAATATTGGACATATGCAATTAGGAAGAAAAAATAGAAAAAATTTAAAATTGATGCAATGGATTATAATAATTTAAATGTCAAACTCAAACCCTCAAAAATAAAAAAATAAAATTTCATTTCATGCAATATATAGTCAACCTAATACTCATCTTATCTCGGAAAAATAAAATCAAAAACATGCCTAAGTGAACTATGCCAAAAGAAGTGTCTAAGTGACCTATTCTGAAAAAGTGTTTAGGTGACCTTAGGTGAATGTGTACAAGTTGGGAGGTGTCTAGGATGTTTAGGATGGTATCTAAGTCTACATTAATGGACTAAGTGTGAACTAAGTGGGCCTAAGTGAACTAAGTGTCCTAAATAGGCTTATGGTGATGCCTAATGGGCCAAGTATACCTATACGGGCCTAGAGTGAGAATAGGTGGGCCTAACTAAGTCCAACCTAAAGTGTACCTAAGTGGAGCCTAATCTAAACTTGAAGGGCATCCAAGGTCATAATGTGGAACTGGATAAATCTTTTAACCAAAGTCTCCGAGGTGGCTCAAAAAAGGTAAGTAGTATGAGTAGCAATGGGCCACCAAGGAACTACTGTGGAACACTGAAAACGAATTTAAAGACATGTGCTAAAGGGACAAAATTGAGGGTCTACACTAATACTAAGTTTCTTGCTAGTCCATAACTCATATGGGGTTTTGGCTACTTCATTGCTTGGGACTCTATTCAAAATGTAAACTACAGTTTTGACAGCTTTGCCCCAAAGTGGTTATGGTAATGTGGAATGACTGATCATACTTCTTACCATATCCTTAAGAGTACAATTTCGCCTTTCTACTATACCATTTTGGTTTGGAGTCCCTAGCATGGTGTATTAAGGAACGATACCACACTCCATCAAATATTTATGAATTAATTTTGTATAAGGATGTCAATTACGAGTTGATGTTTTTGTCCAAAGACTGAATATTAATGTTTGTGCTAGGTATTTTGTATGATGTTTATTTATTCATGTATGTATGATGTTTATGTGACTAATTGTGAGCTTTATTATTATGAATTCAACATCTTCTATATTTGCAAATGTCAATAGCATTCTTGTGCTTAATGGCACAAACTTCAAGAAATGGAAGGAGCACGTTATAATTGTGCTCGGGTGCATGGATTTAGACTATGCATAAAGAGAGGATCGCCCTCCAAACCTTACTAATGCCAGCACTGCTGAGCAAAGGTCTACTATGGAAAAATAGGAGCGATCCAATCGCATGAGTCTTATGATAATGAAGCACTCAATTCCAGAAGCTATAAAGGGTGCAATACCTGAGGAAACCCGAGCCAAGGCATTCTTGGACCAGATAGCAAATCGATTCGCTGCAAATGAAAAGGTTGAGACAAGCACTATTCTTAGTAAGCTTGTCTCCATGCGGTACAAAGGGAAAGAGAATATAAGGGAGTACATTATGGAAATGTTTAATCTTGTGACGAGACTCAAGGCATTAAAGTTAGAGTTGTCGGAAGACATACTCGTGCACTTGGTCTTGATCTCTTTACCTACACAATTCAGTCCATTCAAAATCAGTTACAACACACAAAAGGAAAAATGGACTTTGAATGAGCTTATTGCTTAGTGTGTACAAGAGAATGAGAGATTGAAACAAGAAAAGATAGAAAGTGCTCACTTGGCTTCCACATATCAAGGATTTGGTACCAACAAGAAAAGAAAGAAGGACAATAAAGGAAAACAAATTGCAGTTTCTGGGACATTAAAGAAAAAGGTGTAGAAGAAACAAGATAAGGAGATCACTTGTTTCTTTTGTAAGAAGGTTGGTCATATGAAGAAGACATGTACCAAATACGTTGCTTGGCGTGAAAAGAAATGTACACTTCTCAACTTCAACTTTGAATTTAGATAAAGATTAACCATTTCATTTCTAAATGAACAATAATATCCAAATTTGTCTAGACATGAAACAGAAATTAAATTTCGTCTAAACGACGGTACCACAAAAGTCTCTTCCAAATCCAAAGTACATCCAGAGTCTAACTGTAATTTAAAAAGACTAATAGCCTTTACTATAGCCTTGTTGCCATTTCCCACATAGATGTATCTTTCACCATCAGTTGGCATTCGACTTTTTAGGCAAACCTGCATAATGACACTTATGTGAGTAGTTGTACTCGTATCTATCCACCAAGTGTTAGTAGGCACTACAACTAAATTAATTTCTAAACAAACAAAATTGAGAAGTAATAAAACTGAAAACAATATGCATGTCTTTGGACTAACATATCGAATGCAAGATAAACATTATATGTCACATATTTATGACTACTTTATTTATTATTATATTAAAATAATAATAATAACATGTTTAGATATTATAAAATAAATAAATTATATAATATAAGTTATTTTGGCAATTAACGTACATAATTCATTTATTTTAAAATATTAAACACAAATTTAGCAAGTTATTAATTTATTTATTTACAAGAAAGAGCTCAAAACAGGTTAATCCATCCTATTTCTGGAGAAAGAGGATTCCAAGAAATTTATAAACTAAATGATTAATAAATAGAACTTGTTTATTTCTCCTATTCTCTTGCATGCAAGTGATATATATATATCTTTAATGTGATCTTTAAAAGGTTCGGTTATGTCCATGAAAATTTGTTGAGATATTATGATATATTCTAGGGATATATTCTAGGAAAGTAGTTGCTATTGTTTAGGATTGTTTCCTATGTTGAGATATTATGATATATTCTAGGGATATATTCTAGGAAAGTAGTTGCCATTGTTTAGGATTGTTTCCTAAACTCACGGTTTTCCCTTAATTAGGTTTGCTTGATGTACTATATATTTACACGGATGAATATCAATCAGGGTCAAGCTTTGACCCTTTAATCACACTTTACATGGTATCAGAGCGCTGACATGCACACACAATAAAACAATGGCCGGCGACGATGAACAACCACCATTGCCGCCACCTAAAAGGGAGATGAATTCACCTTTTTTGCCCGAACAATGGAAAGCTCTTGCGGGCTTAATTGGTAATGCTCAAGTTCCGGATGACAAAGTTGAATGGCAAGTTTGACACGAAGTCATGGATCATTGACACCGGGCAACTCATCACGTGACCGGTGATTTATCTTGGTTATTTGATACTATAGCGTTGTTTGAGTGTCCGGTTGGCCTTCCTAATGGTGAATCAGTTGTTGCGACCCAATCCGGTTCCGTTCGTTTGTCGAATAACATCACTCTTCAAAACGTTCTTTATGTGCGAAACTCAATTGCAATTTACTTTCGGTTTCACAATTGACTGATGACTTACATTGTATTGTCCAATTTAACTCTTATATGTGTGCTATACGAGGACCACACCAGGGAGCTGATTGGAACGGGAGTTAGGCGAGATGGACTTTACTATTTCGGTAGAGCTTGAAGGTGATTCGGTACAACATGTTTCATCCACAACGCAGCATCCACTTTGGAGTTGTGGCACAAAAAGGATGGGACATCCTTCGAGAGAAAGTAGTGAAGTTACTTCCTCCGAGTTAGCAATCTTAAGGGTAGTTTAAACAAAGCTTGTGAAATATGTTTTCGTGCTAAGCATCCTAGAGACAAATTTCCTTTAAGTGACAATAAGGCAACTAGAATTTTTGAGAAAATACATTGTGATTTGTGGGGCCCTTATAAACATGTCTCTTCTTGTGGAGCTCGTTATTTTTTAACTATTGTTGATGATTTCTCAAGAGCTGTGTGGATTTATTTGTTGGTCGATAAAACAGAAGTTTTTCGGATGTTTATGTCTTTTATTGCAATGGTAGATCGACAATTTTCTCAAACGGTGAAAGTTGTTCAAAGTGATAATGGTACGGAATTTAAATACCTACTTGACTATTTTTCTCGCAACTGGTATTTTATTCCAAACTTCTTGTGTGGGAACTCCGCAACAAAATGGGAGGGTTGAGAGAAAACACAAGCATATTTTAAATGTGGGGAGGGCATTACGCTTTCAAGCAAATTTGCCTATTTATTTTTGGGGCGAAAGTGTTCTTGCCGCTGTTCACTTAATAAACCGTACTCCCTCTCCTTTGTTACACAATAAAACACCATTTGAAATCCTATTTGGCACCCCTCCTTCATATGCGGCAATTCACACCTTTGGTTGTCTTAGTTTTGCTCATGATCAAAAATCCAAAGGTGACAAATTTGCAAGTAGAAGTAGAAAATGTGTGTTTTTGGGTTACCCGTTTGGAAAGAAGGGCTGGAAGTTGTTTGATTTGGACACCAATGAATTATTTGTTTCTCGTGATGTCAAGTTTTTTTGAGGATGTTTTTCCGTTTGGTAACCCGGTCTTTGTGAATATTATTCCGGAAAACATTGTGCCTATGGTAAATGTTGAAATTCATAGTGATTTTGCTGATTTTGTCGATGATGATGTTGATTTGCCTAACCCACAAGCCCAAACACAAAATCCCAACCTCATCCAACTCTGAACCCCAAGCCCACCAAGATCGGGTGCCCCATTTTGATGCCGATCTAGATCCGGGCTTGAGGGAGGGTGGACCGGCCCACACCGAGGCTTCTTCAGCGCCTCTTTCACCTGGCCGGAAGTTGTTCCCACTATTGGGCTTGATTCACTTGGGCTTGACAATACAAGCAATGGGCGATCTGCTCCTATGGGAAAGGGAATGAGGGATAAATTTCCTTCGGTTCTATTACGAGATTTTGTTACTCATACGGTGGTTGCTTGAAAGTCCATCTCCCGCCACTCCGTCTCCACAAGATCCCTCGGGTACTCCTTATCCCATAGCACATTATATAAATTGTGACAATTTTTCTCGTACATTATCGAAAGTTTCTTGCAGCTATTATTTCGAGCAATGATCCTAAGTCATTTAAAGAGGCTATGAAAGATGTCGGTTGGCAAAAGTCAATGCATGAGGAGATTCGGGCTTTGGAGGAAAATGGTACGTGGACTCTTGAACCTCTTCCAAAGGGTAAGCGTGCTTTGGGAAGTCGGTGGGTTTACTGAACCAAGTACTTCTCAAACGGTGATATTGAAAGGCTCAAATCCAGATTAGTAGTTTTGGGGAATCATCAAGAAGTTGGTATTGATTATCATGAGACATTTTCTCCGAGTTGCCAAAATGACTACGGTTCGTGCTTTCTTGGCTATTGCGGCTTCGAAAAATTGGGAACTTCATCGGATGGATGTTCACAATGCCTTTTTGCATGGAGATCTTGAGGAGGAAGTGTATATGAAGCTACCCCGAGGATTTGAGTGTTCCGATCCGAACTTGGTTTGCGGAGTTACGGAAATCACTTTATGGGTTGAAACAGGCTCCTAGATGTTGGTTTGCCAAGTTGGTCACGGCTCTTAAAGGATATGGTTTCTTACGATCCTACTCGATTATTCTCTTTTTACTTACACTAAGGGCAATGTTCAAATAAATGTGCTAGTGTATGTCGACGATCTTATTATCTCTGGGAATGATTCCGCTGCACTTAAGACCTTTAAAGCCTATCTCAGTGATTGTTTTAAGATGAAAGATCTTGGTGTTTTGAAGTATTTCCTCGGAATCGAGGTGGCCAGGAGTTTGGCTGGTTTGTTCTTGTGTCAACGCAAGTACACACTTGACATTGTATCGGAGGCTGGATTACTGGGAGCCAAGCCGTGTGGCTTCCCGATCGAGCAAAATCACAGATTAGGACTCGCAAATGGGGAGCTCTTGTCGAACCCTGAGTCCTATCGCAGATTAGTAGGTCGACTCATTTATCTGACAGTGACCCGTCCAGATTTGGCCTACTCGGTTCATATATTATCTCAATTTATGCAGGAGCCTAGAATTGAGCATTGGGAGGCGGCTTTGAGAGTCGTTCGTTATTTGAAAGGTACTCCGGGTCAGGGTATCTTGTTACGTGCAGATAGTGATCTGTCCCCTGCAGGGTTGGTGTGATTCGATTGGGCGGCATGTCCAGGTCACTAGACGCTCTTTGTCCGGATGGCTTGTGTTTCTTGGGCAATCTCCTATTTCTTGGAAGACAAAGAAGCAACACACAGTTTCCCGCTCGTCTGCAGAAGAGGAATACCGAGCTATGGCAGGTCAAGCTTTGACCCTTTAATCACACTTTACAAAATTCCTTTAAAAATTGCTTGCATGGGGGGTTTGGCCCACTTGTCATTAAGGTAGCCATTCTGGCTTAGGCCATGAATAGGCATGTGGCCCATTGATAATTAAAGCCTATTTCTTTGTAATATTCCATGCCAATATTTTATCAAATATTTTGTATCATTTTTTTTACTGACTTTATGGTTTAGGATCTGTAGTTGAAAGGATTGTAGGCTGATCACACATTTAAAATACCCATAAACTCCACATGACCATCAAGTTGGTTTCTATCAAAATTCTAATATTTTCTTTCACATTACTCAACCAAAGGGCACTGCCAAATGACAGCAAAGGACGTTGGCATCAACGCGTCATCAATAGCGCCAAAATGGCCGGGGCCTATCCACTCAAGCGGCGTCTTCAATTGGAAAGCGGCAGCCAAATGACGTCCCCGAACCTCTCCGATTCCCAAAGAAAAACCCTATGAACAACGGCACCATGCAATGGTGCAGGAGATTGAGCTTCTCACGGGAAAATGACGCTAAACGACTTACGACGGCAGTTCCTACAAGTGGCATCATAAGGAAGATGCCACCATTTTGCTGGAAATGGCGCCTGAATAGTGACGTTGTGGATTGGAATCGCGACACAATCCTTGAAACCGAGATGGCTCTGTGAATGGTGCACCTAGAACGGACGCCTGTGAGTGCCTCCAGTTGCGCCCTAACGCGTCCGAACGCCGCCCGAAAGACGCTGCTGCAACGCCTCTAAATCGCACCTAAACAATGTCGGAATGGTGGTGAGGTGTGTCTTGAATGGCACCTCGAACGGTGCCTGAAAGCGATGCCTTTTCACCGGCGTCGGATGGCCCCTTGAACGACATCTAAACGTCTATAAGGAGGCCTTGTACCAACGCCTTCAATACTCTTTTTTTATTATTTTTTTAAGATTGTTTTTGGTGAAAATGGAATGGAACCTTGGGCTCGATACCAAATTGTTAAACTCAATATTCTCCATTAACACAAACACAGAATCACAGGATATATTTAACAACAATCACTAGATAAAGAACCAACCTCCGAATCCATTTTGTGTTTTGATGAAAAAGTATGGATCTTCAAAGGTTTGTGGAAAGGCGCCATCTAATCGAATTCTTTATGACGATGGGAGTGGAGAGAAGAGGTCCTTTTGTTCCAAAAGATGTTTGTTTCAAAGATGCGATAAAATAATAGAACAGTATAAAAGCCTCACCCTATTTTTATACCCTCCTGCCTTAGGAACCATACCCATTGGGTTATTGGGCCTCTCGAGTCTTGTGCCCATCATCTAAGGCTCGTGATGGCATTGAGCTCTACACATTAGGTGGCCCATACTCTAGATCAACTAGAAATCGTATATAAATAGTATAACTAAACTCGAACAATGGGTTAATATGATGCTCGGTCCATATTTATTCTATCGGTTATCACTCAAATAATCATTTCTCCATCCATCCTCAAGTAGATTTCTACAATTGAGAATGAAAATCCCTCATTTGACTTTGAAATTTATTATTCCACCATAAAATAGTAAAAATACAATTGTAAGATTCAAATGAAGATCAAGATAGCCTATTCCATTTCTTTGGTTTTTGGGATCTCCATTATCTCGTGAACTCCATTCCATCATCCTTTAAGTCAACGGCTTTTCCATATCCAAATATTTTCCTAAGGATTCAACAAAAAATGTTTCAATTTTACAATTTTATAACTCGAGAGCATTAATAAGATTGAGATGTCAAGGTTGACTGAGGCTTCCAATCTCTTTCCGAGAGCAATAACTCACATGAAAGTTGCTCTTCTACTTTAGAATAAATGTTTTTCAAATATTCTTGAAATTATTATTCTTGTTGCACCATTTCTTCCTAATTATTTGGAAGTTGTCATTAAAAAAAAAGGACTCTAACACATTTCTTATGTAGCATAGGTGCTATATTGGATTTGAGTTGAATTTTTAATAAATATATAATTAAATGGTCTTTTTCTATTATAATGAAAATTTTGTAATATTAGTATTGGTAAATTATAATGCACCCATCAATATAAATGCAATAGTAGCTTTGTGGAAGCATCTCAAGCAGAGTGGCTTGGACAAAATGAAAGAGAAGCACATAGCCAAGTATTTTTGAACTATTTGATAAGACCCACAACCCTCTTTAAGGTATTCCAATGACTAGGGAGGCTGATGAGGCTCTTCTATCCAATATGAGGCTTTGGAACGAGGAGACCAACACTAATAGATGCACCCAAAGTCAACCCGCAGATTCTAGTTTTGTGGCATTGAGTGGGAGAGAAGAAATAAGTGGAGTAGTTAGAAGCCAATAGATGTAATTGTGTTCAACTAGCTTATAGCATTGACCTGAGTCCACATGCTAAAGCTTCAAAAGCATTATATACATATATATATATATATATATATATATATATATATATATATATATATACCTATAGTTTTGTCTTACCTTAGTATTCGAACTCCAAAAATGCAACAAGATCTATTGAGCTTCTAGAAGGAGCAAGACCATGTTGTAGCCTCCCTCCTGAAGAATGTGTCCAAACATGAATGCCTGAAATTTTGGAAAAAAATCTTATTGTAAGCCAATGAACTATAAATGGACTCATCTTACTAAATGAAAACAACTGTTTATAAGGATCCAATCAATAAAGGCAATATGTTCTTAATTGCTCTATATGTAAGAGTTTAAAGCATATAGATGATTCAGAGTGTATATGTGGATCCCAAAAAGGAAATAGAAAAGGAAAAAGATGAAAAGATAATCACAAAGGAAGAGAATGCATTGGACAGCTTGTACATCATCAAGAGAAAACTCATGACAGAACCCCTTTTGTTCTTATATGTTAAAGGAGCCTCTTTCCCTCAAGAATTTCTTAAATTTCTTTTTTCTCCATCCATTCTAGACTAAAAACTTAAAATCACTGCCATCTACATAGTACTCATGCTCTAAGCCACAACTCTTCTATGACAACCTGATAACAACTCCTTACCCACAACACCCAAGATTTCCATTAACCTGTATTCACCAAAAAATGCATCACCAACTGATCTACTTTTTTTTTTTTTTTTTTTTTTTTGCCTATTTAACAATCCAATAGAAGCAATTTGGGAGGGGCATTTCCTTTGTTCACCTAATTATCAGTAACAATAACTCTATTTGAATGGGTCTTCCCCATGAAAATTTATACCTTCCTTGACACTCTACTGTCTTATGCTTCCTACAAAGAAAAGCTCCCTTTGACTCCACCCTACATCTCATGAAAAATTTCATTAGGTATGGATAGGATTCAATTTAGGATCATATCACTATACAAAGCATCTAGCCAAAATCTAAGCTTGTTCTTTTCACCCCAATCATGTGTGTGTTGTAGGTTTATCAAATTTTTTGACAATTATTTCCAATGCCTTTCTCGCAAACTCACCAAATAAACTTCACCTCATTTTTCTCCAATACTTCCTTCTTACCATCTCTCCTCCACAATGGGTCCCCACTGTAGATCTATAAAGCCATTTGCCTAATAAGGCCTTATTTAATGACCCCAACCTTCTCTAACCTAAACCCACTATGGTGAGAAAATCATCCATGATTCTAAGTCTTAACTTATTTCCCATTCTTTGCCACGTAAAAATCCCTCCACAACCACTCTGCAATTATTCCCAATCATTCCCAAACTCGAGAAAGTTAAGGTTAAATTGATTAACATGAAGCCTTCAGAAAACCTTTATCATGACATTCATTGATCATTTTTGTCCGACCAAAGGTGAACTTTGTAGCACAGGAGGAAATGCCATGCATAAGATTAAGTCTAGATACCAAACTAAGTACGATATAAAAAAATCACAATTAAAAATTTTTCTACATTGTAATACAATTACATTTACAACCTTAAACATCACCATGCAATTCTTGTTGTGCTAGGATATTTGTTAAGCACATCATCCATGCACCAACAATGATATGGTAAAAAGAGGAAGATAATAGGTCTAAGAGGAAATTGCTTCGTGTTTATTAAGTGTAATATACATTTTGTTTTAAAAACTTTCAAACACATCCCTTCTTTCTCCTTCTGAGCAATTTTTGTGAAAGATCTAAAATAAAAACAGTGGGACTTTGTTCGGATCATGGAAAATTTGAGGGGAAAAAAAGGAGAAAGTAGAATGAAAGTAAAGACGAAGAAAGATAATAAAATACATATTAAACTTAATAATATTTTCATACATGTTTCTTCAAACACGTGTTTTTTTCTTCCTCTATGTAAAGAATGAAGAATTAAAAATATGTAAAATTTTAGTTAAATTTGATTATACTTGATTTTGCTTTGTACTTTCCATGGTAAACCAAATAAGAGAATTTTGATATTTCTACCATGATTGTCCTTAGCTCTTTTAATGATCCAAAGGGAGCCTAAAGGTTTTGTGCAACTAAAATATATCTTACTAGACCTCAAGATGCACACATGCCTTTGTTTTGTGGCAAAGGAGTTCATAAGCCATGCTTGAACTATACAGAGGTGATGCGAGGTCAAAATGTTGCAAAAGGTAATAGGATGTTGATCAAGTTTCTTTCATCTTGAAAAAATCATACATACAAATATAAATATCATAATTGTACGAAGAAAGGGGAATAGAGGAAAAGAGCACTGTGAGGAACAGAACTCAAGAGAATGCCATACATAATTGCATTCCAAATCAATCTCTAGTGAAACCATCAATGAAAAGCTATAGTGATCAATCGAAGAGTAATTTACTTTGCCATACCATCACAATGAAACAAAAGATGAGCATATCAACCTCCAGAGCAGAAAACTATCAGGCTTACTTGAAAAGAAAGAGAAAAAGCCATCATCTACAGTTGACGTCATTAACAAACCACCATTTGAATAGGCTGAGCTTTGGTTGGAAATTTTTTTAATTCATCACCCTTGTTGTTCTTTTCCTCCTACATGCAGAAAGGAAATTTCTGTCTATATAACAACTAACACTGTTGTTGAACCATTGATATAACCGTTGTTGATTTGTGAGTAGGCAGGCATACCTGCATGAAACAAGGGAAGGAAGTAAGGTATCTGCTTCTATTTTTGTGCAGGGAAAACAAAATTTAGTTCCAACTCATACAACCAATGAAATAGCAGAACAGGGGATCTACGTAGTTTTGAATCAATATCCTTCTTTCTCCTTTAGACATTTTGTTTAGAATAGGAAATTTCCTTTGGAAAATAATGACATAAGCTTAGGACATTTGAGATGAACAGAACTGCAGGAGAATTTCAATGGTATCAAAGGGAAAAATTTATGTTTCAACTTTTCAAGTGTCAAATTAGAAACTCATATCAACTCCATAAGAGTTGTCTTTTGTGAATGACATGGTCTCTGTTTCCATTTTTGTGATATAAAAATAAAATTCAGAAGAGTTGCAACCAACAGCCCTTCTTACAAAACTGAAACCGAAATGAAACTCTTATAGCCTCAACATAAGCAAACAATGAACTTCTATTAATTTTGAGATACTGTTCTAGTCTCAAAGATCTAAAGAAGTAACATATAATTCCTGAAAAGAGTAAATGCAATCCGGAATTTTAAAATCAAAAGATATCACATCAGAGTTTCCATACATGAAACTGCATTGCTTTGCAGCAAAACAATTCATAAGCATACATGTAAAGTCAGGTCAATCATACTAAGCTAGAAGAAAGTTGTGTCTGTGTCAAAACAGAGGATCAAAGCAGCATGAGAACAAAATTAAGAGAAGATGCCAAGACATAACTTGCACAAAATCCACCTCTTGGTGAAGACATGAATGAAACATCTTACAAAAACAACTAAATTGGTGATAGAACTATGCTAGTATAAAGAATGAAGCCAATCAACTTGCACAAAACGATAAAAGGAAAAAAAATAACATCTTTTGGAGAAATCAATAACATACCAACATGGGAATAGATTGCAGCTATGAGTAGGAAAATTTTCATTTAATCTTCACCATTCTTTTCCCCTTCCTACATCTTCAGAGGAATTTTCTATTAGTATCTGAAAGTGGAAATGGTAAGCCACTGAAATTGGAAGTCAGGTATCGTGAATGGGCAGATGGGCAGACGTACGTATTTGTTTGCTTTCATTGCTTGACTAGCAACTGCAACCAAAATCATCTATTCATCAAGGAATGGAACATTCCTGTCGAGCAGGACCCATCTGAATGTACAATGGAAATTGGAGGTCAAATTAGCAGGAAAGGAAAATGAGAACTTGTGAGAACTTTGGAAACATTATTAATGAAAATGTAATAGTTCAAGATAGTTTACAGGGTTTCAGTTTAGGATTACAATGGAAGAGGCTGAATGAGTGACAAGTAAACATTACAAGTTAGGAGTATTTGGAAAGCAATGCATGATTCTTCATTCTTTGATTCGGCACCAACTTGAATCCTCTGCGTCCTTGGCTAGCTTAAGTTTCATCATTTATAGGTTTCCTTCATTCATCTTTTCCATAGCAACTCTAATATTTTGAATAGAAAATTGCATCTAGGTATCCACATCTAAGTCCATTAATTATAAACGCTTGCAGAAAAAAATACTAAATTTACTATGTTTCAAGGAAATCCAAAACAATTTACTATGTTGCATCTAAGCCCTTTTCCCCTCGATTTGAATTCGAATTCGAGCACTTGAATGTTTCCCTAAAACATTTGAAGATCAGTTATCATCATGTTGAGAAACTATGTTGATATTTTAATCATGTTAATATCATGGTTGAATGGCTTTGATATTTTGAAACTGGGAGGCTGGCATTGGATTCAAAGGTTCAATCAATGGGAGGTCCACACGGTTTCCATACCCACCATGTCAATATCAAGCACCGCTCATTGAGGTGAAAGATGAATTAATATGCATCACTCAAGGGAGACAAGGGGAAGGGGACACAAATGTTAACAGCTTTTTATACATTTTTGAAGGGATTTTAATATATATATATATAAAATAATTATAATTATATATTATGTTTATGCAAATAATATTTGAAGCAGTGTTACATTCTAAGGCAATTTCCTATAACATAAAGGAAATGATGTACCCCCATTGGTTTTATGGTTCCTTCTTTGTAACAAAAATCAACTCCACTTAATTATGCTAATCATGTTATTTATATATGCATCTTTCTTCCCAAGCATTTAAAAATTATTTTGTTCTCTAATAATTTGAAAATTTATAGAATTATGTACAACTCTAATACTTTAATATAAATTAATAACAACCCATTAGTAGTATTATCATCTTGGTGTTGACCTTAAGATTGTATTAGCTTATGACTAATTTGATGTTCCTTGAATCACATAAATAGGTTTACCTTGATCTTTTGAGCAATTAATTGGTTGTTAGATTAGATGACTACTTTGAGTATAACAAATGGTGTAAGAGTATGTGGTCAATTTGAAAACCCCTTTCACAATAAGGCAACACTTCATAACCAAAGTGGGACAATTGAGATCATGACGGATAATGATGTAAATGTTAATCCTAACCATTCCCGTGGCTTTATTGATCATCACCAATGTGGTCAATTTGATCACCCCACTTTCATAGTAAGACAATACAATCAAATCACTATACTCCCACAATATTGGGAAGTAACTTCTTTGTAAGAAGCTATGTGCTCAAAATCCCTAGCCCCCAGCTCAGTGAGTAACCTCTGTCAAAGATCTTCTGTCATCTTCACCCTCTGCTTCCTGCCACATCTCTACCAAGCAGTATCCCTCTGAATGTATGAGGCAAGAACAGAAATTGGTTATAACTTCACCAGCATTATGAAGAGAAATAATTACATACAATTTCAGAATCATTGGATCTCTTGAAATACTTTCGAGCACGAAATATTGGAAATATTGGAAAGTAAACAAAGGCTAGAAAAGCAGAAGGGGGTTGTAATTCAATCTCAGTCTGACTGAATAATGTAAGCATGAATTTGAAAGGATTCCTCCTTCTTGACAAGAGAAAAGTGTATTCCAATCTGACTCTGCTATCTTTCAATGGATGTATGAGCCATCTATTTGAATGCAGGGGATGTGGGCGATGTTGGGCCAATATCCTCCTTCTCCTTTGAGCAGCTTTCTTTTATTATAGGACAATCACTGATTTCAAGTCTTCCAAGTGTTGCAGGCAGCTCCAAGGACCTGAGCTTGCGGCACCAATAAATAGCTAGTTCTTTTTAGAGACACCAGATTTTGGAGAGCCATGGAGGTTAAAGATTCCAGTTCACTGATGGAAAGATAGGTCAGAGATGGAGGAAGCAGACACTCTTCATCCGAAAAAGAAGCCATATTGGGAAACACTCTACAAATGGTCAATGCAGAAAGAGAGGTGAAGGTATAGAGGCTCCATTCAGATATGGGTTTTTTTCAGATTCTCACACCATCCAACATAAAGTGATGTTAGATTGATGGGCAAGCCCGCTTCTGGAAAGGACTCCACTCCTGGACAACCCCGCATGCTGAGAACGTGAAGAGATGTGAGGTTTTTCATTTGATGTGGAAGGGACCTGAGATTCACACATCTCCAAATACGAAGGTGCCTGAGGTTGGGGTGGACAACCCTCTTTTGGAAAACACTCCAGACCTCCACAATCTTCTATGGAGCTCCTTGAGGCTTGTAAGGCATTCTGGTAGGATTTTCAGATTTGGATAGCCCTTATGTCTAAATATTCAAGAGCTGTGCCATTGGGTGACATTTTCTCTGACATTGACTCCAAGTTTGCACATCCCCAAATACAAAGGAGCTCAAGGGTGGAGGGTAACTCCCCTGTTGGAAAGAACTTGAGAGAGGAACAATTCTTTATCCACAATTTTTCAAGGCAACAAGTGTTTTTGCTTACAGTGGAAGAGGACTTGTGGTGCATCATTCCCTCTGGTAGAGACTCCAAATTTTCACAATCTTCAACCCTCAGATGCTTGAGCGTGGTGGGCAGCTCACCATTTGGAAAGCATATGAGAGATGGGCAGTTCTGCAGCACCAGAGATCTGAGCAAGGGTGACAAAGCGGCCTCTGGAAATGAAACCAGTTTGGGGCACCTCTCTAATTTCAACTCTTGGAGAGATATGAGACTTTGCAATCCGTTTGGCAGCTCCTCCAGGTTAGCACAGTCTTGTATTTTCAAAATTTTAAGTTTGCAAGGTAGCATTTGCTCCTCCAACGTTATGCAAGCCAGTGACACCGTCCAATAGCTAATGTTTCAAGACAACTACCAACCCCACTTCTGAACAATCCACCCCTTCACATTCTTCTAAACTTAATTCACCAAGAGATGCAAATCCTGAAAAGGGAACTTTCAAATTTGGACACCCAAAGATATCAAGTTTAACCAGAGAAGGTAGGCAATCAGGCAACTGTATACCTAGCTTTGAGCATCTCCTTATTGTAAGTTCTCGAAGGAATGGAAATGGTCCCACTTGTTCATCTGCATCTGGAAAAAACCAATCTTTCCATGTTGGCATATTTTCAAACTTCAGAAACTCCAAGGATGGAAAAGACTTGACAATCCCTCCATAAAACTCCTCATCTATGGTTCTAACTTCACTCATCCCTTCGATATGCAAGTTTTTGAGTAAGGATAATTGGTCGAGAGCCGGTAACGATGTGCATATCTTGCAATTCTTGAGAACCAAGTGTGTCATTAAAGGGAATGAGGGATTCTTTATCCAACTTGGAAAGTTTGGTCCACCATAGAATGCAATGGTGAGCTTTTCCAGATTTCTATGAGGTTGTAGCCACTCTAAAACAAGCGTCTCATTCATTTTATTTCTTGATTCACCAAAATCACTGCTCCATTTCAGTGTTAACCTTTGATGTTCTGCTTCTTCTGTAAATTAACACTCCTTGCATCTTGAATATCTACCACATTATGCAACCCCTGAAATGGAAAAGCTTTCCTTGGAGACCCAACAAATTCTTTTAATTCTTTGATACCTGACCTGATACCTTTGCCCCACAATAAAGTCGGATAATGTTTGCAAATTGGTTAAGTTTCCCATTTGAGGGGGCATCTCCTGTAGTTGAACTGCACCAGAAATATCAACATGTCGAAGGTTGATGAGGCCTCCAATTCCCATAGGCAACTCAACAAGTCTATAGCAATTGCGTAATATCAGTGTTTGCAAATTATAAAGATGACCCACTGAATCGGGTAACCTATTCATCAAAGAATCAGAAAAATTCAAATAACGCAGATGTTTCAAACCGCCTATGGAATTTGGTAACATCTCACTTATGAAATAACCGCTGAATGACAATACCCGCAAACATTTCATTTCTTTTAAAAGGTCATCTAGCACCTTACTTGAAATGAAATATGTAGAATATGTAGCCAGTGGCAAAGTAACTAACGTCCGCAAACACTTAGCCTTATGAAACGCTTCTGAATTTTCTCATCATCTCATAACGTTGACGATTGAATGCCAAATGACGAGCCTTCTCTGAAACAGCCGTGGATTGCTTATTATTCTCTAACTCATCATCCAAATTAAAGCATATGTCTCCGGCAATAGATTGTGCTAAATCGTTAATAAGATCATGCATCAAAAATTGGGATGAATTTTGAGTTGACTGTTGAAAAATGACCTTGAGAATAAATCATCAAAGTACTCACAACCTAACTTCTCAGGCTGGTTCTCTCCCTTTGTTTGTTGCAGAAAACCTTCTGCCATCCATAATAGGATTAATTCATCTTTGTCGAATTCATAGTCTTTTGGAAATATCGAGCAATAAGCAAAACACCGCTTCAAATGAGAAGGAAGATGATGGTAAGCTTAGCTTGAGAGCCGGAAGAATATGACTTTTCTCCTCCGGGAGATCCCATATCTTGCTTGTTAATATATCTTCCCATGCTCTGCGATTTAGTTGATTGCGCAACATGCCACCAAGCGCCTTTGCTGCCAAAGGCAAGCCTTTGCACCTTCTGACTATCTCCTCTCCAACTTCTTTCAGGTGTGGATAAGCATCAAAGTTTCTTGCCCCTAATGCTTGTCGGGTGAATAAAGATAGACAATCATCATATGATAACTCCTGAAGGGGATAAGCTGAACAAGTTCCGGTAACAGATACAACCCCTTTATTACGGGTTGTGACAATAAGCTTACTACCTGACGCTCCGGCTCTCATCGGCATGCACAAAATATCCCATTCATCAAAATTCTCATTCCAAACGTCGTCCAAGATAAGAAGAAATTTCTTCCGGTAAAGTTTCTCCCTGAGCTCAATCTGAAGCAAATTAAGATTGTTGGCATAACGTGTATGTGGAGAAAGTGATTGCAGAATAGTTTTGGTCACCCTCAAAACATCAAAATCATCGGAAACACAGACCCAAGCTCGCAAATCAAAATGATCCTTCACTTTATCGTCATTAAACGCAAGTTGAGCAAGAGTAGTTTTGCCTATACCTCCCATGCCGACGATAGGGATCACGCAGACTTCATCATCACTTGGATCATCCTTGAGCAGCATGGCAAGTATGGCAGCTTTATCTGTTTCCCTGCCATAAATACGAGATTCAATCACCACAGAAGTGGATGGCAGTCTCCGTAGTCTCTTTCTACCAGACCAACCTGCAGAAATATCTCTCAAATCCAGTTGCTTTTTTTTGGGCTGAAATATCTTGTAATCTGGCAGTGATCTCCTCTATCTTGGAACCCATACTTAAATTGGACCAAGCAGCACTCAAAGTGAGACTAGTAGACACAGAAGATAAAATGCTCCCGAACGGTACCAGTGGGCGGTTGGGGTTGAGCCACGATCAAGTTGCGTTGCAAAGCTTGGGTGGCGAAGTCGTCCAAGATGTCCTCCACATCATAAGCCAAGTCTCTGACGGCGTGTAGCCACATCTTCACCAGGGGGTTTGTCATCTGCTTCTCCTCCGCGTCATGGAGCACTGCGTAGATCTTCATCAATATTTTCTTCCACTTGTTCAGCTCAGAATCCACTTGCTCTTCACATGCGTACTTCCAGAGCTCCGGCGAGGCGACCATGTTGACCAACTTCTGAATGAACCCGGACAAAACGGCTTCTCCAACAAAACCAGCCATGTTTTCTTTTTCTTTTCTTTTTTTTTTCTTTTCTTGTTGGTAACAAGGGATTAATTAAGGGGATTCTCTGCAACAGATCTTTAAGATATTTTATTTTTAAAAGAAAAGTTTGTAGCTAAAAAATGATTCGAGGAAGTCTGCAACTCTTCAGAAGAAAAGTATTTGGAAATACGGCAATGAATTCCGTGGAAGTGACGGTCCAGACGGTCTGAACGATGGAAAGTGACTGTTCCAGTCACAAAAATACAAAATGTGAGACCTTCAGTGGATGTCCTTGGACTTATTCTCGGTTGGTCGACAGGGTTGGTATGTTGAAAATGCCGCACATGGGCTGCTCTTCTGAGTTCATATTCGTGAGGTCAAATGTGAACTAATGCCCATTAGAGAAGACCATAAGAAGATAGGGAAAATGGCAGCTTTTTACTTATTTGATTGGTTTTGATAAATTAATTAATTTTAAAAAATATATCCTAAGTTTTTTTCAGAAAATGCCAAATAATAAAACCATATGTCTTTTACCAAATGAATATGCAAAATGGTAATTTGAGACACTTTCTAGCTTGGATTAAATTTCATCCAATTAATCTTTTATCTCTTCGTAACACATATTTCATCACACACATAGATTTTTTGCACATATTTCTATTGATGCACTCAATTGCTTTACTATACCATAATCAAGGCAACCAGTTATTATACTCCACTTGGTTACTTTTCTTAACCATATTTTCACTTCATACCACAACTTCTCCGCATGTCATGGTCTCCGCCTAAGCCATGGTCCTCTTGTGTACCATGGTCCCCTCATGCACTAGACTATTCGACCACTTCATAATTTCCACCTTTCAAGATCCAATAAATACGTAGGAAAGACCATATTTATTACAGATGATGAAGTATATGTTTTATATATTACATTCTTATTAGAGAATAATTTATTCCACCTTTAACCAAAATTTCTTCTACAATTTTCTTACATGTTCCATTTTTCTTGGCTTTGATAAAATCACACAAAGAAGTACATGAAATTTAATGGGATTCGACTAGGTAGTATATATTCCTGTTGGAAGCATGGGAGGTACTTGTTGAACAAACAACTACCTCCTACAAAATAGCATCAGAATTTAACTTAAAAAAAAAAACATAAAAATAGCAACAGCAAAAAAACAGAAACATAAAAATAGCTTCAACATTCTAGTAATCTCGTTGACTTCAATTGCATGTGGTTGATGATTTCAGCCTTTCCCTCAGCAGCTACTAAGGCATAACTCTCAACAATTCCTTATTAGTTGTCATCTATCTCAAATTCTTAATTAATATATATATATATATATATATTGTATTGAATTTTACATACAATATTTGCTATGTTGATATGATATTATAATATTAGATTTTTTTTATACAAGAAAAGTTATTAAAATATCTTCACAAATTTTCTATATTTTAAAGCAAAAAATTTACACGATGAAAATGAGTTTATGAAAACTATGTATGATAGATAGAAATATGAGAAAGATCTAGTGAAAAACCCCAAGTAGAATAATAGCTCATGATTCAATGTGTAGATATATATAAGGAGTAGAGAAATATGAGATTTTTTTTGTCATTTATAATATTTTTATGGTACAATGAAATTATTTTCTCTCATCCATGGATATAAAAATAGTTAATTAAATCAATGTTAGAGCTTTTTCCAACACAACAAGTGATATCAAAGTTTTTTCCAAACATACAAAAAGTGGTATTGGAACTAGGTCATGGGGTTAAGGTATAGAAATGGAATGTTAAGGGAAGAGTTGTTAGGTATGTGATATTACGAGTCTATGACTCATTGAGAAAATGATAGCTAAAACAATAATCCCAGGATAGGTGTGTAAGGCAAGCCCAAAGTCCTCAAGACAGGTGTGTTGTGGGATGGTCAGTCTCCGTTGTGATTGTTAAGACATACTATAGGTAAAAAGAGCCTTAGGATAGGTGTGTTGTGGGATAGTCAAGTCCCATCAGGAGCCTTCAAATCGTTAAGCCTTGGAGTAAGTGTTAATTAAGGGGTGGTTATGGCATTTGGGCCTAATCAAATTGCTGTGTGAAAGCAGAAGAGAAGGCAACTGGCCCCTCTGCAACAACAGCTCGAGGAGTATAATAGAACAAGTCATAAACACTACGCTACACCAACCTTTACTTGAAGTTGGAAAATAAATAAATCAATAGAAGTATATGATATGTAACTGAGAATAGCATACATATTCATGCTTGTGTACAATAGCAGAAACCAGAAAAACAAGTCCTGATAAGCACTGACCACCTTCATCATTCTTTTCTTCCTACCTGAAATAAGAAATTCCAAAAAGGAGCCATCCACTTACAAAATTGGGGAACCCATATCGGGAATTGTCAAAAGGAAAAACAAAATAGATAATCATCTAAGATTGAGGTAAAAAAACATACCATCACCATGTGAATTTGCTGCTTAATGTTAGGAAATTTTGGATTTCATATGTTTCTTTTCTTCTTTATTTCTTTCCTTCCTGTATGTAGAGAGAAATTTCCACTCTTTATTTCGAAATGAACTCAGAATTTTGCCAATGAAAATGGGAGATGCACACTGTGAATAGGCAGTAGGCATACCTTGTTGAAGGAGGGAAAAACACAATGCAAACGACAAATGAGTCATTGAACGGCTTCCTTGATCTGAAACAAATAAGAACAAAACAGCTTAAGCAGGGCAAGAGATTTTACACTCAGTTTTAGCCATAAGCCGGTGATGCTGTCAAAAGCCACCGCCCATCCAAGCCTTCAATAAACACATGGAAAATCAGATTAACAGGACAATATGAAACTGGGATTGAGTTGCAAATAGGCATACCTGAGTGAGTTTTTTTCTTTTTTTTATACAGGGCGCAGAATTCATCTTGGGATGTTGTTAGCAATCCCTTATTTCAAGTCTTGATAGCGTTTCAGGCAGCCCAATGGACCGGAGCTTAGGGCATCTGTAGATGGATATCCTTTCAAGGGAAGAGAGGTTTTTGAGAGCCAGACAGGCCAGGGAATCCAGCTTACTGATAAAAAGTTTGCTCAGAGTTGAAGGAAAAGACAGTCATCATCTGAAAGAGATGCCAGACTTGGACATACACCGGAAATGTACAGTGATGAAAGAGAAGTGAGCCTGTGGAGGCCCCATTCAGATAATGGCACCTTCAGATTCACACAATCTCTGATTGAGAGCGAAGTAAGGTTGGGGGCCAAACCGCATTCTGGAAATGACTCCAAGCCCTGACAATTCCTAATATTCAGTTCTTGAAGAGATAAAAGGTTCTGCATTTGATGAGGAAGGGACTTCAGGTTCTCACAGTTGTTAATATAAAGGTCTCTGAGATTGGGAGTGGGCAAGCCCCTTTCTGGAAAGGACACAAGACCTTGACAACCATATATATAGAGATACGTGAGACTGTGGAGGAATCCTGGAAGGATTTTCATGTTTGGATAATTGGAAATGGACAAATGTTCAAGTGCAGTATTGCTGTGCAGCATCTTCTCTGAAATTGGTTGAAATTGCCTGCAGTCCCATATCTCAAGCCGCTTAAGGGTGGAGGGCAGCTCGCCTGTTGGAAGGGATGGAAGGGATGAACATTTTCTGATCTCCAAGACTTCAAGACAACAAGAGTTGTTGCTAACCATAGAATTGTGGTGCATCATTCCCTCTGGCAGAGTCTGTAGATTTGCACAATCCTTGATCTTCAGTTGCTTAAGTGAGGCAGGCAGCTCACCTTCTGGAAAGCTAATGAGGCATGGGCAGTGTTCAATCTCCAAATATTCAAGGAAACCTGAGTTGTAATTATGAGGTAGTAACTTCAGAGTGTTGCATTTCTGCAGCACGAGACTTCTCAGCATCGGTGGCAAGCCCATCTCTGGAAATGACTCCAGTTTGGGGCAACTCTGTAATGACAACTCTTCAAGACGTGTGAGACGTTGCAGACCATTAGGCAGCCTCTGCAGGTTAGCACAGTTTTCTATTTTCAAATGTTTGAGATTGCACGGCAGCCTTTGCTCCTCCAAGGATACAAGTCCATGGCACTGCCAGATATCTATACTTTCAAGACCCCGAAGGCATTCTAATCCAAATCTGTTCTCCCACAAAGATGTCATGTCCCCACATCCTCTTATCACCAGTTTTTGAAGGGCTGCTAACAACTGGGTAAATCCTTCCCTTAGACAAGTTAATCGTGAAATTCTCTGAATGTTTAGTGTAGTGAGGGAGCTCAGATCAACCCCGTTTCTCAACACAACCTCATTACATTCTACAACGTTTAAGCTACAAACATATGCAAGTCTTGGAAGTGCAGCCTTCAACTTTGGGCATTCAAAATTTCTGAGCTCTGCCAGAGAAGGTAGGCAATTGGGCAAGCTTCCAGTCAGTTTGGGACATTCCCTTATTCTAAGCTCTCGAAGGCAAGAAAATAATCCTTCACATTCCTCAACCATATCAGAAAAACACCAGTCTTCCCATTCTGGCATATCCTCAAACCTTAGAGACTCCAAGCATGGAAAAGGCTGGAAAAGAGAGACCTCCCCAAAAAAATTCATCACCTATGGTTTTAACTTTACACATTCCTTGAATGCGCAAGGCTTTGAGTAGAGATAGTCGTCCAAGACATGGTAGCGATGTGCATTTTCCACAATTTTTAAGGGTCAGGGACTCCATTTTTGAGAATGACGGATTCCCTATCCAGCTTGGGACTTTTGGTCCTCCATAGAACTCAACTGTGAGCTTTTTTCAGATTTCTTTGAGGTTGTAGCAACTCGAGCACAAGCATTTCATTCAATTCATTTCGTGAATCATCAAAATCACCACTCCATCCCATTGTTAGTTCTTCAATGTGGCACTTATTCATTAAACAAGCATCCATTGCATCTCGAGTATTTCTCACATTATGCAATCCTTGAATGGAAAGTTCTCCTCGAAGATCCAACAAGTGCTTCAATTCTTGTATGCTCGACCCATTACCTTTCCCCACAATAAACTTAGACAATGTTTGCAAATTTGTCAGGCTGCCCATTCGTGGGGGCATCTCTTCTAATTGACTTGTCCCAGCAATATCAAGATGTCGAAGGTTGATTAAATTTCCCATCCCCACAGGCATCTCAGTGAGACTCCAACAATCTCGTAATATTAAGGTTTGTAAATTATACAGATGACCTACTGAATTAGGTAACCTTTTAATTGAAGAGCGACATAGATTGAGATATCGTAGGTGACTCAAATTATCAATTGAACTCGGCAGCTCACTCATCTTATAGCCACTTAAAGATAGTACGCGTAAGCATTTCATTTCCATTAAGAGGTCATGTGTCACCTTCGTAGTTATGAATGACAAACTTTTCATAAATGATACACTGATGGGTAAAGCTAGAAAAGTTCGAAGATACTTCCCTTTATCGACAACTTCAAATTTTTTGAAGATCTCATTGGCCTGACGAATGAATGAAAAATGGCGAGCCTTTTGAAAAATATTCTCATTATTCTCCAACTTATCCTCCAAATTCAAACATACATTTCCGGCAATAGATTGAGCCAAATCGTGGATGAGATCATGCATCATGAATCGTGGCATTATGTTACTTGATTGTTGAAAGAACGACCTTGATAACAACTCAGAGAGGTATTTGGAACCTAAGTCCTCCATTCGCTTCTTCCCTTTTGTTTGCAGCAGAAATCCTTCTCCCATCCATAAAAGGATTAATTCATCCTTTTTGAATTCATATCCCTTGGGGAAAATAGCGCAATAAGCAAAACACTGTTTCAGATGAGATGGCAGGTGATGATAGCTCAATTTGAGAGCTGGAAGAACACCACTTTTCTCTTCTGGTAGATCCCATATCTTACTCTTCAATATATCGTCCCATGCCTCATGGTTTAGTTCATTTCTGCAAGATGCCTCCCAGGGCCTTTGCCACCAAAGGCAAGCCCCTGCACCTGTTCACCATTTCCTCTCCAATTATTTTCAAGTGCGGATGAGCTTCAAAGTTCCTTGCTCCCAATGCATGCTGCGCGAACACAGCTCGACAATCATCATTTGACAGCTCCTGCAGGAGGTAAGGCGAAACCGTTCTGGTAAGTGTCGCGACACCCATGTTGCGAGTAGTGATGATAACCTTACTTCCAGGTCCCCCCAGCTCGCAAGGGGGTGCACAAGCTATCCCATTTGTGATAGTTCTCGTTCCAGACATCATCTAGAACAAGCAGAAACTTCTTTCCAGACAATTTCTCTTTCATCTTGACTTGAAGCAAGTTTAGATCATTGATCTCACGGGTATAAGAAGCAATTGACTGTAAAAGCGTTTTTGTTATCCCCAAAACATCAAAATCATCAGAAACACAAACCCAAGCCCTCAGATCAAAGTGATTCTTCACTCTGTCGTCGTTGTAGGCAAGCTGGGTAAGTGTAGTTTGCCGACACCTCCCATGCCGACTATAGGAATCACGCAGACTTCATTATCATGAATCGATTCATCCCTCAGCAACACTTCAAGTATCGCCTCTTTATCAGTTTCCTGCCATAAACACGAGACTCAACCACCAGAGAAGCTGTTTCAGGGACTCTTTTTCTCTTCCTGTTGGACCTCCCTTCAACATTCTCTCTCAAATCCAGGTCACCCTTTTGGGTAGAAATCTCATGTAATCTTGCAGTGATCTCCTCTATCTTGGACCCCATATTGAGATTATATACCAAAGCATTTGGATTGAAACGAGAAGACAAGGAGGAGATGAGGCTGCGTACCGTACTAGTACTTGGTTGAGGATCAGCTGTGATCAGCTTGCGCCGTAAAGCTTCGGTGGCGAAGTCGTCCAAGATGTCCTCAACATCATAGGCCAAGTCTCTGAGCTCGGCTAACCATATCTGCACGAACCGATTGGTCATCTGCTTCTCCTCAGCATCATGAAGCACTGCATGGATTTTCAGCAGTATTCCCTCCCACTTCTTGAGCTCGGCGTGGACTTGTTCTTCGCGGGCGAACTTCCGGAGGTCGGGGCAGGCCAACATGTCGACCAGCTTCTGAATGGAAGCAGATAGAAAAGCCTCTCCAACAAAAGCCATGGTTAGTTACTTTGCAGAAATCAGTCCCAAATCATACAACAGAACCAGAAGAAATGGTTTACGTTGTGCTAACTAAAGGAACAAAAAAATCTTAGAAACTTAGAATATGGTTTCCATGGATTGTGTAGTGTTCAATGGTGAGGACCCCAGGAGCAGGAAAATTTCATGGGCTTCTCATTTTGGTAAAACCTCACAAAATGACAACCGTGTTGACTGCTTTGATGAGCCGTTTCCATCAGCCTCGCTCAGATGAGACCTCTTCCTCCCTACTGTGTTAGATAACTACTTTTTCCTGTTTAGACTGGAGCATAAGATTCTTGGATTTTTAGCATTCAATCACTCTTAATATTTAGATATAACCCAAGTAGGTTTTTTATTTATTTATTTATTTTATTGATAATATTTTGCTAAAGAAAAAATGATTTCTGAAATTTTTTTTTTATATCAAATGGTAATTAAAAAAAATGCTTATTTTTTTTTTTCAATTTCTAACTTTCAAATAAAAAACTTAGAAATATTAAAAAAAAAAAAATGACTTTCGAGCTCCATGAAGACTAAGTTGAATCTTCTAACATTCATACATCAAACACAAATATGATCTATGGAATGATTATGGGTAAACCAATAAGCTCGCAAGCATGATGACATAATAACAAGATTAAGCTTACATTTTATTCATAAAATTGGTGTCCATAAGATTGGTCGCGGTCAACTTTCTATATGAAGAAGTCAAGTCAATGGAAGAAAACTGTGCTGGATAATTTCTAATGAAATGAATGGTTGTTATGGTTTTTGAACGTATGAAAGAGAATTTGTCGTAAGGGCCAAGCTAATATTACGTGATGAACAAAACATTATCCTTCCATCCTTGGAAAAAATGGTAACATTTGAATGGGGTCTCGGTATATTGAATTGTACTTTTTTTTTATACCTATCAAAAAAAGACATCATCAATCAATTAGTGTTAAATATATATTTTCTGATCTTATTGTTTACATTCTAGTCTCATTTATTTATATCATTATACCTTAATTTTATTCGTTTATACCTTTCTTTAACAGTCTAGATTTCACCATTAATCATATTTAATGTTGTAAATTTTTTGTTCGATAGGTACCACTATGGTACTTTAGTATTTTCCTTTGATTTAATGGGTTTGAATATAAGAAAATCAGCATAAGTCAATGATAGTTATTGAAGAAAATTTGTTAATTAAATCAAAATATTATAATTTTCCTTCAACACATGAATAAACATTAGTGTAATGACTACAAAGATAAATCATAATATAGAAAAACCTAATTCAACCTCCTAACGATTTCATTGATGTAATCTTCATGATTTTTGGTACAACCTCCTTTAGTGTAATGATTTTTATTTTTTTTTAGCAAACTAGTTTGGTTTGCCACGTGTAAATAGAGATAGGAAAAACATAAAACTTTTAAATTATATATACAACAACTAATAAGCAGCATACCATTTTTATTTTATAATATTAATCGTAGTCATGGATGTTCAATCCAACACATTCTCATATGAGCAAGAATAACTCCTCAATCCCCCTCCCTCCTTTTTACAGTGGTTCGTAGAGTGTAAAACATAACAATTCAAGAATAAGAATTTTTTCATTTACAATGGGAAAAACTAGAAAAAGAATGGACTAAAGTTTATCTAATAATATGTTTGAAAAAAAAAATGCAAGGAAAAAATGTTAAGTTTCTAATGACCTCTAGTCTACAACTCAATGCTTTGTACAATACCACATGTTAAAACAACAAAAACAACCCCCCCAAAATTCAATGTCACAAACACTTTAGTTTTTTATAAAAGCTTGGGAAATGATGAAATAAAATCACTATCCTAGAGCTTATGATATCATTATCTATAAACTCTAGAAGGAACCCATTAAAAAGATCTAGTAAAAACACCATGGAAAAGGATAAAATTAAAAAATGAAGAATCATTAGTCTATTCTATATTCGTACCCCATGGCATTCAAAGTTGGAAGTATTTGCCTTTTTCATTAATAAAAATAACATTTCTTCTTTCCTCTATTTTGCAATGACATTTCGAGTGCATTCAACTAAGATATAATCACATACTCGCTAAGGAAATGATCAAACTTACTAAATATAAGCTCACTACTTCGATCTAATTAAAGTGTCTTAACATGTTTACCCAATAGATTATCCAATTCTGTCTTAAATTAAATGAATTTATCTGAGGCATCGAATTATCTACATATTAGGTACATATAACTAAACCTAGAGCAATCATCAATAAAAGTGATGAAGTACTCATACCCTCCCCATGCATGAACACTAAAAGTCACACACATTTCATTATATACTAATTCCAAATATTCCTTAGCTCTATGTTCTTTAGTAGTAAAGGACTATCTCGATCATTTTACCTTCTATACAAGATTCAGACTAAAAGTTCTTCTAGAATAAAAATGCCGAATGTCCTAGACATCTAGTTTTTGGATCCTTTTAGTGAGATTAGACTATTCCTATTATTAGGAAAGAGTGGTGGTAGAGTAATACATGAAAAAAGTAGTAACTCTCACTAGCCTACACAGTTAATCTTGCAACCAAGGCTAAGGTAACTACATTCTTATCATGTAACCTTCTCACTTTTTGAAAACCTGTAAAGAATTGCAAATATTGGGCCTAGAATGTATCTACCACTATACATTTAACAATGACAATATGATGTGTACTTTCCATTTTCATTAGGTAATCCAAACATTCTTTTTCCAATGTCCAAAAAATGTCACAAAAGAATAACTATTTAGAGCTTGTTTTTCCATTCCTTATCTTAAACTTTTCTCATCTAGTATTGTTCTTCTTATTCATGGTAGAAGAATTTGAAGAACCTTTGACTTCCATATGAACATTCTTCTAATCCTTGAGAATCCCCTTAGTCATCCTAAAGGAATTCAATAAGGTCTTTAAGATCACACAAACCTCCTAAGGGCAATTTATCTAAATGATCTACCCTTATCACCAAATATTCCTTGCAAACTAAAATGAATATTATAGACCATGACAATAAACATATGTTGTTGTTACAACACATTATCCAAACACCCAAGTATGAGACACTTGGTATTCAAATTCATCTTATGTCATCTTTGATATATATACCACTTTTTCTTCTTATTAGGTTTGTTCATAAAGATTGGTTAGCTCTATATGTTACCTATTTTAGCTTTTATGTTATTAGTTACTATATATCTAAATTATTTTTCTAGTTCACTTGATGAGGTCCACTTGAGAAAATAGAGGTGATAGGAATAGAAAGAGATGATACCTATAAAAATAATTAAATTCATGCATTGATCAATGAGAATTCGAGGTAGTTGGTAAGTTTAACAATAATGTAATGCTCTTAGGACTAAATGAAAAGTTTCATCTTTAGGATTGACTACTCTCACTACAAACATATGTAATCTTATTCTTAAGAAAATCCACATTCCTTGATTCCTTGGCTCAATCCATTGTTAGGGTGGTGATTGTTCCAAATCAAGATATATCTTAAAATTATGATAAAAGTTCATATCCTTTGATTTCTTGGAGCAACCCATCTTTAGGATGATACATAATAGCCCAACTCAAGATGAGTTCGATTTTGGAATCTATGAGCTTGCCAAGGGTCCATTCCCACTTAATATTTTTAAGTAATTAAGAGCTTTCAAAACCTTAATGAATAAATCATCTTCTATGAACATTTCTAAAAAAATATTTATTTCCTAATTGGAAGCCTAGAATAACAAAATTTTGAAAATCTTAAAATTTATATGAGAGTAATATTTTATCCAAAAGCTAATTAGATAAAATCTTTACTCTTAGATATTAAAATCTATTTTCATAAAATTCTCCTTCTTTCACACATTTTAATTTTAATAAATATTTTATCTTGAAAATATCTTCAAAGAAATCTATTTTCATTAAATTACTAAGTTACATTAAACCTTCCTGGCATTGTCCTTTAATGATAAATCATCTTTAATAAAAATTTGCTAAATGCTTATTCTCCATGTTGGAATCTCTTGTGTAATAAGAAAACTTATGATTTATGATATTTTGAAAGATTGAGAGCACTTTATCCAATTAAGAAATATTTAATTTTTCTGAAATTCAGTTTAAATCATAAATAATAAATTTAAAAGGGAACTTTAGTATTTTCAAAGAAATCTATTTCCATCAAATTACTAATTAAGTTTTACTAAACCTTCATGGTAGTGTCCTTTAATAATAAATTATCTCTAATGAAAGTTTTCAAAATACTTATTGCCCAAATTGGAATCTCTTGTGTAATAAGAAAACTTCCAATTTATGAAACTTTTGAAAAATTAAGAGCATCTTATCCAATTAAAAAAATAATAATTCTTAAGGATTCTCAAAAATAAACTTCAAGAAAATATTTTAAATGTTAAAGAATAAATTTAAGATGGAACTTTAGCTTTCATATTTAAAATTCCTCCTAATACTTATTTTCATTATTCCTACACCTTTTCAATTTAATAAATATCCTTAACTATGGAATATTATTTTCATAATAATTTATGCTATTAAAAATTACTAAAAATACAATTTTTAGTAATTCCCTTAATAATAAATTATCAAATTTTTTTAAAAAATATTTATTTTTCCAAATGAGGATTGGTGTAATAAGGAAATTGAAATTTTTTGAAAAAACATGGAAAACACTTTATCCAATAAGAAAAACTTTATCAACAAATATTCTTATAAAATAATTTTAAAATAAATATTTTAAAATCCTTGAGAATAATTTTTCCAAAAGTAAACTTTTCTCCTTTGTTTTAAGTACTTCTAACTTTTCTAATAATTGAAAATTTTTTATCTTTCAAGTATTCAAAAAACTATAAATTCTTCTTAAAATTATTGTCAATTCATAAGATTTATTTCCTTAAATTTTTTAAAATTAAATTATTTTCATAAGTTCAAGACTTAATAAATTTAATTTTCAAGAAAAATTACCTCCGTTAAGAATTATTAAAATCCAATTTTATTTATATGTAACCATATAAATAAAGATATTTCCCAATGAAACATATTTTGATATTAAATGTTCTCATATCATCTACAATAAATTTATAATTCATTGATGATATTTTTTATAGGCAATTACTTTTTATTAAAAATTTGGTAACAAAATGAATTTGTCACTTTTAATCATTAATAATGTTTTGGGACATTTTTTTTTCTTTTTCAATGAAAATTTGTCCCTTTCTTGATGCAATATTTCTTTGGAGAAACCCTTTACAAATTAAATTTATATTTTATAAGGGAAAACTTTAGTAGATGAAATTGGACTTTTCCTAGGATACTTTTAATGATGAGTGTAAGGCGACAAATAAGACATGAAATGCTTTTCATCAAGGCAAAATTCAAATTTTTAGTGACAAAATCTTTTTATTGCTAAAAACCTATTTTCTTGTAGTACTAATATATTTTTGTAACATTTAATACGAGTCCTAAGCAACATCACATTGGATTGTGCCTAATGATTTCGATAGCTTTGAGTGAAATTAATTTCAATGATAAAATATACAAATTATCCTATTGAAAAAAAAATGCATAAACTATATATAGAGATAAATTCCCATGCATCCACCTTGTATCCTTCTTTTCCTTGTTTCTAAAAAAAAAAAATTATTTTACTTTCTTTATTTCTTGATCATTCTACAATATTCAACCAAAATTTTAAAAAATAAAAAATAAAAAATAAAACTGCAACCAAGCATGATTCATGGAAAGGGTTTCAAAATTCTAAATTAATTATCTTTTTTTGAAGCTTCTTTCTTTATGAATTGGAATTAAAAGATACATTAATTAACACCTAAATATAAGTTTACCCCTTTAAGTTAATTCCTATTTATTGAAGGACTTATTACCTTTATTACAATCCCTTAAATAAGAGTGTTGAAACCCAACTCAACCCATTCACAAAATCATGATTTTCCACATAAATATATAACACTATAAAGCAAATAATTAAAACTAGGTTTAGGAAAATGAATGTGGGCTAAGTAGGGCTTGGGTTCATGTAAAAGGATGGGGTTGTTTTAATTGTGGCCCGTGTGAATGATAGAGACGAGGGTCCACTACAACACCAAAATCACAAAACGTGGACAGCTTTATCTCAACTTCTTGGAGCTTTGTCTCTTCCATGTAATGTATTATTGCACGTTGAGGTTGGTCGGTTTGGTGGGTGTCTCACCCGCAACGTCCCCCTTGAGCCCATGAGACAAAGTTTTAAAAGGCTTGTTTGTTCGCTTTAAGCGAGTATTTAATAAATCAACTTAATAATAAGTTAATGATTTAATTTATATAAATTATGAATTATTTTTTAATGTAATATTATATTTAAATAAGAATAAGTTAAATATTTAAAGTTATTTTTAAAAAATTTTAGTTATGATATTAATTTATTTTAATTAATATATTTAATAATTTAAACTAAATCATTAAACTGTTTTATCAACACCACCATAATTTAAAAATCAATTTTATAAGATATAGACTTTCAAATATGCTCTAATATTTCAAAGAATAGAGGAAAAACACTTCTGCCTTCATGGAAAAGAATTCATAAACTTTCAAATTTACATTTCCATTTTTTTCTTTTTCTTTTTATTTTTGTTTATAGAAAACTCTTTCGAAACATCAGTTAATAAGTGTGAATCAAAGAAAAAAGTCTGAATGTTTTTTTTTTTTAAATAAAAAATATTTTTTAACAAAATTACCTAAATAAAATTCTCATTGAAATTGAAAAGAATTTTCAACAATTTAGAAGTAAATTTAATATGATTTAAGTTTTTTTTAACAAAATGCTTTAAATTAGCTAAAATTATTTTTAAGGATAAAATATTCGAAATTTTTAATTAATTGAAAAATAATAATCGAATCAATTTTTCTGATGAAAAAAAAAAAATCTCAAATTTTGCTTGATGGAATTATCGCTATCTTTTATTTATTTTATTTTTAATTTATACGTTTTAAACGAGAGTGTATTACACGCGCTATGTCAGCGGTTGGGATACAGAAGTGCTCCAGCATTGATAAACCAACCAACCAAAAAGCTGGGTCATTCCCAAAATCCAATGTCCACCTTGACTTTTTTGGTGGCATTTATATTTTATTAAAAAAAAACTGAAAAAAAATGGTTGGAAAGAAAAAAAGCCAAGTTCTGATTCTTCTCATCATACCCATATCATTATCCTAAATCTTGGCTTTGTTTCTTTCCCGAATAATTCCATTATCCATATACAAATTGTATTTAAATTTCCTTTTGGGTGGCACAATCCATTATTGATAATCAATTCATCTCCAACTTCAATCGAAGGTTTTGTTTTTTCATAGTATCTGTGAGTACCCTTTTCAAATTTAATGCTCTGTTCATCCTCTGTTCCTCATGTTTTGTATTATGAATGTGTTTTGACATCTGGGTTGATTTGGATTTTGCTGCATACAGAGGAACGATGGGTATATTCAGATTTTAGCTGTATTTGATGACCTGGGTCTGAACGCTTGGGGCCTCAAAATGCCCACACGGCAAGACAATACAGATTCCAACAATGGTTCTGGTAAATTTCTCTGGTTTTTAATGTAAATTTTATGCCTAAGTTCTTGATTATTTGTAAAAATATAATTGTTCCCTCTCTTGTTTTGATGTATGTATAATTTTGGCAAATGAATTCATGTACCGATTGGTAGAAGGGTACAAGGAAGGTTAAGAGCTGATGGCCTTTTTCTTTTCCTTTAATTAGTTTTCCCATTTCTGTGAGAAAGAGAATTTTTGTGGTGTGGGATAGAAGGCTATGATTTCTGTTGCTAACCCTGAAAAGTTACAGAAAGGAACCATGATTATTGAGCTTGTCCGCAAAACAAATTTGATAAATGGGTATTGGCTAAACCAGGATTGTAATTTTGGAATTGGGTGAATTTGGGAAAATTAGTTTGAACATAAATTTCAAAATTATGATAATTTTTCAAAAGGAAAATTAATATATATATATATTAGAATTGAATAAAATTAGGATAATTATAGTGAAATAGATGAACAAGGTTTTATAATCTAATTTGTTGGTTGCAAATTATCTGGTCTTGTATTTGCAGTTAAAAATATTGTCATCAACAGCCAATTGATGTTGTTTTGACTGTTAGACCAACAGTTAAAGAATTGGCAAAAGCATTTTTTGGTTTTGGAAATGGTTTAATTTTATTAGTTCTTTGAGGAAAACTGTGACAAGCCTACAATTAGTTTCTCATAATTTAAACTGCAATTGTTTGCTTTGTACTTTTGTCAGCGGAGCACCAAACAGAGAACCTAATCGTGACTCTCTGGTGGTCCCTGAGTTTTTAGGCTTTTTCATGGCCATGTTTCTATGATAACAAGAATCATATATCCCTCATTCTTTAGATATGTAAGTGAAAGTCCCGGGTCATAAAATCATTAGTGGAAAGTGGAGTTTGAGGTGGTTCATGCAGTTCACTGAATCATGGTGGAGATTTGCGGACTAGAAACTAAGATCATACCCTGAAAGCGTAGAATTTTAAACTGCTTGAGAGAAAGAATATACGATTCTTTTTTCCTTTTAATGAGATACGGATGGAAAACAGTATATATCTGTTTTCCTGACAATGGGTTGAGACGCTCCAAATTAGATGAATACGATGGGTCTAAGTGTTTTTTAACAATCTTTTACCTCATATGCTTCAAGACCAGAAAAGATAGCTTGCCATGTTGGGAAAAGAAGCTGGAAGATTGGAGTGATATGGGAAGATAAAGAGATCAGTGGATTAGCCTTTGGTATGGGAGACAGCTGACTTTCAATGAAGATATTAAGATTTTTTCCAACTGAAAATCAATTGTTAAATCAATTTTAGGTATAAAGGATTTTGAGATCAAATCTTTTATATCAGTTCCTTCCGAGATTGATATCAGAGATTGCCTAAATTATGTCCATTGGGTGGAGGAGATATGGAGGGGTGGGGAGGGTGGAGAAGGGGAGGAGGGGCAGCGGTGCTCTACAAACCTTTTTTGCCCATCTCTTGTTGATGAGGGTAGGTATGACATTGTAGCTTCTATTTTGACTCCCATTGTTTATTATGAATACTACATGTTAAAAGTTAATCATGCGGGGCTAGTCTGGTGCATTGTGAGATTCAAACTTAACTTATGTGGAGAGCGATGCGTGTTTTAGTTGAGCATTTAGGTTGGATAACATTCAGAATAGGTTAATTTTATAACCTCGTTTATTTTCCGCTTTTACTGTGTTTTGTACCTCTGATTTATTAATCTGTTTCAAGGACCTCGATTTGATAAGTTGGTTCTTCTTTTCATATCAATAGTTGAACCAACTCTACTGCCTAATCTCTGAATATGAAATAAACAATCCATTTGCTTTGTTTTTACCTTCACTACTGTGTTTAAACATGCCACCACAGCTTATATTTTTCTGACTGTTATGTTGTATACATACTGTCCATTTCTGCTCCCTATGCCTCCATGTACATATCCTCAATTCATTTTCTTACTCATTATGATTGTTCCCTAAGAGACGGGGCTGGCTGGGATCAGATTTTGCTAGTTCAGCCTCTGTTTTGAGTCTTCATTACCTGTTGAAGGATTGCAATAGGCATCCTCTATTGTTTACTCCTCCAACATAAAAGGTTTGCTTGTCTGCCTGTTTCAGCCTCTCAGTTATTTATTCTTTGGTGTGGATTGCCAATGAGCTCATTGCAATTAATTTGGTTGAGACATAGCCATGTCCCTGATCTTTGGAAGATGAACTTCATACATGATCTTTTATTGCTCTATTAGATCTTTTATCAATGTATTTATCCATTTAGTTTAGTTTAATGTTACCATTGCTGTCATGTTGTCTCTTCTCCATGTAGCATAGACATGGATACAAGAAAGTCACAACAATACCTAGACATTGACAGGGCAAACTATAGAAATATAGGATATTGATACAGCTGGAATACATCACTAAAAGACCCATATATACTCAACTATAATATTAATTTACACATGTGGTAACTAGAAGAATTTTTTTTAACTTATCGTACATTCTGTAATTAACTTATGATTATTGGTAGTCTTGAAAGCTGAATGCTACTCTTTGAAATGAAATTTGATGAGGGCCACTTTGGTTCAAGTAATTAAAGCCATTAATTTTACACTATTCTACATAAAGTTTCTCTCATTTAATAAGTTTTATTCCAAATTATCCATACTTTATTAATCATGAGAAGCCTAGTGTTGTTTTGAACCCCACCGTACCTTAAAGTTATTAGGCTGTTTCATTAGTGTATCCCAGTCATACCTGGAAAGTACCCAATTTCTCAAATTACGCTTCATCATGATTGGCCCTCAAATCTCTATAATAATGTCAGTATGGTATCATGGCTGGAACATTTTTTCTCTAAGTCAGGTTGTATCTTTCTGAATCTTGTTAGTTATCAAAGTATTGGTGTTTCTCTCAGCAACATGGTTAAATTAGTTTTCATTTGACAGCATGCTGACGTTTCTCATCCTGATCTTGTATGATTTAGACCGCTTATTGCTTATCTATCCTCAATGAGTATTTTACTTTTGAATTATGACTTACTTTTAGTAAGCAAGAGATAAAAAGTGCTTATGATGTTCAACTTCTTATGAAAAATGAGATTTTCTTAAAAGATGTTGTTGGGTTTATAGGAACAGGGTCTTCCCTACTGGACCTCTTACGTTCAGACATCTATTGGAATTGTCGAAAGGAAGGACAAACATCTTCTGGTATCTTGAGCTTAATATTTGAGTCTATAGTTGTTACTCTTTTTGGGCAATAAGTGATGCTGTTTCAGTATTTCAACTTGATTTCACTTTTGCATGTACTAATCTATCTGATCTGGTTTGCATTTCATGTTACAACTAAACAGTGATATTCTAAAAGTAACAGTGAAACATGTGACACATAAAGACCAAGGTTACTAATTACCATGAAATCACTTAATCTAATTTCCTAAAAGATTTCTTTGCTTGAAGGTTATCACATTTAATTTCAACTGTAGAGAAGCATATTTATCCTTTATATTTTGGTATTTTCCTGCAGAAGCATACTTGATCGATTTTCCTCGAAAAGGGAATAATTCAACGCCATTTATGGTGATATTTACTTATGATTTTTGTTGAGCCTTAGCATGCAGCATATATAATTCTGCCTTATGTAGTAAACTATGGGGTTTATAAGTTTGAAACATAATGCCTACCAGTTTATAGTTGTAATGAACCTCCACATTGAATGCATAGTTCTAGGAGCAATCTCCAACCATATCTCAAGAAAAAGCTATATATTGAATGCATTAGTTTAATGACCTCCAAGTTTCTTTTCCACTTGTATTTTTGTTTTATAAGCAGGAGAGACGAGTAATCCTAAATTAGATTTCAAAAAACTATAAACAAGTTTATTAAAAAGTATATTTGTTGAGGATATCCGGCCTACATGTATGAATATAACACTTAACAGAAATATGTATGCCTATCATGAGCATTTAATTATTTTGATGAACCAATAAAATTAATGGTTACTTTTCTTATGTAGTGGATCTTCATTCATCTACATAATGAATGTGAACCAATGCCCATTAGATGTTCCTTTTCTTTTCTTTTCTTTTCTTTTTTGTAATTCTTGAACATGGTCATCCAACCATTTTGACATATAATCAAATGAATAATGAAGGGTTAGTTCCCCCATCTTGTGTAGGTTAATCAGTAGCTTCCATCAATTTCTAACCATTGAACTTCTGATCATTACTTGCTTGCTTGTTACTTTCATAAATCATTCCTATGCTCAAAATTGTCTTTATGGTCATCTAGTGTTGGTAAATGCTTGTCTTTCCATATGTGTTTTCTGTAGAGCAATATTCAATTTCCATTACTTACAACTACTATCATATGGCCATAATATCTGAAATGCTGGTTGAAGAAATATATCTCCTTTGATGTCTCTTGGAAGCTTTGACTTAATAAAGTTAAGATAACCTTGCCTATTTCTCTACGTTTTTCATTGATCAGGTCCACGAGGAAGGTTGGAGAATCTTTTGTGTCAATCAGGAAATAACATTTGTGCAGATTGTGGATCTCCAGATCCAAAATGGGTGTAAGTATTCTGTTTACTGGTGAGTGAACCAGGAATTTTTGCTTCTGATATTTTTGTCTACTGATGATAATGGTCAAAGTGAACTATTGTGAGAAATTTGTACCAAATTCATATAAGATAAAAGGTAAAGACTCTGATCATATGCTTTTGACCATGAAATAAATAATACAAATGTGACATATTGAATATTTGAGAACTGGCCCCATGGATCATATCATCCATGGACGTGGACTGGTGGAAATCATACTGTAAATGTGTAATCTTAAAGAAACTTTAACCAATACTTCTAGCAGCAGAATTTTAACATTCAATGCAACTAAATTATTAGCACCTCATTTCAGGAGGGTAGCTAAGTTGCCTAGAATTTTGTTGTGTGATGTATACTGAAACTGCCTAGGAATCTAAGGATCTCTGAAGGTACATGGGATTAACTTGAAACAGAAATCTGAATTTGATCTCCTGTGGATTAAAAAATACATAATTTATCGAAAGCCCTACTGATCACCATGTCAGTAATGTAAAAGTACATCTGCAAATAATCCAGCCAAACTAGTAGGAATTAGGCCTAACACGATTCCCAGTACCTGTACTTGGTCTGCTGTCCTGCCCAAGCCTGGTTGACGAAGGGGTCTGGGGCATAGAATGAAAAAAGAATTGCTGATTCAGCCATGCATGCTGTAAGTACTGATTCTATTGTTTGAAATAAAAAATAAGTGAGGCTGTTCCATTTCCATGTCAAAACCCTTGTATGGTTTCTTTGTTTTCTTGATAAAAGAGAAATATGAGCAATATTAGTTCAAATGTACATCTTGCATTACCTAATCACTGTTCAAAGTTTTCCAAATCTTTTGCTACATCATTGTGGCCCTCAACATATTCTCTTATTTGTTTCCATTTAATATGCTGCATATTACAAATGTAACAGAGCTAGTAAAATGGATTTGTTTTTCTCCTATTTTGTATTTGATATGTCATCTAATTGTGGATATATTTCTCTAATTTGAAAGCAAACTCAAAATTTTCATTTCGGTTTGTTAAGATTAGGGAACATGTGTAATATAAATGTCAAGCAGCTCTCCTTATTCTTATGTTTATTGAAATAACATTCCAAATCAATCTTCCTTGGTGTATACATGCATTTACATAAGTTTCTTCATTGCTCTGTGCCTATTCAACTTATACTGCATTGTCATCATTTCATTTGAATATCAGATCTGTAAGTCTTGGAGTATTTATTTGTATCAAGTGTTCTGGTGTACATAGAAGCCTCGGAGCACATGTCTCAAAGGTACTGTGTCCAAAGTATTCTTCTTAAGCTCCTATCTTATAATTTTTTAATTTCTAATTATATTCAACTAACATAATGTCACAACTGCACATAATGGCACTAATTAGGCATTTTAAGACCTTCAGAATTCTGTGTGAGGAATTCTTCCTTTCTAAAGAACAAAGAAAGAGGCAGATGACATAAAGAAGTGATCAATCATGGAGAGGCTGATGATATAAAGAAGTGAACAATCATGGATTCAGCTTTTTCCTTCCAACAGTCTTGGCTTCTCATAAACAAGGGAAAGACCTTTGTACATGTTGAATTAAAAGTAAAACCTTCATGATAGCTATGGAATACACTTAAGCCTTAGTGGAATTATGGGATCATGGGGTGTACTGTTCTCACATGCATACGAGACTAAGTTGGTCAAATCTCTTCTTTCATTACAGAAAATATTTTTGGAACCTGTTCTCTCTGCTTTTTGAGTTTTTCTTCATACCTTCAAGAAAGTGAAACCCTAGCTTTTGCTACCGGAAGAATCATTTTCTTTCAACAGCCTGTACCCCATTGCTGACATGAGGGTCAGTCTCTTCAACAGCCTCAAGTCTTCTTCCTCCTGTTTCTTGGCCTCTCTGCCACCATAGTTTCACTTGTCTCTATCCTCTCTGTCTTCTTGCTTCCTCTAGCTTGCTATCTCTGCTTCCATTCACTTGTCTCTATTTCTGCTTCTAGAGGAAAAGAATCACTTATTGATAATTGTTGGATATTGGTTATCGTATCCTAGATAGTAGGGTGACATCCACCTGCTACTTGGAGACAGTCTTCCAGGAGTGGATCTGCTCTTAATGGAAGCGTTTCACATGCCCAAACCAACAAGTCTTTCCATCTCTTTATAGTTTCTATTTGTTTTATGAGTAGTATCTTACCATTATTTTCCTACATCAAGCACATCTTGATGACAGTTTATCAGTTAAGCATCCTGTGATTGGAATATGAGCATTTATAGATTCTGTATCCGTTACAAGAACACTATAAGAGCTACCTAAAAACCTATTACAGTGTAGCTTTGTTTCCCTGTCTCTTTTGTGACAGGATTTAAGAATATCAAGTAAATGCCATGTTGTCTTAATTTGTCTGTTTGCTTTGTCAGCACAGTTTCTGTAAGGCAACATAAAAAACCATAAGGCTGAATCTGCTGCTCAGTCCAGCGTGAGGGCCAGATGGTTGATACTAATATGAAAACCCTATTTGATTTATAAATCAGGAGTTGAGTAATATTCATGCACCAAAATGTATCATAAAGTTTTCACGCTTGTATAACAAATTTCTACATTCATATGATGCTTATGATGCAGGTTTTATCAATTAAGCTAGATGAATGGACAGATGAACAGGTTGATACGTTGACGGGTATGGGTGGAAACAGTGAGGCAAACATGAAGTATGAAGCTTCCATTCCAGACTACATCAGAAAACCAAGACCAGATTCCTCTACAGAGGAACGCTCTGATTTCATTAGGTATTACTATTAATACACTTGGCATAAATTTCTAATGGGAACTTATACCATGCTGAATCAGAAACCCACTTCTTGAATACTCAGGAGAAAATATGAGATGCAACAATTTTTCAACTCTGATGAACAGATGTTCTGCCCCTTTCCACCTCAAGGTTTGTGCTCACCATCCTCCCAAGGTGGTTCTTCAAGCAATCAGTCTGGTTTACCCCCAGAGAAGAAGCACTATGAGAAACAGACAACTACCCATCGTCTCCATGGACTTGGGCTGGCATTTCGCAATAGTTGGAGAAGAAAAGAGCCTGAGCACAAGCCTGTCAAGAAGAGCAGCTCATCGGTAATAATTTTGTATGATCAAGGCTTTATTTTTATCAGCTCGCTCAAGGGGTGTTTGGATTTGCTTTCATTTCTACTTCAATATGCTACTATAGAAGTGTGCTCTGCTAAATTTGCTGCAAAAATCCATTTTCATTCCAAAGGTTGTTTGAGAACAAGAACAGCATATTTCTCAGATTCCTTCAGTTCTACTTGGGCTTTTACCAGGGAAGAAACTGATGTGTCTGGCAACTTTTTGATTGCTAACTTGAATTAGGCTTCTTGGGGCTTCTCTTCCTTGAGATGATACTCTCAAAGGTATTCTTTGTGGAAACCATGTTTTATGAAACATGATACAGACTAATTAATGGTATTCCATGTTGCATTGATGATATACAAACTAAACACATGCGAGCATCAAAATGTATCACCAAGTCATCACCTTGGATGGCAATTTTACATCAATACTAAATCTTATACTCTTGTTGTACTCCTACAGGCAGGCATGATCGAATTTGTCGGATTGATAAAGGTCAATGTAGTCAAAGGCACCAACCTAGCTGTCCGTGATGTAATGACAAGTGATCCATACGTTCTCCTTGCATTGGGACAACAAGTGAGCCTCTTCTCCCACTGCACAGAACTGATCAACTTTCTTATTATTATTACTAAATTGAAAATGAAAGGAATTGTGTCAATAATCACATATCTTGTTGCAGTCGGTGAAGACGCGTGTCATAAAGAACAACCTTAATCCAGTATGGAATGAAAGGTTAATGTTGTCAATTCCAGAACAAATTCCACCATTAAGAGTGGTACGTTTGCCTCTAATCTCTACATGTATAAAATGCATACGTGTGAAATTAAAACACAACTAAAATATTAAAAATCCACATTTACCTGTCCTTGCTCTTCATCTAATATATGTGAACCGTATCATAGCATGTGCTACTTATTCAGGTATATCACTGCATTAGTCCTACCATATGATCTGAACTAGAGTCTGCAAAATGACTGTATGGGGAAGAACTATTAGAGGCTATGCACGGGAGTGGAATGGTTTTTGCTAGGGGTCCGCACTTGAGCTCAGGAGATAAGATTCAATTTATTCTTGGTCATTAGTTATTAGAGACTAAAACTGAACTTTGATAAAAACTAGCCCTCCATCCTCTTCTGCACATGGTAAACTCCATTTTCTTCTGTTTATAACATTAAACATTGATTAGATGCTGTCAGAACAAGGGCTGGACATAGAAACAAGCTCTCTATGACAGTTTACCTCTACATTCTGCTACCATGGGGACGTCTCTAACCAGTAGCATTAGATCAATAAAAGATTAGAATGCTTAGAAGTCGGTTGGTTTGATGAACTTCCAAGAATTTTGATTATAGCTTATTGGGGTTACCAGTGAAGTATATTACTGATGAATCAAGGGGCCTTTTGCCTACAAACTTCTCAAGATTGCATATTTTGATTTTCATTTTGGTTGAACCCCATTTTGTCATATATTTATATAGCATGGCAACCATCAATTACATTAAAAACTTGTTGGGAATTATGGCTTGCAGTTTGTGTATGACAAGGATACATTCTCAACCGATGATTTCATGGGGGAGGCCGAGATTGACATCCAACCTCTGGTTTCTGCTGCCATAGCCCACGAGAATTCCACGTTAAATGAACCAATGGAATTCGGCAAGTTGGTAGCAAGCAAAGAAAACACCCTGGTAAAAGACAGTATCATAAGCCTGACAGATGGGAAGGTGATGCAGGACGTCAGTCTCAAACTACAGAATGTCGAAAGGGGAGTGCTGGAGATCGAGCTTGAATGTGTTCCTCTTAGTCAATAGCAGGCACAGCGAATTCCCAGAAATGTAACCGATCCATATGATGCCAAAATTCCTGGAAATGTTACTTGGGGCCTTGCCATGCATTTCCATCCTGATAGTGGCTCTATTTTGCTGTAATCCTTGTTCTCATCTTTAAGACTATTGAGGAATTTTACAATATGTCAGTCACAAGAGAATGTGTGGATCCACTTGTATTATATTATGTATCAACAAGCAAGGTACAAAAATCTTGGCGATGCTGGAACTGCCTGATGAGATTATATAATGCAGGTAACAGAAAAATTGGGTATCATACAGACATGGAAAAGCAGGCACAAGACCTGAGAAAGAAAAGGAAAAAAAAAGCAAATACCTTTCATTCCTCTAAAAAATTTCAGTAACATAGTAACAGTGCTTTTGTTTGATAGCTAAGAGGACGACAAACATTGAATTTTGGCAGAATGAACAAAAGTTACGGCACCGTTGTGAGAGATTCTAATGAGTGTCCTTTTCTACTTTCTTGGTAAATAAACAGAGCCTGTAGAGTCCCTCAACATGGAAAATTTGGGAATTGGATAGACATGGGTAGCAATCAACATTTTGTTGATGGAGACATAACTCAACTGGAAATAATCCAGTCACAACCAGTATGGAAATGGGTTAATATGTCATATCCTGAATGCCCGGATATCTGAACAACCCACGTTCTAGATTCTGGTTCCAGAAAAAACCAAGCAGAAAAACAAACCCCTACAACTACTAGGCCAAAGAAACAAATAGAAAAGGAAATATTCAAGGGGGACATCAATTTCTCCACCTTGATTCAGCCACTGATCTGATAGAAGGGGTTTACAGCCACAACAAGAAATTCTAGAGCAATTGTTGTGAAGGGATATGAAAAGAAAACCACCTTGAAAATGCGGTAAAAGGTGTTAAGGTAGGATTATGTTCCTCCTATTCATCATACCTAAAAACAAAATACAAAGGCAAACGGACAATCTTTTATTTCATAATGAGGGAAGAAGAATCCAGCAAAATGTGGTTAAATCATCTATTAAAGATAATTCATGATTTGACAAAAGCACTTTGCATAGATGGATAACTAGAGATAATAATCAACTGAACTTTGACAGGGACAAGATGCAAGAATCAAGTTAAAGGATAAACTCAGTCCCTGTTCAGAGGAAAAGGGGGAATTTTAAGAAATCAGACATCCTCATTGAGTTCATCAGGCTACAATTTACAACAAAATTTAAATAAAAAAACAGGAAAAAATGTCTGGCAAAATCAAGGAAACATGAGCCAGCTCGTGGACTGCCAACAATAAGCAATAAACAAATGTTAATAAATCGGCTAGCAATTTGCAAAGCAGTTCTACAACAAAATTAGGATAGAGTCCCTCCATAGCAAAATCATTAAATTTATGGACAAAATGAACCTAAAAACATACCCATCAAAAAAAAAAAAAAAAAATATACCTAAAAACATTATTCCAAACAGTGAGAAGAATCCAAATGAAGGAAGGTGTAACAGAAACTTCAACTTGCACTTCTTATACTTTTTTGCAAAAGAGTGTCATCTTAAAATTTGACAGAAAAGGGGAAAAAAATTACTTATGAGAATAAAATTTGAGATGAAACCCAAATTCCAGTGAACACAATACAATTATGAAAACTTTTGCCCTAAAAAATTTAGGCATCTAAGAAGAATTAGGACTCAAGACATGACACAACTCAGCAAGAATTTGCAAACTGAAGCAAACCCATAATTATGCCAACTGATGAGGAGAAGTCAAGCTAAGGGGTGAGAGCAAAAACCCTAGATAAACATGTTCACAACATTCACTGAATTAGGAGTAAGCTGCCTTCATTAAATTCTCACCACAAGCAGCAAAAGACATGCAGCCCATGGCAGTTCCTCATTCAAGGCATTTCTTACATCTTGATTTAGAAAAACCATACCAAATACATATAGAACAGACTTACACTACTATGAAGATGAAAAAACTCTTGCAATTTACAATCAATATATTTGCAACAGTTCTATATCTGATAATGTATGCTTGTATTTCTTAATGCCATTCATAGAGATCATGACGACAAAGCCTCAAACAGATGAATCTGCTGCAGCAAATTGATACTAGATGTATAGAAAGAATCAAATTTACATCCCCACAAAGATGGAGAAACAATCAGACATGAAGTACAGCAATTGCAACTTTGTGTTCAACAAACATTCCCTTTTATTTAATAGTATTGATCACAGAGGTGGTGAAAATAAAACCCCACAATTCATGAAAAATGTACATTGACAAAGTGAAAATCCAATGACTCCAATGAGATTTTGAATCCAAACCATGGGCAAACATATTTCTATATACATTCAGTGATACTACACTCATTAGTATTGATCAATCAGAGAACACCAAAATATAAGAACCAAAGCACTGTCACCCATATAGAAAAGAATTCAAGAACAACAATCGGGACATCGAATCAATCCATTCTCATTGCACTCCAAGCATCTCTTCAATAAGCCTTCATCCTCATCAAAAACCTTCCTGCTTCCACTGCAATCCATACATGGAATAAACCTGACATCCCCACAACTCTCACATACATACCCAGGTGCCCTAACGGGAAAGCCCTCAAGAATCTTAGCCAATTCACCAGTTTCATAAAGCTGCTTCACCACATCAGCCCCTCCCATATACTTCCCCCTAATAAACACCTGTGGCAAGCTCACATTCTTCTCTCCCAACACACATTGCAACTCTTTCCTATAGGCAGAGTCCATAGATATGTCTCTCTCGTCCACCCAAACCCTAAATGCACGAAAAATCATCCGAACTGCATAACAATCCTCGTAAGTCCTCCGAATTCCCCGCAAACTAGTAAAATACACCACAATTCGATCTTCAGCGCCTGGTAGCCCAATCCAATGATTGCCAGAAAGGGAAGAAACTCTCAAATCAGTAGTACCGAGTTTCGAGGCCTTCAATTTAGTGGGTGACTGTGATCGTGATTGTGGTTGCGACTGGGATTGTGAATCGTCCGCCTTTTCAAATAAACTGCAGAGCTTCTTTACCTTCCCCTTGATGGAATTTCCAGTAGAAATCACCGATTCGAAGGAATTGTAGAATTTCCTCATGGATCCGCTCCGGTCAAGCTGAGGCGCCTCGATGGGGGCTTCGCGCACAGTCATAGAGCGACCAAAGAAGAAGGGCCTGGACTTGGATTTTCCGAATGATCCGAAGCTGTTTCCAAAATCCGCCATCTGGGCCCTCTAGGGTTAGGTTAAGGTTTCAAAGAAATAACAGAAAAATGATCCTGACCTTTTAATTCAGAGCTAGGCTTCTGCAGTGAAGACCTGAACGATCTATGGCGTCGAATTCCGAAGGTTTGAGATGATTGGTCAAAGGAGGGGGTGATCGGCGATGGATGGAAGACGATTAACTAGGAGGGCGAAATTTGATGGAACGGTGGTGTCAGAGAGAAGGGAGGTTGCTTTTGCTGAAATGAAAAGCAAAAGCCAAAGTTTTATTAAGAGAGGAAGAGGGAAAGAGATGTGATGACGTCAGCATCATCGCCGACTTTGAAAATACGCGGTGCCTTTGGCCCTTTCCTCCTCCCCTTCCCTCTTCCCCCCTTCCCCTTTGCTTGTTTGAATTTATAATTTTAAAATTATTTATTTCCTTTTTTTAATATATTTTATTTTTTATTATGATTAAAATAAATAAAAATTATTTATTTTTTTATTTCGTAAATCTCAGTATAAGAATAGTCCGAAAACACGCGTGATTCATGTCGTCAGGGCCTTGTTTGGATATTAGTTTTTCAAAACGTTGGCAGCATGTTAAAGATTGGGTGGAAAATTTAATTTATATATATATCTAAGTAACCAAGCTGTTAGGACTCTCATGGGACTCAAATCATGGGTGTTGATCATCTTATAAGCACCGAGTAAATTTAAGGTATCATCAAGTAATTTTTTAAAGAAAAAATTTAATGTATTGACCGTCTTATAACAATCATCACCAAATAAATTTATGCTATTATCGATTATATATATAAAAAAGACTCAAATCTTGCAACAACTAATAATGAAGCATCATCGAGTAATTTTTTTAGGGAGAAAATTTAATATATATCATAAAATAATTTTTTTATGGTTTTTTTTCTTTTTCTATTCATTTTTAAATACCTTCTTTTTATTTATTTTACTATAAAAATAGTGAAGAAAAGCCGACTTTGCTAAAAAAATGCCAATGAGGAAAAAAAAAAGAGAAAAAAAAACTACATTTAAAGTACCCATTCTTTGTTTAAAGATGTGAATAAGGTTATAAAAAGAAAAAAAAAAGGAATTTAAAATTTTATTAATATTTATGGAAATTAAATATTTATTTTTCTTCCCTTTTGTTTTACTTCCATAAATTTCTCTCCCTACCTTTCACTAATTTCTTTATATTTTTGTTTCCTTCCATTTTTACAATTATCATATAATAAAAATTCAATTTTTATTCAAATAATATCAATCATAAACTATGATCCAATATCAAATAATTTTTTAAAAGAATTTTTGTTAAAAAATAGATGGAAAATTTGGTATGATTTGGACACATAAATATAATAATATTAGATAAAAGCCAAGTTATTGTTGTGTGTACATGAATTTCTTTATTCAATTTTGACAAAATCTTATTCAAAGGGGTTGTTTGATATTTACACATAATTTATGGTTAAAATTCTTTTTTGAAAAAAAAAGGATTAAATTGCCACATAGATGAAATTGTAAAATTGTCTTTAAAGTTTACTAAAAAAAAAATCCAAATGATTTAGAAAAATAAAATTTGATTTCTAAATTAGGGAGGAAAAAAAAAGGAAATAAAAGGAAGGAAAATAAAATTAAAAAAAAAAAAAAAGGAGGTTATGAGAGAATGGATTCCTAGCCCTATTAACAAGTCAAGGAAGGTTGAGAATTGAGATGGTTGATGTAGTTGAAGGCCCACCACTGACACTGAAGGGAGGTTTAAGAATGGCCCTGAGAAGACATGAATGTGGGCATCAATGGGCCATCACTCCAATTCACCAAACCCTAGAGACATGGCAACCCATCCATATTAATCTTTCAACCAATTCATTATTTACTTTACCTCCCCTGTACTAATGACAGCCTAATTTATGCTAAAATTGAAAATTTGACAGCTACTCTCATTAAGTTTCTTCATACAAGGTTCTTATATGTAGTAGGTTAATCACATGCAATGGTGAATTTGTCAATAATGTAAGGGAAAGTGGAGTAAAGTGAGAGACGTGAGAAGGTTGGGGAGAGTTGTATTGAATTAAAGAGAGCACCAAGGGGAGAAGGTTAATCACATGCATATTGATTCCACTTTGAAGAATTTTCGATTCCAACTACCAAATCAAGACCGTCAAACCAATCTCAAAATGTTTAATGGTAAAAGATCAATTTCACCATTAAGATACAACAAGCCCATTTAGATCCCCCAACCCTATTCTTGACTCAAGTAGGTAAGTGAGCATTCATGTCTCGTGATAACCCAAGACTATGTTTAGAAATTGGTGCCCAAAGTCAAATAATATAACACTATGATGTAAGAGTTATATGAGAGGATTTGTCTATATATTGAAGATCAAGAATGAGACGTGCTACGTATCAACGTTAGTGGAGAGTGATCTTGAAGATGTAATATTATATACAATGATATGTGACATTTCGTAATTAGTCATCTTATAATGAAACCCACTTGACGTATATTAAACATATGACTTGATATGTCTGGTCCATATAGATTTTATAAAATAAACATGAACAAAGTTGTATCGTTCTTTCTATATTAATCACGCCTATCTAGAAGACATAAAAATAATTTTTTAAATAATTTTATAGTATTCGAAAATCACTTTTTGTGATAATTAATTGAAAATGAATATGCAGTCATATAAGTTTTATTTATTTATAACTAAAATGATTCTTTCACTTTTCGGATTGAGTTTTCATTTCCTTGTATACTAATCTCATTTATTTATATTTAATTCTCATTTCTATTATAATTTTGTTCACCAATTCAAATTTAATCACATGCTTTAAGGCCAATATTTAAAATAAGGTATGATAATAAAGATGTATCATAGACTTTTCTTGAACCATATAAAAATTACCAACAAAAATCCAAAAGAAACTTCACTGAAGTCTTTGTTTTGGTAACTCTCTTGACTTGGTCTTTATTGTTACCCTTGGGTGGATCTGAGCTTTGCCTCACTGAGGCCTTGGTTTTTTTGAACTTTATTGTATGTTTTTTGGCTACTTTGTTTGAAAAAATTGGTTCACTAACCATAAAAATTAGACCTAAAAGCAATCAAAGATAAGGACAGGAGTGGTGGTTGTAGTTAGGGTAGGAAAAGGAAAGGGAAAAGTATGTTTTGGGCTGAAAGGTTTGGTAGTAAACCATTTGTCCAGAGTATTGCTATCAATAAAAGGAAAAGAAAGAGAAATCTTTTAGTTGGCTTGTCTTTTCATGCTTCAAAACTCATTTGTATTTTGTACCAGGATGCTTATGAGACTATCTGAACTGACAATATATATACATAGTTCTCCCTGAATTCTTCATGTAATGAACCAGGTCTATGGATTTGAACTGCAAACTCACTTCAGCCAGCTACCCAGGTTGAGCTATAAGCTAATTAACCAACCTCAATCCATATGGCCACCAAAGATAGAGCAGTCCAACCCTCTATTGCTGGGGGATATTTCATCCATCAGGTGAGAGATTCTGAGAGATAAGCTGCAATTCATCCTCCATCTGAAAAGCTAGACAAAAGAACATGTTTAAAAGCAAAGCTTTTACTCACTGAAAACTTCCCTTTATTATGTTCTTTTCAAATGGTTTAAATTACACTATCAATGATACCCTTACTTGTACAAACAATCCTATCTTTCTAAAATATAGCTTTCTCAATCATAGGACACACAAGAAAGATTTATTGTTTTCAAATTTGTACTCATTATTTTTTTAATGATTTTTTTTTCTCGCATTTTTGAAAGGTTAATGTAACTAAATAATAGTAAGATCTTCTAGTTTAACTCCGGCCAATGTACTAAATTAATGATTTCGTTAAATGCATAAGATAATATTGTTTTTAGAAATCTTAAAGGTTTGAGAAAATATAAATTAATAATTAATAAGGTTTATAAAAAATTTGCACACAAAAAATTCATATAGTGATGAGCAACCGTTTACAACTTTTATTTTTTTAATTGAACTTTTTCTTAAAATCAACACATACTTGAAATCTCCTTTTCTTTTAGGATATTGAGTTTTGACATTATCTCTTCCTTTTAAGGTTCTTTCTATTATACAATGAATAATTACCCCTTCTTCGATAATGTGTTGTAGGGTTCTATGTATTAACATTCAACTACATTAATTATTTTTGGATTTACGAATCATACATATACAAAATATTACTTTTACTAAATTAATAAACATTTTTATAAATAAATTAATAAATTATTCATTTATTAATATATTAATAACATAATAATTTCTCTTGATCTCAAAAATATTATTTTATAGAATTTTTAGTGTATTATTTTAAAAATCATTTTAAAAAATTTTGCTTTGTTTTCTCTTCGTCTGAAGAGATTGTTTGTCCATAATTTAGGGTTTCTTTTTCTTTTTCCCCTTTTTGGCTTTCTATGATGCATTTTCAATTAGGTTTATTGAAATTAAAAAGAATAGAATATGCTATTTTAGTTTCTAGTAAATAACGAGTTAGCAAGCCTCATAATATAATTTTAGGGGTTATTTTGAATGTTATACACTTCTCCCTAATTTCTCATTTGGATTTGGCCATAGACATACTACTCAAATATTATTTCATATGAAAATTTACATTTTTGTGATTGTTCACAATGTTGTTAACCAAATTCTCAATACTACAACAATTAGTACTTATTCTTTTCTTAGTTGTAATTTGATATTGAATATGTGAATTATCATTTCCAATGTAGTTTTTTTTCCCCTAAAAACTTGGTTAAAATATAAAGTAGTTCATGATTTTACCCCACAATAATTACAATGTAAAAGTGTGAAATTTCACTCAATGAGCTAAGTCTTCGTATATTTATCTTAATTGTGTAGATTATGTATATAGTTTAATGTATATAATTTTTAATATGCACATTTTTATGGTATTTTTATTTGGTTGCTTTTTTTGTTTTCATGTATGAGTCGTGTTAACAATTTTAGAATTTGCCAAACTATATCAATGATTTTAGAATTAAGTCTTCTAGGTCTAAACTAGAAAAGATTGGTATGATTGACCCTCTCTTTTATTTATTTGTATTTTAAAAAAATAAAAAGAAAAAATCATCACTCAATTTGAAAGTCACCATTCTTTGTTTAAAGATGTGAATAAGATTATAAAAAACAATAAAAAAATTATGAAATTTAAAATTTTTAATATTTTTGGAAATTAAATATTTGTTTAATTTCTTCCCTTTTGTTTTACTTCCATAAATTTCTTAATTTCTTTTATATTTTTTTTTTGTTTCCTTTCATTTGTATAATTTTCATATAATAAAAATTCACACTATTTTTCCATTATTTCCATAATTTAAGCAATTGAATACTCTATAGTTTTGGCTGCTTGGTTTTAATTTTGAGGTGAGCCAAATATATATAATAATAGTATTTTAATTTAGTTCTTAAATATTTTTTAAAATAATATCAATCATAAATTATGATCCGATATCAAATAATTATTTTAATATTTTTTTTATAAAAAAAATAGATGCAAAAACTGGTTTGATTTAGACACATAAATATATTATAATATTAGAAAAAAAGTCAAGTTATTGTTATTCCATGGATTTCTCCATTCATTTTTGACAAAATCTTATTAAAAGGGCTTATTTAATATTTATACATAATTTAAGGCTATTTTTTTAAAAAAGAAAAAAGAAAAAAGAAAGAGAGGACTAAATTGAGACATAGATCAATTTTTTTTTAAAAAAAAAAAGAGAGAGAAAAAGAAAAAAAGCCAAATGATTGAGAAAGTAAAAATCAATTTCTTTTATTCAGTTGTAAAGAAAAATATGATTTAAATTCCTATCTGTTATTCTTTTTCCTAAAGGATTTCGGATCTAAATTATGTAGAAAAATAATAAAAAAAAAAATACAAGAGAGAAAAAAAAAAAAAAAAAAAAGGTTACAGGAGAATGGATCCCTAAGCCTATTAACAAGGCAAGGAAAGTTAAGAATTGAGATGGTTGATGCAGTTGAAGGCCCACCACTGACACTGAAAGGAAGTTATTGGAGAAAGTGTGTATAGGAATGGGCCTGAATAAGAAGCCATGAATGTGGGCATCAATGGGCCATCACTCCAATTCACCAAACCCTAGAGACATGGCAACCCATCCACATTAATCTTTCAACCAATACAGTCTTTAGTCCACCTTACCTGTACTAATGACACCCAAATTTATGCTAAAATTGAAAATTTGACATCTGTCTCTCATTAAGTTTGTTCATATAAGGTTCACGTGAAATGGGGAATTTGTTGGGGAAAAGTGGAGCAAAGTGAGAGACGTGAGAAGGTTGGAGAAAGTAACATTGAATCAAAGAGATTAAGGAGAACCAAAAAACTTCTTCTCTATTTGGATTTTCCAAACCTAGGTTCTAATTTTCTGGTTTTTTTCTAAGGATGTTTATAAAAACACACTTTTTTCTTTTTATAATATATATCCTAAAATTGTAATTTTCACATTAATTGATGATGTGGAAGTTTTTGGAGATGATATTTATCTCAAAAATATAATAGTCTTCCTGTTCTTTCTTTTTAATCGTGTTGGACTCTTGCATGTTAATCTCACATTGATTAATTATTGATTCTAGTCAATAAATCAAGACACTTAAACCAAGTATAGATAGTGTCACCTTTCTCCAAGAGGTATGATAGGAGTGATCCCCTTGACATTCATTGTAGGTAGTTATCTATGTTTTATGGGCTTCCAAATAACCCAAGAGTATGTTTGCCGATTGGTGCCCAAATTTGCATGATATAGCACTATGGTGTGAGAGTTGTATGGGAAGAATATGGATTTGTCCAGGAGATGAAGGTCAAGATGCACTATGTCATGTTAGTGTAGACCAATATTTTGTAATTAGTTATCATATGATAGAACGGGCATGACATATATTAGACATGTAATTCAATATGATTGATCCACATGAATTTTACAAAAAATGATATGAACAAAGTTGCATCGCCCGTTTTTCCTTTGTTCAATGTATAAGACATAAAAATAATTTATTTTCTAATAAAAAGATCACTTTTTTTTTTGTGACAATTAATTAAACATGACCATATAACCACATAAGTTTTATTTGTTTATAACTAAATAATTCTTTCATTTTCAGGATTGATGTTCCATTTCTTTATATATTAATCTCATTTATTTATATATATTTTTATTTCTTTTCTTACTTTTTTTTCACAATTCAAATTTATTCACATTAAGGCCAAGATTTAAAATAAGGTATGATAATTAAGATGTACCATAGAATTTTCATAACCCATTATAAAAATTACCAACAAAAATCTGAAAGAAACTTTCATAAAAATTCTTTGTTCTAGTAACTCTTTTTTATTTGGCCGCTATTGTTACATGTGGATGGATGGATTTAAGATTGCTTTAGTGTTGTTTGTGGTTTTATTGGTATTATGAGATTTGGTTTTACTGAGATCTTGTATTTTGTTTTCTCTAATTCTAATCTTCATGGGTTTTTTTTTTATATCCTTTTTGGATTCTGACTTAGTTTTTTGGACTTTATTATATATTTTTTGCTCTTTTATTTGAAAAAGTTGGTTCACCAACAATATAAATGAGAGTGCGTTCTTAAAAAATACTTCTAATAATTTAAAAAGTATTTTTGAAGAAAAATTAGATATTTAATAATATTAAAAAAAAACTCTTTTAAAAGGTAGAAAAATGATTTGAATTATTATTTAAGGAAAAACCTAATAGATAATTTTCTAAAAAAAAAAAACATGTTTCTAGACACCCCTCCCCTCCCTAAACAAACAGTCATAGCAATTAAAGATAAGGGCAAGACTGGTGGTTTGTAGAGTTGTAGTTTGGGTAGGAGAAAAGAAGACCACACATTTATCATCGTGTTCTACTGGAAAGAATTGGACTTTCTTGCTCACCCCACCCCAACAAAAAAACCAACATAGCAATTTAAAAGGACAGGAGTAGTGGTTGTAGTTTGAGTAGGAGAAATAAAGACTGGTGGTAATCCATTTATCAGTGTGTTGTACAAGAAAGACTTGGACTTTCTTGTTCTCTTGTTTTTTTTTTTTTTTTTTCTGAGTTGGGAAGGTGCAAGGATGCTTGCTTGTTGGGGGAATCCTAGTTGGTTCTCCATCGACTGGTGTTCTTCTAAGGTACCAGTTTCCAGTCAAAGCACACTCATTTTTTCTCCTCTCCCTCAATCTACTTAAAGGTCGAGGAAGAAACAGCAGTTTCTCCACAACATCAAAACATGGTGTTTCACAAGGTTTCTCCTACCATTTGCATTCTTCTTTCAGTTTTACTTCTCTTACTCTCACAGGAAACCCTATCGCGGGAATTGATCCAAGTTGCTCAATATGGTAAGTACTTTTCCTCAATCACGATCTCTTGGTTTCTGGTTATGCCGTCTACTTTCTTTATACTGACCTGCAAAATTCATTTCTGATTTGGGTTCTTGCAGAAGATAAAACTGTGTATTTGCATGGGGAGGTAAATGGAAGCTGCCCCATTCAGGCCCCTAGTGGCTGCTCACCTCCTGCCAGTACCGCCCGTTCTCCTCCCACAAAGTAATTTGGGTGATACCCTCATGTTTCGTCCATCAGTTACTGGGAGAATTAAATGGGAAGAAGAAGGAATGATTTCCTCTGCTGTTGTTATGGCTTCGAAGAAGACTAAACTATGTTTTCATGTACTGAATAAAAAATGTGCTGCTTTCAGCATAGGTAGATTGGTTGGACTAATAGCCAACCTCAAAAAAAAATCCCCATATGAATGAAAGGCCCCATACGTTTCTGAAGTAAGTATGATAGATAGACATGAATGAAAAACAATATGTAAAATTATTGGAGAACTATGTGAGTCGTTGCCTTATTTAGGTACTGGTGTATATTTGGCAAGAATATATTTAGGCTGATTTAGTGTGATTACGATTGTAATATGTGATCCTTGTAATTCCTTTATATACTGATGTACTCTGCACCAATGAATTATGATGAAATATACTTTTCTTCTCAATCATATTTTCTTCTTGGTATCAGAGCGAAAATTTGATCCTTTGTTCTGCTTTTTATTAACATGGCAGGCAACAACAGTGGTGAAGGCTTTGTCAAAGATCTGATTACGGCTCCTTCTGGTTTTGTTGCTGATGGTGAATCAAACACATCTCAAAGGTTGTGTTCGGTGTTGCTGAATGAATTTAACTATTTACCTTGGTCAAGAGCTGTTACAATTGCTCTTGGTGGAAGATCCAAGTTAGGATTCATCAATGGAAAGGAGAAGGCTCCTGTTTTTTATTCACCCGAATATGAGATTTGGTTATCAAAGGACCAGCTTGTCATGTCTTGGATTCTTAATTCCATGGAGCGCAATATAGCTGAGATTTTCAGTTATTCTGAATCTTCTCTAGATCTCTGGGAAGCCCTTCGAGACATGTATGGAAATCGGGAACAACTCGGCATTAATTTTTCAAATTCAACAAGAAGTTAATGCTCTTCGACAAGATGGAAGGCCATTCGTGAGTTTGCTTGGCAATTTTAAGAGTTTGTGGAGCGAATTGGAGGTCTACTGTGCCTCATATCGTTGATCCAGCTTGTTCTAAAGAAAAGAACAGAAGAAGACAGAGTTTTTCAAGTCGGCTGGCCTCGGTTCGGAGTTTGAGGATCTCGAGATGTCATATTCTAATGAGTCCAGAATTGCCCTCCTTGAAGAGTGTCTGCTCAACTATTCAACGTGAAGAAGTCCGTAGAAAGGTGATGATTCGTGAAACCGTGACTAATCCTTCGCACACACGAGCCTACATTGCTCATAAAAATTATGAAGGTAAATCCATCAAAGGAAAACGATTGGATCTTAAGTGTGAACACCGTAATGCACCTGGGCATACATCGGATCGTTGTTGGGTTCTCCATCCGAACTCAAACCAAAATTCACAAAGGACAAGAGGGGTGGTGATCACAAACGTGGTTTCAACCACAAGGCTAATGTTGCGACTCAAACAACCGATTCTTTTTTTTTTTCTAATCCCATGGCACTCTTGAAGGATTTTACAACCTATCTACAAGAGAAACGCGGTCAGGAATCTCTCAATGAGGTCTTTGGTCAGGATCAAGACAAGCCGACAAAGATCTTGTTGTCTAAATTTCTTTGGATTTCTTGCTTGATTCCAATCCAGAAAACAGCCAAGGTATCTTCACTGACTTTCACCACCGCACTAGAAATTAGTAATTTTCATGATTTATGGGTAGTTGATTCAGGTGCCTCAAATCATATGTCAAATAAGTTAACCAATCTATATAACTTCCGTCCTTGCTCTAGTTCTACCTTTGTTTTGAGAGCAGATGGTAAAGATGTTCCTGCTCGAGGTAAGGGAAAAACTAAGTTGGTTTCTAAAACCATAGAATCGAAGTCCTCTATGTTCCTTCATTTCCTGTGCAATTACTTTCGGTTCAAGCAATTAACCTCCACTCTTAATCGTGATGTTTTATTTACATCCGACAAGGTTTTGTTCCAGACCGTATTACAAAGAAGACGATTGGTGAGGGTTTTGGTTACATGGGCTTTTCTATTTTTCCTCCTCGATGATCGACTTTGCAAGGGTTTCCAAGCTTCTTTTTTCTTCTACAAATAAACATTCATTATGGCATCAACGTCTAGGCCATCCTTCCGAGTCAGTCTTTAACAAAATTCATCCTAGTCTTCCAAAGGGAACCGATGTCTCGTGATATTTGTCATTATTCAAAGTCTACAAGACTTCCTTTCAATTTATCTTTGTCTAAATCATCCGAGATGTTTGAGCTTGTTCACTCGGATGTGTGGGGACCTTTTTCTTTGTCTATTGATGGTTTTAAATACTTTGTGACTTTCATTGATGATTTTTCAAAGGTCACTTGGGTTTATTTATTGAAATCAAAGAGTGAAGTTTTTGAATGTTTCAAGGACTTTCATAGATTGGTGATAACTCATTTTTCGGCTCATATTAAAACCTTGCGAATCGATAATGGCACTGAATATACCTCACATAACATGAAAAATTACTTAATTTCACATGGTATAGTGCATCAAACAAGTTGTGTTAACACACCCCAACAAAATGGAGTAGCAGAGCGAAAAAATCGTGATCTGTTAGAAAAGACTTGGGCTATAATGATGCAAATGAATGTTCCAAAACATTTTTGGTCATATGGAGTTCTTACTGCTACATATCTAATTAATCGCTTACCCAGTCGAGTACTAGACTTTCTTTGTCCTCTTGAAGTTTTACAGCAGAAGAAACCAGATTTATCTCATCTCAAGGTTTTTGGTTGCACCTGCTTTGTGCATTTATCGGCAACTCAACGAAGAGATAAGCTCGATCCAGGGCTGTAAAATGTGTATTCCTGGGGTATTCTCAAACACAAAAGGGCTATCGATGCTATGACACTACAGCCAAGAGACTTTTTGTCTCAAGAGATGTTCAATTTGTGGAAACTAGTCCCATCTTTGAAAATTCCAATCAAGGGGAGATATTATCTGACTTTGTTCCACTGCCAGAGGTTGCTGCAAATATTGAACAACAATCTATTGCACCTACAATACAGCATCCAACTGAAGCATCTGTTGAAAGTACTATAAATCAAGTTGTTCAAGAATCAGCTCCCAACATTGAAATATCTCGAACAGACCACTCTTCCTCGACGCAACCCTCCACGGGAACGCCATCCGCAGCCAAATTTCGCGATTATATTGCAATGCTACTGTCGCCGTATCCTCCTGAAAAATTCTTGAGTTATCAAAACTTATCTACTTCACATTTGGCTTATCTTACAACAATCTCAAGTGTTCATGAACCCAAGAATTTTCATGAGGCTAACTCTCAACCCATGTGGAGAAAATCTATGGATGATGAATTGAAAGCTCTAGAAGAAACTAACACCTGGAATATTGTGCATCTTCCACCTGGAAAACATGTGGTTGGATGTCGCTGGGTGTACCGATTCAAGTTCAATCCTGATGGATCAATTGAAAGACCTAAGTCTCGTGTTGTTGCTCAAGGATTCACACAACTTTTTGGTGTAGATTATAAGGAGACATTTGCTCTGTTGCCAAAATGTCCACTTTGTCAAGGTTTTGTTATCTATTGTTGCTGCAAATCATGGCTGGTCTTTATCACAAATGGATGTAAAGAATGCTTTTTTGCACGGCGAACTTGAAGAAGAGGTGTACATGAAAATTCCTCCAGGACACCCTCTCGTGTGGAGATCCTTCTCGTGTGTGTAAGCTAAACAAGTCAATTTACTTGACTGAAACAGAGTCCTCGAGCATGGCATGCCAAGTTAAGTTCTACTCGGAAGATCTTGGCTTTACAAGAAGTTCTGCAGATTCCTCGTTATATGTTCAAATTGGACAAATTGAAAAGTTAATGGTGCTTATTTATGTGGATGATCTCATTATAACCTGGGAGTAATGCTGATTCTATTGCTGTGATCGAAGAAGAAACTCCAAGGTAAATTTCCGTTAAGGATCTCGGCCCACTCAAGTATTTTCTTGGCATTGAGGTTGCGACTTCTCGCAAAGGCTTATTTCTTAATCAGCGAAAATACACTATAGATTTGCTTCGTGATTCTAATATGCTCAATTCCAAACCCGCCAACACTCCTTTTGATAGTAAACTCCAGCTTGATAAATTGGGGGATCCTCTTGATTCTCCAAATTACTATCAAAAGCTTGTTGGGAAGCTTATTTATTTAACAATCACTAGACTCGACATTTCCTTGTTTGTGAGTTTGGTTAGTCAAGATATGCATGCACCAACAGCTTGTTCACTTGTGTATGGTGAAAAGGATTTTGAGATATTTGAAGAAAACAATTGGGCGTGGCATTGTAATGAGAAGAAATGGGCACACCGACATCATTGGGTTCTCGGATTCTGATTGGGCGTGCAATACAATTGATAGACGATCCACTACGGGCTATTGTATGTTTGTTGGAGGGAATCTGGTGTCTTGGAAAAGTAAAAAGCAACCTGTTGTAGCACGTTCAAGTGCTGAAGCTAAATACCGTGCAATGGCGGCAGCATCATGTGAGATGGTGTGGCTTAAAAACCTGCTGACAGATCTTGGATTTTCTCCTACTAGTCCGATGAAATTGTTCTGCGACAATCAAGCAGCTATGCACATCGCCGCCAATCCTGTTTTTCATGAAAGAACAAAACATATTGAAGTAGATTGTCACTTCATTCGGCAACAAGTTCAGTCCAAGGTGATCCAAACACACTATATCAGATCCAGTGATCAGCTTGCAGATGCCTTCACTAAAGTTCTTTCTTCTACTGTTTTTCATCGCCTTATGTTCAAGCTTGGCTCCATTGATCCATTGGCGCCAGCTTGAGGGGGAGTATTGGAGAACTAAAGAGAAATTGGAGGCATCTCCAAGAGCATATCAGTGATAATACAGACTTTGAAATAGTGTCGATTCCTAATCTACACGATCTGGGCTGTTTCAGGTATTAAGAGAAGTAAACTTGGTGATCATTGATCAGATAAAAGTACTTGATAACTAAACTCTCGCAGGAGGGAAAAATAAAAATAAAAATCAAGACACCCTCAGTAATGTAATCGAAAATCAAACTAAATCATACAATAATCAAAACTTTCTGAATGTTCAGCCCATGATGAGTAAATATAGAGATACCTTGCTTGCTAAGAGATTTAACTTCAAGTTCACAGGCATAAAAAACAGATCCACCTTATTCATCACCATCAAGGAACCAGCATAAACCAAAACACTACAGGTCTTAACTAATCGGGATCGATCCAACTATGGACTCAAGCAACTTCATCCAACACAAAGGCAACAACATCAAACCCAAGTCTAAGAAAAATATCCTAATAACAAAGCATTACAAGATGGTTTTATTACTATAGTTAGCGGTCCGAGTTCATTTATATGTAGAAAATGCCCAAAGATCAGTTGCAGCCAACACCAATTTAAACCATCTCATTGTTTCCCTGTGGGAAAGCCCTAGTTGTAGATTTCAACCAAAAGGGAAGAGGGGAAGAAACCGCAGCTCAAAAGAATAGTCTATACAATTTTTGTTTTTTGAGAAATCTAAGAAACCAAAGTCTTTAATTAATGCTGTGGAAGAGAAATCCAATCATCCTTCACTATGTGAGATTAAAAAATAAACAAATAAACAAATAATAATAATAAAAAATAAAAAAATAAAAAAATAAATAGATAAATAAATAAATAAATAAAATATTAATGGCATTCCCGTTCATCTCTACATCCACCATAATGTAGATAAAAACAAAAGAAAATTCTGGAGATGGGAAACAAGTCACACAATTATGTTCCAATACATCACTTCAATATTTGGTGCATTTATTACTACAAAACAAGGTCTCTCTAAGCCAAATGAGCAACTGATAATCCGACAGATAATGATAATATTCCAAGTACAAACATGGAGAAGTTGCAATTGGACCTAGGATAGTGGGATACAAAGTGGGTTATCTTTGTTCTGTGCGCCTAGGGTCGCCATCAGGCTCCCCTCGGGAACTAAGCATTAGCCCCTAGGGCCTGGTTTCAGACGGAAAGGGTCGGGGAGATTTCGTGTTTGATTCCATGAACCAAAAAATGGTTACTTGTAAAAATGAAAAAGAAACAAAAAAGGGGTGTCAAGGCACTCACCGCCTTCCCTTTTGTTCGGAGATCGAGCTTATGCCTAAATTACATTTCCACAAAAATGTCGCCGGTGTTTTTCTTATAGGCAAATATGAAAGCCAAAACATCCAAACAATGGCAAAATCACACCTGTTGAAAACATGAAAGAACAATCAATTTGGAAGTGATTCGGATGAGTGCTTTTAGCCCATAGCAGAAGAGGTTTTATGAAGAAGCAGTCAATGCTTAGAGATACTTCGGAAAACACTGTTCTGATAGTATTTTTTGTTGTGTTATCGCACACTAAATACACTTTTAGTATTGATGAATTGCCAAAAAAGACATTTAGATTTTATTGCATTGAGTAAGGATGCTTTGAGAAGTGGTCAATGCCTGCAAAGTGTGACATAGACCTCTGTACTCGGAAATGGATATGGCAATCCTAGGCTCAGATGAAGGAGAGGACTCTAATGTAGCTGGAATAACAGGGGGAGTCCGTGGTGTGGCAGGAAGAGCAGAGGGTGCAACCTTAGGTATAGGCTCTATAGAGGGCACTGCAGGGGCAGGTGCTCTCATGTCAGCTAGTATCTCAATCGGCTGTGGCTCCTCTGACTGCTCTGGATGTGGAATGTTTGGATGCTCTACTCCAGTTGGGGCTCCCGGCTCTGCAATATAGGCTGTCATACTCGTCCATTTGTCGAGAGTGAATATCTCTCGGCAAATACGTTTGCGCTCAAGCTGAGGCTCTGATGGATAGCCCAAGTGCTCCAAAATCTGACATAGCAATCTGGGGAAGAGAAGTGGAATAGCATCCGCTCTGAGCAGCTTCTTCCTATGGACATTCTCTTCGCAGTACAAAAGAGCGGCCATAATGAGATGATGAGGGCCAAAGAAGAATCCCTCAGATATCCTGAACAATGCCTTGAGCAAAACTCCTCTCCTCTGCACCGAATGCTAAAGTGGAAAGATGTTATGGCGCAGGAGTGCATCTATGAAAAACATGCTAAGAGGGAGCTCCTTCCTCAACAGATACTGGCGTGTGGATGCTCCTCTGGACAGAATATGAACTATGTCGCTCTGGGCAGGATGAGTCCAGACTCGATAATCCTCTGGACGGGTTGGCTCATATGGAATACGCAATGCCTCTGCTATGTGTCTAGCTCCCAAAATACCATGACGTCCGTCTATGGTGAAGTGGATAACAGTAGGATCTCGGACCTGGTGTGTGGTCATGGACTGATAAAAATCCATTGCTACATGGGGATAGAAAAAACCCTGGGAATCAGCAAATGCTCCATATGGTACCTCTGCAGCAAATGGAAGGAGTCCCTTAGCTCGGGCTGAAGTCTGAAAGTGGCTGTGTCAAAGCAGAGCTCGGAGTGGAATGGCCTAGCCCTACAATCCAAATTACCCTCAATGGGCGGCTGAGTGAGCATGGGACGCCTGATAAGCACCTCAGAAGTCATGCCTAAGAGAATCTGAGGCTCTGTGGCTAGTGGTTGAGATGGCTGAGGCTCTGGTGGAGGCTCTGAAGACGGCTCTGATAAGTCAATTAGCTCTGGCTCTGATACCCTGGCTTTCTTCTTCGGGGGATGACTACTTGATCTTGTCTGATAGCGCCTCACCGGAGGACTCATCGGTGCGTCCTCAATTGGAGGTGGGACAACTAGTGGTCGCGGAGGCTCGGACATGGAGCCTTGAACAGGGGTCTCTTTTGGGGCTCTCTTGCGGCTTAACGGAGACAAGGACTTTGCTCCTCGAGTTCTTGCCATGGCTGACCGAAGGAGATGAGCGGAGGCGCGCGCGGCTTAGGCTCAGATGAGAGGGAGAAGATGGAGGGCTGCTCTGGTTTGGCTTTTCTCTGGCACCTATTTGAAGTTCAAATGACCGGTTTATTAGAAATGTGGAATTTATACCTTTAAAAAAATGAATGCCAAGGGACGGTTTTGATTTTCGCAGAGGAGGGCTAATTTCGCAGCGGATGGTCGATTTCGCAGCGGATGGGCATTTTCGCAGCCCATTTCGCAGCTGCGAAATGAGGGTACTGTGCTACGAAATGGCACTCATGTGCCAAAGGGGTGTTTCGCAGCTGCGAAACACCCTGCGAAATGGGCTTTGGCTGCGAAAATGGAATTTTTTACGCCTTGGGGATTTCGCAGCCATTTCGCAGCTGCGAAATGAGGGTAGGAGGCTGCGAAATGGCACTCGTGTGCCAAGAGGTGGTTTCACAGCTGCGAAAATTTTCGCAGAGGGGGGCATAAGGCTACGAAATCAAGGGGCGTTTTCGCAGCGGCTTCTTAGGGCTGCAAAATAATTTCGCAGCGAAGTGGCGATTTCGCAGGGGGCTATTTTGGCTGCAAAATAATTTCGCAGCCAAGTGCCATTTTCGCAGAGGCCTCATTTGGCTGCGAAATCTCGCAGGGCCATGAATTTTCCCTTGCTTTTGAACTCCTTTTTAGTTCCAAGAGACATTCCTTCATTTTCTTTGCAATTCCTCCTACATTAGATCATTCAACAAGATTAAGTTACATATAAATAACACAACTTAAGACCAAAATTAAAATCAAAAGAATTAACAAAGCTTGTAAATTAACAAAATTTAACAAAAAATATGGACTTTGGTGAAACCAAGCCCATCTAACCCTTTTCTGATTAGGCTTTCTATGGCTCAAGGAGGTTGATTTCCTCATTTTCTTGCTTGTATGACTTAGACGATGACTATTGACCTTAAAAGTGTCAGTGCTATTGGAATTCAGTAATTCCACCACTCCATTCAAATGCACTTGGTGAATAATGAAAGGGTCTATCCACCTTGACTTGAGTTTCCCTGGAAAGATATGGAGCCTTGAATCATAGAGTAAGACTCTTTGTCCTTTATGGAATTCTTTGTTGGAGATTAATTGATCATGCCACCTCTTCATCCTCTGTTTTGCAACTTTGGAATTGATGTAAGCATCATTTCTTAATTCCTCCATCTCATTAAGGTCTAAGCACCTCTTTGCCCCGACTCTGATAAAGTCCATGTTTAACTTCTTGATTGCCCACCAAGCCTTATATTCAACTTCCACAGGGGAGATGACATGCTTTGCCATAGACTAAGCGATAGGGAGACATGCCAAGAATAGTCTTATAAGCTGTTCTATATGCCCATAGTGAATCATGAAGCTTAATAGACCAATCTCTTCTGCTCGTGATCACCACCTTCATCAATATATTCTTGATTTCCCTGTTTGCTAGCTCAACTTGCCTGGAAGTCTGAGGGTGATAAGGTGTAGCTACCTTATGCTTCACTCCATACTTGGCTAATAGGGTTTCAAAAGGTCTATTGCAAAAATGAGTACCTCCATCACTGATTGTGGTCTTGGGCACCTCAAATCTTGAGAAGATGTTCTCTTTGAGAAACTTAAGAACCACCTTGTGATCATTGTGTTTACAGGGGATTGCCTCAACCCATTTAGAAACATATTCCACCCCCACCAAGATATAAGAGTTACCAAAAGACATTGGGAAAGGTCCCATGAAGTCAATGCCCCAAACATCAAAGAGATCTACTATTAGAATGGGGTTCATAGGCATTTGATTCCTTCTTGTTAGCTTCCCGAGCCTTTAGCATCTATCACAGCTCCTACACATGACGTGGGCATCTTTGAAGAGTGATGACCAAGTAAACCCTGATTGCAACACCTTCATGGCTGTTTTCTGAGAGGCAAAGTGGCCTCCACATGCACTTTCATGGCAATGGCTGAGGATTCCTTGTTGCTCTTCTTCAGGGACACACTTCCTTATTATTTGATCTACACAATACTTGAAAAGGAAAGGCTCTTCCCAATAATAAGCATGAATCTTTGCAAAGAAGTGCTTTCTGTCTTATGCTTTCCACTCACTTGGAACTTGAAAGGTGGTCAACTACCACATTCTCCACTCCTTTCTTATCTTTGATTTGGAGATCGAACTCTTGTAGTAAGAGAATCCATCTAATAAACCTTGCTTTTGCATCTTGTTTTGTCAATAAATACTTCAAGGCTGAATGGTCAGTGAAAACAATGATGAAAGACCCTACTAGATAAGCACGAAACTTGTCTAAGGCAAACACTACAGCTAACAATTCTTTCTTTGTAGTTGTGTAGTTCCTTTGAGCTTCGTTCAATGTCTTGCTTGCATAGTAGATCACATAGGGCTTTCCATCTTCTCTTTGGCCAAGCACAACTCCTATAGCAAAGTCACTGACATCACACATTACTTCAAAGGGTAGTTGCTAGTTAGGAGCCCTCACTATTAGAGTTGTTGTCAAGAATTGCTTCAGTTGATCAAAACTCTTTTAGCATCTTTCATCCCATATAAACTTAGCATCCTTAGCCAAAAGTTCACAAAGAGGCTTTGAAAGATTAGAGAAATCTTTTATAAATCTCCTATAGAACCCTGCATGGCCAAGGAATTGCCTTACTCCTTTTACAGTTGTTGGGGACGGCAATTTGTCAATAAGTTCCACCTTTGCTTTATCAACTTCAATGCCTTTCTCAAAGATGATATAGCCAAGGACAATTCCTTGATGTACCATAAAATGACATTTCTCCCAGTTGAGCATCAAGTGTTTCTCAATGCATCTGTTAAGAACCGCTTCCAAGTTGACTAAGCATTCTTCAAATGTACCTCCATATATGTGGATGTCATCCATGAAAACCTCCATAATTTGCTCCACCATATCACTAAAGATACTTAGCATACATCTTTGGAATGTTGCAGGTGCATTGCATAAACCAAAAGGCATTCTTCTGTGCGCATATGTTCCAAATGGACATGTGAAAGTGGTTTTCTCCTGATCTTCAACATCAATTTCAATTTGAAAATATCCGAGTACCCGTCCAAGAAACAATAGAAAGGATGGCCAGAGACTCTCTCCAACACTTGATCAATAAATGGCAATGGAAAATGATCTTTCCTTGTCACAGCATTCAATTTTCTATAATCAATACACACCCTCCAACCTGAAGTGAGGCGTGTAGTAATTTCTTCTCCTTTTTCATTTTGAACCATAGTAATCCCCGACTTCTTTGGTACCACTTGAGTAGGACTCACCCAAGGTTTGTCAGATATGGGGTAGATAATACCTGCTTGAAGTAGCTTTAGCACTTCAACTCGCACCACTTCTTGCAAATGAGGATTCAATCTTCTTTGAGGTTGACGAATTGGTTTAGCTTCTTCCTTCATGTATATATGATGTGTACAAACCAAAGGACTAATGCCTTTCAAGTCAGATATTTGTCATCCTATTACTTTCTTACACCTCCTGAGAACTTCAAGTAGACACTTTTCCTGAGGACTAGTAAGAGATGAAGATATAACAACAGGGCATTGTTTATTCTCTTCCAAGTATGTGTATTTTAACTCCATGGGCAGAGGCTTCAAATTGAGCTTTGGGGTCTCTTCTTTAGCAGCTTCTTGTGCCTCCTCATTATTGAACAAAGGTAGAATCTCTTCTCTCCTCCTCCAACCTTGTAGAGTAGCAAGCACATCAGGCAACCCTTCTTCAAGATCCCCAAGACTTTCATTCAACTTGTCTTGCATATTCTGATTACAATGCTCCTCCACCAGAGTGTCAATAATGCATACCTCTTCTGGACCTTCTTCTTCTTTCGGAGTGATTTGCTTTTAGACATATAAAAGATATTGAGCTCAAGTGTCATGTTGCTAAAAGTGAGTTGCATGACTCCATTCCTACAATTGATGACTGCATTTAAGGTAGCAAGGAATGACCTTCCAAGGATGATAGGAACATAATTAGCCTCTTTGACAATGGGGTCCGTATCAAGAACAACAAAATCTACTGGATAGTAGAAATTATCAACTTGAACTAAGACATCTTCAATTACCCCCCTTGGAATTTTCACTGATCTATCTGCTAGAGATAGAGTGATTGATGTTGGCTTCAATTCACTAAGTCCCAATTGCTTGTAGACAGAGTATGGTAGCAAATTCACACTTGCTCCCAAGTCTAACAAGGCTTTCTCCACTAGCTTTCCTCCAATCATGACTGAAATGGTAGGACACCCCGAATCTTTGTACTTCAAAGGAGACTTGCATTGTATGATGGCACTTACTTGCTCAGTCAAGAAGGCTTTCTTGTTCACATTCAACCCTCTTTTGATAGTACACAAGTCCTTTAGGAATTTTGCATATGTTGGAACTTGTTTAATCATATCCAACAATGGAATATTGACTTTCACTTGTCTCAATACTTCAAAAATTTCTGATGCATTTCTAATCCCCTTTTTCCCATGCAAAGCTTGAGGAAAAGGTGGAGAGGTGTGTTTCTTCAATATTTATTCCTTAATAAGTATTTTCTTCGGATTTGCATTCACTGTTGAATCATGGTCCTCTTTTCCTTCACTGATATCTTTCTTCTTTCCTTTGATTTCCTCCCTCTTCTTTGTCTCTTCTTCTTCTTCCTCTTCAACATGTGGCTTGGGTGTTGGCAACTCAACCTTTTTACCACTCCTTAGAGTGATCAAGGCTTTAACATCTCTCACCTGTGAGGATTCTCCCTCATGAGTTTCCACTTCATGGATACCCTTGGGGTTTTGGTGAGGTTGAGAAGGAAATCTACCCTTCTCTTGCACTGTGTTCAAGTTAGTGAGCCTTAAGATTGAGTATTAGAGATTATCTATCTTTTGAGATAAGTCATTTTGCAGCCCATCTATCCTTTTATTCAAAGTATTCTCTACACTGTCAATTCTTTGACTGAGTTGAGCATTGATGGCTTTTTGGTCTCCAACAAAATCTCTCACAACCTTGCTGAGATTCACTATTGCTTGTTCAAGGCTTGAAGCTTGTTGAGATGGTTGAGTCGGCTGTTGGTACTGAGGTGTTCTTGGCTTCTATGAGAAATTTGGATGATTCCTCCAACTTGAGTTGTAAGTATTTCCATACGAAGCATTGTTGTTGGGCTTGAATTGTCCAACAACATTTGCTTGATCTCCAAACATTTCCCTAACAGCTGGAATTGTAGGGCACTCCTCCACCAAGTGTTCATAAGAGTGACAAATAGGACACGACCGTAATTGCACTGGTGTTTCAGCAACAACTTATACTTCATGCATCTTTTTCAGTTCTAGCTCCTCCAATCTTCTTGTCATAGCTGCAAACTTTGCTTTCATATCATCATCTTCATTCAAGGTGGACATCTTAGCCTTAGCATTAAAAGGACTCGGTTGAGACTTCATCTTCCCCACTTCTCCTTTGTTTGGTTCATCCCATCCCCTTGAAACTTCAGCCACATAACTCAAGAAATCCATAGCTTCCTCCGGATTTTTACTCATGAAATCTCCTCCACACATTGTCTTGAGGAGTTGCTTCATTGAGGAAGACATCCCATCATAGAAATAACTCACCAATAGCCACGTATCAAAACCATGGTGAGGACAAGCATTGATGGCCTCCATGTATCTTTCCCAACACTCATAGAATTTCTCATTCTCTTTAGCTGAGAAGTTTGAAATTTGCCTTTCCAAGCCATTTGTTCTGTGAGTAGGAAACAACTTCTTGAGGAATTCAGCTTGTAAATCAATCCAAGTACGGATACTCCTTGGCCTTAAAGAATTAAGCCAAATCTTGGCCTTATCCTTTAAAGTGAAAGAATATAACTTAAGCCTCATCAAGTCGATTGAAGCTTCTCCTTCTTGGAATGTATTACAAACATCTTCAAATTCCTTGATATGTGCATAGGGATTCTCACTTTCCATCCCATGGAAAGTTGGTAGAAGTGGCACAATATGCGGTCTGATCACTAGCTGCTCTGTAGGGGGCACTATACATGATGGTGCACTCATACGAGGTGGATGCATGCGGTCCCTCATTGATCTGAAAGCATTGGGATTGTCCTGGTGACCATGGTGACTATGCTGATCTTCAGGCGTAGCTTCCATGATATTTAAGCTCAATTCCAATTCCTTGTTATGAGGTGTATCACATTTAACAAGCCTTCCTCCACTATCTCGTATCCAATTTGGCATACACAACTAGTATCAACTGTAACTAAAACAAAAACAAAAGAAAACAAGACTATAAAATACTAAAATGAAGTAAAATTGAATCAAAAGATATATTAGAATATGAACAAGTAAAAGAAATAATTAAAAATGAGTAAAATGAAAGAAAAGTCACCAAACTTGTGATGAAAATCACAAGTACTCTGAAATAATATCACTGTGAAGTTGGCACCTTCCCCGGCAGCGGCGCCATTTTGATTCATGCCTAGCTGGTGTACCTTGAGTTTGGTCCTCAGATAAGAGTAATCAACAAAATTTATAACCTATATCACCATGCACTAGGATAGCATAAGCTAGTATAGCATAGTGGCTCTAGGATCATTCACTAGGAAGAGTTTTCAACTTACAACTGATACCAATTCAAAGTTGAATTGGTGCTTTTTCATTTCAAGGTTAGCTTCAAAAGAAAACATAAACTTTGGTTGAAAAAGGATTGGTTTCAAGCTAACAAAAAAGAAAGTAATGGGAATTACTTATAAAGAAAAACGTTTCTTGGAGTTTTAGGATCACTGGGGTCAGGCTCCTCATGCAAAAACAGAGTTCCGGTCACTTTGGTTCTTTTCCTCGCATTGGAGAATTAACATATAGTTCATTCTCCAATCGGTGTTGTACAGATGTATCCCTTTCATGGATTTCAGTACTAATTCCCTCTCACTGATTCATCTTGCAATGGCTCGTGCCTCTCACCTAGCATTTGCCATTCAAGGTGATCATTAACCTTGGACTTCCCTTCTCAAGCTCGCAAGAGATAACTAATGGATGTCTCCTTAGAGTCCAAAAGCTTATAAAGTGTTGGCAATTCTAGAAAATCCTACCTTCAAGTCACCTCCCAAAGGCTCGCAAGAGGTAAACTACTGCATCTCCATGGACGGAGATCACTTGCCTTACCAAGTGTTGGCCCAGGTGAATTGAAGGCGTTTAAGTTAACTAAAAAGATAAAAACCATTAACGGGTTACACTTTCTCTTCATTAACAGCTGAAACAACAAAACTACCAATTCTTGCACTCGGCACCTTACCCGGCTACCTTAGCTGCAAGAGACAAAAAGCCTAGCCACCCATTCTCTGAGGAAACATTCTCAGAGCTTGTTTGGCTAGTATGAAAAATACAATCAAATTGAGTAGGTAAGGTAGAGCAAAGCTCTGTATTTTACTTCCTTTCAAAACTATACAAAAAGTTGTCTCCGAGAACAAGCTCTCGAGATCTCCCTGTAATGAAAATTACAAAACAATATATATGAGGTTATTCACCCTTTTGTTCTTGCTTAATAACTAAGGAATCCTATAATTGGTGGATTACAACGAGAAAATGGAGATTTAGACATCAAATATCTGAAGCAAAATATCAAAAAATGTCGGTTGTAAATATCTGGAATCACTCAGGAGAATTTCGCAAGCACACAAAATGGCTGCAAAATTTTGTAGACGTACAAGATGGTTGCGAAATGATTTCGCAACCAAAGGCTGATTTCGCAGCCAAAAGCTGATTTCGCAGCCTGTGAAATTGGCCTTCAGCTTGATGTGATTGGCTTCCAATGGCTCTAACTTCTTCATTTCAACTCTGATTCATATACCATTTAAAGCTTTGGATTTTTGACTTCCTGAGCTTCGAAACGACATATAGTATGCATCAAATGGACTCCAGGAAGTGCTCCAAAAGTGTCAAAAAGTTGATGTCCTCTTGGATTCTTCATGTTAGATTTCTCTCTTTGCTTTCATCCTTGCATTCATGATTTGTTTATGGAAAAGGACTACAAACCTCCAAAGCTTGAATTCTTCATGTAAATGAGCTTCCAATTACTTTGCCATGGATTCCATAGAGCTCTCCTTAATCTTGGATTGCTTTGGTGATCAAATTACTATCAAAAGCACCAAAACTTACACAATTTGATTTGAAACGATTACAAAGGTACTTAATATGCTAATTGGGTTAAAAGGTAATAACTACTACTCAAAAGTGTTTAAAAGAGTTAATTACAAGTTATCAAATAGCCCTTTTTGAGTAGTAATCAGAATCATCCCGCAATCAGGTCCCAGCGGCTCCCTTAGCTCCCATGATTCCCAAAGTCATAATTAACTACATCCATGGTGGACCCTTGGATGAAGAATACAACTGAAAGAGGAAGAAACAGAGGCTGCTGCAAGCCGCCACAGTCCGAGAGCATATTAGCTCCATCTGGCTTGGTCTAGCCAGCGGAAACACTCACCCAATAGATGGAGTAATCCTTTTTCCTCCAGTAGACCCCGCCTGGGTAATGCAATCGCACCGAGACACCCTCATCCTAACATTAGGAATTGGTGACTTTGATGTGAGGAGGATTCTGGTCGACCCAGTTAGCTCGACAAATCTTTTACAAGTATTGGTAGTCAAGAAAATGGGATTTATGCCTTCTAGCCTGGAGAACCCAGGACGGATACTGTTAGGATTCAATAGGGCCTCAACAATATCCCTTAGAGATATCGTACTACCAATCCAAGCAGGTTCAATCAGCCTCAACATACAATTATCCATGGTAGAAGATTTATTCCCCTTCAATGCTATCCTAGGGCATACCTTGTTGCAGAGCATGAAGGTCATCCCTTCCACATATCACCAAATGTGAGTTTCATCACCCATGATGGACAGATCGATCTCTATGGTAGCCAACTGGCTACCCGTCAATGTTACCAAGTTGCACGAGAGATTGGATCCAACAATGATCACGAGTCTCCCCCTAAGCAAATAAACCAGCCTGACCAATAGCAATTACAGCATCGGGAGGATAAGGATCCTCTGGTAGCAGATCCCTTGCAAGTCGTTTAGATTTCAGAAAGAGAAGATCACTTTACGCACGTGAGTTCCCTCCTACAGCTAGACGAGGGGCAGCGCCTTCAAAGCACACTCTAGCAAAACAAAGATGTTTTCACATGGACGCATTGTGACATGTTTGGAATCCACCCGTCGCTCGCCTCCCATCGACTCAACGTCCTAGTATCATCGAGACCTGTTCAACAAAAGGTCTATCAATTTCATCTAGATAGACAAAAGTTCATCCAAAGTGAGGTAGAAAAGTCGCTAGCAGTCGAATTCAATAGGGAAGTTGATTATCCAAAGTGGCTGGTGAATGTGGTGGTGGTTCCCAAGAAAAAAGAAAAATGGCGAGTATGCATGGACTACACTAACCTCAACGACGCATGCCCCAAAGATAGCTTTCCACTGCCACGAATAGACCAAATAGTGGGACTCCACCGTCGAACATGGGATGCTCTCCTTCCTAGATGCCTTCTCCGGATACCATCAGATCTCTATGGCTTCAACGGACGAAGAAAAAACCATCTTCATAACATCGCACGGTCTCTACTATTACAAGGTCATTTCATTCGGGCTCAAAAAAGTTGGAGCCACTTACCAAAGGTTGATGACTAAAATCTTCAAACCTCCCGATCGGGTCACATGGTAGAGGTATACATTGACGATATAGTGGTCGAAAGTAAAACATGGGAAGAGCATGCCCAGCATTTGCAAGAAGACTTCCACATACTAAGAAGATACGACATGAAGCTCAACCCGTTTAAATGCGCCTTTGGTGTAAGCTCAGGCAAATTCCTAGGATTCATGGTCACCCAGAGGGGAATGGAGGTCAACCCGGACCAAATCAAGACAGTCATGAATACACCCATGCCTAAAAGCAAAAAAAAACTACAATGCCTCACCGACAAGCTTGTTGCACTTGGACGATTCATAGCTCGATTCATGGATAAGCTGCGGCTCTTCTTTCTATTGCTCAGAGAAGCCAATGCGACAAGGTGGACGGACAGCTGCCAGAATGCATTCGAGAAAATCAAGCATTACCTTACACAAGCCCTCATTTTGAGCAGCCCTCAACCTTGCGAGCAGTTGTACATGTATCTTATAGTATCTGATTAGATGGTCAGCGCTGTATTATTTCATTCCCTGTCGCACAAAGAACAAAGACTTGTCTATTTCATCAGCAGAGCGATGGACGATGCAGAAACTAGGTACTCAAAAATGGAGTAGATCGCCTTAGTTTTGCAAAACGTCGCTTAGAGACTCCACCCATATTTCCAAGCTCATCCAATAGTCGTGCTCACCGACCAACCACTCCGAAGCATCTTGCATAAGCTAGACATATAAGAAAGAATGCTCTAATGGGCCATAGAGTTTAGTGAATATGGAATTGAATATCAACCTAGGCTGTCCATGAAGGGACAAGTCATGGTTGATTTCATAGTCGAGGTTCCCCAGTAGCATACCCAAAGCATGCAGTCTGGAGAGGAAGGGTGGTTAATCTTGCAGGTTGATGGAGCCTCCCGATCGTCCAGATCAAGAGTGGGCCTCCTCATAAGATCCCCGACAGGTGAACAACTAGAGTAGGCTATCCAGCTAGGATTCCCTACATCAAATAATGAAGTTGAGTATGAAGCCATTATATTCAGATTAAACCTAACATCCGCACTCTCTGCTTCTAAACTAAGGATCTATAGTGATTCTTAACTCATAGTGGGGCATATATGAAAAGAATACGAAGCTAAGGGCGAACGCATGTCCCAATACCTATTGCAAGTGCAAGACTCCTTATAACAATTAGATGAGTGACTATCGAGAAGATCCCCCGAGCGGGTAACATGCAAGCCGACGCCTTGGCAAGCATAGCCATCTCATTTCCCATAAGTGAATCTATATTGCTGCCTATATATATCCAAACTGTTCCCTCCATCACAGAGTCGCCAGTCTGCCGCACTATAAAGACATATCTTCGGACTGGTGCTCTACCTAAAGACTCCAAGCATACACATAGGACCCGGGTGCAAGCTGCTCGCTTCACTTTGATTGGAGATTACCTTTATAGGCGGTCTTTTGGAGGCCCATACCTTAGGTGCTTAGACTAATTGGAAGCCCAATATGTGCTGGCAGAATTGCACGAAAGTGTTTGTGGCAACCACTCGAGAGGTTGATCTCTAGTGCATCGTGCACACTCACAAGGATATTATTGACCCACTATGAAGCAAGATGCAGAAGCATATGTCAAGAAGCGTGACAAGTGTCAAAGGTATGAGTCTATTCCCTACATGCCCTCTAAAACACTCAACTCGGTAACAAGCCCCCGACCTGCTCGCACGGTGGGGGATGGATATCATGGGACCCTTACCTACCACACCCATGTAAAAGAAATTCCTATTTATTGCCACGAATTACTTCAACAAATGGGTAGAGGCAGAAGCTTATGCGAACATTAAGGATAAGGACGTCACAAGGTTCGTTTGGAAGAACATTGTATTTCGATTTGAGATCCCCCAAACGATCATAGCCGACAACGACCCTCAGTTTGACAGTGTTGCCTTCAGAACCTTCTATGCAGAGCTCAAAATCAAGAATTTATACTCCACACCTCGGTACCTCCAAAGCAACGGACAAGTGGAAACAACCAACAAAACTCTGCTATCCGCATTGAAGAAAAGGCTGGAGCAAGCCAATGGAAGATGCGTGGAAGAGTTGCTCGGCGTCTTGTGGGCCTATCGGACAACACTTGGGTGACCAACAGAAAACACCCCTTTCGCTCTTGCATACGGAATGGACGTAGTCATCCCCACAGAAATAGGCATGCCCACGGTTCGGACCATCATACAAGAACAGAGAAATGAAAATATGGAACTTGCAAAGCACCTGGACTAGGTAGACGAGATAAGAGAAAGCGCATATATCCGGATGGCTGCTTATCAACAAAGGGCAGTGGCATACTACAATAGGAAGGTGCGGTCCCGCACCTTCAAAGTCGGAACGCTTGTTCTCAGGAAGGTCTTTGAGAATACGGTTGAAAAAGGAGTCAAAAAACTCTATGCAAACTGGGAAGGTCCCTATATTGTGTCAAAGGCAAGTGAGAATGAAGCCTATCATTTGCAAAAACTAGACGAAACCCCTTTACTCCGCCTATGGAATGTAGCTAACTTAAAGTAATATTATCAGTGAAGGCAAAGAGGAAAAGTAAAGCAATGTTATATTCATAGCTTAAACACAATAAAAATTATCTTTACAAATGCTCAGCCGAACCACCTCGTGGCAAAAATTACATCAATAAGAAAAATTACATAAATAGGGCACCATCTCATTGAAGGGGGCCTTCGGGTATCTCATCCTCGTCATCAGAAGGAATGGAGAGAATATAATGTATAATACCATTTTTATTCATACAGCAGTGATAGCCGAAAAAATACATTTCATCCACCTGATTCTAGTATTTCGCTTCCAGTTCATTCTTCTAAGCGGCGAATCTGGCTTCTAGTTCTCTCTTCTGAGTGGCGAAACCTGCTTGTAATTCTTCTATGTCATTTTTCTGGGTCACGAGCCCGACCTAAAGCTTCTTTGTTTCTTTCTTCAATCGAGAAGTCTCCTGTTCCGCCTCCTTAAGCTTGGTCTCTATGACCTCGCCCTCCTTCCTCAGCTTGTCCGCCTCAACCTGAAACGCCTCATTCTCCTTCTCAGCCTTTTTTAGAGCCTCGACTCCTTCCACAGCCGCTTTCCAGGCGGCAACAAGATCAACTTCTGATCACTCTAGTCTTGAGCGTAAATCCTCGCTACCATCCAGGCGGTGGGAAATGAAAGACCACATGGCTTCAGCAGCCTTCAGTCGCTTGAAAAACAGGGCATGCTACCGCACCATGTTGTGGATACCAGCCACCAACTACACTAGAAGCAAAATTAGCATTGATTAAGTGGAGTGTGCATCGATTCAAAAATGGGGCAAAGTATGAGAAAGTACCACTTCTGCAATTTTCGGCACAATACAATCTTGAAAGTTGCTGAATGCGGGCGACTGCGGACTCAGGCGTGCCAAAGAGAAGCTTGGCTGAGACAAAAGAAGGGGATTCACCACCAAGGTTCACAGATATCCGCTTGGTGAGAGGGAAGAAGTCGGACATCTTAGTGGAGGGCGGTTCAACATCTGTAAAGCATGGGACATGCTTTAGCATCTCCATCATTTCATCCCCCTTTTTGGCTTTCTATGATGCATTTTCAATTAGGTTTATTGAAATTAAAAAGAATAGAATATGCTATTTTAGTTTCTAGTAAATAACAAGTTAGCAAGCCTCATAATAGAATTTTAGGGGTTATTTTGAATGTTATACACTTCTCCCTAATTTCTCATTTGGATTTGGCCATAGACATACTACTCAAATATTATTTCATATCAAAATTTACATTTTTGTGATTGTTCACAATGTTGTTAACCAAATTCTCATTACTACAACAATTAGTACTTATTCTTTTCTTAGTTGTAATTTGATATTGAATATGTGAATTATCATTTCCAATGTAGTTTTTTTTTCCCTAGAAACTTGGTTAAAATATAAAGTAGTTCATGATTTTACCCCACAATAATTACAATGTAAAAGTGTGAAATTTCACTCGATGAGCTAAGTCTTCGTATATTTATCTTAATTGTGTAGATTATGTATATAGTTTAATGTATAGAATTTTTAATATGCACATTTTTATGGTATTTTTATTTGGTTGCTTTTTTTGTTTTCATGTATGAGTCGTGTTAACAAATTTAGAATTTGCCAAACTATATCAATGATTTTAGAATTAAGTCTTCAAGGTCTAAACTAGAAAAGATTGATATGATTGACCCTCTCTTTTATTTATTTGTATTTTAAAAAATAAAAAGAAAAAATCATCATTCAATTTGAAAGTCACCATTCTTTGTTTAAAGATGTGAATAAGATTATAAAAAACAATAAAAAAATTATGAAATTTAAAATTTTTAATATTTTTGGAAATTAAATATTTGTTTAATTTCTTCCCTTTTGTTTTACTTCCATAAATTTCTTAATTTCTTTTATATTTCTTTTGTTTCCTTCCATTTGTATAATTTTCATATAATAAAAATTCACACTATTTTTCCATTATTTCCATAATTTAAACAATTGAATACTCTATAGTTTTGGCTGCTTGGTTTTAATTTTGAGGTGAGCCAAATATATATAATAATAGTATTTTAATTTAGTTCTTAAATATTTTTTAAAATAATATCAATCATAAATTATGAGCCGATATCAAATAATTATTTTAATATTTTTTATAAAAAAATAGATGCAAAAACTGGTTTGATTTAGACACATAAATATATTATAATATTAGAAAAAAGGTCAAGTTATTGTTATTCCATGGATTTCTCCATTCATTTTTGACAAAATCTTATTAAAACGGCTTATTTAATATTTATACATAATTTAAGGCTATTTTTTTTAAAAAAAAAAAAAAAAAAAGAGGACTAAATTGAGACATAGATCAATTTTTTTTTTTTTTTAGAAAAAAGAAAGAGAGAAAAAAAGAAAAAAAAGCCAAATGATTGAGAAAGTAAAAATCAATTTCTTTTATTCAGTTGTAAAGAAAAATATGATTTAAATTCCTATCTGTTATTCTTTTTCCTAAAGGATTTCAGATCTAAATTATGTAGAAAAATAATAATAAAAAAATACAAGAGAAAAAAAAAAAAAAAAAAAAGGTTACAGGAGAATGGATCCCTAAGCCTATTAACAAGGCAAGGAAAGTTAAGAATTGAGATGGTTGATGCAGTTGAAGGCCCACCACCGACACTGAAAGGAAGTTATTGGAGAAAGTGTGTATAGGAATGGGCCTGAATAAGAAGCCATGAATGTGGGCATCAATGGGCCATCACTCCAATTCACCAAATCCTAGAGACATGGCAACCACATTAATCTTTCAACCAATACAGTCTTTAGTCCACCTTACCTGTACTAATGACAGCCAAATTTATGCTAAAATTGAAAATTTGAGATCTGTCTCTCATTAAGTTTGTTCATATAAGGTTCACGTGAAATGGGGAATTTGTTGGGGAAAAGTGGAGCAAAGTGAGAGACGTGAGAAGGTTGGAGAAAGTAACATTGAATCAAAGAGATTAAGGAGAACCAAAAAAACTTCTCTATTTGGATTTTCCAAACCTAGGTTCTAATTTTCTGGTTTTTTTCTAAGGATGTTTATAAAAACACACTTTTTTCTTTTTATAATATATATCCTAAAATTGTAATTTTCACATTAATTGATAATGTGGAAGTTTTTGGAGATGATATTTATCTCAAAAATATAATAGTCTTCCTGTTCTTTCTTTTTAATCGTGATGGACTCTTGCATGTTAATCTCACATTGATTAATTATTGATTCTAGTCAATAAATCAAGACACTTAAACCAAGTATACATAGTGTCACCTTTCTCCAAGAGGTATGATAGGAGTGATCCCTCGACATTCATTGTAGGTAATTATCTATGTTTTATGGGCTTTCAAATAACCCAAGAGTATGTTTGCCAATTGGTGCCCAAATTTGCATGATATAGCACTATGGTGTGAGAGCCGTATGGGAAGAATATGGATTTGTCCATATATTGGAGATGAAGGTCAAGATGCACTATGTCATTTTTAGTGTAGACCAATATTTTGTAATTAGTTATCATATGATAGAACGGGCATGACATATATTAGACATGTAATTCAATATGATTGATCCACATGGATTTTACAAAAAATGATATGAACAAAGTTGCATCACCCGTTTTACCTTTGTTCAATGTATAAGACATAAAAATAATTTATTTTCTAATATAAAAAAATCACTTTTTTTTTGTGACAATTAATTAAATATGACCATATAACCACATAAGTTTTATTTGTTTATAACTAAATAATTCTTTCATTTTCAGGATTGATGTTCCGTTTCTTTATATATTAATTTCATTTATTTATATATTTTTTTATTTATTTTTTTACTTTTTTTCACAATTCAAATTTATTCACATTAAGGCCAAGATTTAAAATAAGGTATGATAATTAAGATGTACCATAGAATTTTCATAACCCATTATAAAAATTACCAACAAAAATCTAAAAGAAACTTTCATAAAAATTCTTTGTTCTAGTAACTCTTTTTTATTTGGCCGCTATTGTTACATGTGGATGGATGGATCTAAGATTGCTTTAGTGTTGTTTGTGGTTTTATTGGTATTATGAGATTTGGTTTTACTAAGATCTTGTATTTTGTTTTCTCTAATTCTAATCTTCAAGTGTGTTTTGTTTTCTCTAATTCTAATCTTCAAGGGTGTTTTGTTTTATCCTTTTTGGATTCTGACTTAGTTTTTTGAACTTTATCATATGTTTTTTGCTCTTTTATTTGAAAAAGTTGGTTTACCAACAATATAAATGAGAGTGTGTTCTTAAAAAATACTTCTAATAATTTAAAAAGTAATTTTGAAGAAAAATTAGATATTTAATAATATTAAAAAAAAAAACTCTTTTAAAAGGTAGAAAAATGATTTATATTATTATTTAGGAAAAACTTAATAGATGATTTTCTATATATTAAAAAAACATGTTTCTAGACACCCCTCCCCTCCCCTCCCCTCCCCTCCCTAAACAAACAATCATAGCAATTAAAGATAAGGGCAAGACTGGTGGTTTGTAGAGTTGTAGTTTGGGTAGGAGAAAAGAAGACCACACATTTATCATCGTGTTCTACTGGAAAGAATTGGACTTTCTTGCTCACCCCACCCCAACAAAAAAACCAACATAGCAATTTAAAAGGACAGGAGTAGTGGTTGTAGTTTGAGTAGGAGAAATAAAGACTGGTGGTAGTCCATTTATCAGTGTGTTGTACAAGAAAGACTTGGGCTTTCTTGTTCTCTTGTTTTTTTTTTTTTTTTTTTGAGTTGGGAAGGTGCAAGGATGCTTGCTTGTTGGGGGAATTCCTAGTTGGTTCTCCATCGACTGGTGTTCTTCTAAGGTACCAGTTTCCAGTCAAAGCACACTCATTTTTTCTCCTCTCCCTCAATCTACTTAAAGGTCGAGGAAGAAACAGCAGTTTCTCCACAACATCAAAACATGGTGTTTCACAAGGTTTCTCCTACCCTTTGCATTCTTCTTTCAGTTTTACTTCTCTTCGTCTCACAGGAAACCCTATCGCGGGAATTGATGCAAGTTGCTCAATATGGTAAGTACTTTTCCTCATTCATGATCTCTTGGTTTCTGGTTATGCCGTCTACTTTCTTTACACTGACCTGCAAAATTCATTTCTGGTTTGGGTTCTTGCAGAAGATAAAACTGTGTATTTGCATAGGGAGGTAAATGGAAGCTGCACCGCTCGCGCCCCTAGTGCCCTTGGTGCCTGCCCACCTCCGTCCAGTACCTCCCGTTCTCCTCCCACAAAGTAATTTGGGTGATACCCTCATGTTTCGTCCGTCAGTTACTGGGAGAATTAAATGGGAAGAAGAAGGAATGATTTCCTCTACTGTTGTTATGGCTTCGAAGAAGACTAAACTATGTTTTCATGTACTGAATAAAAATTGTACTTGGAATATTATCATTATCTGTCGGATTATCAGTTGCTCATTTGGCTTAGAGAGACCTTGTTTTGTAGTAATAAATGCACCAAATATTGAAGTGATGTATTGGAACATAATTGTGTGACTTGTTTCCCATCTCCAGAATTTTCTTTTGTTTTTATCTACATTATGGTGGATGTAGAGATGAACGGGAATGCCATTAATATTTTATTTATTTATTTATTTATTTATCTATCTATTTATTTTTTTATTTTTTTATTTTTTATTATTATTATTTGTTTATTTGTTTATTTTTTAATCTCACATAGTGAAGGATGATTGGATTTCTCTTCCACAGCATTAATTAAAGACTTTGGTTTCTTAGATTTCTCAAAAAAAAAAAATTGTATAGACTATTCTTTTGAGCTGCGGTTTCTTCCCCTCTTCCCTTTTGGTTGAAATCTACAACTAGGGCTTTCCCACAGGGAAACAATGAGATGGTTTAAATTGGTGTTGGCTGCAACTGATCTTTGGGCATTTTCTACATATAAATGAACTCGGACCGCTAACTATAGTAATAAAACCATCTTGTAATGCTTTGTTATTAGGATATTTTTCTTAGACTTGGGTTTGATGTTGTTGCCTTTGTGTTGGATGAAGTTGCTTGAGTCCATAGTTGGATCGATCCCGATTAGTTAAGACATGTAGTGTTTTGGTTTATGCTGGTTCCTTGATGGTGATGAATAAGGTGGATCTGTTTTTGATGCCCGTGAACTTGAAGTTAAATCTCTTAGCAAGCAAGGTATCTCTATATTTACTCATCATGGGCTGAACATTCAGAAAGTTTTGATTATTGTATGATTTAGTTTGATTTTCGATTACATTACTAAGGGTGTCTCGATTTTTATTTTTATTTTTCCCTCCTGCGAGAGTTTAGTTATCAAGTACTTTTATCTGATCAATGATCACCAAGTTTACTCTCTTAATACCTGAAACAGCCCAGATCGTGTAGATTAGGAATCGACACTATTTCAAAGTCTGTATTATCACTGATATGCTCTTGGAGATGCCTCCAATTTCTCTTGATTTTACATATTGTTTTTCATTCATGTCTATCTATCATACTTACTTCAGAAACATATGGGGCCTTTCATTCATATGGGGATTTTTTTTTTGAGGTTGGCTATTAGTCCAACCAATCTACCTATGCTGAAAGCAGCACAATTTTTATTCAGTACATGAAAACATAGTTTAGTCTTCTTCGAAGCCATAACAACAGTAGAGGAAATCATTAGCCCCTAGGGCCTGGTTTAGGACGGAAAGGGTCGGGGAGATTTCAGGTTTGATTCCATGAACCAAAAAATGGTTACTTGTAAAAATGAAAAAGAAACAAAAAAGGGGTGTCAAGGCACTCACTGCCTTCCCTTTTGTTCAGAGATCAGGCTTATGCCTAAATTACATTTCCACAAAAATGTCAGCCAGTGTTTTTTCTTATAGGCAAATATGAAAGCCAAAACATCCAAACAATGGCAAAATCACACCTGTTGAAAACATGAAAGAACAATCAATTTGGAAGTGATTCGGATGAGTGCTTTTAGCCCATAGCAGAAGAGGTTTTATGAAGAAGCAGTCAATGCTTAGAGATACTTCGGAAAACACTGTTCTGATAGTATTTTTTGTTGTGTTATCTCACACTAAATACACTTTTAGTATTGATGAATTGCCAAAAAAGACATTTAGATTTTATTGCATTGAGTAAGGATGCTTTGAGAAGTGGTCAATGCCTGCAAAGTGTGACATAGACCTCTGTACTCGGAAATGGATATGGCAATCCTAGGCTCAGATGAAGGAGAGGGCTCTAATGTAGCTGGAATAACAGGGGGAGTCTGTGGTGTGGCAGGAAGAGCAGAGGGTGCAACCTTAGGTATAGGCTCTATAGAGGGCACTGCAGGGGCAGGTGCTCTCATGTCAGCTAGTATCTCAATCGGGTGTGGCTCCTCTGACTGCTCTGGATGTGGAATGTTTGGATGCTCTACTCCAGTTGGGGCTCCCGGCTCTGCAATATAGGCTGTCATACTCGTCCATTTGTCGAGAGTGAATATCTCTCGGCAAATACGTTTGCGCTCAAGCTGAGGCTCTGATGGATAGCCCAAGTGCTCCAAAATCTGACATAGCAATCTGGGGAAGAGAAGTGGAATAGCATCCGCTCACGAGCGGCTTCTTCCTATGGACATTCTCTTCGCAAGTACAAAAAGAGCGGCCATAATGAGATGATGAGGGCCAAAGAAGAATCCCTCGGATATCCCGAACAATGCCTTGAGCAAAACTCCTCTCCTCTCGCACCGAATGCTAAAGTGGAAATATGTTATGGCGCAGAGTGCATCTATGAAAAACATGCTAAGAGGGAGCTCCTTCCTCAACAGAGATCTTGGCGTGTGGATGCTCCTGCGGACAGAATATGAACTATGTCGCTCTGGGCGGGATGAGTCCAGACTCGATAATCCTCACGGACGGGTTGGCTCATATGGAATACGCAATGCCTCTGCTATGTGTCTAGCTCCCGGGAATACCATGACGTCTGTCTATGGTGAAGTGGATAACAGTAGGATCTCGGACCTGGTGTGTGGTCATGGAGTGATAAAAATCCATTGCTACACGGGGATAGAAAAAACCCTGGGAATCAGCAAATGCTCCATATGGTACCTCTGCAGCAAATGGAAGGGAGTCCCTTAGCTCGGGCTGAAGTCCGAAAGTGGGTCGTGTCAAAGCGAGCTCGGAGTGGAATGACCTAGCCCTACAATCCAAATTACCCTCAATGGGCGGCTGAGTGAGCATGGGACGCCTGATAAGCACCTCAGAAGTCATGCCTAAGAGAATCTGAGGCTCTGTGGCTAGTGGTTGAGATGGCTGAGGCTCTGGTGGAGGCTCTGAAGACGGCTCTGATAAGTCAATTAGCTCTGGCTCTGATACCCTGGCTTTCTTCTTCGGGGGATGGCTACTTGATCTTGTCTGATAGCGCCTCACCGGAGGACTCATCGGTGCGTCCTCAATTGGAGGTGGGACAACTAGTGGTCGCGGAGGCTCGGACATGGAGCCTTGAACAGGGGTCTCTTTTGGGGCTCTCTTGCGGCTTAACGGAGACAAGGACTTTGCTCCTCGAGTTCTTGCCATGGCTGACCGAAGGAGATGGGCGAAGGCGCGCGTGGCTTAGGCTCTAATGAGAGGGAGAAGATGGAGGGCTGCTCTGGTTTGGCTTTTCTCTGGCACCTATTTGAAGTTCAAATGACCGGTTTATTAGAAATGTGGAATTTATACCGTTAAAAAAATGAATGCCAAGGGACGGTTTTGATTTTCGTAGAGGAGGGCTAATTTCGCAGCGGAGGGTCTATTTCGCAGCGGATGGGCATTTCGCAGCCCATTTCGCAGCTGCGAAATGAGGGTACTGTGCTACGAAATGGCACTCATGTGCCAAAGGGGTGTTTCGCAGCTGCGAAACACCCTGCGAAATGGGGCTTTGGCTGAGAAAATGGAATTTTTTACGCCTTGGGGATTTCGCAACCATTTCGCAGCTGCGAAATGAGGGTAGGAGGCTGCGAAATGGCACTCGTGTGCCAAGAGGTGGTTTCACAGCTTCGAAAATTTTCGCAGAGGGGGGCATAGGGCTGCGAAATCAAGGGGCGTTTTCGCAGCGGCTTCTTAGGGCTGCAAAATAATTTCGCAGCGAAGTGGCGATTTCGCAGGGGGCTATTTTGGCTGCAAAATAATTTCACAGCCAAGTGCCATTTTCGCAGAGGCCTCATTTGGCTGCGAAATCTCGCAGGGCCATGAATTTTCCCTTGCTTTTGAACTCCTTTTTAGTTCCAAGAGACATTCCTTCATTTTCTTTGCAATTCCTCCTACATTAGATCATTCAACAAGATTAAGTTACATATAAATAACACAACTTAAGACCAAAATTAAAATCAAAAGAATTAACAAAGCTTGTAAATTAACAAAATTTAACAAAAAATATGGACTTTGGTGAAACCAAGCCCATCTAACCCTTTTCTGATTAGGCTTTCTATGGCTCAAGGAGGTTGATTTCCTCATTTTCTTGCTTGTATGGCTTGAGACGATGACCATTGACCTTAAAAGTGTCAGTGCTATTGGAATTCAGTAATTCCACCACTCCATTCAAATGCACTTGGTGAATAATGAAAGGGTCTATCCACCTTGACTTGAGTTTCCCTGGAAAGATATAGAGCCTTGAATCATAGAGTAAGACTCTTTGTCCTTTATGGAATTCTTTGTTGGAGATTAATTGATCATGCCACCTCTTCATCCTCTATTTTGCAACTTTGGAATTGATGTAAGCATCATTTCTTAATTCCTCCATCTCATTAAGGTCTAAGCACCTCTTTGCCCCGGCTCTGATAAAGTCCATGTTTAACTTCTTGATTGCCCACCAAGCCTTATATTCAACTTCCATAGGGAGATGACATGCTTTGCCATAGACTAAGCGATAGGGAGACATGCCAAGAATAGTCTTATAAGCTGTTCTATATGCCCATAGTGAATCATGAAGCTTAATAGACCAATCTCTTCTGCTCGTGATCACCACCTTCATCAATATATTCTTGATTTCCCTGTTTGCTAGCTCAACTTGCCTGGAAGTCTGAGGGTGATAAGGTGTAGCTACCTTATGCTTCACTCCATACTTGGCTAATAGGGTTTCAAAAGGTCTATTGCAAAAATGAGTACCTCCATCACTGATTATGGTCTTGGGCACCTCAAATCTTGAGAAGATGTTCTCTTTGAGAAACTTAAGAACGACCTTGTGATCATTGTGTTTACAGGGGATTGCCTCAACCCATTTAGAAACATAGTCCACCCCCACCAAGATATAAGAGTTACCAAAAGACATTGGGAAAGGTCCCATGAAGTCAATGCCCCAAACATCAAAGAGATCTACTATTAGAATGGTGTTCATAGGCATTTGATTCCTTCTTGTTAGCTTCCCGAGCCTTTAGCATCTATCACAGCTCCTACACATGACGTGGGCATCTTTGAAGAGTGATGACCAAGTAAACCCTGATTGCAACACCTTCATGGCTGTTTGCTGAGAGGCAAAGTGGCCTCCACATGCACTTTCATGGCAATGGCTGAGGATTCCTTGTTGCTCTTCTTCAGGGACACACTTCCTTATTATTTGATCTACACAATACTTGAAAAGGAAAGGCTTTTCCCAATAATAAGCATGAATCTTTGCAAAGAAGTGCTTTCTGTCTTATGCTTTCCACTCACTTGGAACTTGAAAGGTGGTCAACTACCACATTCTCCACTCCTTTCTTATCTTTGATTTGGAGATCGAACTCTTGTGGTAAGAGAATCCATCTAATAAACTTTGCTTTTGCATCTTGTTTTGTCAATAAATACTTCAAGGCTGAATGGTCAGTGAAAACAATGATGAAAGACCCTACTAGATAAGCACGAAACTTGTCTAAGGCAAACACTACAGCTAACAATTCTTTCTCTGTAGTTGCGTAGTTCCTTTGAGCTTCGTTCAATGTCTTGCTTGCATAGTAGATCACATAGGGCTTTCCATCTTCTCTTTGGCCAAGCACAACTCCTATAGCAAAGTCACTGACATCACACATTACTTCAAAGGGTAGTTGCTAGTTAGAAGCCCTCACTATTGGAGTTGTTGTCAAGAATTGCTTCAGTTGATCAAAACTCTTTTAGCATCTTTCATCCCATATAAACTTAGCATCCTTAGCCAAAAGTTCACAAAGAGGCTTTGAAAGATTAGAGAAATCTTTTATAAATCTCCTATAGAACCTTGCATGGCCAAGGAATTGTCTTACTCCTTTTACAGTTGTTGGGGACGGCAATTTGACAATAAGTTCCACCTTTGCTTTATCAACTTCAATGCCTTTCTCAAAGATGATATAGCCAAGGACAATTCCTTGATGTACCATAAAATGACATTTCTCCCGAGTTGAGCATCAAGTGTTTCTCAATGCATCTTCATAAGAACCGCTTCCAAGTTGACTAAGCATTCTTCAAATGTACCTCCATATATGTGGATGTCATCCATGAAAACCTCCATAATTTGCTCCACCATATCACTAAAGATACTTAGCATACATCTTTGGAATGTTGCAGGTGCATTGCATAAACCAAAAGGCATTCTTCTGTGCGCATATGTTCCAAATGGACATGTGAAAGCGGTCTTCTCCTGATCTTCAATATCAATTTCAATTTGAAAATATCCGGAGTACCCGTCCAAGAAACAATAGAAAGGATGGCCAGAGACTCTCTCCAACACTTGATCAATAAATGGCAATGGAAAATGATCTTTCCTTGTCACAACATTCAATTTTCTATAATCAATACACACCCTCCAACTTGAAGTGAGGCGTGTAGTAATTTCTTCTCCTTTTTCATTTTGAACCACAGTAATCCCCGACTTCTTTGGTACCACTTGAGTAGGACTCACCCAAGGTTTGTCAGATATGGGGTAGATAATACCTGCTTGAAGTAGCTTTAGCACTTCAACTCGCACCACTTCTTGCAAATGAGGATTCAATCTTCTTTGAGGTTGACGAATTGGTTTAGCTTCTTCCTCCATGTATATATGATGTGTACAAACCAAAGGACTAATGCCTTTCAAGTCAGATATTTGCCATCCTATTGTTTTCTTACACCTCCTGAGAACTTCAAGTAGACACTTTTCCTGAGGACTAGTAAGAGATGAAGATTGATTCGTCCCTAGCAGCGGAAGTGGCAATGGCACCATCTGATTCGGGGTTCGATCCCCGGCAACGGCGCCATTTGATTCGTCCTTAGCAGCGGAAGTGGCAGTGGCACCATCTGATTCGGGGTTCGATCCCCAGCAACGGCGCCATTTGATTCATGCCCAATTGGTGTCTTAGCTGATTCATGTCCAGCTGGTGCTCCTTGATTGAGGGAGTAATCAACAAAATTTATAACCTATTACACCATATACTACGGTAGCAAAGACAAAGCTACTATAGCATAGTGGCTCTAGGATCGTCCACTGGGATGGGTTTTCACTTCACAATTGATATTAATTCAAAGATGAATTGGTGCCTTTTCATTTCAAGGTTAGCTTTAAAAGAAAACATAAATTTGTATTAATGAAAAAAGGTTTGGTTTTAAACTAACCAAAAAATAGTAACTGATTTTACTTACAAAGAAAAGTGTTTCTTGGAGTTTAGATCACTAGGCTCAGGTTCCTCATACAAAAAGGAGAGTTCCGGTCACTTGTTTCTTTTACTCGCATTAGAGAATTAACATATAGTTCCTTCTCCAACCGGTGTTGTACAGATGCTTCCCATTAATGGGTTCAAATACTAAATCCCTCTCACTGATGCATCTTGCAATGGCTCATACCTTTCACCTAGCACTTACCATTCAAGGTGATCTTTAACCTTGGATTACCCGTCAAAAGCTCGCAAGAGATAACTAATGGATGCCTCCGTGGAGTCCAAAAGCTTACCAAGTGTTGGCTATTCTAGAAAATCCTACCTTCAAACCACCTCCCAAAGGCTCGCAAGGGGTAAACTAGTGAATCTCCATGGACGGAGATCACTTGCCTTACCAAGTGTTGGCCCAGGTGATTTAAAGGCGTTTTAAGTTAACTAAAAAAATAAAAACCATTAACGGGTCACACTTTCTCTTCATTAAAAACTAAAACAACAAAACTTCCAAATTATGCATGTGGAACCTTACCCAGCTTTCTTCACTCCAAGAGACAAAAAGCTTAGTCTCTCATCCTCTGAGGAAAAATCCTCAGAGTTTGGTTGGCTAGAAAGAAAAAGAAAATGAAAACAAGAATATGAAGGAAAAACAGAGCAAGTGCTCTGTTATATACTTCTTACGTGAGCTCCTCCAGTTCTTTTTAAGTGTTTACAAGAGAGTTTATATAGGAAGGTAATTTACCCTTCCTTCGATACTTCCTAGCTAAGGAATTACATGAGTGGCTGAATATAAGGAGAAAATGGAAATTTATACAAAAATATCTGAAGAAAAGATCTAAAAGAGTCGGTGCACAAATATCAGGAAGCACTAAGGACATTTCGCAGTGAAAAGCGAGGTCTCATGAGATTTCGTAGACACTCAAGAGGGCTGCGAAATATTTTCGCAACAACAAGTTAAACTCGCAGGGCTGCGAAATTGGCTTCCACCTTGAGGTTCTTAGTGTTCCAGCTTGCGGCATATATCGGGTAGCTTCAGGAGGAATTCCATAACACTGTACAAAAGGGCTGCGAAATTCTCGCAACAAAAGGCTGATTTCGTAGCTGTGCAAAAATCTTCCTTCAGCTTGGAGTGATCTGCTTGCAATGGCTGTAACTCCTTCGTTTCAACTCCGAATCACGCATCATTTGAAGCATTGGATTCTTGACTTCCTGAGATTTGAAATGGTATATAGAATGTAGAAAATGGACTTCGGAAAGTGCTCCAAAAGTACGAAAGAAGACTGCAGCTGCTGTCCTCTGTTTTCTTCACTCTGTTTTCCTCTTCTCCATTGCTTGTGCTCATGTTTCCACTTGAAATTCAAGCCTGTAAACTTCCAAAATCCTTGCTTTAACTTGTTCAAGTAGCTCCTCCATCATTTGGCATGCTTGAATTGATTCAAAAACTGATAAAAACATGTAAACTTGCCACAAAATGGTTAAAACCAATTACTAAGGACCTTAATGAATTAATTGGGTTAAATGAATATGATTACTACTCAAAGGTGCTTAAAACCATTATAATTAGGTCTACAAAATAGCACTTTTTGGTAGTAATCAAAGATATAACAACAGGGCATTGTTTATTCTCTTCCAAGTATGTGTATTTTAACTCCATGGGCAGAGGCTTCAAATTGAGCTTTGGGGTCTCTTCTTTAGCAGCTTCTTGTGCCTCCTCATTATTGAACAAAGGTAGAATCTCTTCTCTCCTCCTCCAACCTTGTAGAGTAGCAAGCACATCAGAGGGTTCAGGCAACCCTTCTTCAAGATCCCTAAGACTTTCATTCAACTTGTCTTGCATATTCTGATTACAATGCTCCTCCACCAGAGTGTCAATAATGCATACCTCTTCTGGACCTTCTTCTTCTTTCGGAGTGATTTGCTTTTTAGACATATAAAAGATATTGAGCTCAAGTGTCATGTTGCTAAAAGTGAGTTGCATGACTCCATTCCTACAATTGATGACTGCATTTAAGGTAGCAAGAAATGACCTTCCAAGGATGATAGGAACATAATTAGCCTCTTTGACAATGGGGTCTGTATCAAGAACAACAAAATCTACTGGATAGTAGAAATTATCAACTTGAACTAAGACATCTTCAATTACCCCCCTTGGAATTTTCACTGATCTATCTGCTAGAGATAGAGTGATTGATGTTGGCTTCAATTCACCAAGTCCCAATTGCTTGTAGACAGAGTATGGTAGCAAATTCACACTTGCTCCCAAGTCTAACAAGGCTTTCTCCACTAGCTTTCCTCCAATCATGACTGAAATGGTAGGACACCCCGAATCTTTGTACTTCAAAGGAGACTTGCATTGTATGATGGCACTTACTTGCTCAGTCAAGAAGGCTTTCTTGTTCACATTCAACCCTCTTTTGATAGTACACAAGTCCTTTAGGAATTTTGCATATGTTGGAACTTGTTTAATCATATCCAACAATGGAATATTGACTTTCACTTGTCTCAATACTTCAAAAATTTTTGATGCATTTCTAATCCCCTTTTTCCCATGCAAAGCTTGAGGAAAAGGTGGAGAGGTGTGTTTCTTCAATATTTATTCCTTAATAAGTATTTTCTTCGGATTTGCATTCACTGTTGAATCATGGTCCTCTTTTCCTTCACTGATATCTTTCTTCTTTCCTTTGATTTTCTCCCTCTTCTTTGTCTCTTCTTCTTCTTCCTCTTCAACATGTGGCTTGGGTGTTGGCAACTCAACCTTTTTACCACTCCTTAGAGTGATCAAGGCTTTAACATCTCTCACATGTGAGGATTCTCTCTCATGAGTTTCCACTTCATGGATACCCTTGGGGTTTTGGTGAGGTTGAGAAGGAAATCTACCCTTCTCTTGCACTGTGTTCAAGTTAGTGAGCCTTAAGATTGAGTATTAGAGATTATCTATCTTTTGAGATAAGTCATTTTGTAGCCCATCTATCCTTTTATTCAAAGTATTCTCTACACTGTCAATTCTTTGACTGAGTTGAGCATTGATGGCTTTTTGGTCTCTAACAAAATCTCCCACAACCTTGCTGAGATTCACTATTGCTTGTTCAAGGCTTGAAGCTTGTTGAGATGGTTGAGTCGGCTGTTGGTACTGAGGTGTTCTTGGCTTCCATAAGAAATTTAGATGATTCCTCCAACTTGAGTTGTAAGTATTTCCATACGAAGCATTGTTGTTGGGCTTGAATTGTCCAACAACATTTGCTTGATCTCCAAACATTTCCCTAACAGCTGGAATTGTAGGGCACTCCTCCACCAAGTGTTCATAAGAGTGACAAATAGGACACGACTGTAATTGCACTGGTGTTTCAACAATAACTTGTACTTCATGCATCTTTTTCAGTTCTAGCTCCTCCAATCTTCTTGTCATAGCTGCAAACTTTGCTTTCATATCATCATCTTCATTCAAGGTGTACATCTTAGCCTTAGCATTAAAAGGACTTGGTTGAGACTTCATCTTCCCCACTTCTCCTTTGTTTGGTTCATCCCATCCCCTTGAAACTTCAGCCACATAACTCAAGAAATCCATAGTTTCCTCCGGATTTTTACTCATGAAATCTCCTCCACACATTGTCTTGAGGAGTTGCTTCATTGAGGAAGACATCCCATCATAGAAATAACTCACCAATAGCCACGTATCAAAACCATGGTGAGGACAAGCATTGATGGCCTCCATGTATCTTTCCCAACACTCATAGAATTTCTCATTCTCTTTAGCTGAGAAGTTTGAAATTTGCCTTTTCAAGCCATTTGTTCTGTGAGTAGGAAACAACTTCTTGAGGAATTCAGCTTGTAAATCAATCCAAGTACGGATACTCCTTGGCCTTAAAGAATTAAGCCAAATCTTGGCCTTATCCTTTAAAGTGAAAGAATATAACTTAAGCCTCATCAAGTCGATTGAAGCTTCTCCTTCTTGGAATGTATTACAAACATCTTCAAATTCCTTGATATGTGCATAGGGATTCTCACTTTCCATCCCATGGAAAGTTGGTAGAAGTGGCACAATATGCGGTCTGATCACTAGCTGCTCTGTAGGGGGCACTATACATGATGGTGCACTCATACGAGGTGGATGCATGCGGTCCCTCATTGATCTGAAAGCATTAGGATTGTCCTGGTGACCATGGTGACTATGCTGATCTTCAGGTGTAGCTTCCATGATATTTAAGCTCAATTCCAATTCCTTGTTATGAGGTGTATCACATTTAACAAGCCTTCCTCCACTATCTCGTATCCAATTTGGCATACACAACTAGTATCAACTGTAACTAAAACAAAAACAAAAGAAAACAAGACTACAAAATACTAAAATGAAGTAAAATTGAATCAAAAGATATATTAGAATATGAACAAGTAAAAGAAATAATTAAAAATTAGTAAAATGAAAGAAAAGTCACCAAACTTGTGATGAAAATCACAAGTACTCTAAAATAATATCACTGTGAAGTTGGCACCTTCCCCGGCAGCGGCGCCATTTTGATTCATGCCTAACTGGTGTACCTTGAGTTTGGTCCTCAGATAAGAGTAATCAACAAAATTTATAACCTATATCACCATGCACTAGGATAGCATAAGCTAGTATAGCATAGTGGCTCTAGGATCATTCACTAGGAAGAGTTTTCAACTTACAACTGATACCAATTCAAAGTTGAATTGGTGCTTTTTCATTTCAAGGTTAGCTTCAAAAGAAAACATAAACTTTGGTTGAAAAAAGATTGGTTTCAAGCTAACAAAAAAGAAAGTAATGGGAATTACTTATAAAGAAAAACGTTTCTTAGAGTTTTAGGATCACTGGGGTCAGGCTCCTCATGCAAAAACAGAGTTCCGGTCACTTTGGTTCTTTTCCTCGCATTGGAGAATTAACATATAGTTCATTCTCCAATCGGTGTTGTACAGATGTATCCCTTTCATGGATTTCAGTACTAATTCCCTCTCACTGATTCATCTTGCAATGGCTCGTGCCTCTCACCTAGCATTTGCCATTCAAGGTGATCATTAACCTTGGACTTCCCTTCTCAAGCTCGCAAGAGATAACTAATGGATGTCTCCTTAGAGTCCAAAAGCTTATAAAGTGTTGGCAATTCTAGAAAATCCTACCTTCAAGTCACCTCCCAAAGGCTCGCAAGAGGTAAACTACTGCATCTTCATGGACGGAGATCACTTGCCTTACCAAGTGTTGGCCCAGGTGAATTGAAGGCGTTTTAAGTTAACTAAAAAGATAAAAACCATTAACAGGTTACACTTTCTCTTCATTAACAGCTGAAACAACAAAACTACCAATTCTTGCACTCGGCACCTTACCCGGCTACCTTAGCTACAAGAGACAAAAAGCCTAGCCACCCATTCTCTGAGGAAACATTCTCAAAGCTTGTTTGGCTAGTATGAAAAATACAATCAAATTGAGTAGGTAAGGCAGAGCAAAGCTCTGTATTTTACTTCCTTTCAAAACTATACAAAAAGTTGTCTCCGAGAACAAGCTCCCGAGATCTCCCTGTAATGAAAATTACAAAACAATATATATGAGGTTATTCACCCTTTTGTTCTTGCTTAATAACTAAGGAATCCTATAATTGGTGGATTACAAGGAGAAAATGGAGATTTAGACATCAAATATCTGAAGCAAAATATCAAAAAATGTCGGTTGTAAATATCTGGAATCACTCAGGAGAATTTCGCAAGCACACAAAATGGCTACAAAATTTTGTAGACGTACAAGATGATTGCGAAATGATTTCGCAGCCAAAGGCTGATTTCGCAGCCAAAAGCTGATTTCGCAGCTTGCGAAATTGGCCTTCAACTTGATGTGATTGGCTTCCAATGACTCTAACTTCTTCATTTCAACTCTGATTCATATACCATTTAAAGCTTTGGATTTTTGACTTCCCGAGCTTCGAAACGACATATAGTATGCATCAAATGGACTCCAGGAAGTGCTCCAAAAGTGTCAAAAAGTTGATGTCCTCTTGGATTCTTCATGTTAGATTTCTCTCTTTGCTTTCATCCTTGCATTCATGATTTGTTTATGGAAAAGGACTACAAACCTCCAAAGCTTGAATTCTTCATGTAAATGAGCTTCCAATTACTTTGCCATGGATTCCATAGAGCTCTCCTTAATCTTGGATTGCTTTGGTGATCAAATTACTATCAAAAGCACCAAAACTTACACAATTTGATTTGAAACGATTACAAAGGTACTTAATATGCTAATTGGGTTAAAAGGTAATAACTACTACTCAAAAGTGTTTAAAAGAGTTAATTACAAGCTATCAAATAGCCCTTTTTGAGTAGTAATCAGAATCATCCCGCAATCAGGTCCCAGCGGCTCCCTTAGCTCCCATGATTCCCAAAGTCATAATTAACTACATCCATGGTGGACCCTTGGATGAAGAATACAACTGAAAGAGGAAGAAACAGAGGCTGCTGCGAGCCGCCACAGTCCGAGAGCATATTAGCTCCATCTGGCTTGGTCTAGCCAGCGGAAGCACTCACCCAATAGATGGAGTAATCCTTTTTCCTCCAGTAGACCCCGCCTGGGTAATGCAATCGCACCGAGACACCCTCATCCTAACATTAGGAATTGGTGACTTTGATGTGAGGAGGATTCTGGTCGACCCAGTTAGCTCGACAAATCTTTTACAAGTATTGGTAGTCAAGCAAATGGGATTTATGCCTTCTAGCCTGGAGAACCCAGGACGGATACTGTTAGGATTCAATGAGGCCTCAACAATATCCCTTAGAGATATCGTACTACCAATCCAAGCAGGTTCAATCACCCTCAACATACAATTATCCATGGTAGAAGATTTATTCCCCTTCAATGCTATCCTAGGGCATACCTTGTTGCAGAGCATGAAGGTCATCCCTTCCACATATCACCAAATGTGAGTTTCATCACCCATGATGGACAGATCGATCTCTACGGTAGCCAACTGGCTACCCGTCAATGTTACCAAGTTGCATGAGAGATTGGATCCAACAATGATCACGAGTCTCCCCCTAAGCAAATAAACCAGCCCGACCAATAGCAATTACAGCATCGGGAGGATAAGGATCCTCTGGTAGCAGATCCCTTGCAAGTCGTTTAGATTTCAGAAAGAGAAGATCACTTTACGCACGTGAGTTCCCTCCTACAGCTAGACGAGGGGCAGCGCCTTCAAAGCACACTCTAGCAAAACAAAGATGTTTTCACATGGACGCATTGTGACATGTTTGGAATCCACCCCGTCGCTCGCCTCCCATCGACTCAACGTCCTAGTATCATCGAGACCTGTTCAACAAAAGGTCTATCAATTTCATCTAGATAGACAAAAGTTCATCCAAAGTGAGGTAGAAAAGTCGCTAGCAGTCGAATTCATTAGGGAAGTTGATTATCCAAAGTGGCTAGTGAATGTGGTGGTGGTTCCCAAGAAAAAAGAAAAATGGCGAGTATGCGTGGACTACACTAACCTCAACGACGCATGCCCCAAAGATAGCTTTCCACTGCCACGAATAGACCAAATAGTGGGACTCCACCGTCGAACATGGGATGCTCTCCTTCCTAGATGCCTTCTCCGGATACCATCAGATCTCTATGGCTTCAACGGACGAAGAAAAAACCATCTTCATAACATCGCACGGTCTCTACTATTACAAGGTCATGTCATTCGGGCTCAAAAAAGTTGGAGCCACTTACCAAAGGTTGATGACTAAAATCTTCAAACCTCTGATCGGTCACATGGTAGAGGTATACATTGACGATATAGTGGTCGAAAGTAAAACATGGGAAGAGCATGCCCAGCATTTGCAAGAAGACTTCCACATACTAAGAAGATACGACATGAAGCTCAACCCGTTTAAATGTGCCTTTGGTGTAAGCTCAGGCAAATTCCTAGGATTCATGGTCACCCAGAGGGGAATGGAGGTCAACCCGGACCAAATCAAGACAGTCATGAATACACCCATGCCTAAAAGCAAAAAAAAACTACAATGCCTCACCGACAAGCTTGTTGCACTTGGACGATTCATAGCTCGATTCATGGATAAGCTGCGGCTCTTCTTTCTATTGCTCAGAGAAGCCAATGAGACAAGGTGAACGGACAGCTGCCAGAATGCATTCGAGAAAATCAAGCATTACCTTACATAAGCCCTCATTTTGAGCAGCCCTCAACCTTGCGAGCAATTGTACATGTATCTTATAGTATCTGATTAGATGGTCAGCGCTGTATTATTTCATTCCCTGTCGCACAAAGAACAAAGACTTGTCTATTTCATCAGCAGAGCGATGGACGATGCAGAAACTAGGTACTCAAAAATGGAGCAGATCGCCTTAGTTTTGCAAAACGTCGCTTAGAGACTCCACCCATATTTCCAAGCTCATCCAATAGTCGTGCTCACCGACCAACCACTCCGAAGCATCTTGCATAAGCTAGACATATAAGAAAGAATGCTCTAATGGGCCATAGAGTTTAGTGAATATGGAATTGAATATCAACCTAGGCTGTCCATGAAGGGACAAGTCATGGTTGATTTCATAGTCGAGGTTCCCCAGTAGCATACCCAAAGCATGCAGTCTGGAGAGGAAGGGTGGTTAATCTTGCAGGTTGATGGAGCCTCCCGATCGTCCAGATCAAGAGTGGGCCTCCTCATAAGATCCCCGACAGGTGAACAACTAGAGTAGGCTATCCAGCTAGGATTCCCTACATCAAATAATGAAGTTGAGTATGAAGCCATTATATTCAGATTAAACCTAACATCCGCACTCTCTGCTTCTAAACTAAGGATCTATAGTGATTCTTAACTCATAGTGGGGCATATATGAAAAGAATACGAAGCTAAGGGCGAACGCATGTCCCAATACCTATTGCAAGTGCAAGACTCCTTATAACAATTAGATGAGTGGACTATTGAGAAGATCCCCCGAGCAGGTAACATGCAAGCCGACGCCTTGGCAGGCATAGCCACCTCATTTCCCATAAGTGAATCTATATTGCTGCCTATATATATCCAAACTGTTCCCTCCATCACAGAGTCGCCAGTCTGCCGCACTATCAAGGAAAACCAGAAATGGACAAGCTCCATAAAGACATATCTTCGGACTGGTGCTCTACCTGAAGACTCCAAGCATACACATAGGACCCGGGTGCAAGCTGCTCGCTTCACTTTGATTGGAGATTACCTTTATAGGCGGTCTTTTGGAGGCCCATACCTTAGGTGCTTAGACTAATTGGAAGCCCAATATGTGCTGGCAGAATTGCACGAAAGTGTTTATGGCAACCACTCGAGAGGTCGATCTCTAGTGCATCGTGCACACTCACAAGGATATTATTGACCCACTATGAAGCAAGATGCAGAAGCATATGTCAAGAAGCGTGACAAGTGTCAAAGGTATGAGTCTATTCCCCACATGCCCTCTAAAACACTCAACTCGGTAACAAGCCCCTGATCGTTCGCACAGTGGGGGATGGATATCATGGGACCCTTACCTACCACAGCCACGTAAAAGAAATTCCTATTTATTGCCACGAATTACTTTAACAAATGGGTAGAGGCAGAAGCTTATGCGAACATTAAGGATAAGGACGTCACAAGGTTCGTTTGGAAGAACATTGTATTTCGATTTGAGATCCCCCAAACGATCATAGCCGACAACGACCCTCAGTTTGATAGTGTTGCCTTCAAAACCTTCTATGCAGAGCTCAAAATCAAGAATTTATACTCCACACCTCGGTACCTCCAAAGCAACGGACAAGTGGAAACAACCAACAAAACTCTGCTATCCGCATTGAAGAAAAGGCTGGAGCAAGCCAATGGAAGATGCGTGGAAGAGTTGCTCGGCGTCTTGTGGGCCTATCGGACAACACTTGGGTGACCAACAGAAAACACCCCTTTCGCTCTTGCATACGGAATGGACGCAGTCATCCCCACAGAAATAGGCATGCCCATGGCTCGGACCGTCGTACAAGAACAGAGAAATGAAGATATGGAACTTGCAAAGCACCTGGACTAGGTAGACGAGATAAGAGAAAGCGCATGTATCCGGATGGCTGCTTATCAACAAAGGGCAGTGGCATACTACAATAGGAAGGTGCGGTCCCGCACCTTCAAAGTCGGAACGCTTGTTCTCAGGAAGGTCTTTGAGAATACGGCTGAAAAAAGAGTCAAAAAACTCTAGGCAAACTGGGAAGGTCCCTATATTGTGTCAAAGGCAAGTGAGAATGAAGCCTATCATTTGCAAAAACTAGACGAAACCCCTTTACTCCGCCTATGGAATGTAGCTAACTTAAAGTAATATTATCAGTGAAGGCAAAGAGGAAAAGTAAAGCAATGTTATATTCATAGCTTAAACACAATAAAAATTATCTTTACAAATGCTCAGCCGAACCACCTCGTGGCAAAAATTACATCAATAAGAAAAATTACATAAATAGGGCACCATCTCATTGAAGGGGGCCTTCGGGTATCTCATCCTCGTCATCAGAAGGAATGGAGAGAATATAATGTATAATACCATTTTTATTCATACAGCAGTGATAGCCGAAGAAATACATTTCATCCACCTGATTCTAGTATTTCGCTTCCAGTTCATTCTTCTAAGCGGCGAATCTGGCTTCTAGTTCTCTCTTCTGAGCGACGAAACCCGCTTGTAATTCTTCTATGTCATTTTTCTGGGTCACGAGCCCGGCCTAAAGCTTCTCTGTTTCTTTCTTCAATCGAGAAGTCTCCTGTTCCGCCTCCTTAAGCTTGGTCTCTATGACCTCGCCCTCCTTCCTCAGCTTGTCCGCCTCAACCTAAAACGCCTCATTCTCCTCCTCAGCCTTTTTCAGAGCCTCGACTCCTTCCACAGCCGCTTTCCAGGCGGCAACAAGATCAACTTCTGATCACTCTAGTCTTGAGCGTAAATCCTCGCTACCATCCAGGCGGTGGGAAATGAAAGACCACATGGCTTCAGCAACCTTCAGTCGCTTGAAAAGCAGGGCATGCTACCGCACCATGTTGTGGATACCAGCCACCAACTACACCAGAAGCAAAATTAGCATTGATTAAGTGGAGTGTGCATCGATTCAAAAATGGGGCAAAGTATGAGAAAGTACCACTTCTGCAATTTTCGGCACAATACAATCTTGAAAGTTGCTGAATGCGGGCGACTGCGGACTCAGGCATGCCAAAGAGAAGCTTGGCTGAGACAAAAGAAGGGGATTCACCACCAAGGTTCACAGATATCCGCTTGGTGAGAGGGAAGAAGTCGGACATCTTAGTGGAGGGCGGTTCAACATCTGTAAAGCATGGGGCATGCTTTAGCATCTCCATCATTTCATCCCCCTTTTTGGCTTTCTATGATGCATTTTCAATTAGGTTTATTGAAATTAAAAAGAATAGAATATGCTATTTTAGTTTCTAGTAAATAACGAGTTAGCAAGCCTCATAATAGAATTTTAGGGGTTATTTTGAATGTTATACACTTCTCCCTAATTTCTCATTTGGATTTGGCCATAGACATACTACTCAAATATTATTTCATATCAGAATTTACATTTTTGTGATTGTTCACAATGTTGTTAACCAAATTCTCATTACTACAACAATTAGTACTTATTCTTTTCTTAGTTGTAATTTGATATTGAATATGTGAATTATCATTTCCAATGTAGTTTTTTTTCCCCTAGAAACTTGGTTAAAATATAAAGTAGTTCATGATTTTACCCCACAATAATTACAATGTAAAAGTGTGAAATTTCACTCGATGAGCTAAGTCTTCGTATATTTATCTTAATTGTGTAGATTATGTATATAGTTTAATGTATAGAATTTTTAATATGCACATTTTTATGGTATTTTTATTTGGTTGCTTTTTTTGTTTTCATGTATGAGTCGTGTTAACTGATTACTACTCAAAAAGTGCTATTTTGTAGCTTGTAATTAATCCTTTTAAACACTTTTGAGTAGTAGTTATTGCCTTTTAACTCAATTAACATGTTAAGGACCCTTGCAATCATTTTTAATCAAATTGTGTAAGTTTTGGTGTTTTTGTTAGTAATTTGATCACCAAAACAATCCAAGATTGAGGAGAGTTATTTGGAATCCATGGCAAAGCAATGAAGAGCTCAAATTCATGAAGAACCAAGCTTTGGAGCTCCATAGCCCTTTGCCAAAGTCGTTCAAAGTATGCAAGGAGAGAAGCAAGGAGAAGAGGAAAACAGAGTGAAGAAAACAGAGGACAGCAGTTGCAGTCTTCTTTCGCACTTTTGGAGCACTTCCCGAAGTCCATTTTCTACATTCTATATACCATTTCAAAGCTCAGGAAGTGAAGAATCCAATGCTTCAAACAGTGAGCGATTCGGAATTGAAATGAAGGAGTTACAGCCATTGCAATCAGATCACTCCAAAGTGTTGCGAAATCAGCCTTTTGTTGCGAGAATTTCGCAGCCTTTTTGTACAGTGCTATGGAATTCCTCCTGAAGCTACCCGATAGATGCCTCAAGCTGGAACGCTGAGAACCTCAAGGTGGAAGCCAATTTCGCAGCCCTGCGAGTTTAACTTGTTGTTGCGAAAATATTTTGCAGCCCTCTTGAGTGTCTGCAAAATCTCGCAGACCTCGTTTTCACCTGCGAAATGTCCTTAGTGCTTCCTGATATTTGTGCACCGACTCTTTTGGATATTTTTCGTCAGATATTTTTGTATAAATTTCCATTTTCTCCTTGTATTCAGCCACTCATGTAATTCCTTAGATAGGAAGTATTGAAGGAAGGGTAAATTACCTTCCTATATAAACTCTCTTGTAAACACTTAAAAAGAGGGGAGGAGCTCACGTAAGAAATATATAACAGAGCACTTGCTCTGTTTTTTCCTTCATATTATTGTTTTCATTTTCTTTTTCTTTCTAGCCAACCAAACTCTAAGGATTTTTCCTCAGAGGATGAGAGGCTAGGCTTTTTGTCTCTTGGAGTGAGGAAAGCCGGGTAAGTTTCCACATGCATAATTTGGAAGTTTTGTTGTTTTAGTTTTTAATGAAGAGAAAGTGTGACCCGTTAATGGTTTTTATCTTTTTAGTTAACTTAAAACGCCTTTAAATCACCTGGGCCAACACTTGGTAAGGCAAGTGATCTCCGTCCATGGAGATTCACTAGTTTACCCCTTGCGAGCCTTTGGGAGGTGGTTTAAAGGTAGGATTTTCTAGAATAGCCAACACTTGGTAAGCTTTTGGACTCCAAGGAGACATCCATTAGTTATCTCTTGCGAGCTTTTGACGGGTAATCCAAGGTTAAAGATCACCTTGAATGGCAAGTACTAGGTGAGAGGTATGAGCCATTGCAAGATGCATCAGTGAGAGGGATTTAGTGTTTGAACCCATTAATGGGAAGCATCTGTACAACACCGGTTGGAGAAGGAACTATATGTTAATTCTCTAATGCGAGGAAAATAAACAAGTGACCGAAATTCTCCTTTTTGTATGAGGAATCTGAGCCTAGTGATCTGAAACTCCAAGAAACAACTTTTCTTTGTAAGTAAAATCAATTACTATTTTTGGTTAGTTTAAAACCAAACCTTTTTTCATTCAAACATCTTTATGTTTTCTTTTAAAGCTAACCTTGAAATGAAAAGACACCAATTCATCTTTGAATTAATATCATTTGTGAAGTGAAAACCCATCCCAGTGGACGATCCTAGAGCCACTATGTTGTAATAGCTTTGTCTTTGCTACCCTAGTATATGGTGTAATAGGTTATAAATTTTGTTGATTACTCCCTCAATCAAGGAGCACCAGCTGGACACTAATCAGCTGAGACACCAATTGGGCACGAATCATTAACAATTTAGAATTTGCCAAACTATATCAATGATTTTAGAATTAAGTCTTCAAGGTCTAAACTAGAAAAGATTGATATGATTGACCCTCTCTTTTATTTATTTGTATTTTAAAAAATAAAAAGAAAAAATCATCATTCAATTTGAAAGTCACCATTCTTTGTTTAAAGATGTGAATAAGATTATAAAAAACAATAAAAAAATTATGAAATTTAAAATTTTTAATATTTTTGGAAATTAAGTATTTGTTTAATTTCTTCCCTTTTGTTTTACTTCCATAAATTTCTTAATTTCTTTTATATTTCTTTTGTTTCCTTCCATTTGTATAATTTTCATATAATAAAAATTCACACTATTTTTCCATTATTTCCATAATTTAAACAATTGAATACTCTATAGTTTTGGCTGCTTGGTTTTAATTTTGAGGTGAGCCAAATATATATAATAATAGTATTTTAATTTAGTTCTTAAATATTTTTTAAAATAATATCAATCATAAATTATGATCCGATATCAAATAATTATTTTAATATTTTAATATTTCCTAAAGGATTTCGGATTTAAATTATGTAGAAAAATAATAATAAAAAAAATACAAGAGAAAAAAAAAAAAAAAAAAAAGGTTGCAGGAGAATGGATCCCTAAGCCTATTAACAAGGCAAGGAAAGTTAAGAATTGAGATGGTTGATGCAGTTGAAGGCCCACCACTGACACTGAAAGGAAGTTATTGGAGAAAGTGTGTATAGGAATGGGCCTGAATAAGAAGCCATGAATGTGGGCATCAATGGGCCATCACTCCAATTCACCAAATCCTAGAGACATGGCAACCCATCCACATTAATCTTTCAACCAATACAGTCTTTAGTCCACCTTACCTGTACTAATGACAGCCAAATTTATGCTAAAATTGAAAATTTGACATCTGTCTCTCATTAAGTTTGTTCATATAAGGTTCACGTGAAATGGGGAATTTGTTGGGGAAAAGTGGAGCAAAGTGAGAGACGTGAGAAGGTTGGAGAAAGTAACATTGAATCAAAGAGATTAAGGAGAACCAAAAAAACTTCTCTATTTGGATTTTCCAAACCTAGGTTCTAATTTTCTGGTTTTTTTCTAAGGATGTTTATAAAAACACACTTTTTTCTTTTTATAATATATATCCTAAAATTGTAATTTTCACATTAATTGATAATGTGGAAGTTTTTGGAGATGATATTTATCTAAAAAATATAGTAGTCTTCCTGCTCTTTCTTTTTAATCGTGACAGGTTCTTGCATGTTAATCTCACCTTGATTAATGATTGATTCTAGTTGGTAAATCGATAATTATCATAGTGTCACCTTTCTCCAACAGGTATGATAGGAGTGATCCCCTTGACATTCATTATAGGTAGTTAATTATCTATGTTTTATGGGCATCCAAATAACCCAAGAGTATGTTTGACTATTGGTACCCAAATTTGCATGATATAGCACTATGGTGTGAGGGCTATATGGAAAGAATATGGATTTGTCCATATATTGGAGATGAAGGTCAAAATGCACTATGTCATATTAGTGGAGACCAGCATTTTGTAGTTAGTTATCATATGATAGACCGGGCATGGCATATATTAGACAAGTAATTCAATATGCTTGATCCATGTGGATTTTATAAAAAATGACATGAACAAAGTTGCATTGCTGTTTTTCCTTTGTTTTATGTAGAAGAATAAAAATAATTTATTTTTTAATATAAAAAATCACTTTTTTTTTGTGACAATTAATTAGACATGGTCATATAACCACATAAGTCTTATTTGTTTATAACTAAAAAATTCTTTCATTTTGAGGATTGTTGTTCCATTTCTTTACTTATTAATCTCATTTATTTATATTTTTCACTTTTTTTTTTCACAATTCAAATTTATTCACATTAAGTCCAAGATTTAAAATTAGGTATGATAATAAAGATGTACCATAGAATTTTCATAACCGATATAAAAATTACTAACAAAAATCTAAAAGAAGCTTTCATAAAAATTCTTTGTTCTGCTAACTCTTTTTTATTTAACAGCTATTGTTATATTATTATTTTTTTAAGGAAAAACTTAATAGGTGATTTTCTAAAAAAAAAAAAAAAGTTTCTAAACATCCCTCCCTCCCTAAACAAACAATCTAGCAATAAAAGGTAAGGGTAAGACTGGTGGTTTGTAGACTTGTAGTTTGGGTAGGAGAAATGAAGACCGGTGGTCATACATGTATCATCGTGTTCTACAAGAAAGACTTGGACTTTCTTGCTCACCCCACCCCAACCAAAAAACACAACATAGCAATTTAAAAGGACAGGAGTAGTGGTTGTAGTTTGACCAGGTGAAATAAAGACCGGTGGTAGTCCATTTATCAGGACTTTCTTGCTCACCTCACCCCAATCACTTTCTTGCTCTCTAGTGGTTTTTTTTTGACTTGGGAAGGTGCAAGGATGTTTGTTGGGGGAATCCTAGTTGGTTCTCCATCGACTGGTGTTCTTCTAAGGTATTAGTTTCCAGTCAAAGCACACTCGTTTTTCTCCTCTCCCTCAATCCGCTTGGAGGTCGACGAAGAAACAACAGTTTCTCCACAACATCAAAAGATGGTGTTTCACAAGGTTTCTCCTACCATTTGCATTCTTCTTTCAGTTTTACTTCTTTCAACATCAAAAGATTTAACTTCAAATTCACGGGCATAAAAACAGATCCACCTTATTCATCACCATCAAGGAACCAGCATAAACCAAAACACTACAGGTCTTAACTAATCGAGATTTATCCAACTATGGACTCAAGCAACTCCATCCAATACAAAGTCAACAACATCAAACCCTGTAAAAGAAAGTAACAGAGACGAGAAAGGAAGGTAACAGAACTGAGAATTTAAAGTGATTTTCTGTTTTTTATTTTTCTCTCTCACTATTCTGCTGTTTACAGAGTAAAACCAATGAGCATATGACACATGTACATCTTGTAACCATATAAAACTATCTCTTAACAAGCCCAAGTCTAAGAAAAATATCCTCATAACAAAGCATTACAAGATAGTTTTATTACTATAGTTAGCGGGTCCGAGTTCATTTATATATAGAAAATGCTCAAAGATCAGTTGCAGCCAACACCAATTTAAATCATCTCATTGTTTCCCTGTGGGAAAGCCCTAGTTGTTGATTTCAACCAAAAGGGAAGAGCGGAAGAAACCGCAGCTCAAAAGAATCGTCTGTACAATTTTTTTTTTTTTTGAGAAATCTAAGAAACCAAAGTCTTTAATTAATGCTTTGAAAGAGAAATCCAATCATCCTTCACTATGTGAGATTAAAAAATAAACAAATAATAATAATAATAAATAAATAAAATATTAATGGCATTCCCGTTCTCTACATCCACCATAATGTAGATAAAAACAAAAGAAAATTCTGTAGATGGGAAACAAGTCATACAATCATGTTCCAATACATCACTCCAATATTTGGTGCATTTATTACTACAAAACATGGTCTCTCTAAGCCAAATGAGCAATTGATAATCCGACAAATAATGATAATGTTCCAAGTACAAACATGGAGAAGTTGCAATTGGACCTAGGATAGTGGGATAGAAAGTGGGTTATCTTTGTTCTGTGCGCCTAGGGTTGCCATCAGGCTCCCCTCAGGGAACTAAGCATTAGCCCCTAGGGCCTGGTTCAGGATGGAAAGGGTTGGGGAGATTTCAGGTTTGATTCCATGAACCAAAAAATGGTTACCTTTAAAAATGAAAAAGAAACAAAAAGGGGGCTGTCAAGGCACTCACTGCCTTCCCTTTTGTTCAGAGATCAGGCTAATGCCTAGACTACATTTCCACAAAAATGTCAGCTAGTGTGTTTTCTTATAGGCGAATATGAAAGCCAAAACATCCAAACAATGACAAAATCACACCTGTAGAAAAAAATGAAAGCACAGCCAATGTGGAAGTGATTCGGGTGAGTGCTTTTAGCCCATAGCAGAAGAGGTTTTATGAAGAAGCAGTCAGTGCTTAGATATACTTCGAAAACACTGTTCTGATAGTATTTTTGGTTGTGTTATCTCACACTAAATACACTTTTAGTATTGATGAATTGCCAAAAAGGACATTTAGATTTTATTGCATATATATTAGGCATCAATTTTAGAATTAAAAGGGAACCCCAAATGAGGTGGTGATTTGGTGGTGGCATGAACAAGAGACACAATGTTGAGTGGTCCTTCTGACATCTTATATAATTTTCATAGAGAATTCTACTTCCATTACAATTCAAAAAAACAAAAAAACAAAACAACCCAAACACATACTATTTGAATCCATGCTTTACTATATATAAAAATATTAAGGTGATCCTGATCCCATGTTATGATACTATAAAAATGGATAAAAGAGTGTGGTCTCATCACAAAACTCATAAACCACTGGAACTCCAACATTTATATTATCCACTTAAAACAGCAAAGACAGACAACATAAAGGTGATATGAAAAACTCTATAAAATCAGCTTCTAAATATATTGTAAGTGCTTGTATAAGGCCATTGATATGCATTAAAATATCGGGTTATTACACCACTTTTTGCAATATATGGTTGTTTTTTTCCTCTTGTTGCTTCCTTCTCTTAGGCACAAAGAAAACCAAGGCAACCCATACTCTCTCTTTACTTTCAAGGTATATTATGAACAACCCCAAAGCAAAGACATATAGGCAATTTGATGGAATATAAATACAAAAAATTGTTACTATGTGTTTTCACAACCCAAGTAGGCTTTTTAGTCGTTCAAGACATTAAAGCAATATTGTCAAAAGCATAAGGCAATGTTAAGGCGATAAAATTCCTTTTCACCCAAGGTGAAAGGCAAAAAATAAGGCGATAGCCTAACTATAGTAAAATAATAAAAAATATACATATATTTACCTATTTGATATTTAACTAATATAAACATCCTCTTCAACAATCTATTACATTATTAGTTTTTCATCCCTCATGATATTTTATTAAATTGAAAAAATAATAATAATTATTCAAAATGTTAAATATTATATCCCATATCATAAGAAACATCATATTGTTTAGAGATATTCATCCTGTTTAAATATATATTCTACTTTTTCAAACTATTAAAAATTATATTAAAAAACAAAATAAGAGAATGAACATCATAGAGAAACTTTGGGCATCATCATCATAGTCATCATTAAAATTAAAATCATCATCACTTCCATCGAAACTAGATTGATAGCCCTCCATCTCATTATTACTATGACTAATAATATAATATTTCATTTTATATTAGATTGAATGAAATTTCAATCTAGTAAGTTTAATTTTAACTCATAGTCAAAAGCGATTGCCTCTATATCTTGTGGCTTATCCCAAGGTGAGTATCTAGGCACCGCCTTTTTGAAGCCGCCTTGCTTGGGTTTTCAAGAGGCGATTTTTATTTTCCAAGCAACCCAAGTGATCACCTTTGATAACATTGAGTTAAAGACTTGTACTTGCAAAGAGATGATTGTGAAAAAAAGAAATGAGGTATTATTCAGTACACGATTAAAAGCACAAAATCAAGGTTATGTAAAACATATGCTGTTATTTCCACATTAAAAATTAAGTGGGTGGCCCACTAACCTAGTATTTAGCCAATTAAAAGAATACCCAATATCTTTAAACTGTTATAAAGATATTTACCCTTGATGGAGTGGGTAAATTATAATAATTATAATATTATTATTTGAAATAAAAAACAGTTATTCTAATAACACGTTCAAGAACGGTTTTTGAACGTGTATTCTTGGCTCTCTTCTCCTATCAATAAGATATATATACAGAAACCCCTTCATGTGCGGTGAGTGCTCTCTTCCATCAATTACAGAAAACAATTCTGTGTATTAAGGTTTGATAAGGAGAAGAGAGATCAAGGATTTAAGATCTATAAACTGAAGGGAAATCTCTCATTGCTGCATGTTCTTCAAACGGTATGTAATCTATTTATTAATTAATGTTTTTTATTATTTTATTATCAGAGATGAGTTTGAATTCAATGATCTGGATTATTGTGTGTTAATTTCCGTATTAAATCTCAACAAGTGGTATCAAAGCAAGGTTGAATTTAAATATTCAGAATCATTGTTTTATAAAGATTAAGTTTTTGAGATTTATCTTCAATTAATTCATCTCACTAAAATGAATAAAATAAAATAAAATAAAATAATAATAATTAAACAAACGACCAGCCTCAATGCGTAGAAGGAAGATTTTTTATTTTTCCTTGCAATGCTGATTGGATCAATGCGGGGTACGGGGCGCTGGTTCAGTGGACTGGTTTGGCGTCAGTCCGGTGGCCATTTTCAGGCGCCATCATGCCGTTTTCAGGCGCCAGTCCAAGCGCCATCTGCTGGTTACAGGCGTCATTGTCGACGCCATTGAAGGCGCCGTTTTCAGGCACCATCTGCTGGTTACAGGCGTCATTGTCGACGCCATTGAAGGCGTCGTTTTCAGGCACCATCTGCTGGTTACAGGCACCATTGAAGGCGCCGTTTTCAGGTGCCATCTGCTGGTTACAGGCGCCATTGAAGGCGTCGTTTTCAGGCTCCATCTGCTATTTGTAGGCACCATTGTTGGCACCATTGTTGGCGCCATTGAAGGCGTCGTTTTCAGGTGCCATCTCGTGGTTGCAGGCGCCGTTTCTCAGGCGCCATTAGAGGCGTTGGTTGCAGGCGCCATTAGAGGCGCTATTTGCAGGCGCTGTTTTCTTGTCGTTTGCAGTGCCGTTTTAGGTGCGCTTCAGGCATCCTTTTTAGGCTCTCCAAAAGTGCCATTTCAGGCGTTAATCCAAAGATCTTGATTGATTTTATTATTTTATTTGAACCTTTATGAAATTATTATTATATATGATGAATGCAGATTTCTTTGATTTTATGATGATTGATTATTGAATCAGATGATTATTAAAGATACTATCTCCTTGATTTTTAACTCAAATAAAAGAATTAATTTCATCTTGTGAATATTTTATCTAAAGACAATTTATAAATGTAAGGTTAACTAATTTGGTTAGTTGCCAAAGTAACCTAAATTAGTGAGCCTTGTATTTATTGAATTGCATAAAAGAATAAAGGGAGACTTGTAAAATTCTTAATAATTCTCTTTATAATTAGGAGACTGAGACTAACCCAAAGGAGAGTCAATTTCTACTAATTCTTAATTAATGTTTTTATTTTGTGTTGCTTAGAAAGGTAAAATGGATACCCAAAGGTAACATATAAATGACACAAAATAGTAAAGTGTTTTAAGCTCCCTCCAAGTGAACACTAGATATGTTAAAATTTACCCAAAGGAGAATTTTAATGATGTCAATAGTTCATTGCTTTTTATTTTATACTTGAGGCCTTATTATGAGCATTGTTCTATTTTGTACAGTTCCCACTTCATTACACTCTCTTGCATCTGGAATGACTGTTTTTGATGGGTCAAACTTTTCTCGAATGGTATGAAAGGGTTCAATTCTCACTAGGTGTATTGGATCTTGACTTGGCTTTAATAACTGATAAACCTCCTGAAGCTATGAATGACAAGTACTCGGAGTAGGTGGAACAATCAAAAGCCTGGGCAAAATCAAACAAACTCATTCTCGATGTTTATGAGAATGACTATTGCCAATAATATCAAGACCTCTCTCCCTCAAACCGAGTTTGCCTCGGAATTTCTGAAATCTGTTGAGGAGCGCTTCAAACACGCTGATAAGTCCCTTGTAGGCACATTGATGGTTGAATTGATCACCATGAAATATGATGGTCAGAAAGGTATTTAGCAACATATTTTAAACATGACTGAAAAGGCTGTAAAGCTTAAGGCACTAGGCATGGGTATGGATGAGTCCTTCTTGGTACAGTTTGTCCTTAACTCACTTCCATCACAGTTTGCTCTATTTAAAATCCACTATAATACTAACAGTGATCAATGGAACTTGAATGAGCTCACTAGTAAATGTATACAAGAGGAAGTGAGATTAAGACAAGAAGGACATAATCTTGCTCTTGCTGTAACTCATGGAGTCACGAAGAAGAAAGGAAAATTTAAAAAGGGAAAGAACTTTCCACCTAAGAAAAGCGGACCTGGGGAAGGTAGCCAGAGTCATGATGGAAAATTCACGGTAAGTTGCTACTTTTGTGGCAAGAAAGGGCATGTGAAGAAGGATTGTATCAAGCGCAAGGCTTGGTTCGAAAAGACAGGGTATAAATCTTTCTTTTGTATGTTATGAATCTAATCTTGCTGAAGTTCCTTCAAATACTTGGTGGATTGATTCTGGAGCCACAACTCATGTGACTAATTTAATGCAGGGATTCCTAACAACCAGGAAACCAAAGGAAAGTGAAAAGTTCTTCTATATGGGAAACCGTCTCAAGGTTGAAGTGGTAGCTTTTGGTACCTATCACTTATTATTAGAGACGGGTCATCGGATGGATCTTTTAAACACTTTTTATGTACCTTCTATCTCTAGGAATTTAGTTTCCTTGTATAAATTAGATGCTACTGGATATTCTGTTTTATTTAGTTCTGGACAATTAAGTTTGATGTTAAATTCTATTACAGTTGGTTCTGGTATTTTATGTGATGGTTTATATAAAATTTCCTTGAATCATGAATTTGCACAAGCTTTGATAACCCTGCATTCAAATGTTGGTTCAAAACGTGGCTTAATTAATGAAAATTCTTCAATCTTGTGGCACAGAAAACTAGGGCACATCTCTAGGGAAAGAATTGAAAGATTAGTGAAGGAAGGAATTTTACAAAATCTTGACTTCACTGATTTTCATGTATGCGTGGATTGCATAAAGGGAAAGCAAACTAAACATACAAAGAAAGGTGACACAAGAAGTAATGAGCTCCTTGAGATAATTCATACGAGATATTTGTGGACCACTCTACATTCCATGTTTCACAGGGAAAGAAATATTTTATCACCTTTATAGATGATCTATCTCGTTATGGTTATGTTTATCTAATGCATGAAAAGTCTCGGAGCCATTGACATCTTCGAGATGTTCATACATGAGGTCGAGAGACAATTAGATAAAAAGATTAAAATTGTGAGATCAGATCGAGGCGGTGAATATTATGGCAGATATGATGAATCAGGATAAAATCCTGGTCCTTTTGCCAAATTCCTTGAAAAGCGTGGCATTCGTGCTCAGTACACAATGCCTGGTACGCCACAGCAAAATGGTGTTGCTGAAAGGCGTAATCGCACATTAATGGAAATGGTTAAGAGTATGATGAGTTACTCTTCTGTAACTATTTCATTAGGGGGTGAAGCCTTAAAAACCGCAATGTATATCTTGAACAGAGTTCCTAGTAAGGCAGTTCCAAAAACTCCTTTCGAGTTATGGACTGGTAGGAAACCTAGCTTGAGACATATACATATATGGGGTTGTCCAGCGGAGGCAAGAATCTATAACCCACATGAGAAAAAGCTTGATTCAAGAACGATATATGGATATTTCATTGGCTATCCGGATAAATCGAAAGAGTACAGATTTTATTGTCCTAACCACAGTGTGAGAATAGTTAAAACCGGTAATGCCAGATTCTTAGAGAATGGCGAAATCAGTGGGAGTAATGAACTAAGAAAGACAGATATTGAGGAGATAAGAGTGGATATCCCACCACCTTTTTTACCTCAAGAAATTATTGTCCCTCAACCTGTTCAACAAGTTGAGGATAATGAGCAACATAATAGAGATGGGTCATTACCACTAGAAAATATTGCCATTGAAAATGCTGTAGAGCCACCACAACCGGCACCTTTGAGGAGATCTCAAAGAGAAAGGAGACTTGCCATTACAGATGATTATGTGGTGTATCTACAGGAATCTGATTTTGATATTGGGATAAGGAAGGATCCGGTTTCGTTTTCACAAGCCATGGAAAGTGATGATTCTAGTAAATGGATGGAAGCTATGAATGAAGAGTTGAAATTTATGGCCCATAACGGTGTCTGGGATCTCATCGAATTGCCTAATAATTGTGAACCCGTCGGCTATAAATGGGTCTTTAAGACAAAGCGCGGCGCTAAAGGCAATATCGAATGATTTAAGGCCAGACTTGTGGCCAAAGGCTTCACTCAAAAGAAAGGTATCGATTACAAAGATACCTTCTCTCCAGTTTCCAAGAAAGATTTGCTTAGAATCATCATGGCACTTGTAGCTCATTTTGATTTAGAGTTACATCAAATGGATGTGAAAACTGCATTCTTAAATGGGAATTTGGATGAAGATATCTATATGGAACAACCTGAAGGGTTCGCAAAGAAAGGAAATGAACACCTAGTTTTCAAATTAAAGAAATCCATTTACGGTCTTAAACAAGCTTCCAGACAATGGTATATTAAGTTCAATAATACCATTACATATTTCAGATTTAAAGAGAACATTGTTGATCAATGTATATATCTGAAAGTTAGTGAGAGCAAGTTTATATTTCTGATACCGTATGTGGATGATATTTTGCTTGCTAGTAGTGATCTTGGTTTATTATGTGAAACCAAGGAATATCTCTCTAAAAACTTTCATATGGTTGATATGGGTGAGGCAAACTATGTTATTGGCATTGAGATCTTTAGGGATCGATCTCGAGGAGTGCTAGGTTTATCTTGGAAAGGATATATTGATCGGGTTTTAGAGAGATATAATATGCAGTCATGTTCATTGGGTATTGCACCTATATTGAAATGTGACAAATTAAGTAAAATGCAGTGCCCAAGGAATAACATGGAAATGGAGCAAATGAAGAAAATTCCTTATGTATCAGCTGTGGGGAGTTTGATGTATGCTCAAACATGTACAAGACCAGATATCAGCTTTGCTGTAGGCATGTTAGGAAAATACCAAAGTGATCCAGGATTCGAACACTGGAAAGCTGCAAAGAAGGTGATGAGGTACTTACAAGGGACAAAAGATTATATGCTCACATATAAAAGATCAAAACAATTAGAGGTTGTCGGTTACTTGGATTCTGATTATGGTGGTTGTCTCGATAGCTTAAAGTCAACTTCAGGATTTGTCTTTATGCTAGCAAATGGGGCAATTTCGTGGAAGAGTGAAAAACAATCAATTACTGCTTCATCCACGATGAAGGCCGAGTTTGTTGCTTGTTTTGAAGCTTCAAGTCATGTTTTATGGTTGCGGAATTTTATCTCAGGGCTTGGTGTTGTCGACTCTATTGCTAAACCTTTGAGAATATACTATGACAACACCGCAGTTGTTTTCTTCTCTAAGAATGGCAAATTTTCTAGTGGATCGAAACACATGGATTTAAAGTATTTAGTTGTTAAAGAAAGAGTTCAGAAACAACAAGTGTCAATTGAAAATATTAGGACCATACTTATGGTTGCTGATCCATTAACAAAAGGATTACCTCCAAAGGCATATTTGGAACATGTTATGAGGATGGGCCTTTTGAGTAATCCATAATATGTATGATAATGAATGGTGGTTATGTAATTGACAATTTGCGCATTAAAATTGTTTCTATTTATTCTTGTTTTCAATTATGGGTGCACGTTTTATTGTTTGATAAACAAGAATTGTCCTGACAAGACAAATTACAGGGGCTATTTGGCACTAAGGACTGGGTTAGTAAGGGTTATTGATGTGTGGTGCATGGAAGGAAACATGACATTATGGTCATGTGACCGCCATGACTCGCATTTATGATCTAAACTGATTCAGTATTATGGTATATGATTTTGGATGTATTGGCTAAGTTTATTGAAATCGTGATCACGTGTCAAATTTATTTTCTAGTATATATTTTATATATAAACTAAATATATTATAATTTTCATAATCGATTTAGTGGGCCAAGTGGGAGAATGTTATTTCCACATTAAAAATTAAGTGGGTGGCCCACTAACCTAGTATTTAGCCAATTAAAAGAATACCCAATATCTTTAAACTGTTATAAAGATATTTACCCTTGATGGAGTGGGTAAATTATAATAATTATAATATTATTATTTGAAATAAAAAATAGTTATTCGAATAACACGTTCAGAACGGTTTTTAAGCGTGTATTCTTAGCCCTCTTCTCCTATCAATAAGATATATATACAGAAACCCCTTCATGTGCGGTGAGTGCTCTCTTCCATCAATTACAGAAAACAATTCTGTGTATTAAGGTTTGATAAGGAGAAGAAGAGATCAAGGATTTAAAATCTATAAACTGAAGGGAAATCTCTCATGGCTGCATGTTCTTCAAACGGTATGTAATCTATTTATTAATTAATGTTTTTTATTATTTTATTATCAGAGATGAGTTTGAATTCAATGATCTGGATTATTGTGTGTTAATTTTAGTATTAAATCTCAACATATGCATGATCCAAAAACCACTCATGCAAGAGTCTACATTGACGGATTCATGACTCATTTAGGGTCACTACCCCAATAAAAAAGAAGTGGGATCGGAAAAGTCATCAAAAGCGTCATATCATGTCCATATTGCCATTGCAAAGAGTGATTTGGAAAGCAATTGATGATGTAAATTTTGGGGATGATCCTATATATGTAGGGGGTAACTCTCCTTGTTAATTAGGGGTCTCCCCAATGATGCAACAATATCACCAGAAAAAGAAAATAAAAAAGAAGGAAAACGCAATTGTTATATTATTCTTCCATCATCATGGTTAATTTCTAAATCAAAAAGGTTGATAGTGATATCACAAAAGGTCCTTCCATGTAACCCACTTCCAAACGTGTAGGTTCAATTGAAAAGCACATCACAAATTCAAAAACACAAAAGCATCTCGATCACCCGCCTCAAAATCAACAACAACTAATGAGAGGATGAAGACTTCTGAAACATTCTCCATTTTAGCACGGAAGAATACCAAAGCAAACACATATGACAATCCAAATGCAAATCCATGAACAAGAAAACCCTATAGAGAACTCAGCGAGAGAATATTAAGGGGCTTCACCAAGATCTTGCTTTTCTGAACCTATTTTTTATTTTTTATTTTCAAAATGAAATGGAAAAACATATGTTTGAAATCTCAGTTCAGAAGTTATTGTCCTATGGAAGCAAGTGTCTTGGGAAGAGTCCTCTTCTAAGGTCCGGAATTTTGGTATAATGTGGCTGCTTCTCAAGGCCCAAACATGAGGATTCATGCTTAAGAGCTCAAGCTTTTGATTTGGTCCACTAGAGGTCATGGTTGCATAATTTTAGAGATTTTAATTTTAAAATTTTCTCTAGAATGGGCTACTATCCGGAAACATTACAAAGAGGTTTGGATTCTTTTCAAAGAAACAATTCTGAAATGACTATGCAGTCACATAAATTTTACTTGTTTATAACTAAATAAGTCTTATTTGTTTATAATTAAATGATTCTTTCATTTTGCATTTCTTTGTATATTAATCTCATTTCTTTACATCTAAGTCTTATTTCTTTTATCATTTTGTTCACCAATTCAAATTTAATTACATTCTTTAAATTTATAATTAGATATGATAATAAAGATGTATCATAGAATTTTCTTAAACTATATAAAAATTAACAACAAAAATCTGAAAGAAACTTTCATTTAATAATAATATCGTATGCATCAATAAAAATATGAATTTTATAAATATACATTTATTATTAAATTACATCAAATATTATGATATTTGATTATAATATGTCTATTTTTAAAGTATATATTAATATTAAAATTATGATCCATTTAATTCAATTGTATTAAATGATATAAAATAAATTATGATATATATACAATTTTTTAATATTTAATTAATTTATTAATGATATTAAAAACACCATAAAAAATTATTATGATAATTTTTATATTTTTGATAATCAATTAAAAGAAATTTTTGTATTTAATTATAAAATAATTATAATTAATTTGTTCTTTAAAATTTTCTTTTAAAATTTTCTTTAGATGATGACTTTGAATATATATTTTTAGTACAATACATTTAGCAAGGGGCAAACTTGCCCTGGTGGTGAGATAAGTTGAACCCTAAATATTTTGTTTGGGGTTTGAGTCCAATCTATAATCCAATTGGCGTAAGGTTTGGGTAGGAGAATAAAGATCGGTGGTAATCCATTTATCACTCTGTTCTACAAGAAAGACTTGGACTTTCTTGGTTTTTTTTTTTTTTGACTTGGGAAGGTGCAAGGATGCTTGTGCGGGAAATCCTAGTTGGTTCTCCATCAACTGGTGTTCACACTCATTTTTCTCCCCTTCCCCAACCAACCCCCCCACTCCCCCTCAATCTATTTATAGGTCGAGGAAGAAAACAACAGAACATCAAAACATGGTTTTTCACAAGGTTTCTCCTACCATTTGCTTTCTTCTTTCAGTTTTACTTCTCTTCCTCTCTCTGAAAACCCTATCGCGGGAATTGATTCAAGTTGCTCCATATGGTAAGTACTTTTCCTCAATCATGGTCTTGGGGTTTTCGATTATTGCGTCTACTTTGTGCAGACTTACAAAATTTATTTGTGGTTTGGGTTCTTGCAGAAGATAAAACTATGCACCTCGATGCATGGGTACATGGAAGCCTCTCCCCTCCGGCCCATGGAGGCCATGGTTAAAATTGCACATCATGCCCAACTCGTGCCAGTACTGCCGGTTCCCCTCCCACAAGGTAACGTGGGTGATACCCTCGTTTCGCCCATCAGTTACTAGGAGATTTAAATGGGAAGAACAGAACAAGAAATAATTTCCTCTGCTGTTGTTATGGCTTTGAAGATAAGAGTAGATAATATTTTCATGTAATGAATAAAATATGTGCTGCTTTCAGCATAGGTAGATTGGTTGGACTAAAAGCCAACCTCCCAAAACCATCCCCATGTGAATGAAAGCCCCAAATGTTTCTGCAATACGTTATAATTGGTAGAGAGGATTAGGGCCGGTTTGCCCATTTTTTTTTTAAATTTGTTTTTAAAAATTATTTTTAAGTTAAAGGAACAAAAAACAATTTTTTAGTGTTTTACAAAAATAAGGGTGTTTAGTAAGTTGTTTTTAAAAATAACTTTTAAGAATAAAAATAAAAAAACTGTTTGGATAAGTTGTTTTTAAAAATAATTTTTTTGTTTTAGTTTTATAGAAACATTGCAAATTCATCTTATAGAATATAAATTAAATTTAACTCCAGTCTTATTAAAAATGAAAATAATTTTGTAATTATAAATAAATTTAAAAGTAAATATTTTTTTAGTAAAACATGAATAATAATATTACACTAAATCATAAATTATATTTTTTTATTAAAAAAATACTGTTTTAATATATGTTAGAAACATATAAAGATATAAACATGTTCATAAATTTTTTTGGTTAAAAATGAATAATAATAATTTTTAACAATATTTTATTTAAAATAAATAATATATAAAATTTAAATTTTTAACATATAAATTAGTCAAGTTTTTCATTTCATGTACACACTTAATATTGAATTACAAACTGTTATAAAATATGATAATTTATCGGATTATGGGAACTTGTGGATGATGTATATCTCTTTGTAACTCCTTATAAAAGGGAGATATCTCTAATGAAAATCTATTCTATTCTCTTCCTACATTTTAATTTCTCTTTCTTGTTTTCTTCTCCTTTCACTTTATAATTTTGCAACACGTTATCAACACGAATAGTCTCTACAAAAGAAATAGAAAGATTTTTCTCTATTAAGAGAAATAGAAAGATGTTTTTTTCTTCAGATAAATAGAAAGACTCTTCTCTCTTCTTTTTAACAAAAAGGTATGTGATAAACTTATATCATGATTTTCTACTTTATCACCCTTTAACTCTCTATTTTCACTTATTTTATTCGAATGCATAAATATGTATAATCCCTATAACTAGAAGTTATGGGATAAATTATAAATTATAGGGTAAATTCACAACTAGAAGTTATGAAAAATATTTACAATCCCTATAACCAAAAGTTATGAAAAATATGTGCAACTCTTATAACCAAAAGTTATGGGAAAAAATTACATAATTACAGATACATAACCAGAAGTTATGTATATGATCTCTAATTATTTATTTTTAATTATACGGTATAACTAGAAGTTATACCAAAAAATATTATAGCCAAAAGTTATAAAATAAATAAATAAATAAATGTTCATAACCTGAACCTATGTATAAATCTACCCAATGAATAGTTCATAACCTAAAGCTATACACAAATTTATGTAAAAAAAAAAAAACAATTCATAGGCTGAAGCTATGTACAAATTTAAATATTTTCTTATTTTGACAAAATAATCATAGCATAAAGCTATAAAAGATATTAACTTTTAATTTTTTTAATTTCTTTTAATTATATTGTATAACTAGAAGTTATACATAAATAGTCCATAACCTGAAGCTATATACAAATTTGAATATTTTATTGTGTTATATATGCTCTTATTGTTTTTATACAACTTATTAAGTCATCATCAATGACTAATATTTTTCCATTCATTTTAACTCTTTCTCTATGATAATATTTCTTCAACTCTATAAAGGTGAGGTCTTTATGACTTGTTACTTTGATGAAACTCTTGTCTCATTAATTGCACAACATTGATGACAAACAATGTTAATACTATATCAGGTGATAAAAACTTGATTAAAGGCTCCAGAAGAGCTTATATTATGTATTTGAGTCCATGTGAATGACACTTTATACGATGATAGATCCAAAAGAATCTTGTAAGACCAACTTGGTCTCCCGGGGTAAAATGTCGTATAAATGTACATTATAAAACCAGAAGTTTTTATTTAATGACTAGTCTGCCTATATACTTAAAAGGTAGAGTAACATGTTGTGCGGATTATCATTTGATTACTACTCAAAAAGTATTCTTTTATAGCTTAAAACTAACTGTTTTAAATACTTTTGAGTAGTAGTTAATACCTTTTAACTCAATTGGCACATTAAGAAACCTAGCAAGGGTTATTAATCAGTTTTTGGCGAGTTTTGGTGTTTTTGGTAACTATTTGATCATTGAAACAAGCCAAGAATGAGAGAGAATTTTGTGAAATCCATGGCAATGCAAGTTAAAGCTCAAATACATGAAGAATCCAAGCTTTGGAGCACTTCATAGCCCTTTGCCAAGCCAATCAGAGATGTAAGGAAGAAAACTAGAGGAAGAAGTCCAACAATCAGCAGTTTCGCATGGCTATGCGAAATTTCACACACCATGCAAAACCACTTGAGGCAGCCAAAGAATTTCGCACACCATGCGAAATTTGGCATGGTATGCGAAATCTTCCTGTTCACCGACTCCGATAGATTTTTATCTCCAGATATTTTGTGTAATTTCCTATTTTTTCCTTATAATCAACTTAGATATTTTTCATATATATCTTTTTATATATTTGGGGGTGTGTACCATCTTTGGGACACACAGGGATGTAATCAGAGAACACTTGTAAATTCCCTATAGTAAGAAATATATAGAGCTTTTGCTCTGCCTTTCCTTCTCATTTTGTTTTCACTCTTCGTTCTAGCCAAACAACCTCTGAGGATGATTTCTCAGGGGATGAGTGGGCTAGGTTTTACGTTTCTTGGAGTGAGGGAAGCTAGGTGAAGGACCCAAATGCAAAGATGGGAGTTGTCCTTGCTTTAAATGAAAGTAGTTGTTAACCATTAATGGATTTTATTTTAAGGTTTAGCTTTAAATCCCTTAAAAGCACCTTGAATGACCAATACTTGGTAAGCTTTTCGGATTCTATGGATGCTTATTGCTAGATCCATGGATATCTATTAGTTATCATTTACGAGCCATTGGAAGGTGGCTCAAGGTGAGAGTCTTTAGTGTTTGAAACCATTAATGGGAAGCAACTATAATTTTTCATGAACCCTTTGGATCAAATCTTAAGTGTTAAATATAAAACTGGTTCAGGAAATAACCATCATTTATGCTATTATCCCCAATGCGAGGTGAAGATCCGGAATCTCCCCCTTTGTCTAAGGAACCCGATCCTAGTGACCTAAAGTTCCAAGAGACCTATTCTTTGTAGTTAACTTCACTTATTATTTTTGCTTAACTTAAAATCAATCTTTGCAACCACAATTCCATTTTCTTTAAAATCTAATTGTCATAAGGAAAAACACCATTTTATTTCCTTCACTAAAGTCAACTGTATGATGAAAACCCATCCCTGTGGACGGTCCTAGAGCCACTATACTATGTTAGCTATGATACCCTAATGTGAGGTGATTTAGGTTTTATAAATTTTATTGATAACACACGTCTGAGCCAGAATCAAATGGCATGATTGCAATGGCGACGAATCATCATTTTAATGAGACAATTTTCTCGCCATTAGGGGGAGAAAAGCCAATTCCAGAAGAACGGCATGAAATTATTTGGAATGCATTGTCTTTGACTCATCTTAATCTTCGTACAAATCAATGTGAACTAGAAGTTCAAAGGATCATTCATTTGTAAAATCTTGTAAATTAATTACCAGATGCATTCATTTATACAAAGAAAGTGACAAAGTCACATATCCCAACTGCAAATACTCCAACACGGATTGATATCCCTGTAGGATAATTAAAAAATGAATCTAAGATACGCCTGAAGCGTGATAGACCTGTCGGCTCAAGGGATGTAACTCCTCGAAAAAAGAGAACCCGAGAAAAACTTGGCACTCTAGAAGAGGCCAACAAAATGACTTATCAGTTTAAAAATGATAAATCTATAGCCCTAGAAGAGGCACAAATAATGAAGAAAGCTCCTGAAGAGGCACATATTGAACGAGAAGCCCTTGAAGAGGCACATGTACATGAAAATTATGAGATCTCAATAAGTTATGTACACACAGGAGAAAAATGGGATCAAAATAATATTGTTATTAACAATATTTTTGCTTTCCAAGTGGCCTCTGATATCATAAGAAATGATGAAGATCCCGAACCACAAAATGTGAAAGAATGTCGACATAGAAATGATTGGCCAAAAATGGAAAGAAACTATACAAGCAGAGTTAAACTCATTAACAAAATGAGAAGTTTTTGGACCTGTAGTCCAAACACCTGAAGATGTAAAGCCTGTTGGGTACAAATGGGTATTTGTACGAAAATGGTGATTCCATAAATATTCCATTCCAAAAATAGAAACCTATCAACTTGTTCCGACCTAGGATAATAAGCTCATGAGCTTGGTCTTACTTCACCATCGAAAAACTTTTTTTTTTTTTAGGGTACTCTTAGGAATAGATCTAGTGGAGACAGGGTGGGGCTTGTAGCTCAGAGGATTAGAGCACATGGCTACAAACCACGGTGTTGGGGGTTCAAATCCCTCCTCGCCCACAATCGGCCCAAAGAGGAGTCCCTTGTTTCACTCTGATAGTATCATAAATCGGGTCGATGTAGAGGAAATGAATTGCAATGAGAATAATGAGATCATAAGATATAGATAGCGATTATGTGAAACCAAGGTTTGGTTAATCTTGATTTTGATGATAACAAAACAAGGTTTAAAACTAATGATCATATTTCAAGTGTGATTAAGCAAGACAACTTCCAAAGTGGCAATCCAAAGACAAATCAAGCCAAGGAGAAATCATGAAGAAGAAGACCACCTCAAAGAGAAGAGTTTTTCAAGACCAAAGCTTCTTAAGTCTCTTTGTAAGGTTGTTGGTGCACTAGGATTTCCATGCATTATTTTCCTTACTTATGCACCTAAATCATCCAAGAGTTATTTTGTTTTGAATATTTTTAAAATTGGATGATTTTATGTTTTCAACTAAAACCTTGTGTTAAATATTGTTTCAAACTTGTTTAAAAGGTTATAAGTTGGAAAAGTTGGTTGTTGAGCAAAAAACGGCTCAATTGGCTAAATCGGGTGAAGGGGATGAGACGAGTGAACCGGTCGACCCCTAGCTCAACCGGGTTGAGGGTATGAACAAGAACCGGTTGACCCATGAACGGTAACCGGTCGACCGGTACAAAATTTTCTCTCTCTTCCAGAATGCTTGTTCAACCGGTCAAGGTTGAACCTCAACCGGTTGAGGTCCGGTTGAGGTCCGGTCGAGGCCTAACGGTCACCTGCCAACATTAAATGCTAACGGCTAGTCAACCGGTCGACCCATAGCTCGACCGGTCGAACCTCCAACGGCTAGTTTAGCTTTTTTCTTCTATAAAAAGGCTCCAATCTTCATTGTTTCAACAGCTTAACCTTCCCAAATCATTCTTGATTATATTTGAGCCTTAGAAGAGTGTTTTTGAGTGCACCATTATTTCATAACTTGCATATCTTTAGTGCACCATTCAATCCTAGTTTTTCTTGTATCATTTGAGCTTAAAGCTAATACTAGGATTTTGTGAGATAAATCATTTGTAAACCTTGAGAGGAAGTTTCAAGAGTGGGATATCTCTTGAGGATTGTAAAGGGTGCTTGGAAGCCAAAAGTCCAAGAGGGTGAATTGGAACCATAATCCAATTGTATAGCTTGAAGGCTTGGTTTGGAAGCCTTGAATTAGTGAAACCTCAAGCTCGGGATTGAAGCTAGAGGAGAGTGGATGTAGGCCGGGTTGCGCCGAACCACTATAAATCTTGTGTTTGCATTCTCTCTTCCCTACTCTTTTAAATTATATGCAATTGTCTTTATATTGTCTATTATATACTTGCATATAATTGTCTCTTACTTTCACATAGTTTAAATTTGTAAAAGGAGACCATCACCCTATTCACCCCCCCTTTAGGGTGATTACCATAGGTTGGATTAGCCTCAAATTCCTAACAATTGGTATCAGAGCAAGGCTTCTTGTTAAGACTTAACCGTCTAAGAAGTAATGGCTATTCCATCAACCTCATCCCAAGTTGAAAGTTTTTCAACCACCCGTCCTCCAATTTTCACGGGAACCGACTATCCCTATTGGAAAACTAAAATGACTTGGTTTATCCAATCTACTAGTCTTGATTTATGGGATGTCATTGAAGATGGTCCCCACATTCCTTCAAAATTAGAAAATGGAGTGATGGTTCCAAAACTTAAGCATGAATGGGATGAACTTGATAGAAAGAAAATTCAATTAAATGCCAAAGCCGTTTTTATCTTACATTGTGCTATTGATAGAAATGAATTTAATCGTATTTGGCATTGTAAGTCGGCTAAAGAAATTTGGAAACTATTAGAAGTCACTTATGAGGGAAACGACCAAGTTAAAGAGTCTAAAATCAATATCCTTGTGCATGACTATGAATTATTTTCTATAAAGGATTTTGAATCTATTGTTGAGATATTTTCTAGGTTTCTTGTGATTGTGAATAAACTTGAAGCCTTGGGAAAAACCTACACCGAAGTAGAGAAAGTCATGAAGATCTTAAGGTCTCTACCAAGGAAATGGGAAACAAAAGTGACGGCTATTCAAGAAGCGAAGGATCTCACCAAGCTCTCACTTGAAGAACTCATTGGGTCACTCATGACTTATGAGATAGAGTTATACAATCATCAAAGAATTGAAGAAAATGAGAAAAGTATAGCCTTTATGGCTATAACAAATGATGATGAAGAGGAAGAGAGTGAAAATGAAAGTGATGAGGTAAACTCCAACTCCAACCATTTTGATTTTCAAGATGAGCTTCAAAAATTATATTTTAATCTTGAAAAACTTGGTTCCAGAAATATCCCTCTCAAGAAAAAGATTTCTTGTCTTCTAAATGAGCTCAATGAGGATAATGAAAATTTTGAAAATATTGAGAAGACAAAAATCCCTTTTGAAAAGGAAAATGAGGAGCTAAAAATTCTCAAATGGCCAAAAGACTTTTGATATGATTTTGGCAAATCAAAATTTGCATTTTTGATAAAAAGAGGTTAGCCTACAAGCCTTTCAAAAATCAATTTTTTTTAAAAAAAGGAAACCTCTAGTTTTTTCGCATTTAACTATTTGCGATTTTTGTGAACGAAGAGGTCACTTTGGTGATATTTGAAAATCTCCTCATGTTCTTCAAAACTCAAAATTATTTTGGATTCCAAAGGGAAGAAAGACTAACCCTCTAGGACCCAAAAGGATATGGGTACCAAAGGTTACTAAATTTGTTTTGTAGGGATCCATGCAAAAATGAGGATATGCTTACCTTGGAAGAAATGCATTGATAATATTGATAATGGTATCCCTTCTAAAGCTAAATTTGCAATTGGTATCCTTTTGCTAACACTTGGTATATCTTTTGATATTATAACTTTTGGTATCACTTTGGCATATTTGTTAAACCAAGGTTTTGGATTTAAAAAGAAGTTTTTTATTTACCTATGTAAAATTGAATGATCATATGCTTGTGTGCACTAAAAGTTTTATTTAATTCATGTAATGCATATGCTCTCCCATATATATTTCCAAATCATGCTTTAAATTGGGAATGCTCTAAGGATGAGCAATCTTTTATTTGGAAACTATTCTCAAATGAAAAAGGGGGAGATTCATTTTCATGAGAAATCATATCATGCTTATTGTTTGTTTTTTAAACTTTTGATAAACATGTGATTCCCCTTATATACTTTATTGAAACCTTTTGTTGATGACAAAAAGGGGGAGAAGAAATGGTAGGTTGCTAACTTGGGAAGATATTTCAATATTGTTTTAGCAATCCTATTCATATTGATGCTATGTGCTTTATTGATTATATTTGTATGCATCATATTTAATAATAATGTCTTGCCAAATTGCTAAATGCTCTTTATGCTATTTATGTTTGATGATATCATTTTTGAGCATCCTTAATATACTCCTTGAAAGTTTCTACACTTGAATATTTTCTAAATTCAAAGGAGCATATATTGAGGGGGAGCTTTTTAGCAACCTTAGTTTTGTCATCATCAAAAAGGGGGAGATTGTGAAACCAAGGTTTGGTTAATCTTGATTTTGATGATAACAAAACAAGGTTTAAAACTAATGATCATATTTCAAGTGTGATTAAGCAAGACAACTTCCAAAGTGGCAATCCAAAGACAAATCAAGCCAAGGAGAAATCATGAAGAAGAAGACCACCTCAAAGAGAAGAGTTTTTCAAGACCAAAGCTTCTTAAGTCTCTTTGTAAGGTTGTTGGTGCACTAGGATTTCCATGCATTATTTTCCTTACTTATGCACCTAAATCATCCAAGAGTTATTTTGTTTTGAATATTTTTAAACTTGGATGATTTTATGTTTTCAACTAAAACCTTGTGTTAAATATTGTTTCAAACTTGTTTAAAAGGTTATAAGTTGGAAAAGTTGGTTGTTGAGCAAAAAACGGCTCAATTGGCTAAATCGGGTGAAGGGGATGAACAGTAACCGGTCGACCCCTAGCTCAACCGGTTGAGGGTATGAACAGTAACCGGTTGACCCATGAACGGTAACCGGTCGACCGGTACAAAATTTTCTCTCTCTTCCAGAATGCTTGTTCAACCGGTCAAGGTTGAACCTCAACCGGTTGAGGTCCGGTTGAGGTCCGGTCGAGGCCTAACGGTCACCTGCCAACATTAAATGCTAACGGCTAGTCAACCGGTCGACCCATAGCTCGACCGGTCGAACCTCCAACGGCTAGTTTAGCTTTTTTCTTCTATAAAAAGGCTCCAATCTTCATTGTTTCAACAGCTTAACCTTCCCAAATCATTCTTGATTATATTTGAGCCTTAGAAGAGTGTTTTTGAGTGCACCATTATTTCATAACTTGCATATCTTTAGTGCACCATTCAATCCTAGTTTTTCTTGTATCATTTGAGCTTAAAGCTAATACTAGGATTTTGTGAGATAAATCATTTGTAAACCTTGAGAGGAAGTTTCAAGAGTGGGATATCTCTTGAGGATTGTAAAGGGTGCTTGGAAGCCAAAAGTCCAAGAGGGTGAATTGGAACCATAATCCAATTGTATAGCTTGAAGGCTTGGTTTGGAAGCCTTGAATTAGTGAAACCTCAAGCTCGGGATTGAAGCTAGAGGAGAGTGGATGTAGGCCGGGTTGCGCCGAACCACTATAAATCTTGTGTTTGCATTCTCTCTTCCCTACTCTTTTAAATTATATGCAATTGTCTTTATATTGTCTATTATATACTTGCATATAATTGTCTCTTACTTTCACATAGTTTAAATTTGTAAAAGGAGACCATCACCCTATTCACCCCCCCTTTAGGGTGATTACCATAGGTTGGATTAGCCTCAAATTCCTAACAGATTAGTAGCACAAGGTTTCTCGCAGAAACCTGGTATTGACTATGAGGAAACATTTTCTCCTATCATGAACGCAATCACATATCATTTCTTAATTAGTTTAACAGTTCCAAAAGGACTAGATATGCATGTCATGAATGTTATTACAACATATTTATATGGATCCATGGATAATGATATATACATGAAAATTCCTAAAGGATTTAAATTGCTTGAAGCAAATAGTACAAAGCCTCGTAGCATGTACTCAATCAAGTTACAACGATCCTTGTATGGATTAAAGCAATCTGGATGCATGTGGTACAATTGCCTTAACGAATACTTGCTAAAAAAAGGGTATGTGAAAAACCCTATATGCCCATGCATCTTCATTAAGAAATTAGAAATTGAATTTTTAATTATTGCAGTGTATGTTGATGACTTAAATCTTATTGGAACTCCTGAAGAGTTCACAAGAACAACAAATTACTTGAAAAAAAAAATAATTTGAGATGAAAGATCTTGGAAAAACAAAATTTTGTCTCGGCCTATAGATCGAGCATTTTCCAAATGAAGTTTTAGTACATCAATCAACATACATTAAGAAAGTTTTGAAGCATTTTTATATGGATAAAGCGCATCCTTTAAGTTCTCCAATGGTTGTCCGATCACTTGATGTGAAAAATGACCCATTTTGTCTTTGCGAAAAATGATGAAGAATTACTTGGTCCTGAAGTACCATATCTTAGTGCTATTAGTGCACTTATATATCTTGCCAATTGTATACGTCCAAACATTGCTTTTTCTATCAATTTATTAGCAAGATATAGTTCCACTCCAACTCGAAAACATTGGAATGGTATTAAACATATATTGCGTTATCTTTGCGGAACTACTAATATGGGTCTATTTTAGTCAAGAGAATCAAAGCAACAATTGCTTGGATATGCAGAAGCAGAATATCTTTCAAATCCATCTAAAGTTAAGTCACAAACATGGTATGTGTTTCATTACAATGGTACAATTATCTAATGAAGATCTATCAAACAAATAATGGTGGCTACATCATCAAATCATTCAAAAATTCTTGCAATTCATGAAGCAAGCAATCAATGTATATGGCTAAGGTCAATGATCCAACATATATAAGAAACATGTGGACTATCTTCCATTAGAGGCAATGGAACCGTGTTACATGGAGATAATGCTGCTTGTATTGCACAAATTAAAGGAGGATTCATAAAAGGTGACAAAACTAAGCATATCTCCCTAAATTCTTTTATACTCATGAGCTCCAAAAGAAAGGTGAGATCTATGTTCAACAAATTCGGTCATGCAATAATCTAGCAGATCTATTCACAAAGGTGTTACCTTCAACCACATTGGAAAAGTTAAGGTATGACTTTGGAATACGAAGATTGAGAAATCTACCATTTGAAATGTTAAAGAAATCATAATCATGTTTACATGAGGAGGAGAATAATAATATGGATACACTGCACTCTTTTTTCCTTCGTCCAGGTTTTGTCTAAATGGGTTTTACTAGCAAGGTTTTTAGCGAAGTAGTTATAGTAATCCAAAAGAATATTATGCTATTTTTCTTTCACTAGGGTTTTTTCCCATAGAGTTTTTCATAGTAAGGTTTTAATGAGACATATTCTTATGATCATCCAAGGGGGAGTGTTATAAAATATGAGAATTTACCGGATTGTGGGAACTTGTGGATGATCATCCATATTGATGTATATCTCTTTGTGACTCCCTATAAAATGGAGATACCTCTAATGAAAATCTATTCTATTATCTTCTTACATTCTAATTTCTCTTTCTTGTTTTCTTCTCCTTTCACTTTATAATTTTACAATACAAACATAATATTTAGGAATATTTTAATCTAATCAGTAATCAATTAGATTGGTTTTCTGAATTCAAAATTATTCTTAAAAAAATTTTAAAATTAATTATGTCTTGCTTAATTTATAATTTATTTATCTAAATTTTAAATATATATATTCATGATGAGAAATAATAAAGTCATGACTCTTGATATATTAATTTTGATTTTTTTTTTAATGATTAGATCTATTTTTTGAGTTCCAAATTATTTTTAAAAATTGTTAAACCCATTAATAAATTCAACACAAAGTGTCAATTGATTTGAAGTTTATGTTTATAGTGAGAAAATTTATATAAATATAATTACATGTAGAAAAAAAATAATTGAGTCATTATGAACAAATTTTTATCCATCGATTCACTATTTGAGTTTTAAATTATTTTTAAAAATTATTAAATTCATTAATAAATCCAACATATTTAGTTTTGTTTAATTTTGAGTTCATTTGCTTAATAAAAAAAAAATTGGAAAATAAGGATTCCATGTAAAAGAAAAAAAATAAAATTGTTTAAGACCAATTTTTATCCATAAATCTATAATATTAATTGGTTTATTATTTGAGTTTTAAATTATTTTGGACTCCCCAAACTCTATTCTTAACTCATGCAAGTGTATTAGCATATGGGCATTATACTAGGTGCACATAGTGTCACTTTCACAAAGAGGTATGATAGGAAAGCCCCCTCGACATCCATTATAGGTAGTCATCCATGTCTTATTGGCATCTGAAAAGGTCATCCATGTTTTATAGGCATCCAGATAACCCAAGAATATGTTTGAAGATTGGTGCCCAAATTCAAATGATATTGTATTATGGTGTAAGAGATATATGGGAAGGATATGGATATGTCAATATATTGGAGATTGAGACCGAGATGCACCATGTGTCATGTTACTGGAAACCGGCATTTTGTAATTAGTTGACGTATGATGGAAACGCATTGGTGGAGCTAGGGAAAGGGTTGAGGGGGGAGGGGCAAGGTATGAACTTCACTTCGGGAGGGCAAAATAAGATTGAATAGCTCATATAGCCCAATGATAACTATGTAAATTTGATAGAATTTGGCCCTAAGATCAAAACCTACTGTTTAAAAGCCCTTGGGCATAGCATGGCTCCATGCACCCGTAATGGAACGGGTATGACATATATTAGACGTGATTCAATATGATTGATTCATGTGGATTTTACAAAATAGGATATGAACAGAGTTGCATGGCTGTGTCTCAATTGTATTTAATCATGGCTATGTAAAAGACATAAAAATAATTTATTTTATGGTATCAAAAATTCACTTTTTCTTTTGTGACAATTAATTAAATATGACCATATAGCCACAACTCTTATTTGCTTATAACTAAATAATTCTTTCATTTTTAGGATTGATATTCCATTTTTTTAAATATTAATCTCATTTATTTATATTGTTCATTTCTTTTATACTTTTATTCACAATTCAAATTTAATCACATACTTTAAGATGAAGATTTAAAATAAGATATGATAATGAACAATAGAATTGTCATAATCCATATAAAAATTACCAACAAAAAGCTAAAAGAAGCTTTCACAAAAGTCTTTATTTTGAAAACTCTTTTTAAATTAGCCACCGCTGTTAAATGTGGATGGCTCTAAGGCTGTTTTGGTGTTGTTTGTAGTTTTATTGGAATTTTGAGCTTTGGCCTTGTTGAGGTCTCGTGTTTTGTTTTCTCCGATTCTAAGTTTCAAGGGTTATTTTCCTTTTGGATTTGCCTTGGTTTTTTGGACTTTATTGTATGCTTTCAGCTCCTTCATTTGAAAAAGTTAATTCATTAACAATAAAAATTAGGCCTAGAGACATTCAATTATAATGAGTCGTTTGACCAAATTAGGTAATTGTTGTCCAATCTATGAATAGATGAAAAAACTAAAAAAAGAAAAAAGAAAAGCAACTAAAGATATGGACCGGAGTGGTGTTTGTAGCTTGGGTAGGAGACAGAAGGATTGGTGGTATTCCATTTGTCAAGTGTGTTGCCGTCAGAGTACTGTGTTCATTTATTAGAAGGAAGACCTGAGATTTTCTTGCTTTTTTTTTATTTTTTTTTTCTGACGTTGGAAGGTGCAAGGAAACTTTTAGGTGGAATCCTAGATGGTTCTCCATCAACCGGAGTTCTCCTAAACCATTTTCCCACGCAAAAGCACATTCATTTTTCTCCTCTCCCTCAGTCTATTTAAAGGTCGAGGGAGGAACAACAATTTCTCCACAACCTCACAAGATGGTGTTTCACAAGGTTTCTCCAACCATTAGCATTCTTCTTTCAGTTTTACTTCTCTTCCTCTCTCAGGAGACCCTCTCGCGAGATTTGATCCAAGTTGCTCCATATGGTAAGTACTTTTCCTCAATCATGGTCTTGGGGTTTCCGGTTATTGCGTCTACCTTATGCAGACCTGCAAAATTTCTTTCTGGTTTGGGTTCTTGCAGATAAAACAATGGACTTAGATGCCCGGGTAAATAGAAGTTGCTCCATGCATGCCCCTAGTCAAGTGAAGTGCAAACCTCCTGCCCGTATCATCGGTTCCCCTCCCACCTTATAATCTGAGCGATGCCCTAATATTTCGTCCATCAGTTACTGGGAGATCTAAGTGGGAACAACAAGAGATGATTTCATCTGCTGTTGTTATGGCTTCAAAGAGAAGACTAAAATATATTTTCATGTAATGAATAAAATGTGTGCTTCTTTCAGCATAGGTAAATTGGTTGGACTAAAAGCCAACCTCCCCAAATGTTTCTGAAGTAAGTGTTATAGATATGAATGAGAAACAATGTGTGAAATCAAGAGAGATTGGAGGCATCTCCAAGAGCATATTAGTGATAATACAGACTTTGAAATAGTGGAGACTACTAACTAATAGACTTGATCTGGGTTGTTTCAGGTATTAAGAGAACAGTAAACTGGTTTTAAATGCAATGAAATATTAAAAATAAGCTTGTTTTCAATAATCATTCTGTCTTGCTTGTGAACTGCAAAGCTGCTCAAGCAACAAGGCTGAAGAAATGCCAGCTTGAATCATGAAAGGCTCCAAAATAATCATCAGAAACTGTCTTCATTGCAAATTCACATGTGAACTTTCGAACAGCCAAGATATGCCTCGAGGAATCAACATGAGTTGAGCTCCTAAACTCTGATGCATGCTGTTCATATGTCCCAAAGCTGTTCCCAAACAACACAATATTATTCAAACGCTCTGTTCTCCAATTTGCCTGTACAAGATTATCGTATAACTCTGCCTCACAGTGTGGCATGAAGAACGGTGTAGGCTTTGAAGCTTGTCGCCGACCTTGCTCATTAACTGATAGAACAGAACAACCCAGGGCTTCCAACACTCTAATTCTGTCACTGAAAGAATTGGATCCAATACCTCGATGTCCCCAATCCAACTGAACTTTCTTTTCAGCAAGATTGCCACGCTAAGCTGCAATCGAGGGGGTTCATATGATTCAATGCTGCCTATACCATATACTACCATCTGAATCTTTAATTCAGATCCCAGAACCCTGAAAACGCCTCCAACATGTGAGGAGTCTGGACTTGATCCAAAAGAACATGATAAAATGTAGAGTTTTCAAGTCTCTATGCAGATCTGGATCTTCTGCATCAGTTTGGTTTCTCTATGATGATCCATTTCAAAATCAGCTGGTGCCCATGGTTGTCAATGTTCTTCAGGATGCTTGCTCGTGAGGAAATTACATCTCAACTTACCACGACGAGGTAAAACAACCGTCCAATCACTAATGATATTAGCACTGTCAAGGGTGATAGTTTTCGCAGAAGCAGCCATAGTCTATTGTTGAGATATTATGATATATTCTAGGAAAGTATTCTAGGAAAGTAGTTGTTATTGTTTAGGATTGTTTCCTAAACTCACGGTTTTCCCTTAATTAGGTTTGCTTGATGTACTATATATTTATGTGGATGAATATCAATTAGGGTTAAGCTTTGACCCTTTAATCACACTTTACATGGTATCAGAGCACTGACATGCACACACAATAAAACAATGGTCGGCGACGATGAACAACCACCATTGCCGCCACCTAAAAGGGAGATGAATTCACCTTTTTTTCTCGGCACAGGAGACCGACCAGGCGACTTCATCACTCCCACTCGCTTACGTGGCGACAATTATGATGATTGGGCTTCCGATATCTGGGTTGGCATTGGAGGCACGCCGCAAGTTCGAATTTTTAGAAGGCACTATCACCGGACCACAACCTCCATATACCCAATCTGATTGGAACACTTGTCAATGCAATGTTGGTTTCTTGGATTACAAACACAATCGATCCCGAGGTAAAGAGTACCCTATCTAAATTTCGTGATGCAAAACGCTTATGGGAGCATCTTAAGCAACGATATGCTATGGTTAATGGCCCAAGAATTCAACAATTAAAGACTTCAATTGCCAAGTGTGAGCAACCGAAATCTATGTCTCATTACAACTTACTATGGCAAATTGAATGTATTATGGGAGGAATTATTTAAGCATGAACCGTTAATTTCTTGCAATTGTTGTTCGTCTTGTACTGCCGCATCATTGCACCACGCAAGACGTGAACAAGGAAAATTACATGACTTCTTGATGGGCCTCAACACTGATCTGTACGCTCAATTACGAACCAATATCCTTTCTCAAGATCCCTTGCCTTCGCTTGATCGAGCGTACCAACTGGTGATACAAGATGAGCGTGTGCGGCTCGCCAAGGCAATCACAGAAGACAAGCCAACAGAGGTCCTTGGCTTTGCTGTCCGTATAGGTGCTGGAAGAGGACGAGGAAAAATGGAGAGGCCTGTGTGTAGCCACTGCAAGAAGACGGGGCATGAGACTTCAACTTGTTGGTCCCTCGTTGCTTGTCCTCACTGTCACAAGCATGGCCATGACAAAAATAATTGTTATGAAATAGTGGGTTATCCTGAGGGGTGGTTGGATCAAAACAAGGCTGATGGGGGTGCTGGACGTAGTCGTCAGCAGGCTGGTCGTGGGCGTGGTTCAGCTCGTGCTAACGCGGCTAGTAGCATAGTTGGAGCATCCTCTACTAAAAGCTCTACCGATCAACTCTTCACACCCGAACAATGGAAAGCTCTTGCGGGCTTAATTGGTAATGCTCAAGTTCAGGATGGTAGGTTGAATGGTAAGTTTGACACGAAGTCATGGATCATTGACACCGGGGCAACTCATCACGTGACCGGTGATTTATCTTGGTTATTTGATACTATAGCGTTGTTTGAGTGTCCGGTTGGCCTTCCTAATGGTGAATCTGTTGTTGCGACCCAATCCGGTTCCGTTCGTTTGTCGAATAACATCACTCTTAAAAACGTTCTTTATGTGCCGAAACTCAATTGCAATTTACTTTCGGTTTCACAATTGATTGATGACTTACATTGTATTGTCCAATTTAACTCTTATATGTGTGCTATACAGGACCACACCAGGGAGCTGATTGGAACGGGGGTTAGGCGAGATGGACTTTACTACTTCGGTGGAGCTGAAGGTGATTCGGTACAACATGTTTCTGTCCACAATGCAGCATCTACTTTGGAGTTGTGGCACAAAAGGATGGGACATCCTTCAGAGAAAGTAGTGAAGTTACTTCCTCCAGCTTAGCAATCTTAAGGGTAGTTTAAACAAAGCTTGTGAAATATGTTTTCGTGCTAAACATCCTAGAGACAAATTTCCTTTAAGTGACAATAAGGCAACTAGAATTTTTGGGAAAATACATTGTGATTTGTGGGGCCCTTATAAACATGTCTCTTCTTGTGGAGCTCGTTATTTTTTAACTATTGTTGATGATTTCTCAAGAGCTGTGTGGATTTATTTGTTGGTCGATAAAACAGAAGTTTTTCGGATGTTTATGTCTTTTATTGCAATGGCAGATCGACAATTTTCTCAAACAGTGAAAGTTGTTCAAAGTGATAATGGTACGGAATTTAAATGCCTACTTGACTATTTTTCTGCAACTGGTATTTTATTCCAAACTTCTTGTGTGGGAACTCCGCAACAAAATGGGAGGGTTGAGAGAAAACACAAGCATATTTTAAATGTGGGGAGGGCATTACGCTTTCAAGCAAATTTGCCTATTTATTTTTGGGGCGAAAGTGTTCTTGCCGCTGCTCACTTAATAAACCGCACTCCCTCTCCTTTGTTACACAATAAAACACCATTTGAAATCCTATTTGGCACCCCTCCTTCATATGCGGCAATTCACACCTTTGGTTGTCTTAGTTTTGCTCATGATCAAAAATCCAAAGGTGACAAATTTGCAAGTAGAAGTAGAAAATGTGTGTTTTTGGGTTACCCGTTTGGAAAGAAGGGGTGGAAGTTGTTTGATTTGGACACCAAGGAATTATTTGTTTCTCGTGATGTCAAGTTTTTTGAGGATGTTTTTCCGTTTGGTAACCTTGGTCTTTGTGAATATTATTCCGGAAAACATTGTGCCTACGGTAAATGTTGAAATTGATAGTGATTTTGCTGATTTTGTCGATGATGATGCTGATTTGCTTAACCCACAAGCCCAAACACAAAATCCCGAGGCTTCTTCAGCGCCTCTTTCACCTAAGCCGGAAGTTGTTCCCACTGTTGGGCTTGATTCACTTGGGCTTGACAATACAAGCAATGGGCAGTCTGCTCCTATGGGAAAGGGAATGAGGGATAAATTTCCTTCGCTTCTATTACGAGATTTTGTTACTCATACGGTGGTTGCTGAAAGTCCATCTCCCGCCACTCCGTCTCCACAGCATCCCTCAGGTACTCCTTATCCCATAGCACATTATATAAATTGTGACAATTTTTCTGTACATTATCGAAAGTTTCTTGCAGCTATTATTTCGAGCAATGATCCTAAGTCATTTAAAGAGGCTATGAAAGATGTCGGTTGGCAAAAGTCAATGCATGAGGAGATTCGGGCTTTGGAGGAAAATGGTACGTGGACTCTTGAACCTCTTCCAAAGGGTAAGCGTGCTTTGGGAAGTCAGTGGGTTTACAGAACCAAGTACTTCTCAAACGGTGATATTGAAAGGCTCAAATCCAGATTAGTAGTTTTGGGGAATCATCAAGAAGCCGGTATTGATTATCATGAGACATTTTCTCCAGTTGCCAAAATGACTACGGTGCGTGCTTTCTTGGCTATTGCGGCTTCGAAAAATTGGGAACTTCATCAGATGGATGTTCACAATGCCTTTTTGCATGGAGATCTTGAGGAGGAAGTGTATATGAAGCTACCCCCAGGATTTGAGCGTTCCGATCCGAACTTGGTTTGTAGGTTACGGAAATCACTTTATGGGTTGAAACAGGCTCCGAGATGTTGGTTTGCCAAGTTGGTCACGGCTCTTAAAGGATATGGTTTCTTACAATCCTACTCTGATTATTCTCTTTTTACTTACACTACGGGCAATGTTCAAATAAATGTGCTAGTGTATGTCGACGATCTTATTATCTCTCGGGAATGGTTCCATTGCTCTTAAGACCTTTAAAGCCTATCTCGGTGATTGTTTTAAGATGAAAGATCTTGGTGTTTTGAAGTATTTCCTTGGAATCGAGGTGGCTGGGAGTTCGGCGGGTTTGTTCTTGTGTCAACGCAAGTACACACTTGACATTGTATCGGAGGCCGGATTACTGGGAGCCAAGCCGTGTGGCTTCCCGATCGAGCAAAATCACAGATTAGGACTCGCAAATGGGGAGCTCTTGTCGAACCCTGAGTCCTATCGCAGATTAGTAGGTCGACTCATTTATCTGGCAGTGACCCGTCCAGATTTGACCTACTCGGTTCATATATTATCTCAATTTATGCATGAGCCTAGAATTGAGCATTAGGAGACGGCTTTGAGAGTCGTTCGTTATTTGAAAGGTACTCCGGGTCAGGGTATCTTGTTACGTGCAGATAGTGATTTGTCCCTGCAGGGTTGGTGTGATTCTGATTGGGCAGCATGTCCAGTCACTAGACGCTCTTTGTCCGGATGGCTTGTGTTTCTTGGGCAATCTCCTATTTCTTGGAAGACAAAGAAGCAACACACAGTTTCCCGCTCATCTGCAAAATCGGAATACCGAGCTATGGCAGCAGTTACTTGTGAGCTCAAATGGTTGAAGGGGTTGCTTCTGAGCTTGGGTGTGCACCACCCAAAGGCAATCAAACTCTTTTGTGATAGTCGATCAGCCCTTCATATGGCCAAAAATCCAAGATTTCATGAACGCACCAAACACATTGAGGTTGATTGTCACTTTGTCCGGGATGCGATAACAGATGGTTTGATTGCTCCGTCATATGTTCCCTCTTGTTACACAATTGACGGATATTTTTACAAAGGCTCTTGGAAAGAAACAATTTGATTATCTTCTTGCCAAGTTGGGCATTTTTGAACCTCATGCTCCAACTTGAGGGAGGGTGTTGAGATATTATGATATATTCTAGGAAAGTATTCTAGGAAAGTAGTTGTTATTGTTTAGGATTGTTTCCTAAACTCACGATTGAGATATTATGATATATTCTAGGAAAGTATTCTAGGAAAGTAGTTGCTATTGTTTAGGATTGTTTCCTAAACTCACGGTTTTCCCTTAATTAGGTTTGCTTGATGTACTATATATTTATGTGGATGAATATCAATTAGGGTTAAGCTTTGACCCTTTAATCACACTTTACATCTATGCAGAGATTTTTTATTGTTAAATGCAGCTCATGATTTTTAGAATCCATAATCTGCAACTAATTTCCACTATACTTTCACCCAAGACATTGTTGATTAAATTTATCAAATTGTGTCCAAATACGTCCCACCTGTAATTTGTAAGATGAGTCAATAGCAAAACTATACATGATAGAAAACTCCCAACAGCCCCAAACAAGGACGAGAAGCCAAATAAGATAAATACTTGATGAAAGCACAAGTCTCACATACACTAAATCAAGGAGTTCAAAGGCATAAACATGCATACAAGCAAATAATTCACACATACACACCTGAATGACCATGGTGCTTATTGGTTCATAATCATGTCATTATGCAGGTGTGCCTAACTCATGTTTGATAACATGCTCAGAATTTGTTATTTAACTAGAATGGCAAACAATTAACTGGGCTATCAACATATAAAACATCTGCTTTGGCGATCATTGATCAAACAAAACTATTGATAACTAGTTTTCTCATAGGAGGGGGAAAATCAATGGGACACCCTCAGTTAAGTAATCGAAAATCAAATTAAATCATTTACACAATAAACACAATTTTCTGAATGTTCTGCCCATAATAAGTAACTATAGAGATATCTTGCTTGCTAAAAGATTTAACTTCAATTTCACAGGCATCAAAAACAGATCCATCTTATTCATCACCATCAAGGACTCCAACATAATCAGATTGATATCATACAGATCCAGAAAAAACAAATTTCAAATCCAAATACATTTACCAAGAACCAGCATAAATGAAAACACTACAGGTCTTAACTAATCGGGATTGAATTTCAATAATAATAGTTAAGAATAGATGGACCAAATTTGATCCAACTATGGACTCAAGCAACTCCATCCAACACAAAGTCAATGACATCAAACACAAGTCAAAGAAAAATATCCTAATAACAAAGCATTACAAGATAGTTTTATTACTGTATTTAGTGGGTCCTAATTCATTTATACCTAGAAAATGTTCAAAGACAGTTGCAGCCAACACCAATTTAAATCATCTCATTGTTTCCATGTGGGAAAGCCCTAGCTGTAGATTCAACCAAAAGGAAAGAGGGGAAGAAACCCACATCTCAAAAGAATCATCCATAGAAAAAAGTATTGAGAAGTCTAAGAAACCAAAATCTTTAATTAATGCTTTGGAAGAGAAATCCAATCATCCTTCACAATGAGATATTAAAATTATAAAAATAATAAAAACAAAAGAAAATTCTGTTGATGGGACACAATTCACAGTGTCATGTTCCAACACATCACTCCAATATTTGGTGTATTTATTACTACAAAAGATGGTCTCTCTAAGTGGAATGAGCAATTGATAATCCAACAGGTAATGATAATATTCCAAATACAAACATGGAGAAGTTGGAATTGGACCTAGGATAGTGGCATACAAAGTGGGTTATGTTTGTTCCATGCACCTAGGGCTGCCATCAGGTGCTCCTCAGGGAACTAAGCATTAGCCCCTAAGGGCTGGCTCGGGATGTAAAGGGTTGGGGAGATTTAAGGTTTGATTCCATGAACCAAAAAATGGTTACCTGTCAAAATGAAAAAGAATTGAGTGGGGTGGTAAGGCACTCACTGCCTTCCCTCTTGTTTCAGAGATCAGGCTTAAACCTAAATTAACATTTCCACAAAAAATGCCAGCCAATGTTTTTTCTTATAGGCAAAATTGAAAGCCAAAACATCCAAAGCATAGCAAAATCACAACTGTAGAAAAATGAAAGAAACGCCAATTCAGAAGTGATTCGGGTGAGTGCTTTTAGTCAGTAGCGCTTTTGTTGGTAATACTAATAGTAGAAGAGGTTTTATGAAGAAGCAGTTAATGTTTAGATATCATACGAAAGCACTGTTTTCATAGTATTTGTAATTATGTGTTATCCAACAATAAATAAACTTTTGGTATTGATGAATTGCCAAAAAGGACATTTAGAGTTTATTTTATATATATTAGGCATCAATTTTAAAATTAAAAAGAGAACCCCAAATGAGGTGGTGGTGGTAGTACGAACAAGAGACACAATGTTGAGTGGTCCTTCCATCATCTTATTTAATTTTCATAGAGAATTCTACATCCCTCATAAGTGAAATAAATAAAAAAACTTGAACACATACTATTTGAATCCGTACTTTCCTAAGCTCATTATATTATAGGACGGTACCCATTAAATATTAAGGTGATCTATCCCATGTTATGATACTATAAAAATGGATAAAAGTGTGTCGTCTCATCACAAAACTCATAAACCGCTGGAACTCCAAAATTTTATCCAAACCCAAAAGCCCAAACAATAGACACAAAGTGATTATCCACTTAAAAGAGTAAACCAAGACAACATAAAGGTGATATGAAAAACTCTATAAAATCGGCTGCTAAAAATATTGTAATTTTTGTCTAAGGCAATTGATATGCATTTAAATATTGGGTAATTACACACATTTTGCAAATTCGGTTTTTCTTTTTTTTCTTTTTCTTTTTTTTCCTTCCTTCTCCTAGACACAAAACACCCAAGGTAACCCACACTTCATCTTTTCTTTCAAGGTATATTAAGAACAATCCCAAAGCAATAAAGGCATATGGGCTATTTGATGGAATAGAAATACAGAAGATTGTTACAGAGAGTTTTCATAAAGCAAGTAGGTTTTTTAGCCCTTAAAGACATTTAAGGGCTTGTCCTTGAAAAGAGTTGATCATGAAAGAAGAAATGAGGTATTTTTCAGTAGAAGATTAAAAGAACAGAATCAAGGTTATGTAAGACATATGCATGATCCCAGAAACCACCCATGCAAGAGTCTACATTGAAGGATTCATGACTCATTTAGGGTCACTACCCTAATAAAAAAGAAGTGGTATCAAAAGCTGTCAAAAGCACCATATAATGTCTATATTACCATTGCAAAGAGTGATCTGGAAAGCAATCAACTATGAAAATTTTGGGGGATGATCCTATTTAAGGGGTTACCCTTCCTGTTAATTAGAGGTCTCCCCAGTGATGCAATAGTATCACCAGAAAAAGAAAAACAAAAAAGAAGGAAAACACAATTGTTACAGTATTCTTCCATCATTATGGTTAAGGTTGATAGTGATATATCACAAGCAATGATGAAAATATTGGTAATCACGGAAATATCGGTACTTCGATTTTACGGATATATCGGAGATATATCGGTGGATATTTTGGAAAAAAAATATCGGTAGACTTAAAATTATTAAAAACTCATGAAAATGTAAGGAAAACCTCATAATCATATAATTAAAAGTATAATAGATATTTTAAAGTTGTTTTATTGAAAAATTTGATATATGTATAACAAGATTTATCATATTTGTTAATAATATCGTATACATCGATAAAAATATGAATTTTATAAGTGTAAATTTATTATTAAATTACATCTACTATTATGATATTTGATTATAATATGTCTAATTTTAAAATATATATTAATATTAAAATTATGATCCATTTAATTTAATTGTATTAAACAATATAAAATAAATTATGATATATATATAATTTTTTAATATTTAATTAATTATTAATGATATTAAAAATATTATGAAGAAAATTATATAATTTTTATATTTTTGGTAATCAATTAAAAGAAAATTTTACATTTAATTATAAAATAATTATAATTAATTTGCTCTTTTAATATTTTCTTTATATAATGAGTTTAAGTATATATAAGTTTAGTGCACAATATATGACAAAAGTCGCATTAGCCCACATGGCAAGTGGAGTGATCCCCAAACCTTTTGATTTGGGGTTCAATTCCCCTCGGAAGCAAAATGGGACATTTTCAACTGCAAATCCATGAACAAGAAGAAAACCCTATAAGAAACTCAGCAAAAGAATATGAAGGGGGACTTCACCAGTTCTGTTTTCCAAAACTGTTTTTCATATTTCGAAAATGACATGGAAAAACGCATGTTTGATTGTCCAGTGGAAGCAGTGTCTTGGGAAGAGTCCAGTGCTGCTTCTCAAGACCCAAACATGAGGATTCAAGCTTAAGAGCTCAAGCTTTTTACCGTTCCACTGGTGGTCTGGCTGCATAATTTTAGAGAGTTTAATTTAAAAAATTTCTCTAGAATGAGCCATTATCCAGAAACATTACAAAGAGGTTTGTGTTCTTCTCAAAGAAACATTTCTGAAAATGAAACTGAACAATTGCTAACAATAATGCATACAATGATTCTAAAACCAAACGAATCTAGGGGAAATAAACCATTAATGTAACAAAATAAAACCCATAAAAATGAGAGATGAACCTAATAAAACCCTAAAAAATTCACCAGCAGTCCCATAAAAATTAAACATAATTTCATTCATTTATCAATTAATTTAGTTTTCCTCCATTTTCACGGAAACCAAAGGGAGCAACAGCAGCAAATCCAGTCCAGTCCAATCCAATCCAAACAAAAATCTTAGACATAAACAATAAATGATCAATAATTTAATATAATGGAATAAAAAAGGTACCGATCCATTCAACTAGGCGCCTGACAAAGCGATGTTAGCTACAACTGGAGCTGAATCTGACCAGACCAGAATGGAAAGAAAATAAGGACGCGTGTGGAATAATTAAGCAAAATGCTTTAAAAAAAATTTAAGAATTAAATTGAGATTTAAAAGAAGAGTACTGATCAATAATCAAAATTCTTACTTTCCGTGTCTTTCTCAGCAACCGAACAGATCAACAATTAAAATTTTATCCTAAAGCTTGAGATAAATAGAGAATCAAAATCTTTCCATTTGCAGTCAACTGATAATTGAAAAACCGGCGGAGGAGCGGTGAACCGGAGATGGCAGGAGCCAAGCCGACAGCCGCTTTTGTGAACTGTGAGCTCTCAAACACTAAAACTACGTACTATCTTACCCTTCATTTTAGTGTTTTCCACCCGCCATCACAATTTGCCACCTAATATTATTTTTGTCACGTGACCTTTCCCTTTCATTAAAATCAAGTAATTTACTTTAATTCATTTTTATTTTTCTTCAAGTATTAGTATTGTTTATCCATTTTGAGACCAAAAAAAAAGAAAAAAAATTAAAATAAAATAAAATAAAATAATTTTAAACCAAACATCCTCATAGCATGTTTATATATATCTGATCATCTTCTAACCAATCATCCATAACCGATGTTTATCAGCATATGTTAGAAAGCGTTTGATCAAGGCTTCTAAATCCATGGATTGCAGAAAAGAACAGTGTTCTTTTTCACCAGGGGGAGCGTTTGTAAATAAAATTCACATCAACTGTTTTAACTAGTTGTGTACAAGGGAAATCAATTGAGCAAATACAGAACAAACAAGAATAAACAGAATCCTGTTACAAGCCATAAAAAATGGATGAGAGTGAAAAAAGAGAAAGAGAGCAACTCTTGGTTTCCCTTCTGTCCCAGCTGACTGCCGCATTGCCCACATGAATGGTCCTATTGTGTTGGTTGGCCATGCGGCGGCGGACCTGGTGGTGGTGGTGGCGGAGCCATACCAGATGGATGACCCATATTTGATGGCAGTGTTCCCATGCCGCTTCCGCTTGGATTCGGATTCCCGGACTGCAATAAGAAAAATGTAGCAATTAGATTCAGCAGCATTATAAATGATATCTGTTCAGAAAACCCAGCCGCATAAGAATGTAAATCTCATGTATGCAAAATCAGAATCCAAGAAATTTGCAGTGGAAAATCCAGACCCAAAACTTTCCACACGGCTTTGTTTGCCACAAGGAATTCATGTTATATAGGATCACTGCAAAGTGCATACAGAAAATAATTTTTTTATTAGCCTATCAGAAAGAAAATTAACTGTAGAGATCTCCATTCCCGATGCTTGACGTGCAGGTCCATGAGTTAGAACTACCCACACATATAAACAGGGATGAATTATAAACTATTTCAGTTAATTTCCACTAATACATTAAGGCTTCGTTACAGATAGGTTCCTGTTTTTGGCTTTAGCTTTAAAAGTCATAATTTTTAAAGGGCAATATTGGTATCCTAAAAATTTTATAAAACATGCAAGAACTTGTAAGCCAAAACTGAGCTTCTACAAGAAGCGACATTTTCCTGGTTTCCATATTAAGCTCTTTTTTAAGTCGTAATCTCTTTGGATAAAATTAACCAAATAGGCTTAGAAGCTTTTATTGAGCTTAAAAAAGAGCTTTTACCTTTGAAAGTGTCTAGTCTTAGTTGAGAGTAAGGCCTAAGTAAAGTGTCTAAGCTTCATGTACGAAGCTTTTGAGTTGGAAATTTAATAAGAGCTTCTACCCTTCAATCTACTCTCAAGAAAAGTACCAGGAAGGGAAAAAGAATTGGGAAATGGCATAAATAAAAAAAAAAAGGAACAGGAGCACAAACATTCAGCAGATAACCAGTACAAGTGTCTTCTGTTGTGAGAAACGAACACTTCTAGACATCATCTTGTCCCCAATCCTTTATCCAACTGAAGAAACAAACTAATTAAACAAGCAAAAAAGATATCAAAGTAAAAAAGGGGGAAAGGATTCATGGCATTTACGAGATGGAATTCCCTTGAATAGCCAAATTTCTTAAGCAACTAAGGAGAAACTCAACTTGAATTTCCTTTTCTTTTTTTTTAATATGCAAATGAAAATTCCGAAACTCTAACTTGAACTTATACTCCATTTGGTTGCAAAGAAGACATGAAATAGAAAAGTTCAAATCTTACAACCAGTAGGAGTCGAAAACACAGTTTGCGAATTCCAAATACCATTTCCTTTTCCTCCATCTTCTCAGATAAATATAGGGACATAAACCAAAAGGGAGATAAATACATGACAAGAAGAGGATTGCATGAAAAGAATCAGTCAGTGGCACATGGATTGTCTTAACAGATCTCATTTCACATGGTTTTATGTGTGTGAACTGCATGGTTTTCCAAGTTTTCCACATTTAAATTTACCACTACCAGTAGATGTCATTCAAACAGTTTAAAGGATGAAGAATGACTTGTCCTAGCTACCAAAAATTTTTCCTTTTTGGTAAAAATACTACATTCAAAGAGTCTAAGGATAAGAAACAAATACGATAAAACTCACACCAGCTACCCAAAAAAAAAAAAAAGTTCAGCCAGCTGATAATAGCTATCTCTACTTGCCAAGAATGAAAGGTAAAACAGTTTCTAACACCAATAAATGAAAGTCCATCTCACCTGGTAGGGATTCAGCCCGGGCATCATTGGCATTTGTCCAGCTGGAGCTCGGTTGAATGAACCACCTGGTGCATACATTTGAGCCCCACCCTGGAAACTTCCAATGGGAGGAGGTACACCACCAGTGGGTAAGGATCCTGCATGCATTGGATTCATGCCCATAAAATGGCCTTGCGGCATTGGGGGACCCATCTGATTCATTGCACCTTGCATCCCCTGAACTCAGAAATATACTTAGGTTAGCAAACACTGAAAATCTTTTATAGAATGGAAAGAGCAAGGATCGTTTCTGATCCACCATTTTACAAGATGGATGGTTTTCAATCACTGAACCACCCAAGGCAAAGCTTGAATTTGGTTCACTTGCTAATTTTGCTATTTTGTAGAAGCAGGAAATAAGTTGTTTTGAGTTTTTGCTTCCAGTTCATAAAATAGGAAACACATTTGGCAATCATGTTGGTTATATGTTGTAAAAAATATAAAAAATAAAAAACATGCATACTGATAAGAAAAAATTGAAACACAAACAAACAAACAAAAGAGCTACTAAACTGCTACTAAATCATAAAATAATTTTAGATTGACACACAGATGAGATTACAAAGGAGCAAGCATGCACAGGTTATGCAAATACGATACCAATATTTCTGCAAGCTATTTGGATATGGAAGTAACTTGACCAGAAACTCGAGGTATTAGACTTTATAAACATTCAAAAATTATAACAGACATCAAGTGGCCATATGAACCATTATTGATTTTAAAATCTGCATTGATTTTGTTGTTAAGAGCATGGGACCATTCAGATCATTCAAGAATAAAACAAATGGAAAATAAAGAAATTATGGCAATCCCTGCACAACACACACCACACATGTGCGCGCACACACAGATCATTCAAGAATAAAATAAACATCAAACAAGGAACTATGACAGGCCATATACAAATGAAACCTGAGAGAGAGAGAGAGAGGAGCAAATTTTTTTTACACTATAAGAAACACAATATCATATGCATTGCCACATTTTTTTTTTTTTGATAAATAAAAAGGAGTATATTAAAAAGAGGCACTCTAGAAAAGTTCCCCAAAGTATATAGAAAGTATACAACGGGCACCAAAAAGTGCCACCAACAAAAGGGAATAACAAAAAACAGCACTCAAGCAAAGCCCAACAAATCCACAAAATCAATGGTGGAAGAAGGACATGAAACTGAATACAACTTAGCTCATGTCCAAAGATTACAAAGGGAAGAAATTTTAAGCCCTTAGACCAATCGCCCCTCATTCTCAAATGCCCTACTGTTTCTTTCCTTCCAAATTGTCCACAAAAGACATAAGAGACCTATCCGCCACACCTTTTTCTGCTTTTTGCCCACAAAAGACCCATGCCAACTAAACAAAGTCCCTCTAACTAAGGCGGGGAGGACCCATTACACCTCAAATAGAGATAAATGCCATAAATCCCTTGCCCTATCATAGTGCAAGAGGATGTGATCAACAGATAGGAAGCATCTATTAGCCAATGGTCACCCTCTCCTCCGAATATGATACAAGGTTAAGACCTTATCCCACATAGCCTCCTAAGCAAAGAAACCCACCCTCGATGGCACCCATGAGTTCCAAATTATACCTATTGGGAAGCGCCTTGTCTCTTCAGCTCTAAAGCCTTGTAGAGGGATTTGACAGTAAATTTCTCATCCTTTGACTTTGTCTCAGTCACCTGATCACCCACACACCCTCCTCCCTTGCAATCTCTGAAAGAAAAGCTCCACAAAAACCACCTCCCAATCATTGAGCCGCCTAGAAAAGAGGGGGGCCCATACTCCCCCTTCAACTGAATGGTTCCAAACATCCTCCATCCAAGCCTCCTTGGACGAAGCAATAGCAAATAAGGAGGGAAAAGAAGTGCACAATAGTTTATCACCACACCACTTATCCTTCCAAAATCTCACCCTCCTCTCTTTACGCACAGAAAAGGTCATACACCACCTCAAAATATCCCAATCTTTCATGATGACTTTCCACAACCCTACCTCATACCTCTCTTTCACTTCGCAAGAGTGTCACCCTCTCCTTTGCAAAACACTAACTCCATTTGCACAGAAAGGTCTTGTTTAGGAACAACAAATTCCTAACCCCTAGGCCACCCAACCACCCTTTCTTTTTTTTTTTTAGCAGACAATAGATCATCTTACTAAATGAGGTTTCCACTCAAGGGTCCCTCCTCCCCAAAGAAGATCCTTTTGAATTTATTCCCACCCTCAGTCCGACTTTCCTAGGAATACAAAATAAGAACATAAAATAAATTGGCATGCTAGAGAGACTACTACGGATTAGGGTAAGCCTAGCCCCTTTGGAAATATATTGTCTTTTCCATAATGATAATCCTTTTTAAAACCTCTCCTCCACACATTCCCAAACTGCCACAAAGTTAAACTGAGCACCCAAGGGAAGGCCCAAGTAAGAAGACTGGAGCTCACCAATCTTGCAACCAAACTCTGGAGCCAACTCTTCTAAATTCTCCACTCTCCCTATACAAATCAGCTCACTTTTTTACCCTAAACATTGACATTGCCTCAAACCACATAAGTAACCAACTCTAGCAAGTCAATTGATCTAGAGAAGGCTCACAGAAGACTAAAGTATCATCAGTGAACAACAACTCAAGTAAGTCACATGCATTGCCACTTGGATTACATGTTTTTTTTATTTCTTTTTTTGCCCCTAGAAACATTAAGTTTTTGTTCCATAAACTTTCAATTTCAATACTCATCTCTTAAAAGAAGAAAACAATAGAACCTCACCAAACATATTTTCTGCCATTGACCTTTTTGTTATTTAAAAAATAAATAATTAAATAAATTTAAGTTTAAAAAGGCAATCAGTAACTAGGCCCAAATTGGGGCCCTAAACTAGCACATTTCACTAGAAAATTACACATTCTTTCATGAAAGGCTGAGCATGTCCCTCTGCATAAAGGGCGCTTAACTGAAAAAATGGTGTAGGAGAGGTGACTCAACAACATAATGTTTGATTTACCTCCACTTCTTCACTATACAGTTTTCAACAGCAGCTGGCAAGAGCACAATATGGAGGAGCATGTCCTCCATTTCACTGAAAATCTATGTCACATGCACACTTCAAATGTAAATGAAATACGTGTCAAATATGGCATGATAATGTTTGGGTACAAGATATGTGCTCAACATGCCAATTGATCAAGACATAGCCAACAGGTGGCCACAACAAAGAAAAAGAACAAATCCCCGATACATCATAGGAACCTTGGAGTCACATTGACCATAAAACCATAAAAACTGAGCAATCAAAGTTAGCCCTGCCCAAGAGAAAAATAGCATACAAAATTAGATAAAAATAAATAAAAATTAGAGTTTTGGTACAAGATATGGCATACAAATATGGTATGACAATGTTTGGGTACGAGATATGTGCTCAACATGCCAATTGATCAAGATATGTAGCCAACAGGTGGCCACAACAAGGAAAAAGAACAAATTCCTGATACATCATAGGAACTGAACCTTAGAGTCACATTGACCATAAAAGCAGAAAAACTAAGTGGTCAAAGGTAACCCAGTCCAAGAGAAAATATCATACAAAATTAAATAAAAATAAATAAAAATTAGAGTTGCACACAGCTTAGTACCATTGGAGCAGGCATCTGCAGTGGAAGTGATGTGGGCATTGAAGGCATGGGCAAGGATCCTGGCATAGAAGACGGAATATTTGAAGGCATACCCATTGGGGGCAACTGGGGAGGAGGGCGAGGTAAGTGAGGATGTGGTAGCAGGGGTAAATGGGAAGGAGGCTGTAGCTGTGACATATTTGGTGGCTGCAGAGGCAAAGGCGGCATTTGCTGTGGGAGTGCCTGGTGGTGTTGTGGCATTTGAGGAGGATTTTGTTGATATGCCTGCTGCTGGTTGGCCGCAAGAAGGGATGGGTGAGGACCAGGCGGAAGAGGAGGTGCCCCTAAAGGAATTGAAACAGGAAGAGGCTGCTTCTGCTCTCCTTGAGCTGATGTATCAAGAGATGGGATAGTTAATGGCATTGCAACTCCAACACCTGGAATGGTTCCCTCGTTCGGGTCAATCCAGCTGCAAATGGACCCGGAGTTGTTGGGGTTTCAGGTACCGGAAATTACCAGGCATGCGACCACCAAGTGCAGGGTTTTGCTCACCATAACCTAGCACAGATTAATGAACTTAAAAATAATAAAATTCCAGTTCTGAATAACGATTTTAACAATTTCAAATACTTTACAGTTCAATGCATAGAAGTTTGTAGGAAATACACAAACCAAAGCAGAAGATATATGGGATATTCAAGTGGATTTCCAGAGTAAAAAATACCCCTGAGCATAATCCATTTGGTTATAGAATCCAACAAGTTGAACTGTAGAGAATTTGAACTTGGCTTAAAAGAAATACCATGAAGTGATCAGGAGAATATAATAACCACCTTGGTTGTGCCCCATGTTGAATTTATCACGAACGGTATCTCCTGGCCTATTTCTACACCAAAATTTCGTTGTATGATCATTGCTTCCACTGCATGAGAAACTAGAAGTTTAGTAACTTGAGGAGTGGCCTAAGCACAATAGAGATTAACACAGAAGAACTTAAAACTTCCATGCATTTTCTACCACAATAATGCTACATAGACTGAATTAAAGCAACCATTAGATGCTATACAGGAAAGTAAAGCCAGAACAGCACAGCAATTGATAGAACTTGAAAATTAAACATTTCAAATTAACAGGCCTTAAAATGGAAGAAACCACAAATCACAAGAACTGTGAATAGGAAGGAATGTTGTATCACACTTAGTCCAAAAAAGAAGATTGTGACAAAGATATTTGAACTGCAAACTATGTATAGGGCTGATCATCAATCATAGAGACGAGATCAAGAACTTATCTCTCCGCAGGCCACATGAACCATGGTTCACAACACAGGAAACTACATTCTCCTGTTCCAATGGAAAGCCACCATCTCCAGTTAGTAGAAACAGAAAAATGAGTAAGAAGCCTATTCTTTAGGGACCTCTTTCCTCACCACCAACCTAGTTAGCACTTCTGACTTTCCCAACCTAAAATCATGAGCAACCATTGACTTCATTGTCTAGTAGCATGACATTTCCCATACAAGTAAATCGAAAAGCATTTCAACCTAACTAAGATCTCAACCTCACAAGTAATGTATTTAAAGCAAATGACTTATCCAAAAAGCTGTCTACTCTGAGTTGAATCTGCAATGCCACTTCCCAAACAAGAACTTTCCTAAAAGGAATGATTAGCCAGATCCCCAAAATCCAATTGTTTACACAGGAAGAGAATTATCCCAGTTCATCGATATTTAACCAATCATCTGAACCTGTCAGAAATCCCTGAGACAACTCCTCAGTCTCTTAACCACAAAAGCAGAAACATGGAACAGAGACTCAAGAAAGTAGGAAGATTGGCCAAAGTGCAGTATTTCTAAGGAACTCAGTTGTTCCTCCACCCTTGCACCAAGGGAATACCAAATCTTTGAAATTAAAACCAGTTCCCTATCTGAGACCCTAGTAAGTGACCAAAAAGCTTTTCATCTTATAGTCCAAGTCCCTAGCAAAGCCCATCACATCCAATAAAAGATCCTCCAACCAATCACTATAACTAAACAAAACAAGGAGGTACAGGCCACTATGAACATAATTCATAATTCAAACTCTAGTCATACTTTGAGCTAGATCTAGAGTCTTCATGTTTTTTATCAGATGATTTTGTGATTCTATCTTACAGTGGGAACCAAAAAAATTTGATCCCTTAACCACAGGATGATGGTAGCAGAATAAACATCTTGGAAAATAGAAAAAAATCAAATATACAACATTCAGAAAAATAGACCAAGATTCTAAACCAGATTTTTTGGACACTGCAGGAAGTCAAGGTCTCCTTGTCTTAAACTCTACCAAAAGGTTACCTAGCATGCAGTACTAATGATGTCAAACAAACTTACTAAATTTACATGCTCTTTTCTTTGTATACGTGGAGTTCTTATCAACAACCTCTCACAGAATGATGTTCTCATGACTAATTAAAGCAGTCCAAATTGGACCCAACTAGTGAGATAGCCCCAGCAAGTTTTTGATCCTTGATTAATTTATTTTTTTTTTATAAGCAAAGGATATGCATTCAAAAGGCACAACGCCACAAGGTATATAGGGAGTATACAAGGCAGCTAAGGCCTCAAAAAACAACAACAAAAAAAGAATCACCTCCCTTTAAATGGAAGCTATCCACTCTAAGAAGCCTATAAGGGAAAACGCCTCCTCACCTACATACAATTTGGCCCAACTCCACAGATTACAAACAAAAAAATTCTTTAACTTCTAAACGTTCAACACCCCCCCCACCCCCCCCCCCCTAAAAGCTAATCTATTCATCTCCTTCCACACCGTCCAAAAAATACACAACGGAATGGCTTCCCAAATCTTTTTCCTCTTCTTTCCCACAAACGAGCCCCTCCAGCTAGCTAAAACCTCCTTTACAGTTTCTGGAAAAACCCATTTCACATCAACTAAACCAAAAACAATATCCCATAGAGCTCTAACCACTGTACAATGAATAAGGATATGATTTACACTTTCTTCCTCACAACCACACAGGAAGCAGCGGTTTGGAAGTTGTAGACCTCTTCTTTGAAGTCTATCCAAAGTAAGCACCTTCCCCCATGTCGCCTCCCACGCGAAAAAGCAACTTTTGTTGGCACCCTTGCCACCCAAATGCTCCTTGATGGAAAGTCTGTATCATCAAACCTCGCCAACAAACTATAAGCTTCCTTGACCCTGAACTGACCGCTTCTTCCTTTCCTCCACAGGACTGAATCTTCCTCCAAAGAGGGTTTGTGACCCCTCAATATATGGAGAAAGTCCCCAACCAACTCCGGCTCCCAATCATTGAAATCCCTCAAAAAATTTGGATTTCAATTTCCTTGACCCGAATTTTGATCCCACATTTCCTCAACCGTTGAGTTCCTTTGAACCGCCATACCAAAGAGATGAGGAAAATAGTGGGATAGCTCTAACTCTAAACACCACACATCTGTCCAAAATCTGATCGTGTTGCCCTTCCCTACTCTGAAAGTCATGTTATCCCAACACCAATCTGATTCTTTCCAAATCTCTTTCCAAACCCCAACTACCACCACCCCATTAGCCTTTTTTGGCCTCCAACCAAAGTCCTCCTGCCCATACTTCACCTTGATCACTTGTTTCCAAAGATTATCTTTGTCACAAGCATGCCTCCATATCCACTTGTCAAGTAAAGCTTTGTTCAACATAGCTAGCTTCCTAAGGCCTAGCCCACCTTTATCCTTGTTTGTACATACCACCTCCCAATTTACCAAATGAGTTTTCCCCTCCATATTTCCCCCTCCCCACAAAAAGTCCCTTTGCACTTTCTCAAGCCTTCTAGCAACAATCTTGGGCATTCTGAAGATAGACATTTGATAAATTGGCACGCTAGCCAAAGTACTTTTTATTAAAGTGATTCTTCCCCCTTTAGAAATATATTGTCGTTTCCAAAGAGCTAGTCTCCTCCTGACTCTCTCTTCCACCCCATCCCACATATAAGGCGCTCTATTGGGAGCCCCTAAAGGAAGACCCAAGTATTGAGAAGGTAAGGACCCCACCCTGCAGCCTAGCTCAACAGCCAACTCCTCCATCTCCACCACCTCTCCAACTGGTATGATTTCACTCTTGGCTAAATTAATCCTTAGGCATGACGCCGCTTCAAACCAGAATAAAATCCAACTTAAATGAGTTAGATGATCCTTTCTGGCCTCACAGAATATAATTGTATCATCAGCAAAAAACAAGTGAGAGATTTTCAAAGGAGGTTCACTACCACCCCTTATGTTACACCCTGATAAAAAAAAACCCCTCCACAGCTCTCCTAATAAGAACATCTAGCACTTCCATTCCCATAACAAAGAGATAAGGAGACAGGAGATCTCCTTGCCTAAGACCTTTAGTGCTAGGAAAGAAGCCTGCAGGCACTCCATTAACCAACACTGAAAACTTAGCTGAGGATAGGCAGCTCCACATCCACCCCACCCACTTAGGCCCAAATCCCATTTTTTGCAACACCTTCAACAAAAACTTCCAATTGATACTGTCATAAGCTTTTTCTATATCCAGTTTGCATATAAGGCCCTTTTCTTTTCGTTTCTGCCACGAATCTATCACTTCATTTGCAATTAAGGAAGCGTCAAGAATTTGTCTTCCCCTCACAAACGCATTCTGAGAAGTAGAGACCACCTTTCCAACTACTATCTTCAATTTGTTAGCTAGCACTTTAGCCAATAACTTGTAAAGCCCCCCCCAGGAGACTAATGGGTCTAAAATCTCCAAGGTCCTCAGCCCCATTTTTCTTGGGGATCAATACCAAGAAAGTATTGTTAAGGCTCTTAAGGAAAGAGCTATGTTCGTAGAATTCCTTGAACATTTCTAGAATCTCCTCTTTAATAAACTCCCAACAACTTTGCCAAACGGCTAAAGTAAAGCCATCCGGGCCAAGGGCTTTATCCCCATTCATCTCCATCAAAGCCACATGGACTTCATCCTCTGTAAAGGGCCTCTCCAAATTCTCAGCCTCTTGTTGGCTGATCTGATCAAGCCTGAAGTCTCCCAATATCAGCCTTCCACCTCGTATCTTATGAGAGTAAATTTTTAAACGCATTAGCAGTTCCTTCCCTAATTTCCTGCTCCTCTAGAAACCATTCCCCATTGATCTTAATTCTCTCCAAAGAATTATTTCTACGGTGAGCACTTGCCATGCGATGAAAGAAACCCGTGTTTCTATCCCCCTCCTTTAGCCATATTTCCCTTGAGAGCTGTTCTCCAGTGAGTTTCCTCCATAATCACCCATTTTCTGTAATTTTCTTTTGCCTCTTTCTTAAGATCTGTTTCCTCCACAGTCAGAATTCTCTCATTTTCCTCCCTATCCCAGAATTCCACCTACTGCAAGGCTACAGATTTGTTGCACTCCAGCTTACCAAAGACTTCTCTATTCCAAACTTTCAACTTCTGTTTGATTTCCTTCATCTTAGTAGCCAACTTGTAACTAGCACTGCCCTTAACATCAATTTCTTGCCACCAGCTGCGCACAAGCTCTTTGAAGCCCTCAGCCTTAAGCCACATATTTTCAAATCTGAATGGAGTCGGGCCTCGTCTTATCCCACCCCCCACTAACATAATTGGGAAATGATCGGAAACCGAGCGGGGCAATCTACACTGATTAATCCCACTGAATTGGTCTATCTAGCTAGGAGACACGAGGAACCTGTCCAATTGTGCCCAAGTCTGATTATTTTGACCCCCATTCCAAGTAAATTCTCCCCCCTAAAGAGGAAGATCCACTAGCCCAAGATCATTCACAATTTCAGCAAATTTCCTCATTGCTCTGAGTTAATTCTCCTCTGGCTACTCCTTTCCCTCGGAAACAAAGTGATATTAAAATCCCCCCCTAAACACCAGGGGTCTTCCCACAGCCCTCTAATCGCCCCAAACTCTTCCCATAAAGCATCCCTTTCCACTTTAGAGAAAAGGCCATACACTCCCGTAAAAACCCAGACAACCCCATTTTCTATGCTCCGGAATCTGCAAGATAATGTAAACTGTCCCTCCTCCCAATCTAGAATGTCCAAAGACCTTCTATCCCAGCATATAAAAATTCCTCCCGAAGCCCCCTCCGCATTCACAGTTTTCCAATCTAGGAATCTCCCAGAGCCTAAACTTCTCGCAATGCTATCCGTCATAAATTGCATTTTTGTCTCCTGGATACAAATTAAGTCCACCCTCTGATTTCTTATGAACGTCTTAATCACTTTTCTTTTGGAGCTATCATTTGCTCCCCTCACGTTCCAACTCAGAATTTTCACCTTCATTGGATAATCACAATTTGTCGCCCTTTGCCCTGTACCGAGCCTTTCTGTTTCATCCCCCCTCATAATTTATGGAACATTCCAATCTTTTTAGCTCCCTTTCAAACTTAGACTTTTCCAGTAGCTCCTTGCTATGAATTTTCTCCCATCTTTTTCTGATTTTGGTCAAAAAATTCAATATTTCCTTCTCCAGCCCCTCCGTGGGGAATCCTAGGAACTGACTGAACCTCGCCAAGCCACTCTCTTCCCATTTGCCTTCCGGCTCACTTTTCTGAACTTGAGCATCATATGTGTCACCGACCCCTTCCATCCCCCTGCCTTTATCACTACTACTCTTGGTTACTCCCAATTCCTTACAGCCATTAATTCTTTCATTACAAGCCTCATACACTGTTAACCACATTGAGTTATCAGCCCGAACTTCCTCATCCAAATCCCTAGAATGATCGTAAAACTCCCCCCTGGAGTCCGATCAAAAAGAAAAGAATTGAGATGAGAATCCCCCACAGCCCTTTTCCCCCAAGAACTAGACCCCATTCCATACCTCATTGATTTCTCTTCAAGCGCCCTATCTGTCTCTGTCAGCCTGACCCCACCTTGAAGCTTCCTTGTATCCTCAGACTCCCTCGCTACAAAAGGCTCTGATTCAGGAGGATAACTAGAGGCGAGACACTTCAACAGAAAGCCCATCTCCTCCTGGGCTGCTGATGATTTTGGGCCCTCCCTTAGTTTTCCACCTGAATCGGGCTGTTGGGAGCAGCCCTTTGAACAATTTGGGCCTTCGTTTGACAATCTGGCTATAGGCAAAGCTGGGCCTTTGGCATAGCAGCCCACATCTTCCACCCTATACGACGGGCCTGCATCTGGGCCAAAAGCACTTGCAACCACACCTTTCGTCTTCAAGTCCATGGACCCGTTCATCAAGCCAGTCCCACCAACCCTCCTTGTATCCTTTGGGCCCGCAATTGGACTTAAAGAATGTAGTTTGCCAATTAAAGCCCAAGTCCGGGATGTCAGGCTTAGATCTGAACTGACCTCAACCCGACCCGACCCGACCCACTGCACGTCCATCCCTTCGTCTGACGGGTTCAGCATCTCGAGCCTCGCGCTCACCCACTCCTTCATCACTCGCTGCCCCGCGCGTGAGACCTCCTCACCCCTAACCTCACTGCTATGACGACCGGCTTCATTTCTGCGATTTCTCCTCATCACCGGCCAGCATTCCCACCATAAGGACACTGCGTAAATCTCCTCCTCCACTTCGATTTCCAGAACACTCGGTCTAAATTCTCCTCTCAATCTCACCAAGATTCTGGCCCATTGGAGTTCACCCATCGATTTCGTCTGATCATCGACTGCAATGAAGCCGCCACATTCGTCCCCCACTCTCTTCAATATCTTTGGACTCCATAACGAGATTGGGAGCCCAACTATCCTCACCCAGGCCTCCTTTCTCTCTTCCTCCTCTGCCCAACATCCACTCCTAGGGCTCCAGTGCTCCAGCCTCACCTGGATCCCTTCAATCGCGCGATTCCCAGAGGAAACGACGCGTCTAGCCTCCTCCAAGTTCTCAAATTCCAGCAGCGCTCTTTCCTTATCCAGCTTAGCCAGCCCTAAACTACCTTTAAGGTCCCAAGCCTTTGCCCAGAGTTGCCCCAACTTCTCAAGATCATCTTCTCCCCCTGACCTATCTCTCCAACTCGCCATAACACAATGTTCCAATTTCTGTAATAGTCCTATTGATTCCTCCTTTTTCACCTTCACTACAATGACATTTAGGTTACCCAACAGTGGTTGTTTCACCATTGTTGCATACGATCCTCCCACACCAGCCTTCTTTACAACCTTTCCTTCCTGGTTTTCTGGTTTTTTGCCAAGAAACCCTACCATCTGGTTAAGCTTCTCCGCCATGGTCATCCACCCCCCCCGGCTCTGTTCATCCCTCGAGTCATAGAATGCATTCTCCCCTGCTCCTTCCATTCCCTTCCCCATCTTGCTTCTTTCTCATCCTTGATACAGAGATTCAGCCCTTCTAAGAAAAACTCTAGGCTATCCGATCCCAATCGGACCCATGACGAAACCCCTCCCTTCTTCTCCACAATGAGGCCTTGGATTTTTCCTCTTCTATCCTCCACAACAATCTCAAACGCCTTGGATTCCACTGTGAACCTGCACTCCTTCCTTCTGCTCCGCGGCGCCAAGCTCTCCTCCCCCTCCTCACCATCGCACTCGCCGTCGCACTCTCTCTCGCCCTCTCTCATGGTCGCTTAACGCTCAAGGAGAGAATGCTCGTATAAACATGGCAACAGTATTGCATGATCCTTGATTAATTTTTTTGACAGTCAGTTACCATCTTCATGAATGGAATTTTATTGAAAGCCAATGGAAACGGTCAACTGAATTTTGAGTCAGAATCCTCCAAATAAAATTACATTAACAGAAACAAAGCGCCCTATGCTATATGTGAACGTTTACCCACCAGCAGTTAAGCAACAGCAGGTTATAAACAAATTGATTTTCTAAATAAATACATTTCTTTCGAAAAGAAAGAAAAAACAACAATTCATAAAATTGGAATATCAATTGAATGATTTATGGCCAAATCTCAAATGTGTTGGCAAAAAAGGGCCACCGTAAAAGAGAGGTTAAAAGTTCAACACTTATGACTAGAAAACAAATCTTCCAAAAGCAGCATCTCTAAATATCACACTGAAAATGCAGTAAAAATGACACAAGATAACCACAAATGACAAGAATAATCAGTTCAGAGCTTACCTGCAAAGAATATACCCTATAGGATGCCAGGCAAGGTCCCAAACACTATTATCATGGGCACCAGGAATTTCAACCTGGGGGGTTTCATGCCTGTAAATCACAAGAATGTATTTGGAAATGAGATAAAAGACCTGAAAGCAGTTATAAACATGCAGTAAGGAATGATATCAATAACATCCACCATGAAAATAGAATCCGTAAGCCCATTTTAACTTGAGGATAAGACATAATACAGTCAAGAACTAGGTGCAACTTTTAGATGCAAAAAATAGCAAATCAGAGGTCTTAGAGGAGGGGTTGGGGCTAGTTCCTTTAGGTTTTATCTTAGAACTTCATAATTCTTTTCATTTCAAGGGTTTGTCTTATGCCTTTTAATCCACTATGACTATGGTCATCTTATTAGAATGTCAATTGGTTTTGTTCCATTCATTATGATATGTTCCTAGAAATCAGATAATATAATTGACGGAGCAATGCATATTCAATAAAGAACTCAAAGCCAAAACCACCTTATATTCTAATACAATATATTCTGATAAAGAAACCAAAGCCAATAAGATAAATGTAAAATATGTGCTCCATAAAGCATCACTTACTTCTAAATCCAATCCCAATTCTAATCAATCAATCCATATCAGTGTCAATTAGATTAAATAAATACATGGCAACAGTCGGCGGCCTTTATTTACATTTATTTCTGCTGTAGATTGTTCCATGTTTGGCCCAGGAAACAACCAAAGAATATGAGTGGTACCACATGAAAAAGGGTTTGATGCATAAAAGAAACGGAGGTATGGAAGAGGCAAACAAACAAGAGAAAATGAACTGATACATTAATGAGTACAAATCATCTTTTTAATATTATCCATGACTAAAAAGAATATCCTTGATCAGGAAGAGAAATTACCCGACTAGCCAATGGAAAATGGATCCATCAAAACTTCCACTTACAAAATAGTCTTCATGAAATGGATGCCAAGCCAATGCTGCAAACATTGGAAACAAGAGTTACATTGAATTACCATCAGGAAATTGTGCAGCTACAATTTAGCACTAAAATCATTAGGTAAAACAACTGTCTACAGATAAAGCATAATGAAGGAATCTCACATAACATTTATCCACAATCTAACCACACTCTCAAACTTGAAGACATAGTTACTATGATATTGCTATTTATTTGGAGACACCTATTTCTGCAACCCAATATCCCAGAAATAATTTCTTTTGATCATTCAGATGTGGTAGCAAAAAATGTAACCATGAATACTATATTCACAGTCTAGGGAAAATACAGAAAAATATCAAACATTTTAGATCCTATTTTAAGTGTGAAGTAACTCAAACTATGAAACAATTCATGCATACCCATCAGATATCCCTTGTATCACTAGCATCAGCATCCAAAATTTATTTTACTTTGTTTTTTTTCACTTTTGATGATAAGACACCAAGACCTATGCCAATCTCCTAGTCACATAATTTGAAGATCACTCTTAAAGTGACTTATTACAAATACTTGGCAATGTCAACCCAAATCCTCTTCCATGTTTCGATTCAATCCATAGTCAACTCTGATTCAAGTATTGCCCTGAAGGTGACTAGTCTACAGGCTTGGCTAGTTGCGCTGTAACTTCCAATAAGGTGTTTCCCTAAAAAAGACATTCATATTTAATCAGGGAAAAAAACTGAGCCTCCAAATGGGAGGCATTTTAAAAAAACAGTCCTTAAAAACAGTTGTTGAAAATTGTTCTCTCATGTTTTGCAGAACAAACATCAGTTTGAGAATTTGAAATATTTTTAACATGTTTTCTATATTTTCAAATATATTTTAAAGGTAACTTTTATATGTAGTACTTTATTTTTAAAATAGCCCTCAGAAAACAAGTGAAAACTACTAAAAAATGTTCTCTAAAAATGCCTTGTTTTCCATTTTCTGGTTGTTAAACATGTTTTCCTTTTTTTTTTTTCTTTTTTTCTTTTTATATATCTAAAGAACAAAAAAAAAAACTGTTTTGAAAAACAGTTCCCAATCAGGGCCTTAAATCCTGATACGTCCTCCTATAGCACTTTTGCAAAAGCATATAGCCCCCAACTTCATTGCGAGGAGCTTTGCAGCTCCAAGAGTCAGACTTTTTTGCTTTAAAGTGCTTTTGTGTAACATATATGCTAACTGCTTCAGCAGTCAAAAAGAGCTTTCAGGCAATCCAAAAAAGCTGCAGCAAATGGTGCCCGCATAAGAGATAGTTTTGACAAGTGAAGATACATGGCAGGTGACTAAAAGTTGTTATTGTCTTCTTATAAAGCATTGCACCTTGAGGCCTGGGTCAAGTGGTAAAGAGATGGGGAGGGTTTGTGGGACGTTCCAAGTTCAAGCCCCAATGGGGACAAAAATTCACCTATCAAAAAAATAAATAAATAAAGCACTCCATCTTTCTCACGCCAAACATGGTTTGGAGTAGTAAAACAACTTCAAGGAAAAACATGGAGCCTATTTTGGAATGTTTGTGAGAACAATTTATGGAAAAAAATTTTAAATTAGTTTGAAGGACTTAACCATGAAAGGTTTCTCGGTTATTAAAAAAAAATTAAAAATAGTTATCTAATGTTTTTAATGACAAAAGTTTGTTTGGGAACTTGGAATATTCTCAACCTATTTTCTGTGTTTCCATATATTTCTTAAAAATGACATTTATTTGTAATGCTTTATATTCAATCATTCTCCATATTTATGCAATTATTTTTTAAATAACCCTCAAAACATAAGTAAAAACAATTAGAATGTACTCTCAAAAACATTCCTATTTTAATAACAAGTTCTCAAGAAACCGTTATCTGTTCAAAAATTACCAAATATGTTTCAAGTTTGGAAAACAATTTTCTATTTTTAAGAACAAAAGACTGTTTACAATTCCCAAGCAGTTTCATAGTAACCTTAAAGGACATGAGATTTTTTTTTTCTTAAATTAAAAATAAACAATTCATTTATATGAATTTTCAAGTACAAGTGAAGGATGAGAAATCCTTTCAAAAATATAAATGACAGTAAATATAAACAAATTTTATTTTTTTTCTTGATAGGTAAAGACACAGAAAATTAATATATTAATAAAAAAGGGTGCCCAAAGGCCAACCCAAAGCGTAAACAAATATTGAGTCTTGCCTTAAAATATATGTTTATTACTTCGACAAGGATTTTTCCCTGGAATCAGGTTTTCAAAGTTACTTTTGGACCAGGTTTTAATTTCAAGTCACAGGCATATCATAAGTAATTCTTTTTCCTATGAATATTCATAGGAGATGCCCTTCCTTGCTGTCTTTACTCCTGGAACTGGTCACCAACATAAAAATATTTGAGTCCTAAGCACCATAGCTCATGGACTCATAACATAAAAAACATTTTGTATTTACACAGAAACATCTCATTTGTGACTAATCAGAACTTCTATTAACAGTGGCTGAATATCATTTCCTTTCCTAGTCTCTGCTTTGACTAGGATTTTCCCAATTGTGAGTTTTCTGGGACAGATTAGTATAGAATTCCAGTCTCAAATTACTTTTACATAAGGTCTGAATGTCATCATAACATGCTGCTTTTTCCCTTTTTTTCTTTTTAGCGAATTTCATAGTAGACCTCTCTTTATTCCTGGATATTGTCAGTGACATGTACAACCTAGATTAACTTGTTCAATCTTATTTTTCTTTTCCAGCTTTCTTTACTGATCCAAGGATTACATTTTTTAAATTTCCCTGGATCTAATATTTTTTTTTATGAGCTACAAGGTCAATCTCATTATAGATTGGTTAGAAAATGCAAAATATGTAAGTCAGCAATCAGCTAGTTAGGAACTATCATGATGATAACAGTAACTGCAAAACTGCTTTCAAATAGTAATAAAAATAACAATAAAAACAGCAACAACAACAACAACAACAACAACAATAATAATAATTTCTTTTATCATATTGTGACTGCAAACAGATTATTATGAAGTGTTTAATACAACGATGCAGATAGTTCAATCCTCCAATAGACAATATATTCATCTGAGTTTTTCTTCAGATATCATTTTATTTTCACATGCATCAGTAGAAACAAATAAAAAGTGCATAACAACCATCAACATTATACATCACATATAAGGCATAAAAGTTTTTGAGGAGAAGTGTTGTCACTAACCAGTCACATCCTTCCGATGCCCACGGAAGGATTCAAGCTCCTTCATAGCCCTTATGTCATAAAGCTGTAAAAGCAGAGTGAAATAATGCATAAGCATCCTAAAAAAGAGAGAAGCGTCCAAATTCAAATCCTTTCGATTTGGAAAGATAGCCTCTGAAAAAGCTAAGTTACTTACCTTGATGATTTGATCTTTTGAAGCAGTTAGCACCCAGTTACCATTTTGATTCCATTTGACACACAGCACAGTGTTTTTATGGCCATGACTGCAAAAGAGATTTACAATTTCTCAAAATAATTTGACTTACAAACTAAAATAGTTTTGCTCCAAAAAGAAAAGAAAAGAAAAGAAAGGAAAAGCACTCACAATGAACAAAGCTCTCTTCCTGTTTTAGCATCCCAAAGTTTCACGAGGTTGTCTTTCCCACCTACACAGAGGACAATTCAATTGAATATAGTATGGATCTGCATCTTGCCGTAAGATTTCAACAAAGAAGTTTAAAGAAAGGTGTACAAGTACACACCTGAAACTAGCAAGGACTTTGTAGGGTGCCAATCAACACTCTTCACATCCCAACCATGGCCTGCCTGAGTTTAAAACATGTACACAGAACTCTTAGGTTACTTCATGCACTGTTTAATCACTTATGCCACCAATAATATAGACATCAAATCCCATGTACTGTGAAGGACTTAGCAAAGAAGCAATTCTCCAAGCAGTAATGAGTAATTTTCTCATATCATCCAAATGAAAAAAAGAAGGGGGGACAAAAAGATATAGTGGAAGACATTAAATGAACTCTCAAACCCTGTGGCATACATTTCAGGACAAGAGGCTCCATATAACTCACAAGAAATACCAACTACCCAAAATCAATGGAATGCAACCCCCCTAAATTCCCCTCCACAGAACATGCAGTATATATTATGAGACAAGAAGAATCCATCCAATTCACAAGAAAGAAACTGTTCAAAAAAAAACAATGTAACATGTTCCTCTCAATTCCTTTCTGATCTCCGGTGGTGAAGAAGATAGTTAGCTTACCCTTTTCTATATTATTGGACTTACTCAACCCAATGCTAGGATGATAAGCCTCAAATTCAGTAAAGGATCCTTCAATACAATTAATCTCATTGACAGTAAGCTTTTCAGGAAGGAGAGGATCCCAAAATTCAAGCTTGGACTCAAACAAAAACTCAAGGTGGATAAGTTTCCTTCCACCTACATGGGCATGCCATTGGTCCGTCCTAAGGTAAAATTCAAAGTTAGACAATGTGATCAGGAGTTTCAGTTGGAGGTAGGGATCCTTAAAGAAAAATTATCCTCCAAAAGAAGGGACAAAAATCTATCTGCAAGTTTGCTCACCTCTTTGTGTCTTTATTTCACAACCCAAGACACGTAACCATCCCCCTTTTTGGCAGGGGCTTGCAGGTATGTGGGAGTGTTGTGAGGAGGCAGCAGCAAGGGAGATAAACAAAAGAGAGTAATTACAAGAAGGATGAGGTATCCTTCAAGACAAAAGGAAAGAATACAATGAAGAAAAATGAGGATTACACTTAGGTAGGAATTTGGATAGGTCCAACCAAAGATTAGAATGAAATGCAGCTCAGGGAGGCATAAAGTCCCCAACGAATATCTCTAAACACAAGGATCCAGGATTCAATAACTAGTCTGCTACTTTCAAGTGCTTTTAATTTAATTCTTACTTTACCTATCAAAAAAAAAAAAAAATTTGGTCTGCTACTTGGCTTGCCAATACATAGCAACCTATGAAAAAAACATCCCAAAACCTTGACATGTCTAAAGTTTTGTAAATAAACATATTCAGCCTCCAGGGCCCTCTTTTTACCTGAGAAATGAATGGGAATGCAATAGCTGAATGCCCTTCCACTAGCAAATCATTAACACCCAAAGTAGTCTTTTTTTTTTTTTTATAGATAAACACAAATATATTAAAGGGCAAAGGCCACCAAGCATACAGGGAGTATACAAATCAGCCTAAAACGAGAGCACAAAAAACAAGCACCCTTACCCACCCTTAAGTGGCCGCTAGCCACTCCAAAAAACCTAAGAGTGAAGAGAACTCCTCTCCAATATACACCCTAACCCAACTCCACAAGGTACAAACAAAAGAATTTTTGAGTTTCTGTATATCTAACACCCCTCCCTTAAACCCTAAACCCTAAACACCCAAAGTAGTCTTTCAACCCTTCTAACAGGGCTGAGACCTCAGCTGCATATATAACTGTTTTTTTTTTTATAAGTAAAGGATAAAATTGAATTAAAAAAACGGCCAAAGCAGCAGCTTAAAGATTACAAAGAAGGAAACACCCCCCACTCCCTAGCTGGATGCCAAGGACGGAGGTGCAGCCCAAACCCCACCCTCAACGGGTTCCCACTCAATCAATAAAATCAACTAAAGTCGAAGGATCATCTTTCATAAACAGTTTCGTCTCTGACCAAAGGAAATATACAAAAGAATTCTTAAGTCTTTGGATTGACAGCTCTTCTTCCTCAGCTGCATATATAACTGTTTTTTTTTTTATAAGTAAACGATTATATTAACGAAGGCAAAAGCCAAAGAGCATACAGGAAGTATACAAGGCTACCAACCCTATACCAAAAAACAAAAGAACCCAACCCCTACTTGGACGCTATCCACTCCAAGAAGCCTATAAGGGAGTTTGACTCCATATCAATGTACACTTTAGCCCAACCCCAAAAATTATACACAAAAGAAGCCTTTAATTTCTGAATGGCTAACACGCCCCCTTTAAAAGCAAGCCTATTCCTCTCCTTCCAAATAGTCCAAAAAATGAAAAGCGGGATGGAATTCCACACTTTCTTCCTTTTCCTCCCCACAAAGGATCCTTTCCAACTTCTAAGAACCTCCTTTACAGAATTAGGAAAGACCCACTGAACACCACACAACGCCAGAATGATATCCCATAAACTTTTTGCCACCGTACAATGAATTAATATATGATTAATAGATTCCTCTTCACATCCACACAAGAAGCACCGGTTAGGAAGATGCCATCCTCTTCTCTGCAACCTATCCAATGTAAGAACCTTCCCCCAAGTAGCTTCCCAAGCAAAGAAAGCAATTTTTGTTGGAACTTTGTCCACCCAAACATTGCTATGAGGGAAATCCACATCATCAGCATTAGACAGCACCTTATACGCTTCCTTGACTTTAAACAGCCCGTCCGCTCCCCCCCTCCAAAAAACCGAATCTTCCTCCATAGTTACTCTGTAATTCCTCAACTCGACTAACATATTGTCCACCAACCCCAATTCCCAATCATTGAAGTCTCTCAACAATCTTAAACTCCACCCTCCTTGACTCAGATTCTGATCCCAAGAATCCTCCACAGTGACGTTCCTCTGGGCAGCCATGGAAAAGAGGTCCGGGAATGCATCGGACAGCACGTTGTTTCCACACCAAGGGTCAATCCAAAACCTTACTTTGTTGCCTTTTCCCACCTTGAACACCATGTTTTCCCAACACCAAGTGGACTCCTTCAAAATCTCCTTCCACACTCCCACCCCAAACACCCCATTTGCCTTCCTTGTTCTCCACCCAAACTCCTCTTGCCCATACTTAGCCTCAAGCACTTTTTTTCCACAGCTCCTCCTTAGCCCGCGCAAACCTCCAAACCCATTTGCCTAGGAGAGCTTTGTTTAACCAAACTAATTTTCTTAACCCCAACCCTCCCTTCTTTTTATCCGTACACACTACCTCCCACTTGATTAGATGAGCCTTGTTCCCCCCATTGTCCCCTCCCCACAAAAAATTCCTTTGGAGCTTTTCCAGTCTTCTTGCCACTGATTTAGGCATACGGAATAATGACATTTGATACAAAGGAATGCTGGCCAGCGTGCTCTTAATGAGAGTAGTTCTCCCTCCTTTGGATAGAAATTGCCGCTTCCAAAGAGCAAGCTTCCTCCTCATTTTCTCCTCCACCCCGTCCCAAACATAGGAGGCCCTATTAGGCGCCCCAAGGGGCAGCCCCAAATAAACAGTTGGCAGCTGTCCCACCTTGCACCCAATTTCCGCAGCCATCTCAAGAACCCCTTCCACCTCCCCTACCGGAATGACCATGTTTTTCTCCAAGTTAATCTTTAAACCTGAGGCGGCTTCAAACCATAAGAGGATCCAGCTCAAGTACAACAGGGCCTCTTTTTTTGCCTCACAAAAGACAATTGTATCATCCGCAAATAGGAGATGCGTTATGTTGACAGCCTACCCTCTTCCTTTCCATATTATACAGCCATTAATGAACCCCCCTTCAACAGCCCTCGATATTAGCACACTAAGGACTTCCATCCCCATGATAAATAGGTAGGGGGAGAGGGGATCCCCTTGCCTAAGCCCTTTAGAACTTGAAAAAAATCCAGCTGGAACCCCATTCACCAGAATTGAATATTTGACAGTAGAAAAGCAACTCCACATCCATCCTATCCATTTTGATCCAAATCCCATCCTTTGCATAACCCTTAATAAAAACTGCCAATTGATACTATCATACGCCTTCTCAATGTCCAACTTACAGATTAAGCCTTTCTCTCCCCTTTTTTGCCAAGAGTCTATTACCTCATTAGCTATTAGGGAACCGTCAAGAATCTGTCTCCCTTTGATGAAGGCCTTCTGATCAGAAGAGATCACCTTATCTAAAATTTTTTTGAGCCTATTGGCCAGCACCTTAGCCAATAATTTGTAAAGGCCCCCAAGCAAGCTGATTGGCCTATAATCCCCCAAGTCCTCCACCCCCCCTTTCTTCGGAATCAAAACCAGAAATGTATGGTTTAGACTCTTAATGAAGGAATTGTGATCACAGAACTCCTTAAACATATCCAACACATCCTCCTTGACAATCTCCCAACAGCTTTGCCAAAAAGCTACAGTGAAGCCATCCGGGCCCGAGGCTTTGTCCCCATTCATCCCCATTAATGCAGCATATATCTCAGCCTCAGAGAAAGGACACTCAAGAGCTTCCGCTTCTGAAAGGCTGATCTGCTTCAGGACAAGGCCCCCTATATCCGCCTTCCAATCCGAGCTTTCCGAAAGAAGTTGCTGATAAGCATTTACTATTCCATCCCTCACTTCTTGATCCTCTGCAAGCCTCACCCCATTTATCTTAATCTTGACCAGATTATTGGCTCTCCTGTGGGCATTGGCCATACGGTGAAAAAAGCTGGTATTCCTATCCCCTTCCCTAAGCCATAACTCCCTTGATAACTGACGCCAATGCACTTCTTCCATCGACACCCATTTTGAATAATTCTCCTTAGCTGTATTTTTGTGACCTAACTCCTCCTCTGTTAAGTGCCTCCCTTCTTCCACTATATCCCATCGCTCCACTTCTTTGAAGAGCTTGACTTTATTTTTCTCCACCCTTCCAAAAACCTCCTTATTCCAAATCTTTAAGTTGTGTTTCAGACCCCTCATCTTAGCTGCTAATCTGTAGCTCGGCCTTCCTCTAACCACTATCCCTTGCCACCACCCCTCTATCAGCTCTTTGAATCCCTCAGCTTTGAGCCACATGTTTTCAAATTTGAAGGGGTAAGGACCTCTCCTTAGCCCACCTCCCTCCAGCAGAATCGGGAAATGGTCCGAGGTTGGACGAGGCAACCTTCTTTGAATAGCCCTGCTGTATTGATCTATCCAATTGGGGGACACCAGGAATCTATCCAATCTGGCCCACGATTGGTTATTGAGCCCCCCACTCCAAGTGAAGGATCCCCCTTGCAAGGGAATATCAACAAGCCCTAGCTCATCTATGACCTGGGCAAACCTCCTCATAGCTGCAGTGATCCTCCCATTTCTGCTCCTTTCAGCTTGGTAAATAGTTGAATTGAAATCACCTCCTAAGCACCATGGATCCTCCCACAGTCCTCTAATTGCCCCGAACTCCTCCCATAAACATTCCCTATCCTTTCTGGAGCAAGGCCCATAAACCCCTGTAAACACCCAAATTGCTCCATCTCCCACATTCCTGAACCTACAGGAGATGGAGAATTGGCCCTCTTCCACCCCCAGCAACTCCAGAGATCTTTTGTCCCAGCAGATCAAGACACCCCCTGCTGTTCCCATCGCATTTAAGGCTTTCCAATCCAGAAATCTCCCCGGCCCTAGACTCCTCACCACCTCTTCAGACATGACTTGCATCTTTGTTTCTTGAATACAGAATAGGTCCACCTTTTGGCTTCTGATAACTGACTTGATTACTTTCCTCTTGGACCTATCATTCACGCCCCTCACATTCCAACTCAGAAGTCTTACATTCATTGGACAACTGAACTTTGGAACCCTCTGCCCTGTTGAGGGCCTTTCTTCCTAGCATCCCCTTCATAATTTACGGAGCACTCCAATCTCTTAAGCTCCCTTTCGAATCTTGAAGTCTCCAGCAGCCTTTTGTCTATTATCTTCTCCCTCCTTTTCCTGATTTTTCCCAAAAAGTTCAGAATGTCCTTCTCCAGTCCTTCCGTTGAGAAACCCAAAAAATGACTGAATTTAATCAGACTATTTTCCTCCCATTTGAGCTGATCTTCCTTCCTGCCCTCTTGAGTAGCCCACTGGTCTGTAGTCCACCCCAAATTCCTACCCGTAGGGTTACCACTGTTGACCTCAACCAAGTCCCAACAGCCGTCTCTTCTTTCTGTATAATCTTCTGCATTTGGTCTTCGTGATCCACTTCCAACCAACAATCCCTCTCTTCGCCCCCCAGAATGGTCGTAATACTCCCTCTCCGGAGTCCGACCAAAACAAACAAGATTAGAAGAAGAAGACCCTTGTGCCCTGGTACCCCCCATATTTACCTCTGATACGTACCTCGCAGCTTCCTCTTCTAGCATTCTTTCTGCCCTTAGGTTGTTTGGGTCTGGCTGTTGTCTTTTTCCTATTTCTTCCTCTCTGCATCTGGTGAACTCTCCCTCCAAGTCCCCAACGTTAACTTGACCGTTGGGATAATAAGGGAGGATTTTTAAAAGAAGCCCATTATCTATCTGGGCTAAACTGGCTTTCCCCTTATGACCCTGGCCCATACCATAGCCTGCACCCCGCCCCAACCCACTTGATAGGCCCAGCCCAATCTGATCCCCCTTTGGACCTTCACCAGTTGAAGACACCTTTGGCCCATAGGCCCAAGTCAGGCCACGATCTGGAGGCCCAGATTTCAACCCAGACCCATGTGGCGAGCCCACTTGCATCTGGCCTCTCTTAGCAGTGGGGCCCATGTCCTGCAGCAGACGGTCAGTCCCATCACCTGACCGACTCTGCATCTCGGTTCCCAAGCCCACCAACTGCTCCACTCGCGAAACGGCGCGTGAAGCTTCGTCACCTTCAACCTCCCTCGCTGTTGGATTCCACAGACTTTGCTTACACCCCTCTTTCGGCCTTATCAACGGCATCCTCTCCCACCATAGGGTTACGGAGTATGTCGTCTCTCCTATCCCTAGCTCTAGAATGTCAGGGAAGGTCTCTCCGTCCGATCTGACCAAAACCCTGGCCCACTGCAGCTCCTCCATTTTCTCCGTCTGAGAATCGACGTCGAGGAACCCACCGCACGCATCTCCCACCCTTCTCAGCACCGATGGAACCCAGAGCGAAATTGGTAGCCCTAAAATTCTCACCCACACTTCCTTTCTCATCTCCCCTTCCTCCAAACAGCCCGATCTTGGGTCCCAGCTCTCCAAGCCCACTTGGGCACCTCCCACTGCCCTACTACCAGATATATAAACACGTCTCGCTTCCTCCACAAATTCAAATTCCAACAACGCACATCCTTTTCCCATACTCGCCATCCCCATCTTTCCTTTCAAACCCCAAGCTTTTGCCATTTCCCCACCCAAGGTTTCCAGATTTTCCCCTGTTGTATTGCTGGGACTCCAACTTCCGATCAAGCAATGCTCTAGCCTACTGAGGTTCCTACTTATTTCCTCCCGTGCCACCTCCACTCGTATGGTCTTGGACTCCTTGTTCCACCCCCCCTTTACCGCATCTGCAAACGACCTCCCTTTCGTCATCTCCATGCATTGCCTTCCCCTTACCCTCATTTCTCCTTGTTTTTCCTCTTTAGCAATACTGTCATCCAACTGATGGAGAGCCTCCACCATCGCCGACCATCCTCCCTTGCCTCCTTTGCCCTTCGGAATACAAATACTATATCTTTTCATCTCCAAATCAACCACCCCCAATCGCAAAAAGCACCCCCCCCCCCTGTTCGTAGTGCGCACCAGAGAAAAATTCCTACCCTTTTCCTTCCAACCCTTTTCCCATCTGCCTTCTTTCACATCTTCAATGCACTGATGAAGTCCTTCCAATAACAACCCGACACTGTACATCCCCATGCGCACCCAAGACGCTACCCCTTGCTTGCTTTCCGTGATGGTTATTAGGGTTTTTCCTCCCCTCTCCTCCATTTCCAGCTCGAAGGACTTGGACTCCACCCCAAAACTCCTCGTCTTTCTTTTCCTCCTATTCTCCGCGCGACGAACATTCTCGCCGCCGGCGGGCTCACTCGCTTCCACGCTCTCGGCCGCCCTCGCTCTCTCACTCGCTCTCGTCATTAAAGAGGAATTGCATATATAACTGTTATTGTCAAATAAAGTTGTTTAGGTACCATTTTGTGTATTATGATCAACTTTGAAAGAATATCAAGGAGGACTAGAATCACTAGGGCCCAAATCCTAACGACTTAAGCTTTTAGAAATATTGATAACTCAACATTTCTTGAGTTCAGGTTCCCCCACCTATTTCTTTCTATATTTGTGATCACAAATTTTTTATTTCTCCATCTATCTATCTCTCCACGTGTGGGTATGGAGTTACATGTGCGTATGGAGTCACATGTGAAGGAGGTTGTTAGAGCATGATATACATTATGGGCCCAAATCCTAATAGCTTTACCTTTTAGGAAAGTTGATAACTCAATAAGAACTTTGCCTCTTATTGTCAACACTACTTTGCTATGAAAATTACCATGGAGGTTCGCAAGAAACTCTATTAAGGCTCATAATAGTGAAAAGTAACATATTAGGCATATAAGGTTCATAGCAAGGACATTGTTGCTTCAATTGTTTAGTATGCAGTAGTGTCTCAAGGTCTAGCATAAATTAATTAGGGTAAAGAATTGGTGTAAGGGGCCTAAGGACTAGGGACAAGTTAGATTTAGGGAGGACATCCAGTGTAGAAGTAAGCCACTTTTCCTTCTGTTTCACTGGTTTACAACAGTTTCAACTGAATTGAGATTATCCGCTGTTTTGGACTACATTGGACAAAATAAATATAGAAGATCCTATCCCAAAGGGTAAAAAGTACTCAAGTTTTGTTAATGGCTTGCCTATTATAATCTGTCTTCTTTTTAATCTGTTTTTAAGAATTTCTCCCTAATTGCTATAAGGGAAGGATTTTTACCAGCCCCTTTTGTAGATAATATCATGTTTTCATATACTCCTAGATCAATGCTGTCTAATGAAAATAAAATGATTTACATCAGAGGAGAAAATTTCTCAACCAGATCCCTCTTTATTGAACTCTAACGAGTCTCTATGGTATTCTACACAACATAACAAGAAGAACACAGCCACATCACCAAAGTCTAAATGCCAAAAGTTGAGCATAGACACTTCCCCAAATGGATCTGATTGGTTTAGCCATCCAATGGTAAATTGATCATAAGCTTATCTAATATCCTAACCACAAATTCTGGAGTTTGGAATACTAAGACCGAATGGCTAAATTGACCAATATGCACAGGATTAAGGCAACCCCTTTTGAAAGGTAATTTCTCGTACACAACAAGCCAGCTAACAAGCATTCAAGCCTAATAACCCAAACCAATTCTTCGCTAGCAAATCCCAAATAAGTCAACCAAGTTTGAAACCACATGTCCAAGCGTCAACATGAAGAACCAAAAACTTGACCAAAATATCAGGTCCATTTCCACTAATTTCTTGCTGACAACGTCAAACAAGAAGCATAACTGACCATGCTTTGGAATTTAATTCAAACAAACAAAGAGGCACACTATCATATCATTTCCATAGTACATGATATCAGACAATATGTCAATAACACAACCAACTGATTGAAAAAAAAAATGTTATTGATGTCAAACAAAGATTGGGAACAGCAAGCTCATCCTCAGATATCAAGCTTTCAAGGCACATTACCAGATAGTGAACGGTCCTCCTGGCACCGAGCAAAGTCCCAAACTTTAACAGTAGTATCATCAGAGCAGGAACAGAACTTTAAATCTGTCCGACAGAAGCTGGTCAAAAAGGTAAAACTTAATTATGAAAAGCTTCATGAAGAATATTCAGCTAGAAACATGCATAAATATATACCTTAAGTCACGAACTGATTCTTTATGAGCAGATTTATTCGCCTTTACATTATTCATGTTGTTTTGCCAATACCTAATAAGCATCCCCCGTAAGCATGAGCACATCAAACAAAAAAAATTTTCACTCAATAGAATTTTGAAAAAGAATATTGAACCAAAGTGGCTGCATAAGATAGATGCTTACTTTATTGAACCCCCATCATCACCAGTGACCATCCAGTTCTCATTATGACTCCATACCATAGACCTGATTGCTTGATCATGAGCCTACATTTAAGAAACATTGCAAACTATATTAATTTCGCTTCTTTTTTTTTTCTTTTTTTTCTTTTGATAGGTAAAAAGCAAGAATATATTAAAAGCCCTAGGAAAGGATGCAACAGCGTACACACATAGTATACAAAATGTGCCAAGGCAGAAACACAAAGAGAACAAGGAAAACCAACCCTACCTAACACCAAACACCCCAGAAGGAAAATTAATTTCTTTGTTAACTAGAAATGGAAAGTTTACTTATACAACGGCATACCTGAAGAATCATTTCAAAATTAAATGACTGTCCGTTCCAAAGAGTAAATTCCCCACTTTGTGAGCCTGTGATAAGACGTCTCCCAGTAGGAGTCCACTGTGACAGAAAGCAAGGGTCAGAATGCATTGAAAGGATAACACTTCAGTACATAATAATTCAGTGACATAACAATAAAAAATTTAAAAACAAAATATCAGTTTGCTTAAATTATTCCACCAACTAAAAACCATTTGACAAAAGAGAATGAAAACCAAACATTTACTTAATAGAAACCCAAAAAAGAAAAAGAAAAGAAAAAAAAAAGAATTCCATTATAAATCTAATCCATCTGAGTATCTAACTAAAACAGAGAATCTAGGCCCAATTTAATATATTATACAACCAATTTCTAAAGGTCGTCTGCATGATGATATTATCAAATCAACACACTAACAAGCATTAAGCCAAAAAAACCATTGTCTTTGGTTCCACCCCATCAAATCCCCATCCAACTGGTCAATTTCAAGGATAATCCCTTTCCTTTGTCTCCTCTCCTCACACTGCTACCTAACCACTCAATTTCAAATTAAAACTGTGACTCATCAAAATCTCACAAGGGAAAAGACGATTCCAATAACTTCCAAAGGCACACAGTGCAAGCATACATGCATCAAGACCCAGTATTAGATAAATCTTTTTTGGTCAGTGCCAAAAATAAGTTTGATTGCATGAATTTTAACAGTCTGATTGCTTATAGACCCATTTTTTTATTAGAAGTCTTATAGACCTTTGTCATTGGCCCACCACGTAATTGATCTGAGTCCAGAAAGCATGTGTCAAAAGTTAACTTGTTTGGATGAATTCTACCATCTAACTCACACTCTTCCAGATTTTTTGTTTCAACCATATAAACATGGGCTATGGATTGAATCCTAGCATCGACGGGCAATTAGAATTAAAAAATCCTGCAAATTAAGTGGCATCAGAATTAAAAATATATATTTCTTGCTTAGAAGGAGCAAAATATTTTAACTTGAACCTGCAAACAGGAACATAAATAATTACAAAATGCCACAACAAAATACCTCAAATGAACTAAACAGGATATGGATAACATCTCAAATAAGAGAAGAAAAATTAAGCAACATACATATTCAAGAACATCAAATTCCAATGAACTCACCAGAACTCGATTAATTGAACAACGATTTTTGTTTAAAGATGTATGAACAAACTTTGCAGCAAAACTTGTGGATGGATTATCTGAATAAGCAACTGCTGGCAACAACTGCACCAACAAAAACACAAAAGAAACATTTAAGGCAACACCAGAAAGAAAATCATACTGATGACAAACATTGCATTGCGAAACAAGTAATTAGCATATTGAGGTAAGATAATACGGTGGTGTTTGGTAAAACTTAACACTTAATGTTTAGTAACTTAAAATGATTTTAATTTAAATTATACTTAAGTTGTCAACCTAAAATTCACCATTTACCTCTTTTTTTTATTTTTGGAAGCGTTAAAGTTGGTTGGAAAAAAACATGACATGACTATCCTCACTGATATTAAGTTATGAGTTTATGAGAGAAACATGGAAGAAAGAAACATGAACTAGTAAGACAAATGACAATTAGGATTTAGAAAAAATTATCTATTTTAACTTATTACTTTTAAGTCATTTTTAACCTTAAGTTGCAATATTAAGTTATTTTATCAAATATATTGATTTGGTTAATGACATAAATTAATTTATTAAGCAATTAATTCGGTTTACCGAACACCCTTTTTCTGATAAACTGAAAGTTTGGTACTAGATTCTTTAGCTATAACTTTGTGAGAGTGACGACTTCAAGCTGTTGAAAGGGTCAGTTTGTCATTTGGCTCATAAACTTAGGCAAAGACAACTTAGATTTTATAATTCAGAATCATAGAAAGGAAGAGAGTTCAATTTTCAGAAACAAGTTAGCAGTCTCAAATTGAATTTTTCAACCCTTTCAGTGAAAATGTAATTACCCTGATTATTATGGAAAATTTTTGTGTTCAGAATTGGATTGTGATATCAAGCAGCCCCAAATCTTGAATTTCAATACATGAAAGTTCTGTTTTTTTTAGGCAGAAGATGCAAAAGATCCAGGAAATGAATCAATGCAGCTCAGATCATAAACAGAACACACAAGAAAACAATACATCATAAAAATTAAACTACTTCCGTCTTCGAATCAATGCAGCTCAGATCATAAACGGAACACATGAGAAAACAATACATCATAAAAATGAAACTACTTCCATCTTCCACCATGTCAACATCAGAAGCAAAGATGGAATATGCATAAAATGTATGAACTAACATCAATTGCTGCAGCTGGGGTAGGTTGCAATACTGTCCTGTCCCTTGAATCTCGTTGCCACATGCGAATCTGCAGAAAATATTAAACAAACACTACAAGTTATTCAAACTCCAATAGAAATTTTAAAAGAAAACAGGACAGGTGAAGACAAGCTTCAAACGAAACATGGATGCACCTGAAAATGAAAAGAGACCAAAGTAAGGACCAATGCATGATTTTCTTTCGATGGCAAAGAAATTAAATTGTAGGGGTCAAAAATATAGTAAGAAACTATACTAGTCAAATACTAGAGCTATGAGTTGTTTTTTGTATATTCCCTTGTGGTACTTTACTTTTTTTCTTATAAGTTCCCTTGTGGTACATTATCGTTGTATAGGTTTACTTAGTACTTTGGATGCTTCAGCATACCTTTTTATTAGTTTGTTGTATTTTGGGAGAATTCCTCAACCCTCTTTTGTATTTCTCTATCCTTAATTTAATACATTTGTTTGTTTCTAAATATATATATATATATATATATATATATATATATATATATATATATATATATATATATAATATATATGTATGTATGTACGTATATTGTAAGAAACTCAATAAGACAGGGAAAGAGTATCCATAAAACCTTGACTGATGAAAATACTACCACCAAAATCCATAAAAATTAAGGACTGATGAAACATGATCACCAAATAGAATAGACTTAATCAGACTGAATGAAAATCAATTTATTAATATATAGAATGTCAATGGTGATCATGGATTGTAGGATTGAGTTATTTAAAGATGTACCAATAGTTACCACTGCACCCCTGTTTATGAATCTCTTTGAGATAAATTTGCTCCAAAATCTGCATCTAAGCCATTGTGGAAGTGTCAATGCTCAATGGTCTCCTTCCAAGTGGCTCTTTAGTTATAATCATAAAAAAGCAAAAACAATAATAATTATACATATATATATATATATGCTTGTCTTAAAGCTGAATCAGAATTATTACCCGTAGCTTTTAATTTTTTTTCTTCTTTTTTTCTTTTTATCAGAAACAAGAGATGAATTAATTACATATAAACGAGTTCATGAGAAGGATGAGGAATCCTTCCCACAAAAATACAAACCTGATCTAAACACTAAAAACCTCCGCTATACAACGAGATTTTTTTTTTTTTCTTTTAGGATAGTAACTTTTTGAGATTCATAGGGTTTGCAAGAGAGGGGAAGAGCTTTTGGAAAGAGGTTGTAATAGGCAAGTTCAAGGTGGAGGTGGGCAATTAGTGCTCCAAGGAGGTGAGAGACCAGTCCAACTGGGAATTTGGTTAGAGGTTCTCCTTAAAGGGTCATTTCCAAGCTTTTTTAGCAAATCATCTGACTTCGATGCCTTTGTGGAGATCACATGGGATTTGGCTAGGTCTAAGCTAAAGGATCTCTTCCCTTTGCTGTTTAGAATTGCAACACATAATTCTGCAGTAATGGCTGATCTATGGGGGAGACAAGAAGGTGGCGGGGCTTGGGAGGTGCACTTTAGAAGATCCTTTCAAGATTGGGAGTTGGAGGAGGTGAATCGCTTTTTGGGTTACATTTCTGCAGTAAAGGTGCAAGAAGGGGAGGATTTCCTGGTTTGGAAAATTGAGAGGAAAGGAATATTTAAGGTAAAATCTTATTATAGGCCTTTGAAGGAAGACAACAGCCCTTTATTTCCAGCAAAGGAGGTTTGGGGTAAAATTTCAACTATAGATATGCCAATGAGGAGGGGTTGGTCTATGGTTAATAGATGCATTCTTTACAAAGAAAATGAGGAAACAGCGAACCACATCCTAATTCATTGTGGTAAGACAAGGGATCTTTGGACTTTGTTGTTTTCTTCTTTTGGGGTGGTGTGGGTGCTCCCGGAATCAGTGGGAAATCTGCTTCTTGAATGGAAAATTAAAGGCTTGGGGAAGAAAAGGAGTGTAGTTTGGAAAATGGCACCTATTTATCTGTTTTGGTGTATTTGGAGAGAGCAAAATCAAAGAATCTTCCAAGAGGAAGAGATGCCAGATATGAGCTTGAGGAAACTCTTTCTTCGGTCTCTTCTTGAGTGGTCTCAACAATTTCTGGACTTGGACTTGGACTATCTCTCTTTTCGGAATTTGTTGGGTGATCGAGTTGTTGTTTAACTATTCCTTCTTAGGCTTTCTCTTTCTTTTGTTGCCTTGATTTGGGCCTTCTTTGTATACAGCCTGTGTACGTAGGGAGCGCCCCCTATTTTTTGGCGTGTTTTAATCTAATTTTCTTCTTGGTCTATCAAAAAAAAATGACTGATATTTATAGGTTCCATGCTTTTATTTCAATCTCACAAGAGTGATAATTAGAGGCATTGGTGAAGGTTATGGGTATACTCTATGACAAGCAATACTCAGAAACAGAGAAGATACAAGCAGATGAAGACTTGGTAGGGATGAAAGATTCACTTTTAAGTCACTGTTTCTGGAATTAAGCAGAAGGGGCAGCAGAAAGTCCCCAGCTTACGAGGTATGGGTGCCAGTGGTTCCCTCCGGAGTGGAATTTTATGCATGGAGGTAGCTCAGGCAAGTCCTCACCATTAACCACTTGATGCAGCAAGGTTTCACATGATTTATTGGTGGTGCTTGCACAAAAAAAGTCAGCAGTCAACAAACCACGATCTTATCAACTGTTGGGAAGCTGGAGAACTTTGGACCTTACTGTCTTCACTTTTTCTGTTCAGTGGGTGCCTCCATTTTTTAAGGAAGACAATGCTAATGTTTGTTTCCATAGCGTTGGAAGAAACTAGCAGAGGGATCTGTCAGAAGGAAGAAAATCCAATCTTGTAGCTGAAGGATAACTTTCATTTGGACCTTTTCTTTTTCTGTAGACCAGAGGCTTCCCATGTAGATTTTATTTATTTATTTATTTATTTATTTATTTTTGTTTTTTGGGCAAAAGAATTTTGATTTTCTTTTCTCACTTAATCCATGATGTAGGGCTCTTCGTCTTTGCTGTTTTCTTTGGCATGTGACCGTCCAGATTTTTTTTTTTTTGATAGGTAAATAGATTTCATTAAGAGCCAAAGGCTAGAGAAAGGCATACATGGAGTATACCAAAGACAAAGAAGCAAAAAAACAAAGGGACAAAACAAACATGACCCTTACTTGGTGGCTAACCAGTCTACAAAATCTATCAAAGACAAAGTGTGTTCCTCTATATACACCCTAGCCCAATTCACAAAAGTGTACAAAAAAATGGATTTAATATCTTGATCATTCCTCTCCATATCATCGAATGCTCTCCTATTTCTTTCTCTCCAAATGGTCCACATCAAGCAGAGGGGGGCAGCTCTCCAAGCTTTCTTCCTTTTCTTGCCCACAAAGGAACCATGCCAACCTAGGAGGTGTTTTTTCACAGTGAAGTGCATCACCCATTGCACCCCAAACAGGGAGAAAATTAGGAGTCATAACATTTTGGCTTTCTCACAAAACAGTAGAAGGTGATCTGTGGTTTCCTCCTTATGTTTACACAAAAAGCATCTGTTGGGGATGCTTCAACCAATTCTCTTCAGACTGTCCAGATATTTCTCCTAGCTATCTATGAAAAAAGTTGATTTAAAGATTCCAGTATTTGATGCTTGCCCTCACTAGGAAACCAGAACAATGTCTTTACTTATTAATGGTGATCTGACTACAAATATTCAGGAATTCACAGGTCATTTATTTCAAATTTTCAGAATCAGTCACTTTTCCTTCTCTTTGCGACACATAAGAAATGATAAAGTAATAAAGAAAAAGAAGGGCCAAACCCCAAGCACAAACAACGTAAATTAAATTTATACAGAGGTAAAACAGTGCCATGCTTATAAGACAAAAACAAAAGAGCCACCACATGCAAAAAGAAAGAATTCAACAGAGCTGAGACTCATAAATATAAGGATGATACTACCACCCCTATACTCCCTGTGTGCGTGGGGTAGGCTGCAAAAACTTAGCCCTAGAGAAATAGAAAATATGAAAATCATCCCAATCATGATTTTCTTCCTCACCATCTTCCAATTGCTTTACAAATTCTCAATGCATTTTATTGTCTCATCCTTCAATGTAGCTACATTGTCACTCCTGCCAAGTATTTCCTTGTTATTGGATCCTTTGTATTCTTGGAAGGATTTCTCATCCTTTGCTTGTTTTCAAAATCCATATCAATGAATAGCTTCTTTCTAATTTTTTAGTTTTTTTAAAAAAAAAATGTTCTCAATGCATGCAAGTGCCTCCAATCACCTTCCCACATGCTTGCCAATACTGTAATAAATGAAACAACAGAGAGCATAAAGCTAAAATATGATGAAGTACCATCGATAGTAGCCTACAATATAATACAATACTAGCAATACTAGCCTATTAGATGAGCCTAGGACCACTCATGTGCCAGTTAAGTTGCCCCTGGTGTTTTAAAAGGATTTTATGCCTTGAGGAAGCATTAAGAAATAATGGTGAGACTTAAGTCTGTAGTTGAGGATTAAGCCTCACCCTACCAAGGCACACAACCTTGAGGCTTAAGCCTCAGATATGATGGCACGTTTATGAGTATTTGTTCTTCTTGGGCCTCCATATCCAATGGATTTTTAATGTTTTTAGGCTTTTTTTATTCTATTTTGTAAGTTTTGAGTCATGGGCTTAGATCTTGGGTAAATTTCTGGGTCTTAGATCAATTTCTTAGGTTGATTTCAAAAAAAGAAATAAATAAGAGGGGAAAAGGAAAGATATTTAGAAGGAGAAGAGAAGACTTCTTGGCTGTTGGCTGGGTCCTGGGTGCTGGGTTCTTACTTCCAGAGGAGGACTACTTTGCTGCAAGAGTCATCAGAATCACAGCTAGAATCGCAATGATGCCTCCTTATAGCCACCGCTTTGCTTAAAGCTTAAACCTATGATGCTGCAATTGGTGGTTGAAAAGAAACATGGGTGGAAATTGATATTGATAGAGAGGATGATAAAGCAATTAGACATAATAAAGATTCCTTACATGATCCCACTAGTGTTAATGATGGTGATGCTTAGGAGTGATGAGTAATTTCATCAAACCATGACTCATGAGACAGAGTTGCATTTTGGAAGAGGGAAAGATGAACTAAATTGGAAACTTTTATGAAAAACAATGAGTTTTCTTGAATTTAATCGTTTTCTTATTACTCTATTTTTATGTGAATTTAATTTTTTAAAGGTTTTTTCCTTTAATTGAGGCTTACACCCCATTCCGCCTCAAGACTTACACCTTGCCTCTATCAACTATAATAGCACTAACACTCCATTGCCTCAATAAGAAAAATATTATACAGAGTAATCCTGGACACAAGCTAATAACATCATCCCTAGCAACCACGGTCAATTGAGATATTATAGTAGTTTCATGTTTGATGATCACTGTTTCAAAACCTTTTCTAATCAGAAACAAACAATCCAACAACATGGGAGAATGACCCATCCTTCCGAAACATGGACCGTATCAAAACATAATGATGACAAAGGAATTCTTTTGTTTTTTTAATGGGCAAAATAAGGATTAAAAAAGGCACCTAAAAAGGGAGGCCAAACCATCTGCAGTGTGGCTAGCTACACAGGGTATCCAAGAGAAGGAACAACTCAAAGCTCTAGTCATGCCAATGGATTTGCACATCAAAGAGTCTAGCATGGTAGGTAATAGGAAAGCAGAATTAGCAAGATGGCAGGAGCATGTTTCACTTATGGACCAACAACAACACCCATGGGAAGTGCTTGGTGCAAACTAAAGATTCTGAAAAGGCAGAATGATGTAAAAGGAATAATCCACAGAAAGCCACATCAGTAGAGTTCAAAATGCATCTAGATAAAGTAGAATTGCAAGGTACAATTTATGTGCTACAGACAAACAAAGAATGAAAAAGAAAGAAAAATTCTGGTCCATTTTCTGTTTCATTTTCTTCCAACAACAATGAAGCCAATATCAAGTAAAGGGGCACTCCATGAACCTTACAGATGAAAGACATATCCAATATGAAATTGTAGGAATTTCAAGAAATATCTTGTTTCTTACCACAATATCAGAAAAAAAAATGATTGAATATATATTTGAAGAAAGACTAGTGACATAAGTCCAAAAGGATAGAAACAGTTACCTGCATGTATCGTACAACAGTGCTAGTATAATCAACTGCTCTTCTTTGGGCCAGCTTTCTCATTCTTTTTGCAGCAAAACTATCGGCATGAGCTGTACCAACCATTTATAAATGAAAGAAACATTAGCAAAACTTGACCAATCCAAAACAAGAAGGAAAAGTAATGGCAACTTAACCATTCTAAAACTTGCAAGCTTGAGTGCCGTAAAATTTAGTAGTTTGTAAGAAGCAAGAACAAAGACCACACTTGCTCAACTCCACAAGGATATGCACTTTGAAGCACAGTAAGTAATTCAGGATTCACAATAATTCAGCAGAGGACTGATTTCTGGAAATTATTATGAAAAATAAGACAAACACTTAGATGAAAATTATGGAAAATCTATGGAGAAAAACAGACAAATTCTGAAGTGAGTTTGGAAGTAGAAAAAGTGATGTAGTTTAAGTTCATAAAACCTGTCTTTTCATTCAATCGTTCAGAGTAACTTGGCCTATTACAAATTACTGAAGCCGACAATATATATTCCATCTTTTCTGGTTCGCTTTAAAAAAATCAAGAGGGAATAATTTGAAAATTTTTGTTTCCCCACGAAGAATATCAAAATGCCTAAGAAAACAAAAGCTACTTTGACTCATTGTCTAATACAACCACTAGGATAGCTCAGTCACAAATTTAGATTCGGAACTCACCTGCTGCAGAACAAATCTTGATTCAGGAGTCATTCAAGAAAATAAAACCAGGAAATTAAAAGTAATAAAAGAAATAGATATCCAGAGAAAGAGGGGGAAAATTAAGAAAGCAGTGTTCTCAGTCCATAATTATCCAAAATAATTCGGAATATCAGACACATCTGTCATTCATATTTTGTCAAAAATTCGAGTACAATTCAAAATTTTCTTTACACCGCGGAAAGTAGAGATAAAAATGGAACACCCAAAGTGCAATTTTTCTACCAATTTCCTCGACATTCTCAGCAAATCGAACAAAGAAAACAACAGAAACATGAACAATGTGAAAAACCATACCGTCATAAGGAGGAGCGGATGGATGGTGATACTCGGGGGCGAGATTGGTGGATGAAGCCGAGGGCTGGCGCATCATCGGCGGAGGAGGTGGCAGTTGCGATTGCGGTGGTTGTGGTTGAGACGGTGGTGGGGGCAGTGGGCCCCTGTGAAAGTCTCCGCCTTGCTGCTGCTGCTGCATCTGCTGTTGCTGGTGCATCTGCTGTTGCTGATGCATCTGCTGTTGCTGATGCATCTGCTGCTGCTGCTGCTGCTGCATCTGCTGTTGAGGATCACCGTACATCATTGTTTCCAAAAGAGGTCAAAGCAGCGAAGATGTAGATATGCAGAAGATCGAGGATGAGAAATCCAAAACCCTAACCCTAACCCCTAAGGAAAAAAAGTGGGAAAGAAAGCATCAGAGCATAAACCCTAATAGTGTGCAGTGTTTTTGCTGTCATAATCGATTACAATGAAAGTGGTAATAATTAAGAAATTGGACAACATAAAGATAAACGGTGCTTATTTTTTTATTTTCATAAAATTAAAAATAAAAACAAAATATTTTTAATTTTTCCAACACTTAAAATTTTTAATCTTTTTAAATATAAAAAAATTAAAAAATATTTCCTAAATCACTATCTAGCAAAATTTTTAAATTATTATTTTAATATATTTTTATTTATTTATAATTATATAAATTTTTAATTTTGTCATCCTCATAATTCTAGAAATCAAATTCGTAAAATATTAATAATTTAATATTTAAAAAATGATTTTTTTTCTCATTTGAATAATAAATTTTTTTATTATTATAAATTTATTTTTCACAATCATCTAAAATTTTAATTTTCTACTTATAATCATTTCAAATAAATTGTTTTACTCAAAATTTACCATGGAAAGTCTAACAAATCCCTAAAACATCAATAATTTAATATTTGAAAAAAAAAAATTGCTTCTAAATAATAAATTTGTTATTATTAGTGACACACTTCAGTTCCTGATTGTGCTGAAACTTAAGTGTTAAAAAATTTTAATGTTAAAATTACAAATTTGAAAATAATTTTCTTGATATTTTTGGGAAATTGTTTTTATTAATAATTTAATTTTATTTATCTCAAAATTTTCAACAATATCAATTAAGAAAGTTTTATTCACCAATTTCTTTTCTTTTATTTTTTCTAATTTATTTTCTTCAAATTTTTCAATAATAAATATAGTATTTTCTTTTTAGTATTATCTAATAACAAAATCAAGGAAAATAAATTAGAGTAAAAGATTGCAATAGAAAAATAAATAAAATATTATATAACATATATAGTTAAATAATGTATTACCTAACTTTAATAAAAAAATATTATTTTTTATGAATGAATTAATTAGAATTTATTTAAAATTAGTTTTTATAAATGAATTAAGTAGAGTTTATTTGAAATTTTAATTTTGTTATTATAGATAACTAAAAATGCATAACTTTGTTTTGAAAGAAATTAAATTTCAATATAAATCAATTAAAATTTAAATTTTTTTTAATATAATTTTCATAAATAAACTAAAATAGATTTTTTTTTTCTTTTGAATTTTAGTTTTGTTACATGAAACTATAAAAAATATTATTTTTTTATTCTACATAAATGAAACAATAATTTTTTAACAATAATTTATGTCCAAATATAAATATTAAAACTTTTCTAAATAGTTAATTATCTTCCATTAAAGAGAAACTAACATGAAACATTTATATACTCCATACAACTAAACTAGGGAACCTACAAAAATAAAGAAAGTAGAAAGAAATGGGAAACTACATGACAAGTTCTATCCAAACAATTGAGTATACAAAAGGGAACTCCTAACTAATTCCTAAAAGGACTAATTTTATCTCCATAAAGATTTAGATTCTTTAACACTCCCTTTTAAGTTGGTGCATGGATGTCAATCCTGCCTAATTTGGTGATCAAGCACTCAATGTTCACTCAAGGAAGTCCCTTTATGAAAGAAAGATTAGTCTTTCTTCTAACTTCTCCTTGATAAAATGTCAATCAACTTCAATGTGTTTTGTTTGATTATAATGAGTTGGACTCTGAGGAATGCTAATTGTTAATTTAATGACAAAATATAACAACATGGGATTCTCATTTTGTAGTTTCAATTCGTTCATCAACCTTTGCAACAACATGAGCTCACATGTCCCTTGTGTTAAAGATCTAAAATATACCTCAACACTACTTTCTGCAACAACAAATTTCTTCTTACTCATCCAAGTTACTAGGTTGCCCCATATAAATGTGCAATAACTTGACATTGATCTTCTATCACTAACAATATTGTGATAGAATCCTTAAAAGCACGATATGATGTAATAATGAAAGGATTATTCCAAATCTCTTTTGTCTATCCTATTTATGCATCATATATGTTGAGCATTTAAATTTGACATTTCTTATATTATACATGACTTGGGTACATTAAAAGTTGTAGAAAAGATCCAAGTCATAAGTTTCTTATAAGTAGATGATTTATTCACATCTAATTCATGGACTTAAGCAAGTCATTTAAGGTTATAGTGCAATACCTTCTAATTGAAGGGATGATTGATCTTGGTCATCCAGATGAGATTCATATGATGAGCATACAAGTGTGTATGGTTATACATTAAACTCTAAAGTGAGTCATGACATTGACTATTGAGTAGTCATGACATCACCAAGCTACTACACTTTATGGACTCTCAACCTGAGAGGGTATTGAGTTTGTGTTAAAGTTTTTAGTAGTTTTGACTTAAATGGTAAAACCTTAAGGTAGTCATATATTCCCTATGAATTAGATCATTATTAATGGAAGTTAATGAAAATATGTATTCTCAATATAGACATTATGATATTTCATGGGATTGAGACTGTATATCCCCTTAAGTGGTCCTAAGGACATGTGATTATGAAACTTGTGTCGTAGTAATTCCTTTTATGAAATTTAACATATGCTCTTTATAAGTTAGAGTATGTTAATTGATCAAATAATAGGAGGGTTTGTAACGCAAGGATTGAAAAGGTATTCTTGAGAGATTAAAAACAAATACCTTGTTAGATTATCAATACCAATTCTTGGAGAGTCTACATACAATTGATAGTAGGTCACAAACTCAAATTCTTGTGTATCGTTATAATATACATAGGATACTAGAGTGTAGTTGACTCTTTGTAGTGAGATGTTGAATCAACTTCAAAATTAGATTTTAAGGAAGCCAATACTTTTCTAGCTCATATTTCTTAATGGCGTGGTTTATGAGGGTTGCATGATTTTTGTTCATTTATGTATATAAGAACATTTTGCTAAATATGCAAGGTTGTATAAAAGTTTATGAATGATCTCTCTAGATTGAAATAATTTATTAATTAAACCCAATTGAGTTAATTAATAATTTAGAACTTCTTTTTGAGCTAGATTAAATGACTCCAGCCTAAGGTGGACTTAAGTCACTTAAGCCCATAGGAAGCCTCTAAATTCCTTTCTTACAAATTAGGGCTTTAGTTTTACTTCATGTTTACTTAGAGAGAGAGAACCCTAGCCTTTGTGAGATCTCCACCATCTCAGTGTTTGGATTTAAGAAGTCAATGAGTGAAAAACCTTGTGTTCATGATATCTTCTACGAATTGACACTTTCTTCATTGACTAGAATTGATTTGGGAATATTCAGGTATGATATCTAATATTTAGATTTAGGGTTATTGATGGTTTCTATTGTCATGTTTTCCACTATGCTTAAATCCAAAGAGCACTAGAGATAGTTTTGCATGTACCCTAACTATTCAAGGTTGAGAATAAAAGAGATCTAGGGATTCCCAACAACCAATATCAAAGCCCTAAGTTAGAATTTGAGTATGTTATAATTGTTCTAAGTTGTGCTAACTCTATTTTGTAGGGTTATTTCATTCATCCTATTGGTTCTAGGGGATGAATGCATGATGTTTTCTTTATTTCATGAATATGAATGGATTTGATGTGTAATATTTTGATTCTCTATCTTAGGTTGTAAGCTTTATGGTTTGAAACATAGGATTCTTATATTTCAATAGTCAAAATCAGTTATTGTTCATAGATGGATTGTAATCTCTATTTTGGAGGAGCCTAGGGTTTTCCATTCTTTATAAAAATCATATATTTATCCATTTATGGTGACCCAAGAGAAGAGATTGAAAGTTTGAAGCATTCATGGATGTTCATGGTGAGAAACCAACCTTCAAAGGTAAGTCTTTTGGTAGAAAAAAGGTTGGAAAAGCCGGAGGAAGGTTCTCATATTTGAAGATGTAATGACTACACTTGAGCAACCTTTCAATGCCCTTCCACTGCTCTTTCCAATATTCAAAGGCTAGAGCACTCTTCCAATGCCCCCTTTAGGCTTTAAGTAGCTTCCAATGTCCTTCCAACACTCTCGAAGGCTTGAGCGCTTTAAGTCACTTCAAGTGCTCCTTCTAGCCATTCAAATTTTGTTTACCAAAATCTTAATTTTCTTCCTAATTAATTTTGATTCTTAAGGATTACAAATATTTTCTTTAAAAATATTTTTGAGAATCCTTGAAGAATTAAATCTTTCTTAATGGGATAAAATGCTCACAAGTTTTTCATAAATTAGAAATTTCCTTATTACGCTAATGTTTTTAATTTGGAAAATAATTATTTTTAAAATTTTCATTAGAGATAATTTACCATTAAGAGACATTACCAAAAGGTTTGAAGAAAACTTAGTAATTTGATGGGATTTTTTTTTTTTTTTTTTTAACATTTCTAGGATCAAATATTTATGAAATTTTGAATTTTGTAATGAAGGAGAAATTATGAAAACAAACTTTAAGATTTAAGAGTAGAAATTTTATAATAATAAATTCATATTTAATTTTATACCAAATTAAATTTTAAAATAATAACAACTAAAATTTATTAAAATTTCAAAACATTTTGGTTGTTTGCAACATTAATGCTTCTATAATTATTTTAAAACATGCAACAATTTTACTATATTGCTCATATATTTTGACTAAGCAGCTTGTCTCCTTTTCCTCATGAGTATCAACCCATTTGACTGAATGAATCCCTTTTATAATTTTATTAAGAGTTTGTAATTGGGAATAAAATATTGGTTTTTAACTAGTTCGGGAAGAAAGTATTGGGTTTTGAATATAAGAGGATAAAGTGTAAAAGATGTTAAAGATTGAGAGGATAAAGTGTATTTAGCTCATTTAAGTTTAATAAAATATTATTGGTTTAATGACTTAATTTAAATTACTAGGTAAATTAAAGCTTTGTTTGTATTGATTTTTAAGAAGTTAAGACCTTTGAAAGAATTTTTATGTTAATTTAAGAAGTTAAGACCTTTGTAAGAAGTTAAGCCTGGTTAATTTAAGCCAATAACATTTTTTATGTTTGTATGACTAATTTTGTTTAAAGAGTATAAGGCTTAAAAAGAATTTAATACAAAAATTAGAAAAATGTTACTTTTTATAGAAGTTTTATTTTGGCTTTTACTAAAGTACTTTTTATATTTAATAAAACTTTTATAATATCAATATTATCCTTCAAAAATTTTAATATCGATTCTGTTTTACCTTCTAGCAAAAGCTAAAAATACAAAATTGTTTCAAATGTGTTAAGTATTGTTAATAGAATTACTTAATATTATACCCTAAGATTAAAAGTAAATTTGATGAATTAATTTACTGAGTCAAGTAATTTAACTTAAAATTATCTTAAATGATTAAATATTAAATATTACTAATCACAACCCTTTCCTTATTATGTTAAAAGAGTTGACTTAAAAATAGGTCATTATAGAAGTACAAAAAAAATATTATTTTAGATATTGTACGTTTTAGGTTACGACTTTAAAATATATCTATAAAATTAAAGAAGAGTTCATACTTACATAGTCTTTAAATTTTTCTTTCTCCTGAGAAAATTCTTAGAACTATATAAATATAAACTCCTCTTAATTTTGTATATGTATTTCAAAGTTGTTAGAGCTTATTTAGGTATAACGCGGATAATATTTATACGATTGAAAAATAATATTTTTGAATTATTTTTAATTATTTTCACTTATTTTTAAAAATATTTATACAAATATGAAAAATAATAAAAATAAAACACTATAAATAAAAGTTATTTTTAAAACATATTTAAAAATATAAAAAAAAAAGTTAAAAATATTTCAAATTCTCAATTCTACAAAACATTTAAGAATAATTTCTTAAAACAGTTTTACAAAAGTGTTTTTAAAAACACTTTCTAAATATAACCTTAAAATTCCAAGAAAGTATTAAAGAATGTAAAGATCTTTTAAGTTAAAACTTACTAGTAAGAGGATTAAGGAAGCGTTGCAATCCATTGGATTAGCTCTTGTTATTAGATGTCATAGATGTAAATGAAGAGATTGATTGCCAGGTCTCTGGCTTTGTCCATGAATAATGAGGCGTCTTGTCTTTGGAGTCGAGAAGAACGTGGCTCGATTCTTGGTACCAAGCCGACAGTGCATATATGGCTTTCATGACAGGACGGAGATGTTTTGGATCATTTGATTAGATGCCTTGCAAGAATGCATTATTGATACCTTGGGACGAACTATTTTGTAGACTATAAGAGGAATAATGAATTGGGTATTCTTGGGTTTCATCATTAGATTGATTGATTGTGGCTTGAAAATTCAGCCTAATTGATGATGGAAGCCTTTGGCAATAAGGCACTCTTTATACCTTTCAATGCTACTATCAATGACATGTTAAGTGGCTACAATAAGAGCCCGCTTGGCAGCACTTCCGCTAGAAGTATTTTTTATTGGAAGTGTTATATTTTATAACACTTCTGTCAAAAATACTTTTATGAGAATATGAAAAAGTAATTTTAATAGTGTTTTTAACTATATGTTGCATAAGTTCAAAAACGTTTTTAATATTAATAAATTATTAAAAAGGATGCTCATTACAAATATATATATATATATATATATATATATATTATAATAAATAAAAGACTTTTATTACAAAAAATATATAAACATTCATATTGTTAGAAAAAAAAACTTTAAAAATTATTTTTATGATTATGAAAATAGAAACAATGTAGAGTACACAAGAAATTAAAAATTGATGTCTCCGGTTATTGGTGAAAAATTTTCAAAAATTTTTGAAGAGAGTGAAAAGGAAAGAAGGGTAGCGGAAACACTCTTAGTATTTTAGAAATATTTGAAAATTTTTTAAGTGTTTTTTTTTTTTAAACACCTCTCAAGTGTTTCCCTAAAAAACACTTCAAGTATTTTTCTAAATTTTTTAAAATATTATCAAATACCTATTTTTTAGGTTAAAAATATTTTTAAATGTTTTTAAGGATAGAAACATTTTTAAAAAGCATTAACAAATGAGGTCTAAGTTCCCAATTCCCAATTTTTTAGTAAGACATCAAATTTTGTATTCATTTTCAAGGCTTGAAAGAGGTTCAAATATTCTTAAGGGTAGTTGTCATGATTACACCACTTTTAAATTAGGGTCGATTTCAATTATCTCTTATATTTGACTAAATACATCTAGTCTTTATAGGTTAAAAATTTTATCAATTTTTTTTATTTAATTTTGAACAAGAGAGAAAATGAGTGAAAATAACAACTGAAAAGAATATGAAAGATATTTGATAAAATTTCTAATCAATAGTGACTAGGCTTATTTTAGCCAAAATATCAGGAGAAGTAATGAAATTAGCCTTTTTAAACTATCGCTCTCTTAGAGTTTGTTTCATCGTGCTTTTGGAGAAAAGACTTTTAATATAAAAAGTATTTTTGAAGAAAAATAAAAAGTTTGATAGAATTTAGAAAGCACTTTTAAAAAATTTTAAAAATATTTATGGTGTTTTGTGGAAAAGCACTTGATAAGTGATCTTTTTAAAAATATTTTTAAAGAAAATAGTACCATTAAAAACATTTAAAATAAAAATATTGTCAAACTAATTCTTAGAGTTTATTTTATGGTGGTCTTAAGAACACTTCTAGTATAAAATATCGCTCGGGAAGAAAAATTAAGTGTTTGGAAAAATTTAGAAAACATTTAAAAAAAATCACCTGTAATGGTTTTTAAGAAAAAAAACGCTTGATGATTGATTCTCCTAAAAATACTTTTAGAGGAGACTTCCATTAAAAACATTTAAAATAAAAAATACTATCAAATGCATTATTAGTCTCTAAGAGCCTATTTGAGAATTGTTTTTTAAAATAATTTTTTATTTTTCAGAACAAAAATACAGAAAATACGGTTTGACAATAAAAAAAAATTATTTTTTTATTTCTCTTCTTAAAAACAAAAATCAAGATGTTTTCAAATAACATTTTTAATTATTTTTTATTGTTTTAAAAAATAATTATTCAAATATATAGAATGATTAAAAATAAAATATTAGATATAAAAAATATTTTTAAACATATTTTAAAATATTAAAAATAGGTTAAAAACATTTTAATTTTTCAAACAAACTTTTATTATACAAAAATCAGATAATAGTCTTAAAAAATTGTTATCAAACACTATTTTTCGAAATTGTTTTTGAAAACAATTAGCAAACATCCCCTGCCATTTTTATTTGTTCTGTTTCTAGTGGACTTTTTTAAAGAAAATCATTTCACGTTTGAACATGAGCTTAAAAAAGTGTTTCAACTGTGTTTCTGCGAATATTAAGGAAAAGGGTGTGAAAAGAGGCTAACTGCCACACATTTGGTTCCTCTCATGATACGGGAGAGATGATCTTTGAGCTGCAAGACTCTGATTCTGAATCCATCATCATTGGGTTTGGCAAGTTTGTTCCAAACTTCTTAAGAGGGGGTAGTTGTAGAGATTAAAGTCTTGATTAATTGAAATAACAGTTCTGCTTGGAGTGCTGTCAGACACCTCTTCCCACATGATCAATAAAGATAGAAGAAAGAGAAATGAGAAAGAAGGCTAGTGCTCTGATACCATATGAAGCTGATAATTGGAGCTAGCAAAGACACCTCAATTAATTACTCTATATATGCTACAAATTTATACTTCACTTACAGAGGATTTGTACAAGGCAAAATCTGAGATTGGGAGTCAAGAGTGTTTACTCGTTGTCCTTTGACAGTTATTCAAACAAATCCACTCCAATCAAAAACCCAATCTCCCAAAACATTCATACAAGTAGTAGAAACAAACCTCAAATTTGAATGGGCAGTGCCATGATCAATAGTAAGGCATGTAGAAGGGTTGGGTTCTGAGAGAACTGGCCACCTCAGTGGCTACAATCATGCATGAAGAAACCCAGAATGTGAGAGCCATCCAGACCACACTGGACACCCAGAAACTCATTCTAAATGGCATCACCATCATTCAGAAGCCCGCTTGATGAGAAGAAGCCTCTGTGGGTGGAGAAGAGGACTAGGACAAGAGACAAAGCCAAATCCGAGGAGCCTTTTGAGGATCAGTCAGCTAATCAACCTTCTGGTGAACAAATCCAGATATTGAAAGGAGTAGAACCCAGTGGCAGAGACCGATTTCTAGGAAAACCCATTTGAAGATCTGCATATAGGTGAAGAAAATGATGGGTTCGAAGACTATAACTAGTATTTGTTACCAGCTTTCGAAAAAATCCCAAGTCTTCCCAACTGCTCATCAACTACTTTTAGTGAAAAGATGGGCAAATAGAGAAAGGATTTAAATAATGGAGACATGCCCTCCAATACACAAAATGATAACAAGAGAAGAGTGTAAGGTTGGCAATCCACCTGATCGGAAGAGACACGAAGGCCTCTATTATTGGACGAAACGTCATTAACAACACTTCACATTCAATATTCTTTTGTGTTTGTATTTTTGTAAACTTGGCCCCAGGAATCAAGTGGGAGAGTTGGGACCGGCCATGTGGCCGGTCCTTATCACTAATCCCATAACCTTTAAAATAAGTCCAAGAGCAGCCTGATCAGCAGCACTGAAAAGTAGAAAAAATTCCTTGTAGGGGCTCCACTTGATTAATCTACTAAATCGAATGCCCAACTTTAAATCCTTATCTAGTGTACCATAAAATTTGGTTTGTTAAAGATATTGACAAATATATATATATATATATATATATATATATAAAGCCTTAGTTATAAAAAAAAAAGTAAGATAAAAGTAAAAATAAATAGAAACAAGATATAGACTCAAATATAAAATAATGAAATCCGAAATGTATATATGACATGGTATGATTGATGATACCTTTTGGTATATCATTAAAATACATTTGAGATGGGAAAAGGAAAATAAAATATTTTTTGAGTTAGTATTTTTAATATATAATAGGAATATAGACTTAAATATGAAGTAAAGGAAATTTGAATATAAAGTAACGAAAATCGAATTATATATATGACATAATTTGATTGATGGACCTTAAGATACATTTGAGATGGGAAAAGAAAAGAAAATATTTTTTAAGTTGATTTTTTTAATATATATTTGGAATATTTATATTATGTGTCTTTCTTTTAAAGAAAAATAAATTGATAAGAAGGATCCTTCTTGTCATCATTCACATGGGACTCACATGGAATGACATGAAAATTTTTGTGTAAGGGTGTGTGTTGTCCTTGTTACTAATTTATTTTATTTTTTAATAATTCAATAAGATCGACACAATGGGATAAAAGATGTGCAAGGAAAAAGAATAAATTTTTTCCAAAAAAAAAATGAAATATAAAAAGCCATTAGACTCAAGGAAGATGACAAAATTTATAAATATGATTTGGACAACCCCACTTGAAAATATCCCTTAAAAACAATAATTTTTGGAACATTCTCAAAGGATGTTTGATATTAAATTTGTGTACCCAAACCCAAAATCTAAAATACCATCTAATTACTCTAATACATTCAATAAGTAAATTAATTTTTCAATTTACCACAAAATATCATAATGTAAAAAAAATGGTAATAGAAGATATTATTATAAGAAAATGAAGTGGGCATTTATAATGGTAGATATTAGTTATAATGTAATAGAGTGGATATTGTAATTAAGAATTTGAAATTGACTTTTTACCTAACCTTTTGGATTCATTCAAAGTCATTTATCTCATGGATAACCTTAGTTGAGTTGGTTAATATCCAATGAATGTTGTCGGTGTGGTTTTTTTTTTTTTTTTTTTTTTTTTCAAATTTTATTATTTATTTATTTAATGATTAATTAAATATTTGAGTTTTTAGGAGAAGTTGTTGCTCCACATTTATGATCATTATTATAAATAGTACAAGCTTAAAGAGAGAAATATTATTTATCATAATTTAAGGAAAATTTTCATGAATATATTATGATTTTTTTCCCTTTTAATCATGAGATAATTAAGAGTGTTTTTAAGAGAATTAATCATAAAGTGTTTATCAAGAAAACTCTATAAATAATTTTTTAATATTATAAGTAATTTTTAAAAATCTAAATTTTGTAAAATATTTATATTTTTAGAAAACATCTTTTAAGTAAAAAGTGCTTTATATACCAAATGTACTTTAGGAGTGAAACTATAACTATGAATCTAAAAATTGAAATTTTGGTAAAATAAAGAAAAAAGGTTTAATAAATAGAGAAAATGCTAATGAAATTGTGGTAAAATTTACTAAAAGTTAAAATTTAGAAAGAAAAAAAAAGTCTAATTTAAAAAATAATACAACTTTTCTTAGGAATTGTAGTTACTCAAATTTGTTAATAGTTATTATTATTATTATTATTAATATTAAGGAATAGAAAATGACACACCTCATTTTTTCACTTTTTGTGGTCCTTGTAGAAAACAAAAGCTAGAAGCTTACATACAAAACCAAGTTGTATTCAACTCTTCATAATAAATGCCCAATTTCTCACTTCTTATAATACTCTTGTCAAATATTTTTTCACATGTACTTCTTTTCTCCTTCTTGGGATGGTGTGGGCCATTCTACATCCCCACCCATCTTGATCCTCACTTTAGATAGCCATATATTTATCTTCATAATAAATTTATATTTTTAGATATTTTATCTAAACCTTTTTCCTCTTTCCATTATGATAGAGACCTTATTGAGCTACCAACGACTAACAAGTAAATATCTTCCCCTAGAAGAAAGCTAAATATCTTCTTCTAGAAGAAAGCTGTGGGACCATGGTAGAGTGGGGTAAGTATTTGAAAAAAACCCTCTCATTACTATCTCTGGCTTAAATAGTTAAATGATTGACAATTCCCTACCTTCAATAGTTTAATAATTGACAAAAAAAAAAAAAAAAACTAAACTAATAGATAACTTATGTTTATTTGCATCTAATGTTATTATATTAGTAGAATCAAGACTTTGATCAGCTGATATCTATTTATCTATTTGAATATAAAACTATTATATTTATTAAATTAGATTTTTGTCATTTCATTTGAAAACTAAATAGTGTCTACAAAGGAAATTTGAAGTCTCTTAACTACCGTCATTTAGGTGACTTATCCCAAACTTAAGAGCAACATTATTGTATCCCAACAACCCCTCTTCTAACATAATTCTGTTGTAGTTCAAACTCATGACTCTTAGGTTTATACCGATTATGAAATATTGGACTAATAATATTATTTTTTAGAGTTAATGTGGAATTAAATTAATTAAGTTTTGTTTTTAACCATAAAGTAATTCTTTCTTTAAGGGTTAATTTGACTCGTCTCTCTCGAAAGTTTAACTAAATACAAGTAGTGTCCATTGGTTTAAAAATTTGATAAATACCTCTTTTATTTTGAGTTAGAGAGAAGGTGAATTAAAATATTAAATAAGAAAGATAAGGGAGACATTTGATGAAATTTTAAACCAATGAGAGCTATATGTATTTAGCCAAAACCCAAGGGGAGGTCAATGAAATTAACCGTTTCTTTAATTATTAATCATTGTTGATAATTTTGCTTCATTTAATTACTTGAAAGTCTGTCTTAATATTCCCTAACAATAAAATGTCAGCATCCAACCAACTATTGGTACACCTATACAAGGAGTTGGGAATCAAATATCAATAGAAAATAATACACCCCACTACCTAGATGGCTGGTTATGATAAAAAGCCATACATTGCTTGGCCTGTTTGAATAATATAAGAGATGGACAGCCAACCAACCAACACCACAGGGCCCATATAATACCAATCATGGATCTGAACATTATCAATTGGGTCGTGACATGACAACTTTAGAACCTTTCCGTAAAATTATATAATTTTTTTTTAAAAAAAGTAAATTATAAAAATTATCTTTGTATTTTTACCCATATTTTCATGTGGTCTTTGGACTTTTTAAGTAATGTCAACTTTCAATAATTATACTAAGATTTTTCAAAAAAAAAAAGGGATATATAACTCATGTGACAAGTACCTAAATAAATTGGTTATACCAAAAAAAAAAAAAATCATATATATATATATATATATATATATGGTTCTTATATGAGTTTTTTCATTAAATTCTAGCAATTTTTTTTAATAAAATAACTTATTGATATTTGGCAATAGTTTAGGAGTGTCATTACTTCAAAAGAGAGAGAGAGAGAGCTAAATTGAGATAAATGTGAAAGTAAAAGGGGTGATTTTTGTAATTTAAAAGAAAAAAGTTAAGGGTATGATATTTCGGCATAGTTTAGGAGTGATTACTAAAAAAAAAGGAGCTAAATTGATATAAATATGAAAGTACGAGGAGTAATTTTCATAATTTAAAAGAAAATTTTAAGATCCTATTTGGTTACTGTTTTAAAAATTAATTCTATAAAATAGTTTTTGAAAATATTTTTTAAAAACTGTCTTATAATATTTTGAAAAATAATATTTTTAAAAATAATTTTAATGTCTAGTGTTTTATTTTTAATCATTTTACATGTTTGTATATATATATTTTAAAATAAGTGAAAACAATTAAAAGATCTTCTTTAAAAAAACTTTATATTTTTATTATTAAATGTGTTTTTCTATATTTTTTTTATTAATAGAAAACTATTTGAGAAAACTATTGCTAAATATGTTTTAAGGGTTTGTTTCACTTTTTAAAAGTAGTTATTAAAAAACTATTTTTAAAAATAGATATCAATTGGTTTTAAAAACAAAAATTTATTTAAAAATTTAAATATGAAAAATAGTTTTATTGGCTTACTCTTCCAAAAATTAGAATACAAGAGTTTTTACAACATCACCATATGTTCAATTCTTTCTCAAAATATTGTACACAAAAAAAAAACATTTCTCAAAATTATTTTTAAAATAAGTTTTTCTCAAAAGAAATTTTTTTTTTTTAAAAAAAAAAAAAACTATTTGCCCTAATGTCAAACATATTTCTTAGGTTAGAAAAATACATTGTTTTAAAAAAATAGAAAACTATTTTTTAACAATGCTTTTCAAACATATCCTAATGATTTGTGCTTTGTTTTCTAAAATTTCTGATTCCCCACCTCATATTATAGCTCCAATAATAGAGTCAAGCCCATAAATTCAAAGCATTGAATATTTAAAGTCATTGTCCATTGGAGCAACAGAAAAAAAAAAAGCCCACTGGACAATAACTTGTGAAATTGATTTTGGATGAAGAGAGCAAGAGATATGGTTGGTCAAAAACAAAATAAAATAAAAATAAAAATAGAAACATGAAAAAAAATAAAAAATAAAAAATAAAAAACAATAATATTCCTTTTGAGGGTTTTAGTCTTGGGTCCCATTTTGAAAAGCTTCTTGCTTTTACTTGTAGAAAATTGAAGTAGAAGTACAAATAAAAATTATAATTTGAAAAATAATATTAATATTATAAAATTTTCATTATCAGGTCCATGTTCAAATCCTGCCATTGGTTAAATATCTTGATTTACTCAATACTAGTTGTTGATGTGAACAACACCTTGAGGTTCGAGTCCCCATTAAAAGTCCTAATAGCTTGGTACTCAATTATAAAATTAAAAAAAAAATCATTAAATAAAATAAAACTTTTATATAAGAAATAATTTTTAAAATTTTATATTAAATTTAAGATATAAATATTTTAAATAAAATTAATCAAGTATGTACATAAACTTTTATTTAACTTAACAACTTTTACTTCTCAAAACTTAATCGAAACAAAGACTAAATCATCGAATCATTAAAATTTATCTTTGAATATTCAATGTTTCATAAATGTAAGCAATGATTTAATATAAATTTGTTGGACCCCCTTACCTTACTATATAAGTCAAAATAATCATAAAAAATTGAATTGAAAAGTGATTAAAAAAAAAAAACTTGGAATTGTATATTCCCCATAACCGTAGTTCATGGCCCAAGTGGACATTTTTCAATTTTATTTTTTTAAAAATACAATCTTAAAAAAAAAAATGATTTTAGAGGGGAAATGAGAAAGCATATAATTCTACCAAAGATAAATTATTTGATTATAATTGAATTGGTTTTTGACTTACATGAAAAATATTATAGAATTGATGTGACAATTTTTTGTTTTTTTATTCTCAATAAAAAACCAAAATATATATATATGCAAAAAATTATATATGGATATCAAATATGAAAATATTGATAATTACGGATATATTGGTACTTCGATTTTACGGATATATTGGTGGATATTTTGAAAAAAATTATATTGATAGATATAAAATTAATGGAAATATAAGAAAAACCTCATAAAAATATAATAAACATTTTAAAATTATTTTATTGAAGAATTTAATATATGCATGATATGATTTATTATATTTAATAATAATATTATATGTATGGATTAAAAATATGTATTTTATAAGTGTACGTTTATTATTTAATTATATTAAATATTATTTCATAATAATATTGTGATATTTAATTATAATATGTCTAATTTAAAAATATGTTTAATATTAAAATTATGATCTATTTAATTTAATTATATTAAATAATATAAAATAAATGATAATATATGTATAATTTTTTAATATTTAATTAATCTATTAATGATATTTAAAACAAAGAAAAAAATTATGATGATAATTTTCATATTTTTGATAATCAATTAAATGAGAAATTTTCATTTAATTATAAAATAATTATAATTAATTAATTCTCTAAAATATTCTTTTAATATTTGTTTATATCTTGACTTTTAATATACATATGTTTGGTACACTAATGTTTACAAAGGGCATAGTTGCCCTAGTGGTAGACATATGTTGTAGTATGAGGTTCGAGTCTCTTTATTTGCAAACAATTGGAAGGTATTTTTTGAGTTGCAAAAAATTAAAGGTAGCTCGCTTTGACTGGGGTCCACTCACTTTGATTGGGGGAGGGAGCTTGGAGCAGGGGGTGCAAAAAATTAAAGGCAGGGGTAAGCTTTGATCGAATGAGGGAGACTGGAGTGCATTGGGAAAATCAACAATTTATCGCTTCCAACTGATATATTGATGATTTTTTTAACGATATTTACCGAATTTTCTCTTCTCCAATATATCACTATGATATATAGTGTCAAAGCCTTCCGATACAAGATATATCGACGATATATTGTTGATATTTTTGTCCCTGATGAATATCACAATTTCATATATTAAATTCTTTAGATATCAATTTAACCTTTACAATTGTAAGAATTTTATTGATGAGAATTTCTTTCTCTCAATTCTTCTCTTTACTTTCTTTGCTTTTATGACACATTATCAACACAATGCTTTGGCTGAAAAAGAAAGAAATTCATGAAACACTTAATCATATTTAGGAAGGTATAGAGTCTTACTTTTTTTTTTTTTTCAAATATTCTTATTTTAAAAGATATATGAAAAGTGATATCTTATTTTTATTATTATAATTTCTATTTATATCTCATAACTAGAAGTATGAAGACAATTTTTATTGACAATTATCTCATAGTAAAAACCTATGTAGATAATCTCTAATGTTGTATGATAAGAAGTTATGCAAAACAAAATTATTAATAAACAATTTGTAACAAGATACTATATAAACAATTTCTAATTTGTTTATATAGCAATTACTTATACATAACAAAGTTGTCAACCAATAATTCTATAACTAGAAATTATGTTGATAATTTTTAATTTTATAATATAACAAGAAGTTATACAGAGCAAAGTTGTCAATTAATAATTTTATAGCCAAAAGTTATACAAAGAATATTTTATAACTTAAATTATGCAAAATTTTCATTTTATTATTGATAAGAAATGTGCAACTGAGAAATCAATTAACAAAAACATAATGGGCCTGGTCTCACATGATAATTCAAATTTAAGTTGATTAGTTTGTTTCCTTATTTTTACTCATTATGTTTTCTCATTCTATTTTCTTGTATCTTGTGATCGACATATATTAACAGATGATTAGAATACTTCTATTAGCCTTCCCTGATCCAAAGGGAGAGCTGATTTTCATTCATATCTCAAACTATTTTACGGTATCAGAGCTATTTTACTCAATCCTCATAAATGGTCGCCACGATAGATTTGCCCTCATCAGAAACAACAATTCCTTCTGATCAAAACTTTCAACCACATTCAACCAACAGTGAGTCTCAATTACCTCATTCAACCCCATAAATCTCTTCTAATGTTGCCTTCCCAATAAATTTTCAATCCACTCATCCTATGCAAACATGGCCCAAGTCTGGCATTCTCAAACATAGAGTTTTTCTTGCTTTAGCTTCTAGAACCTACATCCTATTGGTTAGTCATGTCCGTTCTAGAGTAGAAAACAACTATGGTACATGAGTACAATGCACTCATTCAGAATGATACTTAGTCCCTAGTTCCATTCCCTTCTAACCATAACATTATAGTCTCTAAGTGGATTTTCAGGATAAAAAAAATGTCGATGGAAGTGTTCAAAGACATAAAGCTCACCTAGTTGCTCAAAGGTATACTCAACAACCTGGTTTTGATTTCGATGACACATTCAGTTTGGTTGTTAAGGCAACCACTATTTGCTTGATTCTAGCATTGGTCGTTGATTTCAAATGGACTCTACGTCAAGTTGACATTAATAATGCTTTTCTTCATGGTGAATTGTCTGAAGAGGTTTACATGCAACAACCCCTTGGTTTTGAGGACTCCGTTTATCCTAGTGATTACTACTAAAAAACCACACATTTTAGATACTAATTCTCATGAGTTCCATACCTTTTGAGTAGTAATTATGCCTAATATGCCCAAGTAATACATTGCTACCCTTGCAAGAGATACTAATGGATTTTTGTGAAGTTTTGGAGATATTTTAAGGTGATTTTTGAAGCATTTAGTGACAAAAGAGAAATGGAATGGAGGATGGTACACAATGTGGATGATGAAGAAGAGGCAATGCACTTGGACCAAGCTTTGGAGTTGAATTGAAGGTAGTGGAAGTAGAGTCAAAAGAAAGAAATGAAAGAAATGACAAAAAGAAGTTGAAAAACCATGTTTTTCAATTTCGCATGAACATGCGAAAAATTAGCACAGATGTGCGAAATGGACAGGGGGGATTTTGGCTATAGCTCAAAGGGGAGAAGTGAAAATTGATTTCGCATGACCATGCAAAAATTTCGCACAATCATGCGAAATACTCTAGGAAGACAAAAATGGTGCTGATGAACTTTCCACTTCGCACAATCGTGCGAAATTGTTGGAGCTTGTGCAAAATTATATTTTTTTTTCAAATTTCTTGGTGAAGAAGCCTTCGGAAGACCTCTTAGATGATGCCAAGCGGCCACTTAACCTTGGCTTATAAATAGAAACTTGATTTACTCATTTAAAAACTTTTGATACATTTTCTAATTGTAGAATTTTCCAGATTTTCTCTCTATAGAATTTTCTACTTTCCTTCATTTTCTCTTATTTTCTCACTAGCCAAACATGCCTTGTGAGATCAAATCTCCAAGCATGAGTGGCTAAATCTTTTTTTTTTTTTCTCGGAGGAGGGAGGATCTAGAGGCAAGATCTATGGTGAATTAGAGAAATGAGCTTGAATTGCAAAGGTAATTTGATCCAATTGATCGATTAATTGAAATTTGAGGATTTTTCTCTTCAAATTGTCTTGGATGATTACTACAATGCAAGCTAGGTAGATTTATCAAATTCTTAATACTAGATTTGATGAGATTGAATAGTTGCATTGTGTGAATCATTGAAAGATAATTTAAGATGAATTGAATATATGATTTGAATTGATATCTTGGAATAGATGACCTATTTTGAAGAGAAATTAGATCTAGACCTAAAGCTAAATAAAAAATCGGTTTAGATGAAAATTTAGGTTTTCAATCTAACTTGATGAAAATTAGCTCTCAACATCTATTCACCATGGAAATTACTTTCTAGAAAATCCTAACTCCAAGAATTTCATTTTCTATTAATTTTCTTCTATTTTACATTTCATTTTTCTCTTAATTTGGAATCATTATCATTTCAAATTTTTTTATCATGAATTGTCAAATCATTTTCACTTGATCTCAATCATTTCTTCTCCTCTCATTCAAGCTTTGATTACCAAGAATAATCCATCATTGTGGACAATACCTAAAAACCACTATACTACAGTAGTTTGTGCTAAAACCATTTTTTGATCGGGTACAAATTGCTATAGAATAGTGAATTAGGTTATAAATTTTATTTTGATCCAATAAATGACAAAAATCCGAGCGATAAAAAATGGTGTCGTTGCTGGGGATGGTGCCAAGGTGATTGAGACATTTTTTTTTTGGTGAGGATTAAACCTTGTGATCCACATCACAAGATTGGTGAAGTTCTCTTTACTGATTCTCCACTTTCATCATTTTTTTTTCCAAAATTCATTTTTTTACTTTTTTTTTTCTCTTTTGTTCTTTTTGTTGTGTTTTGGTTTGTCTTTGTTTGTTGTGCAGGTGAACCCATGCTCCATTGGAAACGAAATTCTAAGGGAAGATTGGAAAGAACTAATTCATCTACTCAAGTGCTAAATATTGGAATTGCTACAAATATAATGGAACCTCAAGGTGAAGATCAACTAAGTCAACATGGTCTTAATGAAGAAAATTTCCATTTGTATCGATCTATGAGGGACCATATGTATCCACCAAGAATGAGTGCACCATCATGCATTGTTCATCCTAGTGAGAAAATGATCATTCGTTCTTATTTGGTGCCACTTCTTCCTCAATTTTATGGAATGGAGAATGAGAATCCTTACATTCACATAAAGGATTTTGAAGAAGTATGTCATACTTTTCAAAAAGGGATTGCATCAATTGATCTTATGAGACTTAAATTGTTCTCTTTTACTCTCAAGAACAAGGCAAAAGTATGGTTGAATTCTTTGAGACCTTGAAGTATCCGCTCATGGCCAGAATTACAAGCTGAATTTTTAAAGAAATTTTTTCCAGCTCATCGTACTAGGGGATTGAAGAGGCAAATTTCCAATTTTGTGGCCATGGAGAATGAAAAATTTTATGCTTGTTGGGAGAGATATATGGAGGATGTCAATGCTTGTCCTCATCATGGTTTTGACACTTGGATGTTGGTAAGCTACTTTTATGAAGGTATGTCACCGGCTATGAAACAATTGCTAGAAACCATGTGTGGAAGAGACTTTATGAGCAAAAGTCCTGCTGAAGCTTTGGATTTTCTAAACTATGTGGCTGAAATATCTAGATCATGGGATGAACCTCATGGAAAAGACTCCAGCAAAGTCAAACTCCAAAATAATTCTAAAGGAGGAATGTACACTTTGAATGAGGATGTAGATGTGCAAGCAAAAATGACAACTCTATCAAGGAGATTGGAAGAACTTGAAGCAAGAGGAGCTCATGAAATCAAAGTGGTTAATGATGTTCCAATGCAAATTGCTCAATGCTCTATATGTTAATCCGGTGAACATCTAGTGAGTGAATGCCCTATCATACCAGCTGTTAGAGAAATGTTTACAGAGCAAGCTAATGTTGTTGGATTTGTTAAACACTCCAACAATTCTCCATTTTCAAATACCTTTAATCCGGGGTGAAGGAATCATCCAAATCTATCTTGGAAGAGTGGACAAGGACAATTTTCTTCTAACATGCAAACTTCTCAACCTCAAGCTTCACCAGTAGAACAAGCTATAGTGAATTTGAGTAAAGTGATGGGTGACTTCATTGGAGATCAATAGAGTATCAATACTCAATTAAATCAAAGGATAGATCATGTGGAGACATCTTTCAATTAGAAATTTGTTAGCTTGCAAACTAATCTCACACAAAAATTTGATAATATGCAGCTTGCTATTTCTAAACTCACAAGAATGCATACGGTGCAAGAAAAAGGAAAATTCCCTTCACAACCCCAACAAAATCCAAGGGGAGCTCATGAAATCGGAGAAAAAAATGAAAATTATGCTAAGGTAGATGAAGAGAAGGCAATCATTACCTTAAGAGGTGGTAAGCAAGTTGATCAACCTATGCCAAAACCAAAAGAGAATAAAGGAGGGGAACAAGAAGAAAATGTGAAAGAACAAGAAAAAGAGAAAGAGGTGAATGAAGATGATAGACCAAAACAAGATGAGATTGTTAATGAAGAGGTTAAGAAGGAAGACAAGTTCTTATCTCCACCTTTTCCAAAAGCTCTTCAATCAAGGAAGATGGTAAATAATGCAACTGAGATTTTTGAAGTTCTCAAGCAAGTAAAAGTTAACATACCACTCCTAGACATGATCATGCAAGTTCCTCTCTATGCCAAGTTCCTTAAAGATTTATGTACAATGAAGAGGGAGTTGAACATCAACAAGAAAGCTTTCTTAACTAAACAAGTTAGTGCAATCATCCAATGTAAGACTCTAATCAAATATAAAGATCCAAGGTGTCCTACCATTTCGGTGAATATTGGAGATACATATGTAGAGAAAGCTCTTCTTGACTTGGGTGCAAGTGTAAATCTTCTTCCCTCTTCGATGTACAAGCAATTGGTGCTAGGGGAACTCAGGCCTACTTCTATCACATTATCTTTGGCTAATAAGTCAATTAAAATTCCAAGAGGAATGATTAAAGACGTATTGGTTCAAGTGGATAAGTTTTACTATCCGGTTGATTTTATTGTCCTTGATATGGAGCCAATAGCAAGAAAACCAAATCATGTTCCAATCATTCTTGGTAGACCTTTCTTAGCCACAACAAATGCTTTATTAAATTGTCGGAATGAGGTGATGCAACTCACTTTTGGGAATATGACTCTTGAACTGAATATTTTTCATCTATGCAAGAGACATCCAAATCAGGATGATGATGAACAAGAAGAGGTTTGCTTGATTGATACTCTTATTAAAGAACATGTGGAAGGAATAATGAAGGAAGAGATGGAGAAGACTTATGAGGAATTTGAAGAAAATGAACTAGAAGAAAAAGTTGAGAAAGCTAATGAAATTGCCTCCATTAATCATTCTATGCAATGGAAGAAAAAAGAGAAGCCTTTACCTCTAACCAATGATGAAGAAGCAAAGAAGAAAGAATCGTCCAAGCTCAATCTCAAGCCATTACCAAATGATTTGAAATATGCATACCTTGAGGAAGATAAGTATCCGGTGGTAATCTCTTCAAAATTATCATACCAACAAGAAACTAGCTTGTTGGAAGTTCTAAGGAAATGCAAAGAAGCTATTGGATGGTCCATTTCTGATCTTAAGGGGATAAACCCTTTGGTATATACTCACCATATTTATTTGGAGGAAAATGGTAAGCCAATTTATCAATCTCAAAGGCGATTGAATACTCACATGCGAGAAGTTGTCCGAAATGAGGTACTTAAGCTGTTACAAGTTGGAATTATCTACTCTATTTCGGATAGCACTTGGGTGAGTCCTACTCAAGTTGTGCCAAAAAAGTTGGGAGTGACTGTGATACAAAATGAAAAGGGAGAATCTATTCCCACAAGATTGGCCACATGATGGAAGGTGTGTATTGACTATCAAAAGCTGAATGCTATCACAAGGAATGATCATTTTCCTCTTCCATTCATGGACCAAGTATTGGAGAGGGTTTCATGACATCCTTATTATTGTTTTCTTGATGACTACTCTGGTTATTTTCAAATTGAGATTGCCTTGGAAGATCAAGAGAAGACAACATTTACTTGCCCTTTTGGTACTTATGCATATAGGAGGATGCCATTTGGTTTATGTAATGCTCTCGCCACTTTTCAAAGATGCATGCTAAGTATCTTTAGTGATATGCTAGAGAGAATCATGGAAGTTTTAATGGATGACCTAACCATCTATGGTGAGGATTTTGGAGATTGTCTCTCAAATTTGGAAACAATACTTCAAAGGTGCATTGAGAAAAATTTAGAGCTAAATTGGGAGAAATGCCATTTTATGGTAGAAAAAGGCATTGTCTTAGGTCATGTTATCTCAAGGAAAGACATCAAAGTGGATAAAGCAAAGATTGAGCTAATTGTGAATCCACCACCACCAACAAATGTTAAAGAAGTTAGACAATTTCTTGGTCATGCAAGTTTTTGTAGACGTTTCATCAAAGATTTCTCTAAACTAGCAAGACCAATGTGTGCCTTACTTGCTAAGGATGCCAAATTCAAATGGGATGAAAATTTTCAACATTGCTTTGAAGAGTTGAAGAGACTATTGACTACTGCACCTATTGTGAGGAGACCAAATTGGGACCTACCTTTTGAAGTTATGCGTGATGCAAGTGATCAAGCAATGTGAGCAATTCTAGGGAAAAGAGATGAGGGGAAACCTTATGTTATCTACTATGCAAGCAAAACTCTTAATGAGGCACAAAAAAACTATACCACCACTGAAAAAAAGTTACTTGCGGTTGTCTTTGCATTAGACAAGTTTAGAGCATATCTTGTTGGAGCTCCTATAGTGATCTTCATCGATCATTCAACTTTGAAATATTTAATCAACAAGAAGGACTCTAAAGCAAGGCTAATTCGGTGAATTTTACTTCTTCAAGAATTCAATCTTGAAATAAGGGATAATAAAGGTGTAGAGAATGTGATAGCCGACCATCTATCCTGAATTTTAGTGGAACACATTCTAGAAAGCCGCCCCCCATCAATGGAGAATTTCCTGATGATGCTTTTTTGAAAGTAGACACCAATCCATGGTATGCTCATATTGCAAATTATGTAGTCATTGGAGAACTACCCAAGGAATGGACTACTTAAGAGAGAAGATTTTTCTTGTCTAAGGTGCATGCATATTATTGGGATGAACCATTTTTGTACAAGTATTGTGCTGATCAAATCATTAGGAAGTGTGTACCGGAAGAAGAACAACAAGGAATTCTTCTGCAATGCCATGCTTATGCTTGTGGAGGCCATTTCTCCACTCAAAAGACAGCTTTGAAGGTTCTCCAATCAGGTTTTTATTGGCTAATTGTATTTAAAGATGCACATAAAGTTTGCAAGTCTTGTGATAAGTGTCAAAGGCTTGGGAAATTGACAAAGGGACGCATGATGCCACTAAACCCCATATTGGTAGTGGAATTATTTGATATATGGGGGATTGATTTCATGAGACCATTTCTACTCTCTTTTGGATACTCTTATATCTTTGTATGAGTTGACTATGTGTCAAAATGGGTGGAAGCAATAGCTTGTAAGCATAATGATCACAAAGTGGTTGTAAAATTTCTCAAGGAAAATATATTCACAAGGTTTGGGGTGCCAAAGGCCATTATTAGTGATGGAGGTACTCACTTTTGCAATAAGATATTCAACAACCTTCTTGCTAGATTTGAAGTGAAACACAAGGTAGCCACACCTTACCATCCACAAACAAGTGGACAAGTGGAGTTAGCTAACCGTGAAATCAAGAACATCTTGATGAAAGTGGTGAATGCAAACCGCAAGGATTGGGCAATAAGACTTCATGATGCACTTTGGGCTTACCGAACTACCTTCAAAACAATTATTGGAATGTCACCGTATAGGTTGGTTTTTGGTAAGACATGTCATCTACCGGTGGAAATGGAGTATAAAGCACGGTAGACCATAAAAAGATTGAATTTTGATATGCAAAGAGCTGGGTTGAAGAGGTTCCTAGACTTAAATGAGTTAGAGGAAATGAGGAACGAAGCCTACATGAATTCAAAAATTTCTAAGGACAAACTCAAGAGATGGCATGATCAAATTGTCCTTAGGAAAGAGTTTCAAGAGGGACAAAAAGTGCTTCTATATGATTCAAAATTGCACATTTTTTTGGGAAAGCTCAAATCTCGATGGAATGGTCCATACTTGGTGCATAAGGTGTATTCGAATGGAGTTGTTGAAATTGCTAATCCAAAGAGTGAATGTATCTTCAAAGTTAATGGACATCGGCTTAAACCATATATGGAACTTATGATGCAAGAGAAGGAGGAGCTATTCCTCCTTGAACCTTCCATAAGTTGAGCATTCAAGGTTTGGTGGGCTTAGTCTTCTAAAAGACTAACTAGCCCAATGATTTTGCAATTCTTTTCTTTGATTTTTTTTTGTTTTGCTTTTATGTTGTTTGATTTTTTTAGTTTTTATGAATGATTCATTTTTAATCATATCAGTTGTGTTTTGAAGGACTTTTGGATGGATGGAATGCATGAAGCAAAGGAAAAAAGAGTTTAATGACCTAACACCAGTTTGCACGTTCATGCCAAAATAGGGTGTCATGCCAAAACAGGGGTTTATGCCAAAACAGGGGTGTCATGCTAAAAACAAGGGAGTTTTCATAGCTTTGGAAATGTGCAAAACTAGTCTCTATCCCAATTCGCATGATCATGTGAAATTCTCGCATGATTGTGTGAAACTGATAAGGATAGCTGCAAAAATTTTAACCCTCTGGACCATTTCGCATCATCATGCGAACATTTCGCATGACTATGCGAAATCTAGCTTAAAGATGCAGTAAAATGAACCCTCTGGACCACTTCGCACACTCATGCGAAAATTTTGCATGTCTATGCCACAATTTTCTTAAAAAAAAAAAAGAAAAAAGAAAAAGAAAAAAAAGACAAATATGTCCCCAAAATAAGCCCTGTTTCATTTCGCACCGTTAAGTGAAAACGAGCCCTCATGCGAAAACTCTTCGTCTTTGTCGGACATGAGAAATGATGAGGTAGAAGACCATCAATCATTTTCCCATTTCATCCACACTCTCATATTTCTTCCTTGCCCTAAACCACGATCAAACATCAGGAATTTGATCATTTTTGGTTTTGATTTTCGGAGATTTACTTGAGCATTCCTGACATTTAAGGCATTTCAGGTATTTGAATTCCACTCATATTTTTTTGAAATTGCAAGATGAATCTGAGTTGAAAAGTTTAATTTGCTTTGGGAGATTTGCCGTAATTTTTTTGTGAATTTTAGACAAATTGATACCCGTTATTCCAGTTCCCAGTTAATTCATCAAATTGTCTGTTGTAATTTTTATTCTTCTTTGTAACAGATGGAGAATCAAAAATGAAAAATCATCAGATATTGAGAAAGAGTTTATGACGATTAATGACGGAAATGACGAAGACACTGATCCTGAATCACCTCCGGGATTTTTCCTTTCCGAACCTCCCGTTTTTGGACATCCAAACTAGAGAAATGCCACAAGATCTTCAATGGATAAAAGGCAAATCAAAGATGGCTGCTCCTGGAAAATTACCAGTAAAGAGAACACGGAGCATTAAAGCTCAAAATCCTTCATCTTTTCTCGCATCCCCTACTACTCCTTTAGAGCAAAATGCTGTAGTTCAGTCAATCATTGCTGAAGCCCTTATTCCTACTCCAGTTACAAAATTTGCACTTCCATCGATCCGATCACTTCAATTCCAATTCACAAAAGCACCGAAGAAGAAACTAGCCATTGGTGCAAGAGAAGATTGCTCAGGTAGAAAATTCCATGAAGAATGTTACTACAATTTCAAGGCATTTGCTACATCCCTTCTTATGAAATTCTCACGGAGTTGTATTGTCGATATTTTTTGGAGCCATTCATGGTACCTAGACCATTCTTCTATCCTCGCATAATTCGGGAATTTTATAGAACCATGACCAACAGAGGAGTCTACCTTCCTTCAGTGATTTATTTCGAAATTGATGGGAGATAAGGTATGCTGAATTCTAAAATGGTAGCAAGAGTCTTGGATATTCCTCTCATACCTCCAAATCCAACTGAGTTTCAACCTATTGCTCAAATTGAAGCTGTCGAGATGGTTCGAATTGTCTCTCAAAATCAATCCATCAATACACATGCAGTGCTAAGGAGAGAAATAGATTCCAAATTTTGGTTCTTGGATCATGTCCTACTCTCCAATGTCTATACTTGCCAACACGCGATGCAAAGGCTAGAACATATACTAGAGGCATTATTCAGAATTGTTAGTGGGCAATGGTAGACACTTGCTGAGTTATTCATGGCTGCAAGGGATGGTAACGGGGCGGGTTTTTTCGGGTACCCGCCCCGCCCCTAATGGGATGGGATTAAAATTTATTAAACGAGTTTGGGACGGGTATGTGATTTTTTTTAAACTCGGGGCGGGTTCGGGTATTGCCCCATCCCGTCTCGCCCCGCCCTATTTACATATAAAGTAAACCAATAGCAAAGTGAAGAGCAACTGCATGTTTTTCCTAACTTTGATCAATTTTTCTGTCTTCGATCGAAATCTTTGGAGTTTCTGAAGACTTTCAGTGTTCAATTTCAACTCTGGTAAGTCCTCAAGCGTCGTCGTTTTAGGCTCAGCTTTTTAGGACGCTATCAATTTCTCTTACTCGTTTGGAGCTCCGGATCGTCGATTTAGGGTTCGATCGATGTGTTTAGGTTCTTGTCTTTTGGGTTTTTGTTTGATTTTCTATTTTTGAGTGTTAATTTTTTTTTTGTTTGCTTTTTTTATTTTCTCTAAATCTTTTGGGGTTTAAAGATTGGAATTTGAGGTGTGAGGTGTGAAAAAGAACTTATCTTTGTTGGGTTTGTGAGGTTTGGAGATTTGGATTTGTGTTGGGAGTCGATTGAAGTCGTTTTGTGATGATTTTAGTGAGGGTTTGGAGTGAAAGGCGGTGATATCGAGATTCTAAACCCCTGTTTTGTATTAGGAGTTCGATTCGTTGATTGGTTGCCCTTTTGTAGAATGTTTGAAGCTTTACTTGATCTAAAAACTCATCAATTGTACAGTGGTTCACTAAAGAAATCGCTGAGCTAGTCCAATTCTAGTATGTTCAGAATCAAAGCTTGTTGCTTGGTTTTGGTTTTGTTTGGCTTTCCTCTTGTGTTTGGTAATGCCCAACTCCGTATGCTCAGGCACAAAGCTTCCCCATTTCTTTTGGTGCACAACAAGGACTCTGGAGTTTCGGCCTTGATTTTGGGTGTAAAGCGCTTGATGGGATGAGGGAAATGTCGGGTTTTGCTCACTTTGTTGTGTAACTGGAAGTTTATTTGAATCTTGTGGTGTACTTGAGTGAGTGTTTGTAGATTGTTATTTTGGAAAGATGGTGCCATCCGGGCCACCCACTCCCATAGGTGGAGCCCAACTTGTTCTCCCTTCACTTTTGCGTTTGAATTCTGGTATGTTAGGAGCTCAGGCGGGTCTTGTGCCACCCCAAACAGGGTTCCCTTCGCTTGTGTCTCCAAGAACTCAGTACAATAATATGAATTTACTCAGAAATGTACCCAATGTTTCTTCACTGCTTAGTGTTACTTGGAAATGTACTCAGTACAAATTTTTTTAAAGTAATTAAAAAAAAAAAAGCTAAACGGGGCGGGGCGGGGCGGGTATGAGAAATTCCCATAACCGCCCCGCCCCGCCCCGTTTAATTTTTTAAACGGGATGGGGATGGGAATTGATTTTGCTAAACGAGGCGGGGTTGGGATGGGGGCAACCCGTCCCGAACCCGCCCCGTTGCCATTCCTAATGGCTGCCCTATTCTATTTTGAAGACAAGGTACATTTGAAGCAATTGCAAAGAGCCAAGAAATATCCATTATTCTTCCTACGCATGTTAGGCACCATATTGGAGTACTATGGTTTCCCTACGAACCTGGAAAAGAAAAGAAGCATCATTGTAGGGAAGTCTACACTGTTTCTAGATGGCAAGGAAGTGTGACCAAAACCGAGTCTACACTCACAAGTGCTTCATTGACTACTGATAATGAACATCATTATGTGCCTTCTCCAAATTGATTCTTCAAGATTTTGGTGATGGAGAAGATACACCCCCAAGACCACCAGTTGCCCCTACACCAGAAGTTGCTTCTACTCTTCCAAATTCGGATACAGCTGCACATATTTTGGCTAATCTTTCCTCTACACCAAACATAGGCCCATCATCTTCTGATGGCTACGTCCATATATCACCTGAGGCATTCAATCAACTCTTAGCTCGCTTGGACATGATTCAAGGAAATCAAGCAACCATCCAGCTCACTCAGCAGCACATTGTCCAAAGAGTTGATAAACTTACCATGGCTGTCCAACAATGGAAATCTTCTTCTGAGAAGCCAACTAGTGTTCATGATGCTACTCCCCTATCCATCCCAACTACACAAAAGACTAATTCTTTAGAGAGGGAGTTCAGAGTGCCTACCACCATTTTAACACCTTCAGAGATCATCCACTCTTCTCCATCTCATGCTTGAGGATAGGGAGTGCCCTCACTTTTCTCTTTGACTTCCTTTGTTTTTTGTTTTTATTTTTTATTTTTTTTATGATGATAGTTTTCACATTTTGTTTCCTCATTTCCTACCACACTTATACTTCTATATTGTTTTGTTTCAGTTATAGGAGCTGGAAAACAATGTTTTGCAGGTACCATTTCCTTTCTTGCTTTACATTTTTTCGGTTAACATTGAGGGCAATGTTTAGTTTGGTTGGGGAGGGGAAGGGGGATAAGAAATGAAGAACTGTTGGTTTCTTGTTGATTTAGAATTGGTTGTTAGATTTTTTTTTTCTTTTGTTTGTGTATTAGCTAGATTTTTTTAAAACTTAATTGGTAATTTGTTTTTGAGAAGAACATGACACTTATGTTTGATAAATGAGCATACCTAGCTTGAAAGAAGTTGATTTGGAATATCAGCTCATTTGCTTGATCTTAGAAAACTAGTTATGTTGATTGAATTTGATTTGACTTTGAAGTTTTCATTTTCCAAATGGTCATTTCTATTTGAGTCTTGACACACACTATGCACTCTAGACCCTTGATATAAGATGAAAGACTAGTCTAACCCTAAGACTTGGACCCAATTGTCTTAGTAACTTGAATCACTTTTAAATTGAGTTGAGACTCCTTAAAAAGAGGTCAATGTGCCCAATTGAAAAAAAAAAAAAAACTTAGAGATACCTTTAGCATGGCATTCCTACAATTAGATCTTTGAAAAAAAAAGTATATGTGTAAAGAAATAAAGGTAGGTGCGTTCTTGACCTATGAGAGTGGTTTTTGTTGCTTAAGATAAATTGGCATGGTTGGGGGGATGAATAGTTTTGAATAGTATATCAAGGGGCTAGTTTGATTTCACTCAAGACTTGTTTGGAAATATCATTTTGGAGGTTGAAAATGGATATGTCTTTGATACTTTGATTTACATGATGTCTTTTCTATTAGAGATAGGAAATGAGTTTGAGATTTTGATGACACCTATTGATGGTGAGGTGTGTTTCATTTTTGACCATTTGTGTTGTGGGATTTTAAAAAACATTTTCCAAATGAGTTTAAGAATTTTTTTTGTGTAATTTTCTCTTTCTCTTTGTTATACCATTGCTAAGGGACTAGTAATGCGTTGGTTGTGGGGAATGATTATTACTAAAAAACCACACATTTTAGATACTAATTCTCATTAGTTTCATATGTTTTGAGTAGTAATTATGCCTAATATGCCCAAGTAATACATTACTACCCTTGCAAGAGATAATAATGGATTTTTGTGAAGTTTTGGAGATATTTTAAGGTGATTTTTGAAGCATTGAGTGACAAAAGAGAAATGGAATGGAAGAGGGTACACAATGTGGATGATGAGGAAGAGGCAATGCACTTGGACCAAGCTTTGGAGCTGAATTGAAGATGGTGGAAGTGGAGTCAAAAGAAAGAAATGGGAGAAATGACAAAAAGAAGTTGAAAAACCATGTTTTTCAATTTTGCATGAACATGCGAAAAATTCGCACAAACGTGCGAAATAGACTAGGGGGGATTTTGGTTGTAGCTCAAAGGGGAGAAGTGAAAACTGATTTTGCATGACCATGCGAAAATTTTGCACAGTCATGCGAAATGCTCCAGAAAAACGAAAATGGTGCTAATGAACTTTCCACTTCGCACAATCATGCGAAATTGTTGGAGCTCGTGCGAAATTGTATTTTTTTCTAGATTTCTTGGTGAAGAAGCCTTTGGAAGACCTCTTAGATGATGCCAAGTGTCCATTTGACCTTAGCCTATAAATAGAAACTTGATTTACTTATTTAAGAACTTTTGATACATTTTCTAATTGTAGAACTTTCCAGATTTTCTTTCTATAGAATTTTCTACTTTTCTTCATTTTCTCACTAGCCAAACATGCCTTATGAGATCAAATCTCCAAGCATGAGTGGCTAAATCTCGTTTTTCTCGGAGTAGGGAGGATCTAGAGACAAGATCTATGGTGAATTAAAGAAATGAGCTTGAATTGCAAAGGTAATTTGATCCAATTGATTGATTAATTGAAATTTGAGGATTTTTCTCTTCAAATTGCCTTGGATGATTACTACAATGCAAGCTAGGTAGATTCATCAAATTCTTAATGCTAGATTTGATGAGATTGAATAGTTGCATTGTGTGAATCATTGAAAGATAATTTGAGATGAATTGAATATATGATTTGAATTGATCTCTTGGAATAGATGACCTAATTTGAAGAGAAATTAGATCTAGACCTAAAACTAAATAAAAAATCGGTTTAGATGAAAATTTAGGTTTTCAATATAACTTGATGAAAATTAGATCTCAACATCTATTCACCATGGAAATTGCTTTCTAGAAAATCCTAACTTCGAGAATTTCATTTTTTTTATTAATTTTCTTCTATTTTTCATTTCATTTTTCTCTCAATTTGGAATCATTATCATTTCGAATTTTTATCATGAATTTTCAAATCATTTTCACTTGATCTCAATCATTTCTTATCATCTCATTCAAGTCTTGATTACCAAGAATAATCCATCCTTGTGGACAATACCTAAAAACCACCATACTACAGTAGTTTGTACTAAAACTACTTTTTGATCGAGTACAAATTGCTATAGAATAGTGAATTAGGTTATAAATTTTGTTTTGATCCAATAAACGACAAAAATCCGAGCGATCACCTAGCCATGTTTGCAAACTCAAGAAGGCTATCTATGGCCTTAAACAAGCTCATTGGGCTTGGTTTCAGAAGCTCACTCATACTCTACTTGAATGAGGATTCAAGCATTCTAAATTAGATTTGTCTTTCTTGATCTACACATCTCTAAAGGTTATTGTTCTTCTACTTATCTATGTTGACAATATTGTTCTTATTGGGAGTGATCTATTTCTTATTGCCAAGTTTATAAAGGATCTTGACACTTGATTTGCCTTAAGAGATATGGGACAACTACATTACTTTTTTGGCTTGGAAGTTCAATCCACCCTTGATGGACTTCATCTTACACAAGCCAAATACATTCATGACCTTTTTAACAAGACAATAATGATTGGTGCTACTTCTATGCCTACACTTTGTGAAGGAGGCCTACATTTATCCAAACATGATGGTCAACCATTGGACAATCGTACTCTATACCAACGCACCGTTGGAGCCTTACAATATCTTACTCTCACACGTCTAGAACTCACACCTTGATAAAGGATTAAAATATACATATATTACCATCAAAGATTCCTTCATTCTTTAGAATAATATGAAGGATTCATATGACCACGAAAAGAATATCCCAAAAGCTCATTATAATTTGATGCAATTAAGACTACAAAATTTCAAATTTGTCAATGAATATAACTCTATACTATTTAAAATTCACTATAAGTAATTATGTGAAGAAAAGGTTATTGAAGAAGACATATTAGAAAAAAACATTCACTACCTTTCAAGCCTTAAATGTGCTTCTACAATAGTAATATCAAGAATGTTGATTTATTAAATATTTAGAGTTGATATTATATCTTCCGATGACTAAATAAAATAATAAGCTTTTATTAAAAAATCATTAATCTCATCCGAGTAGTTTTATACCATTCCTTGAAGTGAATGTCACCACATTCAGTGAATGCGAATGCAGATGAAGACGAGGGCACAATCATGGCTAGAAAAAAAAATTCTTGGTATCATGGGTGCCATAATCATTCTCAAAATTAGAAAAATCACCCTTATGACTAGAAGTGAAAGAAGACGATAGGTGTATGAGAAAGATAAAGACATATAGACCATAAAGAATTTTTAGAATACATGTTATAGATGTGGGATAAAAGGACATTACCTTTGTACTTGGCATAGGCTAAAACATTTAGTTGGCCTTTACCATGCCTTAATCAAGGCAACAAGAAAAAGAGGTTGAAGGAGGTGAGTATTATTGGTAAGTAAAGGGTTGAAGCCTTCATCATGTTATACCTCATTCAACTTCTTTTGCTTTTGTCTTGGTTGAGGTTTGGTAAAAGTCAACCAAATGTTTTAACATATGACAAGCACGTGCCCAATGTTCTTTAATCTCACTTGTTGTATGTAGGGGTGTAAATAAGGTCAGTTCAGTCAGTTTTTGGATAAAAAATGAACTAAATTGATATAATCGGTTTTATATGTGATAAAAAACAAACCAACTAGATTTGGAGTGAAAAAACTGAACCAAATCAAGTCTTTTGAGGTTGGTTTGGTTTGGTTTTTATGAATCAATTTTAACCCAACTTAATAACATTTTTTAGTCATAAACCTAGTTGTAGATTTGTATTTGTTTTGAGCCTAAATTCCATTAATTTGAGTTTATATTAGGCCATAAGTCTAATTTACTTTTAAAATTAATTGAAACAAACTTGGATTTGATATTAAATATATTTAAAATTAATTTGACCATAATATAAAATCAATGAATTACTTTAATAGAATATAATATAAACAAATTTATCAAATATCAAACAATTATATATAAGTTTTAGAATATCAATTTGGTTTGGTTGTTATCAATTAGGAGATAAGAAAATTGAAAATCAAACCGTCAAGATTGGTTTTTAAAATTCTTAAACTGAATCAACCTTTTTATTTTTATTTTTTATTTTTATTTTTGAAAACCTACCCAATATGATCGGTTTAGATTGATTTGTCAGTTTTTTTGGTTTTGCTTACACCCTTAGTTTTATGTGACTAATGCCTTTTCATCCAACATTTGTAACATTCATTCTCAAGTCTTTTTGGTTTGTATATCTATGCTATTTTCTAATACACTTGTTGTATTATTTCACTTATGGTGATAAAAATGATTTTTCCAATACAAAAATGATTATGACCTCAATGGTGTCAAAATTATTTCTTTCTTAGCCATGACCATTCCTATATCTACATTCATGTCTACGTATACAAAATATGGTATACATTAGTTTCAGGGAATGACATAGAACCAGTTAAGCAAAATTAGTAATTATTTAATAAAATTTCAACGTTCTATTTATCTACTAGAAGGGATGATATCAATTCTAGATATTTAGTAAATCAATACTTTCAATATTGATGTTATAGGAGTTGCATATTCAAAGGGTAAGTAGCAAACATTTTTTCCAACATGTGTTTTTCAACAAAGCTTTAATTGAGAGCTAATTTTAAATAAGTGGACTTGTGTCCTTTGATAGATTTGAAAATTTATAGCCTTAAATGTATCCAATCATTATGAGCTTTCAAGAGGTTGATGGTCTTTTGGTTGTTATATCGTTCCTTCACATTATTGTAAAGGATGAAAGGATCTTCGATATTCACCTTTTAATCTTTTATCAAGGTGGTGAAGGGGGAATATTATAACTTTAATGTGATCCTATAAGGATGCGTCATTCCCTTCTCTAATAGTTTTTCCAAGGTTCATTACATTTATGTGAATTTCATCATATAGAAGTTAAGATAAGTAGTTATTACCTAAAATATCAAGGACAATAAACTCAAGCTTGATAAAATTTGACGTTATTTGAAAATTACATATTAAACAATTTATGAGAATCATATTTCTAATTATTGAAATAAAATTTAAATAATATTGTGTAACTGAAAATTTTATGTAGTTAAAATGGACAAAACTATTTAAAAATATTTTATCAAGTAAATACAATACAAATTATTGATAAAAATACAATAGATTAAATGGCTTAATTTATCATATTTTATTGCCTCATTATTATTACAAACATTCTCAAAAGAACATAAACAAAATCCGGTAAAATCTTGAGAAAATAAATGTTCAATAAATTAATAACTCGCTTAAATAATAAAATCTTTTAGTTTCAACTCAGATTAGTGTATTAAATTAAGTTTTGATATCATATCTTTTTCTTTTAAAACTTTTTTCTATCTTCTATAATTGATAATCATTTCTTGTTTTTAGTGTCTCTTAGAATTTTATTCATAATATTAACTTTTGATGATATCTATTGTTTTTTGGATTTAGACGCTATACATCTACACGTAGAAACATGAAACTCTTTCTCTAAATTAATAAATTATTTATTTATCAATAAATCAACCATTAAACTTGATTTTCCTTGATTCCAAGAGCATTATTTTATAGGATTTTACTATAATTATACAACATTAACTAAATAATAAAAATAAAAGAATAATTTTATCATAACTTCTAATAACAAATAACTTTATTATAACAAGATGAAAAGTTTGAACCGTAACATAACTTTTGAATATAAAAATATATAAAATTGTTAATTGACAACTTTTTTTTGTCAAAAATAAAATAAAATATATTAATTAAATTTATTTATTTTTAATATGTAAAAATAAAATTCAACATTCAACGCTTAGAAAGAAATAAAAATTCCCACAATTAATTATAAAAAATAAGCAAGTTAGGCACTTAATTGCATTCACCTCTATTCAAAGTTCACGTCCACTAAAATTTCAAACCTAAAATCAAACACCAATTCCAGGATTTAAGAAACTCTTAATCAAGAAAAGCCATCAAAATCCATACAAGTTAACAATTTCATTTCCATGAAATCATCTATATGTTTTGTCTCTTCCTTGTAGCTCAAAGGAAAAAAAAAATTCTGTCCAAACAAACAATACAGAAACTAATAAATCATCATCAATTTCACCTCACTAATCTTCAATGATTGACATGACTCCAGTTCAAATGAGAAAACAAACACCCAAGCTCACCAAAAACAAAGAAGAAACAAACGAGAAAACTTGTTTTTTTTCCTATCGTACTACTTCTTAAAGCATCAATCATCATCTTTACCACAAAGAGGTATAATAACACCATGAACAAGAGACAGAAACAAACCTGCGGATTAATATTGAATGAAGTAAAACAAAGATCAAGCAATCAGATGTCAAGTGTCAAGAGAAGTAGCAATCTCATGAGCAATAAGAAGGCAGAAAGCAACCCAACAAGTCAGTGCTGCCCAAATCTCCATAGCTATCTTCAACACCGTTCTATATGGCATTGCCATGATAATTCTTTCAGCTATATATATAAATATATAGTCTTCTCTCTTCTTCCTCAGATTCAACAGCTGCTCAAAGAAACACCAAAACCCAACAATCATCCCCCGCTTCTGTGAAACCCCACCCGTAGATAACCATCTGCGTTGCCGACGAAGATTGCCTGCGAAGTGAAGAAGAAGGTTATTGATTGAATTCAGCGGGCGGTTAGTTCTGATGGCCTTTTCTGCCAGGCAAAGTCAACATCAAAGGCCAGAGAGTAAAGGTACAATATTTGATGGGGCTCACTCCAATTTTATATGTGCTAATATATTTTTAATATGAAAAATGCTTGGCGAAACTTATGTAATACGTAATTTCTGTACTAATTATTATTATTGTTTTGGGCAGGTACAATGACAACTGTATTGTTCTGTGAATGTGGGGTTGGCCATTTAAGCATTCCTGGCAACACTCGTAGATTCAAAAAAACAGGTGGGCCTGCAATTCTGCCATGCTTTGTCAATTTCAAACTAATTACATCTTACAAGAATAATATTTTAAAAATAAATAAATTTAGATGGGAGTTGTTTTTTTTAGTTTTTTTCTTAAAAAAGTAATTTTTTTTTTAATTTTTTATGACTTATTATAAATTTTTTATTAAATAAAAAAATTACTATTTAACTTTTTCTAAATAAATAATAATAATTTTTTATTACCTTTTAATACTTAATATAAATTAAATATTATAAAAACAAATAATCCGATTAAATAATGTTTAGTTTTAAGTTCTGTTTAAAAATAAAAAAGCAGTTGGTTTAAAAATAAATAAGCAAAAAATAGTTTTTTTACTTAAAAAATTGGCAAATTTTTAAGTAAAAACATTTTTTTAATTTTGTATTAAAAAAATCAGTTTTTTTTTAAAACAAACACTTTGGTTTTCATTTTTTTAAAATAAATTATATTGAAAAATATATAATTAAAAATATGAAGAATATTTTGAAAAGTATATATTACTTTTGTTAATGTATTAGTTTATATTGGTATTTTATTTCATTATTGCACTTAATTTCATATATCATAAGTCTCGAGAATCTTATTAAGTAGAGTCAATTCTAAGCTACTTTGAAGTTGATTTAAATTCAAGTAAGTATATGGATGCATTATAACATAAGAAATGATTAATGTTAGATTCAAAGAAGTTGGAATTCTTTTATTCATAAAATAATTTAACATTCTAAATAAAACTTTTATTCAATTAATTTTGTTTTCATAATTAAAATTTTAAAAGTTAAGAAAGAATATGTCAAATACCAATTTTTGCTTGAAGGAAGGTAACTATGAAGAAAATTTTTAAATATTTATATCTATTTCAAAATAATTTGAAAAATAACCATTGCATTTCTGTGTAAAAAAGATAATATTTTTTATATTCATAACATACAAAATTGTATTATTATTATTATTATTATTTAATTATTTCAGTTAAATAATATATTTTTATTTTCATGAGGTATATTATAATTAAATTTTCATTAGATATCACATGGGATAAAATTAAATTTGTAAAAGAAATTAGGTATGCACTATTATGCTTTTACTATTTGATTACTTATAATTTAGCAGGGCTGTAACTTGAATGGGTTGACTTCATACAATCTGAATCCAACTTAACATTTGGATATATTTGAACAATTATTTTCAATATTGAGGTGACTTGGGTTAAGGTTTTTTTACTTTAACTCAATTTGAATTGGGTTTAGGTGAAGGTTTGTACAACTCAAGTCCAACCCAAACCCGATTTAATTTTTATAATATTTATAATGTATATTATCTTATATACTAATATTTATTTTCTTTATATATTTTTAAGAAAAAAATATCAAATTATATTATATCATATACTTTCTCATTATTTTTAGAAAAATATATAAATTTATATATATATATATGTTTTTTTGTTGATGTGAATTTTTTTCTTATTTAGCATTTAAATTTTCACATAAATACATAGAAAAGTTTTTAAAAATGATTATAGATGGATTTTGAATTATCCAATTGAGTCAATCAAAGTTTAAAGAAATGAGATTGGATTAGACTTGAGTTGAGTATTTTGTGTTAGAGGTTGGATTAGGTTGAGTTCAGATTAATCATTTTTAATTCGGATTGGGCTTGAGTTAGCCATCAACCTGACTAACTCGCCTAAGTTGCAACTATATAATTTAGTATTAAGGGTTTTCAATATTTAATTTTTGATTTTATCAAATATCCACTAAGACTTTTTAAGTTAATTGAGTCTCATACACTCTCCACTTACATGTTTTGAAAAAAGGAAAAAATAATCTCTAAATTAAAAATATATCCTTTATTTATTTTTTGAACATTAAATATGACTTCTTAAAACAAAAATAAAAGCTTGATTACTTTTTTAATTTTGTTATGTCAAGGCAAGAAAAGGAGGAAAACACATAAGAGAATAGATAAAATTAAGTAATATATATATATATTATACTCATCAATTGATCAAATATATTAAATTTTAGAAAGTGTGAAATAAAATATATTTAATTAACTAAATATATTAAATTTTGATACATGTGCAATCCAAATTCACACCAACTGTTATTTTGTTTGCATTCCTCTCTTTTATATTTTTATTTCCTTCTAATATACGCATGACAATCAATTTTTATATCACTTTTTTAATCTTTTAATAAACATTAGGCTTGTTGCATGTATAAAGCACACGAAGTGTTAGCTAATAGGGTACTTTTTTTTATATTTAAATATAATATAATTTAAATTATTTCATTCATTTTTAAAAAAAAAATTAAAATTCATCTATTTTATAGTTGTATTTGAATATATTTTATTTTAAAATATTTATGTTGATTAAATGATTATATTAATACGTCAAATCTTATTTGTTTTTTTAGATAAGATAAGATTAAATTTTATCTATTATTTAAAAAAATGATATTTTAAATTGTAATTCAAGATGTACCATCTATATTAAAATTGGAAATAAGTTTTATTATAAATTACTAAAATCTTTATTTATTTTCTATATTTTCTATCGTGTTTTAATAGAAAATTACAATATTAAATAAAAAGTAATTAATTATTGTTTTTAATTAAATTAATTAATTATAATGAATAAATTATAGTTAATTTAATTTATTTTCATTATTTGATAAACAAACATATTTTATTATTTATTGAATTTTAAAAACTAAAATAATAATCTTATTCAAATAACATTTATAACTCTTATAAAACAAAAAACATATGCTATTTTCTTATGTCTTTCTTTGTTCATAGTTTTATATTGGTATGAAAGTGGGGACATTTATAAATATTGAAAAAAAAAAACAAGTCTTAATATTGTGACACCTATTATAATTATAAAATAAATGTGTTTTAAATTAAAAATACTTAAATTTTAAATTTGGTAAATATTAATTTTACCATTACTATTATTTGTTGTTATGAAATTTTTCTATTTTAATTAAAAATAAAAATGAAAAAAAAGATGTGATTGAGATTTTTTTTTCTTTCAAAAATATATTATTTTATTTAATATTTATTTTATATTTCCACTTTTCCAATGTGTTCTCAAAAAATTCTAATTTTGAGAAAATTAATTAAAAAATGATTTCCAGGAATGATTGTGTAGTAAAGAAATTATTAATGAAAAAAAAAAGAAGAGAAAAGGCTTGGCTAAAAATTTTGTAGTCTTTGTGGTACTCACATAGAAGACCGGATAAGAAAACTATATATATTCGTTCTTCTAAAAAATATCTTAGAAAAGTGTATACACATTTTTTCTCTTTTTGAATATAAATTTATTGATATTTTCTAATTGTTTAATTCATAAATCGAAATTTACGTGTACAAATTCTATTATCTCACATGTATTTTTTTAAAATAAAAATAATAATTTAGATAATAAAATATTTATATCTCAATCTTGTATGGAAATAGGACTAATAGTCAGAATAAAACTATCTTTTGAGAAAAAAAAAATTGAATTTTTAAGCTATACTATAATTTTCTCGAGTCCCAAACAACAAAATCCCAAAATTCAAACCCCTAATGCCACCATCTTCTCAACAGTCAAAATATTAAACAAAGAAGAACCAAAACCAAACATAAGAGCAAATGAATTTCTGACCTGGGTTTTCCCTGAATGAAAGAAATGTTAATCCTAATAAAACATAATGTGTATATCTTTGAAATCAAACATATAAAAACTTTGTCGCCTCTGATCTTCCTTTCCAGTGCCTTTCGCAGATCCGACTCTCTTCTCCATCTCTTCTGGCATTAAAGTAGACTTCAGAGTTGCTTTTCAAAATCCCAACTAGGAGCAATGGTGGATCTAGGTGGAACATTTTTTTGGGGTTTTGGGTTCAATGGTGGTCTGTTCAATAGTGAAGAATTGTTGGAATAGTGGATTGAGTTTTGGGTGAAATTATGGAAGAAGAAAAACTCTAATAGGAAGAAGAAATCAACAATTCTTGCGATGTGAATGAATGACAAATGGGTAAGTTTATTTTGAAAGAAAAAAAAGTTTACAAGTAATGTGGGGCAAAAGAGGAGGCGCATTGGGAAATGAATGGCAACCAGGTAAATATTTAATGGAAATATGGGTAAAAGACCGTCACAACAAAACTGCCCGCATTTTGACTTTGATATATAGTATAGATATAAATATGACAACTCATTTTTATATTGTTTTTATTATCTTTTAACGTTGGTCCATGCAATATGGCATGCCTCCCAAAGTTTGCCCAAATTTATTTTTTCTAATTTTTAAAGTTTGTTTTGGGATGATTGTATTTTGTGCCTTTTCAAGCATATAGGTTTGAAATCTATGAGATATATGATGAATAAAAATATCCTCAGACTTGATAAAAGATCTAATGTTTTACATGAAAAAAGTATTGGACATTATATGTTAGAATCTTGAACGAAATTATAGAATGAATAAGACAAGTAGGCAAACATCATTGAGGTAGAACATAATTTGGTATTGGCCTGCAATGTAGCAATATCAAATGTAGACCGTTAAGATGTTTGGTATTTTAATATAGGATGCAACAATCACATGTGCGACAAGAAAGAATTGCTTTCACAATTAAATAAATAAGTTCAAGGTAAAGTTAATTTTAAAAACAAATCCAAAGTTTCAATCATGAGCCAAGGTAATGTTAAAACACATTCTAAAGATAGTACTGATGTTACTATAATAGATGTATTTTTTTTTGTTTTAGCTCTTTTTTTTGGAATTTGTTGAGCATGGGACAATTAATAAAAAAAGGGCATATTATTAAAAATTCTAATAGAATTTGCATCCTTAGTGATAAAAATAAGATGATTGCAAAAGTGCAGATGACAAAGAATAGGATGTTTCCTACGTTTCTTTAAGCAAAAACTTTATTTAGTTTGAAGACAATAGTGGAAGATAGTAATTAGCCTTGACATATTTGGTTTGGTCATCTCAATTTTCATAGGTTGAAGTTATTAGTGCATAAGAGCATGGTAACAGGATGACCAATTACTGATGTTCTAGATCATGCTTGTGAAAGATGTCTCATTGGGAAACAATATAGGAATTCTTTTCCTGTTGGAAGATCCAAAAGAGCTAAACAACATTTGGAATTAGTGCATATAAATATATGTGATCTTGGTGAGGTAAGATCTCTTAGTTACAACAAATATATTTTGACCTTTATAGATGACTTTACAAGAAAAACTTGGATCTTTTTGTTAAAAGAAAAATCTGAGGCTTTTAACAAGTTTAAAGAATTCAAAATTCTTGTTAAAATACAAAGTGGTTGCAATATTAAGATATTGAGATTTGATAGAGGAGGAGAGTTCACCTTTAATGAATTTTACTATTATTGCAAAAGTTAAAGTATTCAATGATAATTGACAGCTAGTTATACTACACCTCAACAAAATGGGTATATATGAAAGGAAGAACAAACCATTGTTGAAATGGTAAGAAGCATGTTGAAGGTCAAGTCACTTCCAAAAACCTTTTAAGCAGAAGCTGTTGCATGCGTAGTGTTCTTATTGAATAGGTGTCCTACTAAAGTGGTATTTGGAAGAATACCTAAAGAATCTTAGAGTGGTCATAAGTTGAAAGTTTTTTTTTTCTCTCTCTAAATTTTTAGGTGTATTGCATATTCCCATATTCCAAAAGAGCATAGGAAAAAGTTTGATGATAAAAGTGAGAAATGTATTTTCATTACTTATAGTTATTGGAATTGAGCCTCTAAAAGTAAGACATGATGTAACAAAGTAAGATTTAATTGTTCCCTTGTTATCCCTATGGTGTATTGACATTGATTTGAACATTCAACACATGTCTTTTACATTGTACATGACTTATGTGCATTAGGAATTGCATAAAAGATACAAGTCATGAGTTTCTTGTAAGTAGATAAGTTGTCCACAGTTGGTTCATGGATTTGGGCAATTTAGTATAGATTGTAGTACACTATCTCCTAATTGGAAGGTAACTTATCTTGATTCTCGGACGAGTTTCCCATGGTGAGTGAACTAGTGTATGTGATGCACACTGGATAAGACCTACAATGAATCATGAATAAAGGCTATCATTTGTCATAATTCACCAAACTACTATACTGTATGGACTCTTAAATTTGAGGAGATATTGAGCTTGTGCCATATGGGTGAGATCCTAAAGTGGTCATACATCCTTATAGATTGAGTCACTATTGATGGAGGCTAATGGTAACAAGTATTCTCAATAAAGGCACCATGATATCTCATGGGATTGAGAAGTGTGTCATGATATCTCATGAGACTAAGATAGTGTGTCCCTTTGGATGATCCAAAGGAAATGCGATCATAAAATTTGTGGCACTACAATAATTCTTTAAGTGGAATTTGACATATGCTCTTTATAGGTTAGAGTATGTCATTTGATCACATTATAAGTGAGATTTGTAACTCAAGGTTAGAGGGGTAATCTTAATAGGTGATAATACTATCTTGTTAGATTACGAACACTAATTCAAGGAAAGTCTTCATGTAGTGGATAGTAGATCAAGAACCCTAAGCTTCATCTCATTATTATTTACGTAGGATATTGGAATGTAATTGATTATCTTGAGTGGAATGTTGAATCAACTTTAGAATTGGATTCTAAGGGAGCTAGTACTCCTATGGGTCCCATTGGTTCCTGCTTTTAGTTCATATACCGTGATGATATGGTTTATTAAGGTTGGATTGACTCTAGGTTCACTCTTGTGCATGAGGGTATTTTGGTAATTATGTAAGGTTGCACAAGGGATAGTGAACAAGGTTTCTAAAGTGGGTTAATTAATTAATTAGATGACCCTGTGTGGTTAATTAATCAATTAGGACTTGTTTTGGGCTAGATTAAGTGATCTAAGCCTTGTTGGGCTTAAGTCAGTTAAGCTTAATAAGAAAATCCTATAAATACTCCTTAAGGGTTAAGGTTTCTATCACTTTTTGGTGAGAGCATTCTTCCACCTCTAGAAAGAGAGAGAGCCATAGCTTCTTCCGTTCCCAAGCCCACACTTTGGAGTGCCAAGATCATGGTTCAAGTTATCAGGTCAAAGATCTTGGGTGTATGAGACCTTAAAGTATGTTCTTTACTATAAAGAATTGATCTAGGAACATCCAAATCTAGGTATGAGCACCATATCTCTATATTTTTATTCCAATATGGTTTTTATAGCCATAAGTTTCTAGTGCGATAGATTTAGAGAAGCCTAGGATAGTTTGCATGCACCCTACAAGATATAGGGACAAGGAATGGGGAAATCTGGATATTCCCAACAATAGTAATGTAACTAAAGGTTACAAACTGTATAATAAAAAAACATGGAAGTTGATTATGAGTAGAGATGTTCAATTCCTAGAGAATAAGACTTGGATAGGGACTGTAACACAAAATAAGGAAAAAGAAGTTGCCATTGAAGAAGACTTTGTGGTCTACAATGAGAATCAAAAGGATTCTACAACAAATATTTATATTTCAAACACACTGTGGACCTGTATTTTTCACGTGCGTCCCCACTCAATGGCGAGACTCGCTTTTATTGGTGAAAAATTAGTCTTGGAAAAAACGGAGTCACCACTTATTTTATTTTATGTTAAAAGGGAAAATAAAATAAGAAAGAAAACCCTAAAAAGTGACTCCATAGTTTTTGGAAAAGCATGTCTTTGAAAAACCTGAGTCTAAAAACACAACATGTATTTTACCCTAGTCTCTTAATCAAACATGGCAAGCTAAACAAACAACAAAAAAGATATGTTGAACATATTGAGAATTACATACGAAGCAATACATAACAATCATATATAAAGCAATGCATAATTTATGGAATTAAGATATGAAGGTAAGAAGCATACCTGAATAGCATAAGTAACTTGAAATGTGCTTCCTCAAGACATGAGGGGTTAGATAATAAATAATAACATAAAGAAATCTTAACATCCTTGTTATCTAATTAGCATAGCAAAAATGATCAAAGTATACGAAATCATCAATTATTACATACATCTTGTAAACAATTCCTAAAAAATATATAGATATGATTACAACAAGTAGAAAAGGTGGCAACAAAGATGAGTTTTGAAAAAATGATTTTATGTAGGGGTTTCACCAATTCCCCAATTGATATACACAAATCTAGCCTAGAATTATCCCATTTTTTTGGGATCATAAGCTTGGATTCATGTCTTACTCAAAACCGTAGTTTTTATTGAAAACTAAGAAAGATGCGGACCAATCAAAACATGGTTGCACATTATTTAAGAAAACGAGATTTTGATTCCAAGGATTCTAAATGATTTTTTTAAAATAGATTTTCAAAGGGATCTTTTGAGAAAAAAATATTTTGTTTTAAAATAAAAGGAATTAATTTGCAAACAACAAAACATAAAAAACAGAATACCAAGCAAAACAAAAGAAAACGAAATCACAAAGTGAAAATTTTAACAACCGAGCAAACTAAAGTGGTGAGAATAGAGACCAATCTTCACTATTTTTTGATGGCCTCTGAAAAGTAAATTTGACAAGAGACTACCCAAAATAATAAACTATTAAAACGTAGATCAAATAAGCTAACGAGATATCCACCAAGAATTAATGACTAAGATTCAAGGAACACATCAATTGAGAATAACAAATCAAGAACTAACACATGATCAACTAAACACACAAACACATTTAAACTAAAAAAAATAAGTTAAAATTGAACTTAACCGGAATTAAAAACATGAACTTTATCTAACATGATTATTTAAACTAATGAATTAAAATTGCTAACACTCTTGAATTAAAAAATGGGTTAAAACTAAACTAATTCGGAATTAAAAAAAAAATGTAAACTTTATCTTATAGGATCAATTAAACTAATTACCTAAAACTCTGAAAAACACAAAAATTGAATTAGACCAAATTAAATCCGGGCAAACTAAAAACATGAATGTTCAAACATAGAATCAATTTTATTAATGAACTAAAATTATAAAAGTACCTAAGCTAATTAAAATGAACCAAATTAAATGAAAGCAAACTAAAAGAATGAACTTTCAAACATAGAATCAATTTTATCAATGATCTAAAACTACAACGCATTTAAACTAAATAGATGAATTAAATTTAATCAAAGTAGACTAAAAACATGATTTCTTCACTTAAAATTGATTAAACCAAAAAAATTAGAAACTCACAAACACATCTAAACTAAAAAAAAAATCAACACTAAACTAAATCGGAATGAAAAATAAGAACTTTATCATGTAGAATTAATTAAACTAATTATAAAAAACATCTAAACTAACAAAATAAATTAAAATTAAACTAAAATAAATTTTTTTTAAAAAAAGAACTAACCTTCAAGAATGCATGTTGTTGTGCCTTGTTGGGGAATGGTGGCACATTGTTGAGTTGTCTCGTGAGCCTCCAAACTCTAACACGCAATTTCCCATTTTCTCTTCTAAGGAATATAAGTGCATCGCCAACTGCTAATCTCTTAGTACTAACAAAAGCACTCCATCTAGTTGTGAGCAGATGATGTCTAGGTCGACCTTGAAAAATATGACGAAAATGCCATTCATTTCCATGCAAATCTTTAGCAACCAATTCTTGCCATGGTGGATTCTGGGACATATCCAATGATGGCAAGCATTCATTTTGATCTTGTTCAGGCAACAATATAACTTGTGCATAAACTTCATCAGTTTCAAGTTTAACCCGAAGGTGAACGTTAACTACTCTGCATAGGATCTTAGATGGTAAATTGAATGAAGGCATTTTCTGGTCTAACCCTTGATGCATTGATGCTTCAAGCTATTCCATATGGCCTTGAGGAAAGTAATAAACATGTTCCTATTCACGAGGTACATTAACCAGAGGCCGACACATGTGCATGCCAAAGTTCCTTATATAAAGCAATATTGATGGTTCCTAATTTAGATCAATTGAGCTGATAATTTAAAGCCGCCATAACCATGAAAATCCAAAAGAAATTGTACTAGATAAAGCGGTAACCCAAATAAAGTCTTCTCTGTTTGTTTCCTAATTTGAGCCGATTTGATTCAACCAATCAACCCATTCGATTGCCAAGGCTTGCTATCAACGAGACCCAGATTGAAGAAATCTCTATAACCATGACTCGTTGTTTCCCTTAGTACGTGGGTGTGTCTCCTCCGATAAAGTTCTTGATAAAGGATTTTCTCGAGAAGTTTAGACGGGCCACCGAATCAGAATTAGAAGCATCTCGGGACCGCTGAATTGCTAGGGATAGAAGAGGATTTTACTACTTGGATTCGAAGATTGTTGTTGTGTTGTGTTTCCATTATTACCTTGATGCACATCTTGATACATTGTGAGATGCTAATACAACATCCAAGCAACAAAAGACAAATATGAAGGGTCATGTTGTCTCATCTATGGGTTCAATATTTTGATATAGTGATTCCAAAATTGGCAAAGTGCCTTTCCATATTCATGAAGATGGAACCAGACAATAGCCGTGTTAAGAGTTGCCACGGGAGTGTCAAATCCATCGGTGTAAACCATACCGCCACTACTTGCAAGCGAGAGAATTGAAGTGCCATGGTATTAGTTCCTTTAGATCCTGAAACAACTTTATTTCCAAGATTGGTAGCAGCCTCCGCATTCTCTAAATGCATGAGCAAGTTCTTCGCTTCTCTTCTTCACATTATTCAAGACTTCAAGCAACTACTTGGGATCTGAACAACCATCCCGAAAGTATTCCGCAATAGCAATATTATGAAGAACCTTGGGATCATCATCTTCTTCTCTCTCTAGGTCACAAATATATTCCTGGAAAATCTCCAAGCGATCAATTTTTATTTTTTATTTTTAAGTCGGGAGTGTAGGGACCCCTCCCTCTGATAACACGTGACACACATCCCATGATGACACATGACACACATTCTCATCCGGATTAACCTCATCCGAATTTCCCTAAGAGTACACGTGGCGCGCTTCTCCTATCCGGACTACCTCAAGAAGAGGCATACGACACTCACAAACATAACATCCGGACGACTTCCACAATGCATCCGAACGACCAACATAGGCCATCCGGATATATTTGTCCGGATCATTGACTAAAGTAAGCAAGTCTTGCACGTTATCACAACAGCCTGCCATGGCCCACGTTCCGCCACCTGCAGAGTGAAAGGACAAGAATGAAGTGACAACAAGTCACTTCCCACGGTCACTTCCCACGATTTCTGACAATCGCAACACCTACCACGATCTCTGTCAGCCGCCCGTAGGGTGATGATAGCCCTGCTACCACCTAGTGTCATTATGACAACACAAAATATCTCCCTACCATTAAAGAGGGGAACAAAGCTTTTGATACTATATATATGAACCTTCGCACAAAGAGGAAGGTAAGCTTGCTATACCTAGTAAAAGACCAACTGATTTATCTCTCCCTCTCTAACCATGACTGACAAAACCATTGGAGAGTGCGTCCGGACACCCTGTTCGGACGCCTTTTGCAGGTAGTACGACTGAATCAATGATCTATATTGGTTGAGATCGTGCGTCCATCCATTTGGCAACTACGTGGATCACTAGGGACGCGAGGCCTCAACATTGGCGCCATCTGTGGGAACTTTTCACTGATTTAGTCACCGACAAAGATGGCCACACCTTCCCGAAGCCATTCATCTGGTAGGAGAGAGGAAGATAATTCTGAATGGCGTCGAGCCATCGAAAGAAGACAGTTGGCAAGCGAACGACAACTGAAAGCTCTCCTCCAAGAGACAGAAAGATTAAGAGAAGAAAGCGCAGTATTACGCATCCAGGCTTCAACATCAAGGCCTCCTTGTCGTTAGTGTTCAAGAGGCCAAGTAGCAAACTCAAGGCCAGAACCAGAATCAATATATCCTGGGTCAGCAGGAGCTATCCCAGAAGCATGCAACGTGAGGCCACATGAGCCACACATGCCCATGCCTTGAGTTCCCCGTGAGGAAGCTCGGACTCTACTCATTTTTTAGCCAAAAGACAACGCGATAGAAAATCTCAGTTGTCAAATTCAATGTGCGCAAGACTAGGCCCACAAGAGCCTGGTAGACCAAGGCCACCAGTAGCCACAACCTGGGCAAAGCGCCCCGACCCTATGGTCACCCCCATGGTGCAAAACGTGCTCCCGCACCGTGACCCCATGGTCACCCCCATGGTGCGGAACGTTCACTCGCACCTAGCGGTACCACAAGCTGGGAGAAACCTCCCAAATGAGCCACCCATTGGCTCCATCAGCAAAAGGTTGGACGACATGCTCTCCACGCCTTTCTGCTCTCATATCATTCATTACGAGCCCTCAAGGGGATTCCTCGTACCAAAATTTTCCACATACGATGGGTCCAGCGATCCCTTCGACCATATTATGCATTATCGACAACTCATGACGCTCGATATTGGCAACGACGCGCTGCTGTGTAAAGTATTTCCTGCCAGCCTACAAGGGTAGGCCCTCTCATGGTTTCATCGCCTACCTTCCAACTCTGTTGGCAATTTCAGGGACCTGTCCGAAGCTTTCGTGGGACAATACTTGTGCTCTGCTCGACACAAGCAGAACATCAGCACTCTATAGAACATAAAAATGCAAGATAACGAATCCTTAAGGGAGTTCGTGAAGCGGTTTGGTCAAGCCGTACTTCAGGTAGAGGCTTGCAGCATGGATGCTGTCCTGCAGATCTTCAAGCGAAGCATCTGTCCAGGCACTCCATTTTTCGAATTGCTAGCTAAAAAGCCTCCTACAACGATGGACGACTTGTTCAGACGTGCAAACAAATACTCAATGCTTGAAGATGACGTGCGAGCAGCCACCCAACAAGTCTTAGTTGCTGGACAGACATCCAAAAGTGGCACGGAAAGAAGTGCCAAACTTCCGGACCGGCCAGGGCCGTCTGACCGAAGGCAGGAAGGGCCAAGTCGCCCGGAAAGACCGCCTCTCACACCTCTTTCCATATCATATGAGAAACTTCTCCCGATGATCCAAGGCTTGTCCGACTTCAAGTGGCCTAGACCCATCGGAACGGACCCATCCAAAAGAGATCATAGCAAGAGATGTGCCTTCCACAAGGAATATGGTCACACAACAGAGACATGCAGGGTGCCTCTAGTATTTGTTCGAGAAGCTCATCAAGGCAGAACATTTAAAGCAATACCTCTGCTCAAATACTGGAGGAAGAAACGCTTCCCAAAATCACAATTCTGGAGCCCCTAGGGCCCCAGTCGCCATCTAGGCCGTTATAAACTATATTAACGGAGGCCCATCCGACGAGGAGTATGACTCCAAACGAAAGAGGCAAAAATTGTTGCGAGCTGCATCGGTACGCGAACGTATCAATTCCATCCGGCCTGGGTTAACTGGGGGGGCCCTCTCCCTATAGACGGAACAATCATTTTCCCACCAGTAGACCCCACCCGGACACTACAGCCACATCGCGATGCCCTCATCCTATCCCTAGAGATAGGAGACTTCGACGTGAGTCGCATTCTGGTTGAACCGGGTAGCTTGGCCGATCTTGTGCAAGCATCGGTCGTTAGCCACATGGGGCACAGTCTCACGGGCCTTGAAAACCCTGGACGAATCCTATCTGGATTCAACGGGTCGTCAACTACATCCTTGGGAGATATTGTACTACCGGTCCAAGTGGGCCCAGTCACTCTCAACGTACAATTTTCGGTGGTACAAGAGTTATCACCCTTCAATATCATCTTGGGGCCACATGGCTACACTACATGAAAGCCATCCTTTCTACATATGATCAAATGGTAAGTTTCCTTACCAACGATGGGCAAATTGACCTATATAGCAGCCAGTTAGCCACTCGCTAATGCTATCAGATAGCATGAGAAGCAGGGACCAGCCAGGAGGACGCATCCCTCCCTGAGTCCAGCCATGTACATGACTAATAACAATTATTAGGACCGGCGGACAAAGATCCCCCGGCAGCGGATCCCTTGCAAACAATCCAAATCTCGGAAGAAGGTATTCACCTTACGAACATCAATTCCCTCATGGCGCCAGAAGAGACCCAGAACATACAGAACGCCCTCAGACGAAACCATGACGTTTTCGCATGGGCACATTCTGATATGAAGGGAATTCATCCCTCTATTGCCTCTCACAGACTTAACATCTTGCCAACAGCCAGACCCATCAGGCAGAAGTTTAGGCGTTTTCATCAAAGCAGACAAAAAATCATCCGGAATGAGATTGACAAATTGCTAGAAGCCGGATTCATCAGAGAAGTAGATTACCTAGACTGGTTGGCAAACGTAGTGGTGGTACCCAAAAAAGAAGGCAAATGGCGGGTGTGCGTCGATTACACCAATCTCAATAATGCATGCCCAAAATACAGTTTCCCTTTGCTGCGGATAGATCAAATTGTGGATTCCACTGTCGGGCAAGGGATGCTCTCTTTCTTGGACGCCTTCTCCGGATATCACCAAATCCCTATGTCCCCAGCTGACGAGGAAAAAACAACATTCATAACACCACACGGCCTCTATTGCTACAGAGTCATGCCGTTCGGACTCAAAAACGCTAGCGCCACTTATCAGAGACTGATGACAAAGATCTTCAAACCTCTGATAGGCCACACGGTAGAGGTATATATTGATGATATCGTGGTTAAAAGCAAAACCTGAGAGGAGCATGTCCTCCACTTGTAAGAAGTCTTTTACCTCTTAAAAAAGTATGACATGAAGCTGAATCCTTCTAAATGCGCCTTTGGAGTAAGTGCCGACAAATTTCTAGGATTTATGGTCAGCCAAAGAGGGATAGAGGTTAGCCCGGATCAAGTCAAGGCAGTCATAGAAACACCTCCCCCCAGGAGCAACAAGGAGTTACAACGCCTCACAGGCAAGCTCGTCGCGCTAGGGCGTTTTATAGCCCGCTTCACTGATGAATTACGACCCTTCTTCTTGGCAATACGAAAAATTGGGGCAAACGGGTGGACAGACAACTGTCAGAGTGCTTTCGAAAAAATCAAACACTGCCTCATGCGATCGCCCATCCTGAGCAGCCCCATCTCTAAAGAAAAATTGTACATGTATCTGGCTGTATCGGAGTGGGCAATCAGCGCTGTTCTATTCCGCTGCCCCTCATCCAAGGAGCAGAAACTTATCTACTACGTCGGCAGAGCATTAGCAGACGTAAAAACCAGGTATTCAAAAATGGAGCTAACAGCCTTAGCCCTTCGAAGCGCTGCCCAGAAGCTCCGTCCTTATTTTCAAGCCCACCTAGTGGTCGTGCTAACTGACCAACCCATCCGTAACATTCTGCACAAGCCAGACTTAACCAGAAGAATGCTTCAATGGGCTATCGAATTGAGTGAATTTGGAATTGAGTTCCAACCCAGATTGTCCATGAAAGGCCAAGTAATGGCTGACTTCGTGCTGGAATAATCCTGGAGGCCCAGCCAACGCCAGGAACCAAGTGAAAAAGAGTGGTGGACTTTGCGAGTTGATGGAGCCTCACGATCATCAGGGTCTGGAGTCGGGCTACTGCTACAATCCCCAACAGGGGAACATCTGGAGCAAGCCATCTGGCTGGGATTCCCCGCTTCTAACAATGAAGCAAAATATAAAGCCATCCTATCCGGATTGGACCTTGCCCTGACTCTATCCGTCTCCAAGCTCCGTGTCTATAGTGATTCTCAACTTGTGGTCAGACACGTCTAGAAGGAATACAAAGCTAAAGATGAGCGTATGACGCGATACCTAGCTAAGGTAAGATATACCTTACAACGATTCACTGAGAGGACGATCGAAAAAATCAGACGAACTGAAAATGGGCGCGCCGACACCTTGGGCGGCATAACTGCCTCCCTTCCCATCAAAGAAGCTATTCTGTTGCCTATACATGTGCAAACCAACCCTTCTGTCGCAGAAACTTCCACTTGCAACACCATTGAGGCAAGCCAAGCAGATGACCAAGAATGGACGAACGACATTACAGAATACCTCCGGACAAGCACTTTGCCCGAAGATCCCAAACAGGCACACAAGATCTGGGTGCAAGTCGCATGTTTCACCTTGATTGGGGGGCACTTGTACAAGCGATCCTTCACAGGACCCTACATTCGGTGCCTAAGTCATTCAGAGTCCCTGCATGTATTAGATGAATTGCACGAGGGAGTATGTGGAAATCATTCAGGAGGACGACCTCTGGCACATAGGGCCCATTCGCAAGGATATTATTGGCCCACGATGAAGAGGGATGCGACAGCCTATGTCAAAAAATGTGATAAATGTCAAAGGCATGCTCCCATTCCACATATGCAGTCAGAGACATTGAAACCAATCTTAGGCCCATGACCCTTCGCGCAGTGGGGCATGGACATAGTGGGACCCCTCCCAACCGCACCTGCCTAGAAGAAATTCCTCCTTGTCGCAACCGATTACTTTAGTAAATGGATGGAAGCTGAAGCATATGCTAGCATTAAAGACAAAGATGTCACCAAATTTGTATGGAAAAACATCATTTGGCTTTGGAATCCCCCAAACCATTATAGCCGACAATGGTCCACAGTTTGATAGCATCGCCTTCCGGAATTTCTGTTCGGAACTGAACATCCGGAATTCATACTCCACACCGCGTTACCCTCAAAGTAATGGGCAAGCAGAAACCACAAACAAGACTCTAATCACTGCCTTAAAGAAAAGGCTCGAGCAAGCCAAAAGAAAATGGGTGGAGGAGCTACCCGGCGTCCTGTGGGCTTATCGAACCACACCCGAACGTCCAACAGGGAAACACTCCCTTCGCCCTCGCATATGGTATGGACGCAATCATTCCTATCGAAATAGGGTTACCCACTATCCGGACTGAGGCAGGGAAGCAGGATGATGCAAACGCAGAGTTAGGAAGAAACTTGGACTGGGCAGATGAAGTAAGGGAAAACGCATCCATCCGGATGGCAGACTATCAACAAAGGGCATCTGCTCATTACAATCGCAAAGTAAGGTCCAGAAGCTTCAAAAATGGTACGCTGGTCCTTAGAAAAGTTTTTGAAAATACTGCTGAAACAAAAGCAGGAAAATTTCAAGCCAACTGGGAAGGACCCTATATAGTATCTAAGTCCAGTGAAAGTGGAACTTATCATCTACAAAAGCTAGACGGAACTCCATTACTCAGACCATGGAATGTGTCCAATTTAAAGCAGTATTATCAATGAAAGAAAGAGACAAGTACAAATATGAAGAAATGTGTTTCATTAATATTTGTGAAAGTGAATACAAAGAGTTTTCCGGACTACAAAAATACAGAGAGAAGATAGCAGTGAAAATTACAAAAAAGAAAAGCTCTCATGGAGCAGGCTTGTCGAGCAGCTTATTTTCCTCACCCTGGAGGAATTGAAGGGACGTCCCGCTTGATGCCATGCTTCTTCATACAGCAGCGATAGCCGAAGAGGAACATTTCATCTACTTGCTTCTGGTAGTCCGCTTCAAGCTCCTCCCTCTCTGCAGTAAACTCACCCTCCGGCTCTTCTTTTTGCGCTGATAGACGCAACTGCAAATCTTCTCTCTGCTTTTTTTTCGATAGATACCTCCGTCCGGAGTTGCCTCACCTCCCCCCTCAGTTGGGCCATCTCATCCTCCGCCTCATGCAAGCGGGCATCCATTGATTCCTCCCGGCTCTTTGCATTAGCTAGCTCCGCTCGGAGAGCCTCGTTGTCTCCTCGAAATGCGGATAAACTGGCTTCAACTTGCTCCAGTCGTAGGCACAACTTCTCTTCATTATTTTTGCGCTGAGAGATGAAGGCCTTCGTATAATTAGCGGTCCGCAGCAGGTCAGTAAACAGATCATGTTGTTGGGCCATGCCGCGAAGACCGCTCACAAGCTGCAGACAAACATACAAACAAAAAGAGCAAAGTTACAAACCATACCCCAAACACATCAGTATGGCAAAGAAAATCAAGAAGTAAATTATACCGTTTCCACAACTTCGAACATTTTTGCTGAAGGCATGGCAACGTCCAAGCCGGGTGGAATCCGTTTCAGCTTCTCTTCCAACTCCGCGTGGCTAAAAGAGCTAGAGGAGATGGAAGCCGCATCATCAACAGGACCCCCCCCCCCCCCCCCCGATGAGGCGTTAGAAAGTGACTCCTCCTCCGGGTCCGAGGCCCCCTCATTTTCAGCTGGCTGGGTCTCTCTGGGTGCATCCCCATCCGGGACCACCATCGGGGCGGTTGGGATCTCTGCTGCCATCTTCGTCTCGCTCATCTCCGGATGATCAACCTGGACGGACGAGCAGCTGACTTCGATGGCGTCCGAGTACCGATCCTGAAGCCGTCCGATGAGGCCAGACTTTAAATTACGCGCCGGATGCGACCTCCTTGTAGCTGGCTCCTTCACTGGTACAAGGGCAAGAGGGCTTGCCCCGCAAGGGGGCAGACTCTGACTTTCTGCCCCCATTTCCTCCATTAGGGATGCCGTGGGAGGCAATGCCGCAACACAAGAGGCCTCGGCTGCCTTCGCATCTGGATGGGGAGAGCCGGGTTGATTTATGGACGTAGTTTCTTCAGCCAAAAGAGCTAAGCGGCCAGCCGCTGACAATGAAGGCCCTAAGTGGTTCAGACCCGCGAGATGTCCGGGACCGCTTGAAATAGAGGGCGGGAGAGGATGTTCTAGCTCCTTTATTGTTACTTCCTTCTCATAAGTAATAGGGGGGATTACAAACTCCTTTGGAGGTGTGGGAAGTTTCACTTCTTTCCCCTTATTTGAAACCTTCTTGTTCTTCTTTGCTGGAGCGCCAGCAGGTGGAGAGGAGGCGGACCGTTTGCCACCCGGAGCCTTCCGCAAGAGCCCTTATTTCCTTTTTACCTCCCGATTATTGAGGCGGACTTTGCGTGTTCGGGCGTCTGCCTTCTGCATCGTCGCGTAGAAAGGCAGGTCTTGAAGAACGAAGTGTTCCCCAGCCACCACCTCTTTAGGCAGCCGCCTTGGGAGTATGTTCAGCACGTACGGTTGGAGCTCCTGCATGACCGAATAGAGGTTCTGCGCGGAGAGCAGCGTGTCACAGCTCCGCTCGGCCGCCACAATCTCGAAAAGCCTGTTCAAGCGGTCGAACGAGGCCTTCTCCACCAACTCCACCAGTTTTTCCCTTTTATCCTGGCCTACACCCAAGAAAGTAAAATATGCCAGCAACACAGACAATGCTGACCTAAACTCACAAATCATGGCAAAAACTGCAAGTCATTTAGTCATACTTGGGACCTTCAACGACTGGTTGAGGGCGAACGGCCTGTCCGGATGCACCGCCAAACCCGTCCATACGCCCTTGACCAACACATGACCCTTAGCGGCCCTCTTGGTCGAGTTCGGCAGGCTGGTCACCAACTGCATGAACGAAAGGCAAGCGACAAAGCTGAAGATGTCAGTCTTCAGCTTCTTGATCGAATAGATGAACAACACCTCCAGCAGAGAGAGGTCCAAATTGAACAACATGTTCAGGATGTTGCACCCCATCAGCACCCGGACCATATTGGGATGAATATACGCCGGAGGAATCTGGGTGAAGTGCAGAAACTCCTTGAACAAAGACGGCAGGGGAAACCGGAGCCCAGCGTTGAACTGCTCCTTGCTAAAGCAAATAGCATTGTCTTTAACTTTCTCAGTAGACACTGCCTCTCCGTCCGACAGTTCCACAAGCACGCCATTTGGGATACAGAAACGTTCGCAGAACTCCTTTACACTCAGCTTATCCACAGATTTCTCATGAGCATCGCCGGACGGGCCATATGAGGTAGCTTTCTTGTTTGCAGACATTTTTTAGCCTCGAAAATCTGCATAGAAGAAGTACCAATAGTCAAAACACGCAAACTGGTTCCACAAACTCTAATGACAGAAACTCTCAGGAAAAACCTCACATCACTAGCATACCCATCCCAAACCCTTAAGTCTACCCCAAAGAAAAACCTCCAACCCGCAAAAGACGTAGGGGAGCAACAGAAACCTTAACACACAGTCACAAAACAACTTGCCTAAGCAAGCCAGAAACAACCAACAAAGACAAACGCAACAAGGAAAAGACAAAAACAATGCACGTATCGAATGTAAAGCTGGAAGAATAGGGTTGAAATCCGCAACACAGTCACTGTCACGACGCAAAAATCACTGGCAGAAAACTCTAGGGCTTCACTCAGAAAACGAAGGTACACAGAGGGTAGAAGAAGAAACACTAACAAGAAAAACGCAGTAGGAAAAATGCAACAGAAGGCACAGTATGCTATTTATAAAGCGACAACCCCTCGGTATGCCAAACGATCAGTTACGCTATCATTGAAACGACATGCTGCCTGGGAATACCCAGAGTCGGCGGCTCATCATAAATGCTTTTCTGGCTCCACGCCCCCGCTCGCTATGTGGCCCAATCAAGCAAAAAAGTCAACTTCAGTTTCAAAAAACCAATTATTTAACCCACCCATTTTGCTCAGGCAAAATCGGCAAGTTAAAAAGGGGGGCATTGTAGGGACCCCTCTCTCTGATAACACGTGGCACACATCCCATGATGACACATGACACACATTTTCATCTGGATCAACCTTATCCGGATTTCCCTAAGAGTACACGTGGCGCGCTTCTCCTATCCGGACTACCTCAAGGAGAGGCACACGACACTCACAAACATAACATCCGGACGACTTCCACAATGCATCCGGACGACCAACATAGGCCATCCGGATATATTTGTCCGGATCATTGACTGAAGTAAGCAAGTTTTGCACGTTATCACAACAGCCTGCCATGACCCACATTCCGCCACCTGCAGAGTGAAAGGACAAGAATGAAGTGACAACAAGTCACTTCCTACGGTCACTTCCCACGATTTCTGACAATCGCAGCACCTACCACTATCTCCGTCAGCCGCCCGTAGGGTATGATGGCCCTGCCACCATCTAGTGTCATCATGACAACACAAAATATCTCCCTACCATTAAAGAGGAGAACAAAGCTTCTGATACTATATATATGAACCTTCACACAAAGAGGAAGGTAAGCTTGCTATACCTAGTAAAAGGTCAACTGATTTATTTCTCCCTCTCTAACCATGACTGACAAAACCATCGGAGGGTGCGTCCGGACACCCTGTCCAGACGCCTTTTGCAGGTAGTACGACTGAATCAAGGATCTATATTGGTTGAAATCGTGCGTCCATCCATTTGGCAACTACGTGGATCACCAGGGACGTGAGGCCTCAACAGGGGAGCATCTTTCATCATCATCCAGGCGATCTTAACAAAGTCACAAGATTCAAGAAATTGCCTATACTTCATCCTATTATGCTTTTGCTCCTTGCAAAGGCACAACTCCTCATTGAGCTCTTTGAGATCCTTCTGGTTCGGTTCCAAAACAGAAGTGAGACCTGCTACCTTTACCTCCAATCTATTGACCTCTCTACGTAATGCCCTTGGATCTTCCTCAAGATTAAGCGGTTTCTGAGATACGATCGGCTCGCATAGCCAATTAACTGAAAGTAAAGCTGATTAACGCCATTCACTGAACAAATCTTCTTGCACATAGGAAAATTGTTCTTCTTCTTACTCAAGCAAGATTCGAACCACTTTGTTGCAAACAGAGTTCGTGGAAGACATGGCCGCAGATGAAGATGGATTGGAGGTCTTCGACAATTGGCTTTCCTGTTGCCGCTCCTCTCCAAAATCCTTTCAAAACCAAAGGTACCACCGTTTTCCTCATTCAAAAAAAAAAAAAAAAAAAATCCTGAATCTCCCATCATAACCTCGTGCCTCTCGTCAGAAAATCTTCCCTAAAACATCAACTTTCCGAACCGATAAATGATCAAAACCAGAAAACACAAAACAAACCACTCCGGAAATCCAGAACCCAGAAAAACTCATGCAACATATCCCTCAAAACAACCATCATCGGAACCTAGCGCAAACCCTAACTTCAGTAAAACCCATTTCGGATACCATCAACACGACACAATTTTGGCGTCAAAATCTGTTTAAAACACAATATAAATAAAAAACCAGCATTTATATGGCTATATCAATGAAGATTGTGTAGAATCGTTTGTTCAAGTTCGAATTTTGATGATGGAAAATTGATGCTCCTCGGTTTGGGAAACCACAGAAAGCGTTTTCTCTGTTTTCCTCTCATCTCTTCAATAAAAACCAAAAACTAGAAACAAAGATATTTCTCCCAAATTTTGAATGGTGTGGCTGGTTCTTGTCTTCCTCCAAAGCGACGTGATATCCCTCCACAAAACTGTGCATGTGCGTGTGCGTGTGCGTGTGTCCCTTGAAAATCAAAACTATGCGTGGACTCCTTCATGCGGCTGTGGAGACTTCCCGAAGTGGCGTGTGGCTCTTAGTGCGTGGTGACCTCTTTTTTTACTAATCGTGCCTTCTCTCTCTCTCTCTCTCTCTCTCTCTTGCATGATATTCTCGGTGATGCGTGATATTCTCCCCATGCATCTCGTCCGCATACCCACCAAGATGTCCCATTTACGTCCAATCTTCCTTTCATATGCTCTCGGATGTGCAAATAATTTTTCAAGATCCAGTTGTGAGTCACCCCCGACCCCTTCAATATGGCACAAAATATACAAAGTCCTTTTTCTTTTGTAACGGAAAGTGGTGTTTTATTGGAAAGTGGTATTTTAATTTTCATTGAAAGTGGTTTTCTATTTTATATACATCACAATTCAAAAAAAAAAAAAAAAAAAATAGCTTACTAAAAATTTATTTACGTACATATTAGTAAAAATATTTAATAGTAATAATAATAATAACCATATAAAGAGATAAGATAATTGATCACATGCAATTTTCTAAAAAAAAATAAATAGATAAAAGTAAACAAATAGCTAAACAGATAATAATAAATAAATAATTAAATAAATAAATAGATAAATAAATAAGAAATCAAACACATGCAAGTGTTAAAAATGCAAATCATGCGAACTATGTAAGCCATACAAATAAGGCAAAGAATGCCTACAAGGCTACCTAAGTGTACTTAAGTGGGCTTAGGTGGGCCAAGTGTGCCTAGATGAACCTAAGTGGGCCAAGTGTGCCTAAGTGAACCTAGATGGCCTAAGGTGGTGCCTAATGAGCCAAGTGTGTCTAAGTGGACCTAAGTAACCTAGGTGGGTCTAAGGTAGTGCTTAATGGGCCAAGTGTGCCTAAGTGGACCTAAGTGAACCTAGACGGGCCTAAGGTGTCTAAATGGGTCTAAGATGGTGCCTAATGGACCGAGTATACCTATATGGGCTTAGGGTGAGTCTAGGTGGGCCTAGCTAAGTTTAACCTAAAATGCACCTAAGTGAAGCCTAATCTAAACTTGAAGGGCAGTCAGGGTCATAATGTGGAGCCAAATGAACCCCTCAACCAAAGTCTCCAAAGTGGCTTAGAAAAGATAAGCTACATGAGTAGTAATGGGCCACCGGGGAATACTGTGGAACATTGGAAGTAAACTTAAAGACATGTACTAAAGGGACAAAATGGAGGGTCTACACACACCTTCTTCTATTAGAAGTTTTCCTATGCAAAAAAAAAAAAAAAAAAAAACAAGGCAAAAATCTGAATCATAAGGTCTCCCAAAATGTTCTCACATTATGCTTGCACATCACTTATGAAGGTTTAGTTTACTTTTATCTATTTGTAGATTGTGCTCTAATTTCGTATGAAGAAGCAACAAGTGATGAGAAGTGGATTTAAGAAATGAGTGAAGAAGTTCAATCCATAGAGAAGAACAATACATGGGAGCTAACTACTTTGCTAGTTTGAAAGAAGCCTATAGGTGTTAAATGGGTTTGTAAAACAAAATATAAACTTGATGGTAAAATTGATCGATTTAAAGCAAGATTGGTTGTAAAAGGTTATGAATAGAAGTCAGATATTGATTATTTTGAAGTTTTTGCACTAGTTACTAGACTATATCCCTTACATGATACTTGCACTTACAACTTATAGAAGGTGGAAAATTCACCAAATGGATGTGAAGTCAACTTTTCTTAATGGTGTACTTAAAGAAGAGCTTTTTGTTGAATAATCACTAGGATATATTAAGGAAGGGCAAAAGAAATAAGTTTATATACTTAAAAAAAGCATTGTACAAGTTAAAGTAGGCACCACGTGCTTGGTACATATAAATTAATACTTATTTATTACGACATGGATTTCAAAAGAGTTTTTTTGAGCACACACTTTATATCAAATCAAATTTTAATGGTGCTGTACTTGTTGTATGCCTTTATGTGGATGATTTATTTTTTATAGGAAATTGTCAATATGTGTTTGAAGATTTCAAGGAGCTAATGAAACAACAATTTGAGATGACAAATTTAGGATTAATGTCCTATTTTCTTGGCTTCACAACATGTTAAGCATTTTGGCTTCGTAGGAAGCTTAGTGAATTGAAGTATGAACAAAAGGGTCCTACAAAGATTTTGGTGATAAGTTTGTCATTGCAATAACAAAGAATCCAATGTTTTATAATAGAAGAAAATACATAAACATTGAATTTCATTATATTAGGGAACTCGTGAAAAATGAAGAGATTGAATTTGAGTTTTATAGATCAAAAGATCAAGTTATAGATATTTTAGAAAGCCACTAAAGATGGATGTGTTCGAGAAATTGAAAATGATGCTTGGTGTGATTGAGTTTATAACTCGACGTAAGGGAGGTTGTTGAAATTATAATATGACTTAAAGTCAAATTAGAAGAATTTTAGGAATGTGAGAAACATTAGGAATTGTTATTTATTTAGGTTTCTTATGTTAATTATGACTTTTGGTGTAATAGGAACTAGAGTCATAGTGCAACTATGATTAATTTATTATAAATAGATATGTTATTATGTTGAATAATAGAATGCAATAAATTATTATTTTAGCAAAAATATTGTCAGTTCTCAATTGTTCCATCAAACAAAACCCTGTCAAAGCATAAGAAAAAAAAACATGCATGGACAATAACTTAAAGATATTGAAATAATTTAAGATTTTAAATCACAACAATACATTACTTCATCAACCACAAATAAGCCTTATAATCCTTTGTTAACAAAATGAAGACTACAGCTTTACAAAATCTATATATCCTCTCCAAGTAAGAATTGCCCAAAACTACACATTATGTAGCAAGTGGTGGAGTGTTGAAATATAGAGAACTAGAAATGGGGATCTCATCCTCGAATGGAGAATTAGCAATCTCATTTGCAACACCAAAACACAAAAAAACCCACTTACTCAGACCCCTCCAAACTATCTTAGCTATCACTATGCTCCATTCCATTGCCATACCACTGTTACTTTCTTCAGGCTATTTTGAATGACACTTCAAAAAGAAAAAAAATAAAGAAAAAAAGCAAATGACAACTTTCAAGAAAATTCCTCCATGAAAACACCACATATTAGAGAGAATAAATGGAAAAGAGACTTGTTTATAGGGGAAAAATACCTTCATGGATATGAGCAAATCCTTATGGATATCCATGTGTATTATGGCTCTGAAATAAATGTGGGATTTTGTTATATGCTAATTATGACATAAATCTATTAATGTTAATATTAAGTAGAATTGCTTTTCAAGAAACATGTTTGTGGTACTTTCTTAAAGTTGTTTGGCAGTATTTTTAATAATGAAAATTTTTAAAAATACATTAGTTACATTTTTTTTTCTTTTGGCAAAAATGGGAAAAAATGTTTTTGCAATTAAAATTAAACTATAAAAGATGTTTAATTATTTTTATAAAATTATATTCATATTGTTTACCAAATAGCAACATTTATTTTTAAAATCTTTGTATTTTGTTTTAATTATTGTGTGAGAATTGGATATGTGAGACTAGGGATAGAAATAAGAATGGGATTGAAGGAGAATTACAATATCATGTGAAAAAGAAAAATCAAATTCTAATAGGGGTGTGTTTTTTATTTTGAAAAGAATGAGAATTTTAGTATAATTTTATTTTTTAAAAACAACCTAAATATAATAATAAATGAAAAATGAAAGAGATTGTATAATGACCCACTTGTAGATATTATTACCACTTTGTCCAATGATTTTTTACATCTTTATATGCCTATCTAGTTAAGAGAAGTTGACGACATGATGTAAGATATTAAAATTATATGAAGTCTCACTTAGAGTTCCACATGGGGTCCCTTCCATATAGATATCATCCATTGGTCTAATGAGAGTCCTCTCAGTTTTAAAAGTCACACATGACAACTACCACTTATGCAGATGCAATGCCCTACTCGAAGTTTCATATTAATATTGTTTACTATGGGCTTAATGTGTCATCATGACTTTAAAAGCCCAACATTACAATCTTGTCTATGACTTGCATATTTAGTTCCAATAACTTTTTCCTCTATTTGATGTGAGATGTTACAATACTTATAGTGATCCACTTCTTTTCATGTGGAGCCTAATGGATCTTTATGACTTGCATATAGTATAGCAACTCGCTTTAATAGGGGCCTGCTAGGAGACAGTGAGCCCACTCCAGATTGGAATCTAGAGTGGAATCACCATCCTAACAAATACATGAAGTATGAAAAGAATGAAACACAACTAGATAATATTAATAAAGCAATGATTAGATATGATGATAGTAGAAACAAGGTTTATAAGATGAGCCACATAATTGATAATAATTAAATTGAATTAAAATACATAATGAAAATAGACTGTCCCACAAGTTTAACAAGGAAAGCACTAGAACTAGATGCCATTTGAAGTTGATTCTATCTCCTTAATAGGACTTAAAAAATCCTTACCTGAAAAAAATTAAATCTATGGGGTGAACACAAGGTCTAATAAATAGTTAAGATACACAAGTGTTAGGATGATCGGTCCATATTAAAGACAATTCTAAAACATATTTATAATATATATATATATATATATATATATATATATATATATTGTAATTTGAAACTAGTATAGAATAATCATAATAACATTTAAAGAATATATAATATGCAAAACATGCAATCATAAGTCTAGACATATCTATGGTTAATCAACCAGTTATACAAAAGCCTACTACTTGTGAACCCTCACATCTCTACATGCTTCAAAGGCTCACTACCTCGAATCATAATATTAAAGAGTCCATCTCTTGGTCATCCCATTAAGGACACAACAAAGTGTACTCTATCACTTCGGCCTCTACCCCCTAGCTCAATATCAAAACCCATAATCACATCTTAAGGCGTTCTCCTTGCTATATAAGTGGTGTGGAGTCTCGGAACAAAATTACATGAAATACTTCATTAGTGTACGTGTTATCAGGTTCATCAAATATCAATGTTCAACAAATACAATAATTTATTATTTCATAACATGGTATGTAATGTCATTGGTTGTAGAGTTATATATGATAATAAATAATTTCTTAAAAGCAAGGTAATATTCATTTTTACAACTTAACATAAATCATGTGTGTTAGAAAAAATTCGGCTAATCCAACCTATGGTAATCACCCTAGAGGGGGGGGGGGAGGGGGTGAATAGGGTGATGATCTCTTTTTACAAATTTAAACTATGTGAATGTAAGAGACAAATATATGCAAGTATATAATAAAACAATATAAAGAAAATTGCATATAAAGTAAAACAGTAGGGAAGAGAGAATGCAAACACACGATTTTATAGTGGTTTGACGCAACTCGCCTACATTCTCTCTCCTCTAGCTTTAATCCCAAGCTTGAGATTCCACTAATTCAAGGCTTCCAAACCAAGCCTTCAAGTAATACAATTGGATTATGGTTCCAATTCACCCTTTTGGACTTTTGGCTCCAAACACCCTTTACACTTCTCAAGAGATACCCCACTCTTGAATAACCCCTCAAGTGATACCCCATACTTGAGAAAATTCCTCTTAAAGTTTGTAAATAAATGATCTCACAAAATCCTAGTACAAAAACTTTAAGCTCAAATGATACAAGAAAACTAGGATTGAATGGTGCACTAAAGATATACAAGTTTTAGAATAATGGTGCACTCAAAAACACTATTCCAAGGCTCAAATATATTCAAGAAAGGTTTGGGAAGGTTGAGCTCTAAAACAATGAAGATTTGGAGCCTTTTTATAGAAGAAAATGACCAAACTAACCGTTGGGGGTTCGATCAGTCGAGTTGGGGGTTGACCAGTTCACTAGCTATTGGAGCATTTAATGCTTCGACCGGGAAAAAGGATACCTCGACTGGGAAAGGAAGGCTATTGGAAGAGAGAGAGTGTTTTTAGCACTCCTCAACCGGGCAAAGGGAACCGGTTGACCGGTACCTTGGCTGGTTGACCGATACCTTGGTTGGTTGAGCCAGTTGGCCCAATGCCTCGACCGGTTCAACGTTTTGGCCCTGAAAACCAACTTTTTCAACCTAAAAACTTTTAAACAAGTTTGAAAAACATTTGACACAAGGTTTTAGTTGAAAACATGAAATCATCCAATTTTAAAATATTTAAAACAAAATAACTCTTTGATGATTTTGTTGCATAAGTAAAAAATGTAATGCATGAAAATCCTAGTGCACCAACAACCTTACAAAGAGATCTTATGACGCTTAGGTCTTGAAAAACACTTCTCTTTGAGGTGGTCTTCTTCTTCATGATTTTTCTTTGGCTTGATTTGTCTTTATGATTGCCACTTTGAAAATTGTCTTGCCTAATCACACTCGAAATCTAATCATTAGTTTTAAACCTTGTTTTGTTATCATCAAAACTGAGATTAACCAAACCTTGGTTTCACAATGTGCATTTTAACTTAATAAGAATTCAACATATATCTTATACCTTTAGAAAAATTAAACAAGTAATACATATAACATATGCAAGATCTATTATTTTATGAAGAACTTAGCAAAATCATGCATATCATAACTACTTACAAAAATTCCCATAATCAAACCTAGAGTAGAACTTGCAATATGAAGGCTCCATGAAGTCTAAATCCTCTCATGACAAAAGAAATTTAAGTGAGCTTAGAGAATTGAAAATTCCATAAAAAGGACTTATGATTCTAAGGTTCTCCCAACTTTTTCAACTTTTTCTTAACTTGATAGCACTCTCATTGAAATACGCAATTTTCCTAAAAAAGAAAAGCTAAGAAAATGGAGTCCAATTCAGATTAAACTTGAGCCAAAGAGTTTGTTAATGAGTTTAGAAACTTTAGAAATTAATTTATGAGTCAAATGGTTATTAAAAGATTATCAATTAAGCCTCAACTTAAATCAATACCAGATTTATCCAAAACATAGTATGTTGCAATGCTACTCACTTTCTCGATTTTTCTCACCAACAAAATGAGTTTAAAAAATTATGAAATTCTTTAAATCTAATATGTGATGAGCCAAAAAATTTTTATAAGTAATTTATAAACCTAAAATAAATTCTAATAATACCAAACTCTAAAAAATAGAAACTATCTTAGCATATGTTGCTGAAAATCCCTTAATGTTTCCTTAATTATTTTCCTATGAAAATGAATTTAGAATTGCATGAAATTGGACTCTACAATTTCCTTTTTGATTATGCTAACGTATAAAAGTAATTAAAGATTATGATAATTAGCCAAAGTATCCTAAAACTTCAAGAAACCTAAGTGATTCAAAATTGTCTTAGTTGAACCACTTTGTTTTCTTACCCATATCTTTGAAATTTTATCAATGTCCAAGTAATGTGAAATTTATAGTTTAGATTTCTTAGGGAGTCTAATATTATATAAAAATAATTTGGAGTACAATTTTCTTCAAAACTAATCTTGAAAATTTTAAGAAATATAATTGGTTTAAATTGTCATTGTGAACCTCTCCTTTGTAATTCCCACATCTATCATGAATTTTCTCATGGGGCAAACATGGTTCAAATGTAACAAGACTTGAATTGATAGCTAGACTCATTATCAAGTCTATTATTTGTAAAAATAATTTGGAATTTTAATATTTTATGAATGAGTCACAAAAATTCAAATATATGTATATATATAATGGGTATTCCTCATTCTTAGGAAATCCCTTTTTCTCTTGATGTTACCTCCATAAACCTAACTCAATATATTATATTAGATTGTTTGAAACAAATTAGATTTCACTCATTGTGGGTTGAAAGGTATTGCTAAATTCCACTTGAGTATCAACATCATAAGATATAATCCTTTACTTTCTTGGCCACCAAATAATCTAGGAAGTAAGAAAAATGGTTTAAAAATATAAAAGAAATTTCACACTTAAAAAGACCTAATTTCTAACAACACTTGCCAAAAGAAGAGGTGGAGAAAAAGAAGAAAATAGAAGAAAGAAAAATATAAAATAAGATTATTTATCTCTAATATATTTGAGAAATGGATTTTCTTTAAAATTTCCTCTTTTATATTTCTTTTTCAAATATCAGTTAATCTAACTACCCTTATTTATATTAGGATCGATGTGACCGCGGAACGCTCTTGGCTGCCACCAAAATTTTGAGAAATGGTTTTTCTTTAAATTTTCTCTTTTATATTTTCTTTTCAAATAAGTTGACTTAACTACTCTTATCTATATTGGGATGAAACTGCCTTTTACCCCTGTTATATTTCCTTTTCAAATATGAGCTGACCTAACTACCCTTATCTACATTAGGATATGACTAAATCACCCTTGGCTGCACCAAAATTTCAAGCATACCCTCTTCCCTTGTAGTGTTCATGTCTTTATGTGTGATATTTGACAATCCTTAAGTGTGACATGTGATAACCCTTAAGTGTGACATGTAGTGCTTCTACTACATTTCCAATTTAATTATACTTACTTGAATAGTCTAGTTAATGTAATTATTTTCTAGCTTGTTTGTGTAGTCTTGAGGTTATTTAACTTTCTTAATTATCTTTAATTTAATTGATTTTTTTAATTTTATATATATATATATATATATAATTTTTTTTAAATAGCAAATTTCCTATCTAAAAACCTAGGATGTTACATTTACCAGCTTTGTTTTAATATTATTCACTTAAGGCCCAATAGTGACCTCACAACTTCAAAATATGGTTTATATGGATAAAAGAAACATATTGTATATATAGTGTTAGGAGCTTTTCCTCACATTCAATATGAGATATTATGAATTGATGATTTAATATTTCAATATTTCAAACATATTCAAATAAGAATTTAGGAAAAGAACTATTAGAGTGCAATGATATGTTTTATATAAGTAAACTGAAATAAAATAACAAATTCAAGACAAGGTTTAAGGAGGAAAACTGCTCATCATTATTAAACAATTTATAATATGATAAGATAAATAAAATTGTAATAATAAATTTTTTGATAAAATATAGTTGTGTAGGCATTAGACGTTAAGGGCTATCAAGAAAAAGAAGTAAAAATTGTAAGGATTTAAAAGGCCATCGTTATTGGAAGCTAGAAAAGTTTTAAAGTGAAAAGTCTAATGGTTTAAAGAGATCGTGAAGTTTTCTCACTTAGCCCAATCCTCGCTAAAGATCATTCAATATGAATAAGACGATTTTTTTTAGGACTTTTTCGGAGAAGGTTTGAAGTGTAAAAGCAAGAAGATTTTTTTTTTTTTTTAAAAATTTAATATGATAATATAGAATAAATATGAAAAATAATTTATAATGGTACTAACTAGTACCATAATATTTTAGAAGTTTGACAAAATAAACCTAAATGATACTTAATATTTGTTTTGTTAGAAAAATAAATCATTCAACTCTGGTCCAACCAAATGTAACCTAAATGAGCTTGACATGCATTATTAATTGACTGATACAACAATAGTGGCTCCACCCTCTTAACAATGGTGGTTCCTTTGATTATGTTGAGCTATTCTAGTCCCAGCTAATTAATTCAGCATAAAAAATTTCAAGCCACCCTGAATCTTTTGGCTATGAAGCTTGGAGATTTTGAGAAAAATGAAATGGTGGGTAGCAAAAGATTATTATTCCTCTGAATTCCTATATGACTTACGTACAAGTTTTTCATTGACTTTAATGGTGTTGAGAAGTATCTTTCTTTCAGACAATTGATTAGAAAATAAAGGATCATTAAGAAAATAATTCACAAGAGGATCGGCGGAAGGAAATTTATATCACATGAACACAAAACAGCAATGAAGCAATCAGATATGGAACTCATAGACGCTGAGGGTGCTGCTGGCAATCTGGTCATCATAATTGAGAAAAATAGCGATCTCCTCAGCAAGAATAAAGCATATAGAAAGCCACCTATCGAGACCCCCCCGAACCATGTTGGCTGTCCACAGGACATTGCTCCATTGCATTGCCATGAGCAGTACTATTCTTCAGGCTTGCTACAATTCTTTTTTCTGAAAAGAAGCCAAATATCTGAACTCTCAAGGAAGACGATCAAGAAAAGAACCAGAGATTAATGGAGAGAATGAATTGGGAAGGGATATTTCGGCTGAGGGTTGGTTGTAGAAGGCATTGACTCTTATGAAGGGGAAGGTCTTATCAATTAATTATGTGAGGTTTCACTTTTGCTTTGTGCCATTAATAATGCCAAGAATAGTCTAAATTGGCTTGCATTTAAGCTATTTAAGGCAAAATATCTAGTGAGATAACAGGTGGATCTGATATGACAATGATGAGCAACATGAATCCATTGTGTTATTAGCGCGGGATTTATCATTTTTCTTCCGTTCATAGCTCAATTTTTGGCAAATTAGTTAGCAGGCTGGGCGGCTGTCGTTATCTATTCTGTCCTAATCTATCTTATATATACCAGTTGGAAAAGGTGCCCAACAGATTCAGACGAAGACTTTCCAACTGAATCCAAGTAAAGAGGACAACTGGGTTTATTCGAAAACCCACAAGATGTGGATGGATTCAAAGAGGACACGATAGTGGTTGGGATAAATTTGGGGGGGAGTAAGATCAAATAGGGAGTTCTAAATAGGCATGAAATAACCATTAATGATAATTAACCATTACAAGACCCGTACAAAAAGTGGTTCACTGTGAAGAAAGGTAACAATATATGTGTCAATCACCAGCATAATTCACTTTAGTTTGATCCTGTCTAACCTGGTCGTCCACAGTGATCATTCGGATTTGGTCGATCATCTTTATTTTAGGCACAAAGCTGGAACAGTATGGCAGTATTGAGAAGCTGTAAGCACTATTGGCGCAACTTGGTGAAATCCCATCATCAGGTGAAGGTGCTTGCACAAGACACTGGAAGTATGAGTGAGTCAAGAGAATGACCGGCTGTGTGTGCTATCCAAGAGACAGACTCAAGATTCAGGCTCATCGTGTGTTGCCTTCCGCTTGCTGACTATTCGCTAAATCACGTCTGATGCTTCCTCTCACTCGGGGTTCGGCCCCAAGAAATGACATGTTGATGAATGTTAGGATTATAAAATAAGCTGTTAACTGTTAGTTTGCTTCTGTTAAGCTGTTAGTTTGCTATAACAGGTTGTTAGTGTTGTACATGTGTAAGCAAGTTTGTTAGTAGGTAGAAACTACTGTAGTACAAATATTGAGGTTTGCTCTGCAAAGAAAACAGAGGATTTCTTCCAGATTTCACCTGCGTCCTTTCTTTCCCTCTCTCGGTTCTTTCTCTCTTTATTCTCTCAGTTCTAACAAAATATGGTGAGTTCATACAAAACTCAAGAGAAGAAGATTGTTCTCTTGCAAGACATACATGGATACGATTTCCTAAGCAGCAATTCCAAAGTGTAGAGATTTTCTAGATAGAGTACTGAAATTCCCAAAACAGAAACACTTTCCTAGGACAATTGATAGACTCCAAAATATGAACTTCTTCATGAAGTAATAACACACACAAATTAAGCATATAATATGTTTCCTAATTATGTTTAGCTTATATCCTAACTGCCCCCTTAACCTAGATTTGTTTAACACCAAGCTTTTCTTTCATTTTCACAAAAGTTCCCAACTTCAACGACTTGGTGAGTATATCTGCAATCTCGTCTCCTGTCTTATAGAACTAGATGATGAGTTTTCCATCCTTAACTAAATCTCTAACAAAATGATGCTTGATCCTAAAGTGCTTACTTCTTCCATCAAAACAAGATTTTTGGTTAGTGCAATAGCTGAACTATTATCACAAAATAACTCTGCTCCTTTTTCTTGAAGATGCTTTAATTACTTTAACATCCATCTTAACCAAAGTTCTTGGCATCTAACTGCAGATAGAGAAATGTAGTAGAAAGTGCAACAACAATTTTCTTCTTTGAAATTCAGGAAAGAGCTCCTAAATCAATGTTGAACCCGTCCGGAGGTGCCTTTCAAATCATCTATGTCTCCACCCCAATCAATATCACCGTAACCAATCAGAATTGAATTTTGAACCTTCTTGTAATGAATTCTATGATTTATAGTGCCATGCGAGCACATAATGAAGAAGTACTCTTTTCACTACTTCCAATGCATCCGCTTAGGAGACTTCATAAATCCATGTTTATTAGCATCGTATGATACACTATACTTATTGTGCGATACGTATCACCTTAGACTGAAATCAATACATACCATATAGTGCATTGGAAAATTACATTGTATCATTCGATACACCAGCTGTATTGTCAATAGTCTATACAAAGAAAAAAAATTGACGCCATTTAACCTAAAAGCACGATGCTGTTTTAATGAGTGTCAAAGCAACATTGTTTCAACTTTCAAGAAAAAAAAAATTTGGTTTTTATTTATTTATTTATTTTTTATTTTTGAAAGTTTCTACCTTTGGTACATGCATCATGATTTTTCGATTCTCGACATAAGGTGAAGAAAAGGGAAGAACATAAGCAAAATAAAAAATCACTGATTGTTGAAGTAGAGAGAGAATTATTGAGAAACAATGACTTAACTTTTTCATTGATTAAGAATGAATATATATATACACACGCACAAAGATATCATACACATGGGATTTCCATTTAAGAGGATAATACCAAATATACCATGTATAATGATCAACAAAAATAATATAGTACTGAAAACCATCAATAGAAGAAACATGAGAGGTCCATACATTAGAAAAGAGAAGTTCAAGTGGATGGGATGAGGTTAAGGTAGAAGAAGAAAATGAAATTTTATGACTTTTATTACATGAACAAGCATTACAATGTGTAGAAGAGGATAACGGACTAGACAATGGTAAAGAAAACTTAAAGACAATATTTTTCATAATAGTAAATGATGGATGACCTAGTTTAGAGTGCCACTTGGATGAAGTGGTCTTGACACTAGAAAATGGAAGCTACGATGAAGAGGTAACAAAAGGGAATGTAGTTGGCCACTCATATATGCCATCCTTAGGTTCACCCATCAAAAGAATTACCCTCGTGTTTAGATCCTTCACCTGAAAAGCAGAGGGTGAAAATTCAACAAAAACATGGTTATTAGTACAAAATTGATAAATTGAAATTAAGTTCTTTTGCATGGAAGGGACACAAAGGACGTTTTGTAAAGTAAAGGTGCGAGAGGAAGTAGATATGGTGGTAGAACCGGTATATGTGATGGGAAGGGCCGATCCATCGTCGATCATGATATCATCAGATCCTTGATATGGGCTATGAAAAGAGAGATTGCTCAAGTCAGACGCAATGTGGTGAGATGCTCCACTATTTAGCAGCCAAGTAAGAGTAGTGTTGTTGCCGAGAATAGCATGATTGGCTCGTGGTTGCCAAGGCATGGAGGGGCGATATCCTTGAGTGTCTTGAGGACGAGGTGTTGGGAATTGTTGATTAGTGATAAGCCAAAACATTAGGCATCGCTTGGCAGTGTGTCCTTGAATACCACATGCTTGTAACGACCTTAATAAGGTTTGGTTGGCGTTGATTATGAGGAGAAAACGCAGTGGTAGGGCTTGGTTGTTGTGGAGTGCTGGCTGGTGGACGCCAATTTGGATGATTCTGGAAGACTATAGGATTTTCTTTTGATGGTAGTAATAGAGGAGATGGTTGAGTGGTTTGAAGAGATGCTTCTTTGTTGAGATGTTTCTCATGGAGCTTAGCAAAAGAAATTAACGTGTCACGGGCATTAATTGCATCAATGATGGATTTGTACTCATCAATTAGTCCTTTAAGAACCCGATCAATAAGATCCTCATCATCAATTGCCTTCCCCAAAATGGCAAGTTCATCAGCATGAGTTTTTATCGCCTGTATATATTAACTAATTGATTTTGAGCCCTTGGTACACCGCTTTAATTGTTCCTTCAATTGTTTAATATGACCATGAGATGGTTTGGCATAGGTATTGGCTAAGGTTTGCCATGCATCAAGGGAAGTGGTGGTGTGGGCAATAAGCGGTTGTAGTGAAACAGAGATAACACCAAGGAGAGCGTTAAAGATGAGACGATTCTGACGCTTCCAAGTTGTGTATGTCAGATTTGGGGATGCAACACCAGTGATGGTGACAGTGGGTGGTGGTGGAGTATGAGCGCCATCAATGAAGTGATGAAGATCATAACCTTCAAGAAGAGATTGAATTTGAAGTCTCCATGTGAGATAATTGGTGGATGACAATTTGGTGATATTGGAGAGATTAATTGTAAGGAGGGGATGTTGAGGATCTTGGGAGTTTTGGATGGTGATAGGATCGTTGGTGGAAGAGAAGGATGCACCGAAAGCCATTGAGAAGAAGGGAAAAAAAAAAACGCCTAAGAAGATTAGGCTCTTGATACCATGTTGAAGTAGAGAGAGAATTATTGAGAAACAATGACTTAACTTTTCCATTGATTAAGAATGAGTAAATATACATAAAACCTAAAACATAAAAACATGAAATAAACCTAGAATTAGGGAATTACAACAAAAATAGGAAACAATTTTAGAATTAGCCCAAAACACAAAAATAGGAAACAATCCTAGAATTAGGGAATTACAACAGAAAATAGGAAGTTACAACTAATTACAAGAATTTGAAAATAGAAAGAAAATCTATTGTAATGAATTCTCTAATATCAATGACATTACTTTGAGGTGAGTTCTTCGAGCGTTCCATCATCTAATTCTTATTTCTTATTTTCTTTTTTCTCTTTCCCCTTTTCCATCATTTTCTAGTTTTCTTTCAATGCTCATCTTTCCTTCAGTTTTTCCCTTTGATTTTCTCTCATTTTTGCTATGAGTGAGACTTTGTTTTACATAAAAAAAAGGCTCTTGGTTCTCACATAGTAAAATGATTCTTTTAAGAGGCAAGGGTTTACAAGTAGCCATGTAAGTGTTAGCAATCAAATCCTAAAATAGGAGTATGGGACCTCATAGTTGGGAGTATGAGACCTCATATTGTTGCTATTAGCCCTAGTGTTGTTGTCAACCTTTAAAAAATTTATTTTTATTGAAGAGACTCAAACAATAAATTAGATCTTTGAAGAGGGTGAGCCATGAGAAGCGTGTAAGTGCTACTTTTTTGCTATTAGATATTAAAATTAGGCTACAACGTTGTCAACTTTTTAAAAAGGTTATTTTATTTTATGGTTTTAGTGTAATCTGCAAAGGAGGATTACAATTTGAGAAGGGTGGATTATGGGCCTTATTGTTATTGTTAGCTTTTGCTACCGAACCTACAACTTCCAAACCTTGAATATATTATTAAATTCATGGTCACTTATGCCATTAGACCCCACTATACCCAATTCATTGTTAAATGATTAGATTAAGTTGAAATAACTTGGCTTTTTCCTTCTCATTTTTATATTTTTCTTTTAAGTTGGAAGCATATGGGATACTAAAATGTTTTTGCTAGAATGATTTAATTATCTTAATTTTAGGTCTTTTTCGTTTTTCCTACAATTAATATTATATTTAATTACACCAACACTTTAATTTTTTTTTCTATTTATTTGAAGTTTGATATGGATGACAATTCTAAAAGTGAAACTTGATGATCCAACTTGGGATCTGTAGAGTTTGCCAACTATCAAGTGACAAGTGGCAAGACTGTTGACTAAGCTTAACTAACAAACAGAAAGCTTGCTGACCTAGGTAGGAAATAACGACTATCTTGGGAGTATAGTTAGTTAGTTAGAGTTTTTAACTGTTATATAAAGTGTAGACTTGGGAAAACTGGATTAGAGCATTCAATTGTACATAATAGAGAGCAAGAAAGGAAGAGAGCTTTGCAAATCCTTAACCATAGGTCTGTTTTGGTTTTCTTGTATAGGAAGAAACAGAGGTGAGGAGGGTTCTTGGGAAAAAGCTGTAATTTCTTTGTTTTTTATTCTTATGTAATCTCTGGTTGGTATAATTTAATAAAGGCTTTAGGAAATCAGTGTGGAAGTAGATCAAGTTGATCAAACCACAATAATTCTCTTGTGTTCTTGATCTTGGTTGATTGTGTATAAACTGTTTGATTTTATTCCTAAGAGAAGTCCTTTGTAAACTGGTCATCTCTTTCTGGTTTAGTTTCTGCTCTAACAGTCCCTAGTTTAAGGCTTGTTTTTTTTTTTTTTTTTTTCTTTTCTAAACAATTGGTATTAGAGCCATTTAGGTTATAATGGGGATTACAAAGTTCAATGTAGAAAAGTTTATAGGCAGAAATGATTTCGGGTTATGGAGACTAAAGATAAGGGCATTGCTGGTTCAACATGGGCTCCAAGATGCCTTACTTAGAGAGAAAAACCTACCTAGTACCATGTAACGGAACTGTTGGAGAAAGCTCACAATGCCATCATTTTTTTTAAGGTGATACTATGCAGAGAGAGGTGGCCAAAGTAAAGTTTGCAATTGAGTTGTGGCTCAAGCTCGAAAGCCTATACATGACCAAATCATTAGCAAAATGATTACATAAGAAGATCAAGTTATACACATTCAAGCTGGTCTCAGGTATGTTAATTGATGAGCATCTTGATCACTTCAATAAGATAATCTTGGATTTGGAAAATATTGATATCGTAGTATCAGATGAAGATAAAGCAATTTTGTTACTGACTTCTTTAGATGCATCATACACTAACTTGAAAGAAGCCATAATGTATGGGAGAGACAGCTTGACCTTTGATGAGGTGTAGTCCATTTTGCATGCTAGAGAATTACAAAAACAAGAATAATCCAAGGATGAGTCAGGTGAGGGTTTCAACATAAGGAGAAAATTTGAAAAACAAGAAAAGAAGGGCTAGATCAAAATCCAAGACCAAGAAGTTCAAGTGTTTTTTTGTCACAAGGAAGAACACTTCAAGAAGGATTGCCTGGATAGGAGACAAAACACAGTAAAGAAAACCGTGAATGAGAGTGATGCTGCTGTGATTTTGGATGGATATGATAATGCTGAGGTGCTGAATGTGGCAGAGGTGGACTCGGGCAAGGAATGGATACTTGATTTAGGGTGTTCTTTTCACATGTGTCCTATCAAAGCTTGGTTTGAAGACTTTAAAGAAGCTGATGGAGGTCATGTCCTGTTGGGCAATAATAAACATTGCAAGATTCTTGGTACTGGTACTGTCAGGATCAAGGGCTATGATGGCATTGAAAGAGTTCTTGAAGATGTCAAGTATATACTCGAGTTAAAAAAGAACCTTATCTCACTTGGAATGTTGGACAAGTTAGGATATACATTCAAGTTAGAACCTAACTCTTTAAGAGTGGCTAGAAGTTCACTTACTATCATGAAAGGGACAATTAAAAATGGATTGTATACCCTTATAGGCCAAACTGTGACAAACAAGGTTTCTATTGTGCTGAAGGAGGATATGGGGATAACCAAGCTATGGCATCAGAGGCTTGGTCACATCAGCCACATGAGACTACAAGAGCTGTAGAAACGATGAGTGTTGGGAAACTACAAGTTGACAGATTTGCCGTTTTGTGAACACTGTGTGTTTGACAAGGCTACAAGGGTGAAGTTTGCCAAAGCAGTACATGAAACACAAAACCACCTGGACTATATACACTCTAACTTGTGGGGACCATCACGGGTACCATCATTAGGTGGAACAAGGTACTTCTTAACTCTTACTGATGATTACTCTAGGAAAGTGTGGATTTATTTTCTTAAAAATAAAAGTGAGACCTTCCTAAAGTTCAAAGAGTGGAAAATTCTTGTTGAAACTCAAGTAGACAGAAAAGTGAAGAAGTTGAGAACATATAATGGGCTTGAGTTCCTATCAAATGATTTTAATTCATTTTGTCAAAAAGGAAGGCATAGCTACACATAGAACTATCAGATATACACCTCAACAAAATGGCTTAGCTGAGCGCATGAATAGGACCATTTTGGAGAGGGTGAGATGCATGTTGTCAAGTTCAGGGTTATCAAAGGTTTTTTGGGCTAAGGTTGCAGAAACAACTATCCATTTGATCAATAGGAGCCCATCATCAGCATTACAATTCAAAACCCCTTAAGAAAAGTGGATTAGGAAAGCTACAGATCATCAACATCTCAAAGTTTTTGGGTGCACAACTTATGTACACACCAAAACAGATAAGTTAGAACCATGGGTTGTAAAGTGTATTTTCTTGGGGCATCCGAAATGAGTTAAAGATTATACGTTGTGGATAGAAATGCAAGGCAAATGAAAGTGTATAATTAGTAGAGATGTAACTTTTAATGAACAAGATATGCCAAAACAAACTCCAACCAAAGATGTGGAAAGGTTAGATCAGTTACAATTTGAGGTGGAACATGAGACTTTGCAACTTGAAAAGTCTACAAAGACTTCATTAGAGATAGTTCAAGAAGAAACAATACAAGAAAGACTAGATGAACCAACTCAAGGGCTGTAGTCCTATAGTCTAGCAAGAGACAGGTAGAAAAGACAAGTCAAACCTCCTAAGAGGTATGGCCAAGCTGAGATGACAACATTTGCATTGAGTGTAGTTGAAGAAATAGTGGATATGGAGCCGAAAATGTACCAAGAATCCATCAACAACAATGAGGCTGATTAATGGGTAAAAGCTATAGAAGAGGAGACAGATTCCTTGAAGAAAAATGAGACCTGGGAATTGGTCACTAAACCCAAGGATTGAAAGCTAGTTGGCTCCAAGTGGGTTTTCAAAAGAAAGCAATGGACACTAGGGGAGGAGGCTCCAAGGTACAAGGCAAGGCTGGTGGCTAAGGGGTTTTCACAAAAAGAGGGTGTTAACCACAATGAGATAATTTCTCCTGTATTCAAACACAATTCAATCCGATTGCTGCTGGCTTTTGTAGCTTATAAAGACTTGGAGTTGGATCAACTGGATGTGAAGACAACATTTTTGCATGGAGAACTTGATGAGTTGATTTATATGCAACCACTTGAAGGCTTTGGGTAAGGAATCAAGGATGGTCAGGTATGTTTACTTAAGAAATCTCTTTATGGCCTAAAACAATTACCTAGGCAATGACATAAGAGATTTGATAAGTACATGCTAGATATTGGTTTCAATCGGAGTAGCCATGATGGATGTGTATATTTTAAGCTAACTGAAGGTAACATGGTATATATTTTACTATATGTGGATGACATGTTGGTGGCATGTAAAGAGAGAAGATACTTGGAGCAGGTTAAAGAGATGCTTAAGGCTAAATTTGAAATGAAAGATCTTGGTTTAGCTAAGAGGATTTTGGGAATGGAGATAGAAAGAGACAGGAGCAAGAGAGTACTTAGGCTATCTTAAAAGTCATACATCTCAAAGGTACTAAGCAAATTTGAGATGAATAATGTAAAGACAGTGAGTACTCCTCTAGGACAACATTTTAGACTTTCCATAACACAAGCACCCAAGACTCATGAAGAGAAAAGGTTTATGGAAAGGATACCTTATGCTAGCATGGTGGGCAGTGTGATGTACACTATGGTGTGTTCTCGGCCTAATCTTGCATATGCGGTTAGCAGTAAAGTGGCTTTTTCAATACTTAGCTGGAACTAGAAGCTTGGGGTTGGTTTATGGGGGTAGTAGTCATTTGGGAACTTAGTTACAAGGGTTTTTAGATGCTGATTATGCTAGGAATATTGACACCAGAAAGTCTCTTATTGGGTATGTATTCACAGTGTTTGGAGGAGTAGTGAGCTAGAAGGCTAACCTTCAATCAGTGGTAGCTTTCTCAACCAATGAAGCTGAATACATGGCAATGACAAAGGCTGTGAAGGAGACAATTTGGCTAAAGGGTATTATAGAAGAGTTGGCCATGTACAGATGTAGAGTTGTTGTATATTATGATAACCAAAGTGCAATCCAATTATCCAAGAATCAATTCTTCCATGAAAGGTCCAAACATATTGATGTAAAATTGCACTTTGTGAGAGATATCATTGCTATAAGAGAGATTGGAGTTGGAAAAATTCCTACTAAAGACAATCCATCCGACATGTTGACTAAGTCTCTAAATATGACTAAGTTTAAACACTGTTTGAATTTGTCAACATGGGAGACTGCTAAAGACTTCCCATTAGGGAAGGTACTGAGACTTGAAGGTAGTTCATACACTTGTCAACTTAATAGGTTGTCAAGGTGGAGTTTTGTAGAGTTTGCCAACTATCAAGTGACAGAGCTGTTGACTAAGCTCAACAAACAAACAAAAAACTTGCTGACCTGGGTAGGAAATAACGACTATCTTGGGAATATTGTTAGTTAGTTAGAGTTTTTGATTGTTATATAAAGTGCAGACTTGGGAAAACTGTATTAGAGCATTCAATTGTATAGAATAGAGAACAAGAAAGGAAGAGAGCTTTGCAAATCCATAACCATAGGTCTGTTTCGGTTTTCTTGTATAAGAAGAAACAAAGGTGAGGAAGGTTCTTAGGGAAAAACTATAATTTCTTTGTTTTTGATTCTTGTGTAATCTCTGGTTGGTACAGTTTTATAAAGGCTTTAGGAAATTAGTGTGGATGTAGATCAAGTTGATCGAACCACGATAATTCTCTTGTGTTCTTGATCTTGGTTGATTGTGTACAAACTGTTTGATTTTATTCCTAAGAGAAGTCCTTTGTAAACTAGTCATCTCTTTCTGGTTTAGTTTATGCTCTAACAGTCCCTAGTTCAAGGCTGATTTTTTTTTTCCTCAACATGATCATTGTGAAAAAGCGGACGAAGGCAAAAAAAAAAAAAAAAAAAGATTAAGAATGGTTATCAAAATGGTTTTGGTTATGTTTTTGGTAATTATAATGGAATAAATTATGAAAGTTAAATTCCATAAGTATATTTATTAAATTGGAAACATGTAAGTATAAGAAAAGTAATTATTATCAAGAATTTTGAGTATGAAACCTAAAAGTTCCTTTTCAAATTTATTCTTAAGGATCGAAAATATTTTTCTTAAAAGTATTTTTGAAAATTCTTGAAGAATTAAAACTTTTCCACTTAGATAAGGTGCTCTCAAAGTTTTAAAATCTCATAAATTAAAAGTTTGCTTATTTGACTAGAGTTTCCAATTTGGAAAATAAACATTATAAAAATTTTCATTAGAGATACCTTATTATTAAAGGGTAATGTTATCAAAAGATACTCAAGTAATTTGATGGAAATAATTTTCTTTAAAAATATTTCTTATATAAAATATTAGTTAACTAGAATTGTGTGGAGAAAGAGAATTTTTATGAAAATTTTTTAAAAAAATTTAAGAGTGGATATTTTATCAAAATTTATTTTTGGATAAAATATTCTCACAAAAATTTTAAAATTTTCATGTTGACATTCTCTTGTTACACTCCATTTTCAATTAGAAAATGAATATTTTTGGAAATTCTCAAAGTAGATAATTTATTCATCAAGTTAATTATTAAAGTTTTAAAAACTCTTAATTAACTCAAATGATTAAGTGGGAGAGGGCTTTAGGCAAACCTATGACCTCCATTGTCAAACCCATATTGATTTGGGTTTACCACCACCCCAACGATGGGTTAGGACTTAGGAATCAAGGGATATGAACTCTCCATATAGACTAGACTATATATATTTGTAGCGGTCGTGACCACCCCAATGGTAGGGTTCTTTACTTGGTGACATCGATGTCAAGATCAATGGTTGTACACTTAACTTGGATATGAAGTAGTCGAATCACCTAACATGGTCCCACTTGCATGGTCCAAGAGCCAAACTTTAAGGTATACTGATCTTGCCTTAGGTACCTTCCATGGTTAAGGAAGGGAGATCAATTTGAAATGGTCTCTAACTAGTATAAGATCATGACCTACTCAATGTTGGCTTGATTCTTATGATACTAGGGTACCTTGTAAAAAGATATGTAATCCTAAAAGCTTTACATTTTTCTTAAAATTTTGTTTATCTTGAATGCTCAATTATATTAAATGCATGGTTATTATTATTATTATTATTATTATTATTGTTATTATTATTATTATTATTTTGTCATAGATATCATGTCTTTTATTTGTTATCACTCTCTTAGAATTAGTTATTAGACCAAGCCTAACTAATTACTTGAACTAAACAAATTAATTTGGATATAGTAACAAATTACAGAGAAGTCAATATAAGTGGAACTAGCTATTCTTTGTGAACAAATCTAGTAGGAACAAATAGTGTTATATCAAAGATAGCATAAGATAGATCTCAAGACCAAACGTCTAATACTTGGGTCCTTGGATGATGTATTGTAATAATAATACATGTCCATTGTGACAGTCTTTGATATTTTCTTTAGTCTACAAGGATTGTTATTTTGTGATAAAAGTAAGTTACATGGACAAGTTACCCTTAGAATTATTATGAACACCAAGTTATATATGATCTTGGAAACTTTACTAGATTCCTTTAGGATGGCTAAGGAGATTCTCAAAGATTATAAAGGTATTCATATAGGAGTCAAGGGTTCTTTGGACTCTTATACCAAATAGAAGAAGAATGATACCAAATAAGGAAAGTTCAAGAGAAGAATAAAAGAGCAAACTTTGGGGTAGATAATTCCTTTTTGGCCTTCTAAGACATTGGAAAAGGAATGCCTAGGTTACTTAAGAAAAAAAATAAAGTACACATCATCTTCTTATTGTTGAATAAATAGTGGTGAATTTCACAAATTATAGTGCATACATTTTAGGCTCACTATCTATAAATCTTTACAGGGTTTTTAAGAAGCGAGAAGGTTACATGATGGATTTTACTTACCTAACTTATGTTGCAAGGTTAGTTGTGTAGGCTAATGAGATGTTTTACCTTTTTTACTTGTGACTCAATTATCACTTTGCCAAGTAGTGAGAATAGTCAAATCTTACTAATAGGAATGATCCTAGCACTAATCAAACATTAAACTACTAAAAGTCTAAGTCATATTAATCTAAATAGGATTCAAAGACTGGTTAAGTCTAGACACTTTGATTCCAAAGGATCTTTGAGTTTATGAATCTTATATAGGTAGTAAAATGACCAAATGAACCTTTACTACTAAAGGACATAGAGTTGAGGAATGTTTGAAGTTAATGATTGCATATTGAAGTGTATGGACCTTTTAGTATTCATGCAAGGGAATGATATGCATCTTTTAATACTTTTATCGATAAATACTCTAGGTTTGGATATGTCTACCTTATACATAGGATAGATTTAGATAACCTATTAGGTAAACATATCAATACACTTCGATTAGATCGAGGCTGTGAGTCTAGTAGGTTTAACTCTTTCCTATAGAGCATTGGATTAGATCTTAGTTAAATGCATCCAAGACTCCATTGCAAAATGAAGTAATGGAAAGAAGAAACTAAACTTTGATAGGCATGTTGAGATTGATGATAGGTTTCTCATCACTTCCCAGATACATATATATTTTGGGAATTTGACATATGCCCTTTATGAACTTGGAGATTATGTCTTACCTCTTTTTCCTAAGATTTATATAAGCTTATAGGATATCCAAGAGGATTTCAGGGTTATTGCTCTATTGTCAAGATAATAAGAAGATGTTTGTTGATAAAAATGTCAGATTTCTAATAAAGTCTATATGATAAATAATAAGATAAAGAGTGATATAGATTGAAAAATACTAAAAGATAGTCCCATATTCCTTGTACCTCATCATAGTGGAGGTTTGTATCCCACTGATTATGATGAAGCAATGAATGGTGTTGGTGCTCATTCCTGGTAAGGAACTATAAGGGAATAGTTAGATTCATTACACTAACATAGTCTAGATTCTTGTAGAAGCACCTAAAGAGATAAAATCCATATGTAGTAGTTGGTCTACAAGAGAAATAAAAGAGTAAATGGAAGGGTTGAGACTTATATGGCTAGGGTTATAACTAAAAATTATAGTTTGAAACATTATTTTAATTATGAGGATCGGATTGGTTCTAAGTTCACTTTTGTGTGTAAGGGTGTTTTGGTAATTATGTAAGGTTGCATAGAAGTAAGTGATCAACAAGGTCTCTAGATTGGGTTAATTGATTAATTAGTAGATTCTATTGGGTTAATTAATCAATCATGGCCTATTTTGGGCTAGATTAAGTGACTCAAGCACATTTGGGCTCAAGTCACTTAAGCCTAATTATGATCCCTATAAATATCCCATAAGGGTTAAGGTTTCTATAAATTTTTTGTCATCCACCATCAAGAGAGAAAGAGAGTTATAGTCTCCACCTTTTTTCCTCCCTATTGGAATTGTGCCAAGAACAATGTTGAGTCATCGGACAAAAGATCATGGGTTTACGAGACTTCCAACAACTTCAAGGTCGTCTTCAACACTTGGAATTTAAAGTTTGGGAACATCCAAACATAAAAGTTAATACTTTAACCCTAAAAGATCATTTTTAAAAAATGACATTATTTTCGTTGCTTAGATCTAAGTTGCAAACAATTATACTGCATGGATTCTCAACTTTAAGAGGATATCGAGTTTGTGCCAAAATCAATAGGAGACTTTGATCTATAAGTGAGATCTTAAGGTGATCATATATCCCTAAAGATTGGGTCATTATTGATGGAGGCTAGTGGCAATAGGTATTCTCAATAGAGGCAACATGATATCTCATGGGATTGAGATAGTATGTTCCTTTAGGTAATCCAAAGGACATGTGATCATGAAATTTGTGGTGTTGCAATAATTCCTTAAATGAATTTGACATATGCTCTTTATGAATTAGAGTATGTCATTTGATCACATAATAAGTGAGATTTATAACTCAAGGATTAGAGAGGTAATTTTGATAGGTGATAACAATCCCTTGTAAGATTATGGACACCAATTCATGAAAAGTTCGCATGTAGTGGATGGTAGGTCACAAACCTGAACCTCGTCTCGTTTTTGTTTACATAGTATTCTCGTGGGTCTCAATGGTCCCTCCTCTAAGCTCATGTGCCATGATGACACAGTTTATGAGGGTTGGATTGACTTTAGGTTCACTCTTGTGCATAAGGGCACTTTGGTAATTATGCAAGGTTGCACAAGAGATAGTGAACAAAGTCTCTGGATTGGACTAATTTTTAATTGGATGATCCTGTGTGGTTAATTAATCAATTAGGATGTGTTTTGGGCTAAATTAAGTAACCCAAGTCTTGATGGGCTTAAGTCACTTAAACCTAGTAGGCAACCCTATAAATACCCCCTTAGGGGGTAAGGTTTCCTAATGACTTTTAGTTAATTGTCTCCCACCTCCAGAGAAAAAGAGATAGAACTAAAGCTTCCTCCATTCTATTACCCACACTTTAGAGTACCAAAATTGTTGTTCAAGCTATTAGGATGAAAATCTTGGTTGTACAAGACCTTTAGACTTCTTATTCTCCACGTGGAATTGATTTGAGAATATCCAAATCCAAGTATAAGCTTTATTTTCTCTAGATTTTTATTTTAATATGGTTTTTGTAGCCATATGTTTTCGTTTTGATAGATTTAGATAAGCTTAGGAATAGTGCAAGTAACCTACGAGATCCAGGGACAAGAAATGGAGAAATCTAAATTTCCCAACACAAAGAACATAATTAACCCTTATAAATGATATCACCAAGGAACATAAGCTTGAGCTATATTATTATCAACATCTATTCATAGTGATTTCTAAGGGTAATAAATTCTTACTACAATTCACTTTATTAACAAAATTTTATCATCTATCATCGTTTGAAAAGTTGTATGGCTATGCTCTTGATTACTTTTCCTTAAGAGTCTTTGGTTGTACTTGTTATGTCCTTTATTTTCTATAGAGCGTAGTAAGATATCTTTTTTTTTTTTTCTACTATTTGTGTTTTTCTAAGGAATGGTGAAGGTCAAAAGGGATATCATGCTTTGATTCTATTTGCTATAAATTATATGTATCAAGTTATATTTTCTTCCTTAAGCATATACCTTTCTTTTCTATTCCTATTGAGTCTCATAATGTCTTTAAATCTAAACTTTTTCATATTGATCCTTTCTTAGATGCTATGGACAGTTTTCCTATAGATACAAGTACTTTGGTTTCTGATCATCATGCTTCCTCATCTCTTCCTATGGCTACTCCAACACCTTCTCAACATCCTTGTTAGTTTACTCAATTACTGAATTTTTTTAATTCCATTTATTTAGATTCATTTACATCATTTTTAGCTTATTTTCAAAATATCTTTGAGCCACTATCCTTTAGAAAAGTCATTATTGATCCTCTTTAGTAGTAGGCTATGATTAAGGAACTTGTTGCTTTTCATAAGACTAACACTTGGGATTTGGTACCTTTACTACCTAGTAAGATTACAATTGGGTCATCGAGTCTACAAAATCTAAACTAAGTTTGATAGTTCTGTTGAGTAATTACAGAGCTTAATTAGTTGCTAAAAGGTTTTCTTAATAGTATGGTATGGATTATGAGGAGACTTTTACTCTTATTACAAAAATTACTACTAGTTGTACTCTTATTGCAGTTGCTTCTGTTCATCAATGACATATTTCTTAGATGGATATTAAAAATGTCTTCTTAATGGTGATTATAAGAAGAAGTCTACATGGTTCCCACTCTTGGTGTTTCTCATAACCTTGGAGAAGCTTGCAGACTTAAAAAAAACTTTATATGGTCTCAAACAAGCACCTTCTATGCGCTTAGTTTGCAAAGTTCCTTGATGTTCTTACTTCTATTGGCTTTCATCCCAATCATCATGAACCTACAATCTTTTTAAAATGCACCATTAATTTCTAGTCATATTATAGTTTTTCTATATGTTGATGATATGATTATTACATTTGATTATGTTGATGAGATTATAGAGTTGATATTAGATTTGACTTCATGTTTTGAAATGAATTAGGATTTGCATTCTTTACGATACTTTTTAGATATTGGGGTAGCTTCTTTTTTGAAAGATTATCTTATCTCACAATCTAAGTATATAGTCTATATTCTTGATCATGCTCGACTTACTAATACTAAGACTATTGATACTCCTCTTTAGGTTAATGTTTGGTATTCTTCTTTTAGTGGTAACCGACCCCTTGTCAAGCCTTACTTTATATCGTACTATTGTTGGCAACTTAGTCTATCTTACTATTACATATATGAACATTGCTTATGTTGTTAACATTATTAGTCAAATTGCTTCTCTTACTACAATTCATTATGTTGTTGTTCTTCTTATTCAATAGTATCTCCAAGGTGCTTTATTTTAAAATCTTTTACTTATGTCCACTTCCTCTTTAGAATTGCATGCATATGTTGATGCTGACTAGGTTAGTGATCCCAAAGATTGCAAGTCTACCACTAAATTTGATATATTTTAGGGTGATTCTCTTATTTCTTGGAAGAGCAAAAAATTAACTATCATTTCTTGATCTTCCATGCAAGCTAAGTATCATGATATGATGTCTACTACCAACGAAGTAGTTTAGTTACACTGATTTTTTGTTTATATGAGTGTTTCTCTTTCTTGTGACACTCTTATGTTAACCACTTGATGTGGGTATTTCTTTTTCTTATCTCATTCCTATATCAGTTGGCTAATATGAGTATTTTTTTTTTTCACTCTTATGTATTGTGACGACAAAAGTGTTATTTTGATTATTACACAACTCTGTTTTCCTGAAAGAACCAAATATATTCAAATTGATTGATACTTCACTCATCATCATTGTCAAAAATGTTTTTTTTGTTTCTTCTTTCCCATAAATTACAAACCTATTTACCAAGTCGCATTCACTTCTATGTTTCCAGTTTTTGGTTAGCAAAGTTTCGATGTTTTTTACTGTTGTAAAATTATTTATTTTCTATATTATTATTATTATTTAGGAGTATAGATGAATTAATACTTTCCTCTTTATTTTCTTTGATCGTAAACCTATTTAAATTCTATTCTTATTATACTTATTTTTCAAATAATCATAATAAGCACCCCATATATTTTTTATCCCATTGTCTATGATTCTTTCTAATCACACAATGGGTAATTTAATTGATTCACTAATATCAATAAAGCTACTTAAAATCACCTTTATCTTGGATAAAGTATTTTATGTAACAATCATAATAAAATAATATCAATAAAGCTACTTAAAATCATAATAAAAATCGCCTCGTTAATATTTTATGTGAAGTAATCATGCCTGGACCCAGATCCAGACTATGGTCACGTTGAATGACTCAATAAACAGTGATATGACACTGAGTTGTGTCTGAAAAATAATAATAATAATTAGGTGCGAAAACCACATGTACAGCATAATAATTGGGCATCTTTTTCAATATGATATTCGGCAGCTTTTGGAACAACAGCGTTCCATATGCAATCATGCATCCTTCTATTAAGATATTATTGGAATTCCGTATCCAATCTAGAGGCAATCTAGAGGCATCCAATAGCAAAGTCTCATTTGCCCATTTTTCATTTATGTTAGGCTTTGGTATCGAAGAACCCATATCCAATAGGTGGATATAAACCAACCGCACCCAAACACGCTCCACTACCACAATAATTTCAATATTTTGAATTTTCCCCTCTTCTGATTTTCTGGAGCAGGACTCGGCACTTTATGGTCTGCTCATGAAATAATGAATAAATGTATACAAATATGACAGAAAAGTACACAAAATTTTCTTAAGACATGTAATTAATTGGTTTTTCTTTTTAAATTTTATCTATTTTGTCGTTTTAATTTGTGTGCTTTCTGATTGGTGTTATAAATTAATTTTTATTGCTTCTGGTGAGGTCTCATGATCAGGGCCTGTCCTGGGTACCTTTCATATTTCTAATGGGCTAATGGGCCCACTCCGAGTGGGTATGGGAATTTGGCAATTTGCAACCCCCATTTGACTATTAAAACATATCTTTTTTTGCCATATATAGAGTATTAGTTACCATCTTCGTGCAGGGCTAATAATTTTTAATTTATTATGGTGCTAAAGAACTAATGATACCAACCATTACCACACGCGACAAAGCAACCGACCAAAGCAGTGTGGTCAAAAACATAATTGTGTGCTTGGTTAAAATAAGGATTATGGTTAATCATGATTAGCAAAACAATATGATATCATATGCATTATTGATTTCATCCAATGTGCTTTACGCGATTGCACGTGAGACATCCCACACACCTTCCATTTGTGGCATTCTTACCATAACGATTTCCTCAAACATGCTTTGCAACTTGCTATTTTTTTTGTTTATTTTAATCACACGTAATTCCAAAACTTAGAAATTTTCCGGATAAGAATGATTATTTTGAGTATAGTGAGATAATTAATCAACAAAAAGTTCAAATTTTGGTATTAAATAATTTAAATAACGTGAGTGTATGTTGAAATGCGATATTGTAATACGAGCTATTCGAATTTGAGATTTTAAATAATTTAAATAACATGAGTGTATGTTGAAAAGGGATATTATTTTGTAATATTTGATATTTTAATTCTTGATAAGATCTCATCACCGAATCTAGACCCTTTTTTTGTTGGATTGGACTGGTTCAACTCATCTAGGCTTCCACTTATCACACATGTCATTTTATAAATCAATCTATGGACACCCCCCACAGCTCCACTGAAATAAAGACAAATTAATATATAAACTAAGGTTGGTGATCGGCAGAGATTGCGACTTTTACGGTAAATAGAAAGATCCTAACAACCACCCCATATTTGAATATACAATACAGGATAAAAAATATATGTGAATTTGGTGGCAAGGCTCAACAACTGACCCTGTGCACACCTCTTGCTTATATCATGTTATATATAAAGGATGAAGTTTGATGTTAACGTGGAACCAATACATTGATATCATTTAGAATTAAAAATAATTTTAAATAATAAGTAAAGTTAATTAATTTATTTTTAAATTTACATTTTTACTTTTATTTTTGAAAAACGAATTTGATTGATTCATTCAAAACATTTGCTCCTCGATAGTATCTGTCGATCCTTTCAAACTTAGAATAAAGAAAGAATCACTCGATTTTCAGGATGATATCATACAAACCCTTTCTATATTAATAAATTCTTACTCTATTTATTTTAGTATCTAATCAAAGTTGAAATTTTTTTTTATGACTTCATTGGAGATTTATCCTAGTTGAATCAATTTAAGTCATTAAATAATAAATATTAAATTTTATCAAACACCTTCTTCATCTTCATGTCTCTCCATCAACATTTTTTAGTTATATCATACACTCTCATTGAACTATACTCTTTGGTTTATGAAGATTATAATAAATTAATTTAAAACACTAATATAACAGGATGATTTAATTTAAACCATTGAATATATTAAGGTGGTGTTTGTTTTTTTACTTAATTCTAAATAGAACCTTAATACTTAATAGTATTAAATATTAGGTTGTTTGTTTTTGTAGTATTTTATTTCTATTAAGTATTAAAAAGTAAAAAAAAAACCATTGTGTTATTTTTTCTATTTAGAAAAAGCCACATATTTTGGCTTTTTCTATTTTGTAAAAATTTTATAATAAGTCATGAAAAAGTAAAAAAACAAACAACCTAAATTCTAAAACTAAATAGTTTTCAGCAAAAAGCTAAAAAAACAAACACCACCTAAGTGTATCACTACGTGCAGAGCTACAGAGTTGGATCAATATCAACCATGGCCTTCAAGAAGATGCTTGGATTACTTATGTGTGGATTTTTCCGCTATTGTTTTACCTAATGGTGAATCTCACAAGAAAGCAGTCTAACAGCTGAGGAACATGTGAGACCAAATTAACCAAATAAGTCAATTGAACTTCAGGGAAATATCCTTTGCACAAATTTACCAAGTTCTACCACATCCAAAATCTAAAAAGCTTAGATCACATTCACATCTCAGACTGAAGGACACGGGTCCTCTATACAGGGGGAAATAGGCTCAATGAATAATGTCTTTACGTGATCCTTAGTCTCACGGTCTTGAACACCATACCCGTCCCGATAATACAGATACATGCATTGAGCCATCCTAGGAATGTCCATTGCCATTCCAATAAAAGTTTGGGAGAAGGGAGAATTCAGATTTCGCTCTTCATTCATCTTCTTCCATGTTTCATCAATCAAGAAGCCTATGTATTTGCGGGCATCGTCTTCAGAAGCACTAGTTTCATACATGTAACATTGTATGGATTTAGGAACATCTCCTCTTTTTAACTCATCCTGAGAAAATATACCTGTATCAGTATTATTATTATTAAATGATGGATTGTTAGTATAGAAAACAAACTAAAGCAATAACTGATAATTAGGCTGCATACAGATGATGTCCCAAGATCATCTGAAAGACGGAAAATCATTGATGACCAACGGATTATATCGCTGAATCTCTCTAAGCATCCCAAGGCCTCCTCAGTGATTGGATTTGTGATGAAAAAATAGGCATGAACTAGTGTTAGTGGACCTGATATTGAAATCCAGGCATTGTTGATGTACTCCTGTAGAGATGGCATATAACCTTCGTGGTACCATTTCGCCTCCACTAAGTAGGATTTACTTAAATCTGCCCACTGAAGAATTAATCATATAATGAGTCAAAAACATATTTTGCACAGGAAATTTCGTCAATTTGATTATAGAAAGATGACTGAATTTTTAATCTGAAATGTTACCGCTTTTCTGAGATATGAAATGATGTTGAGATCGTGTTCTTTAAGAACATCATAAGCGGTTTCATTAGTGAAGTTGTAGAGAGCAAGGAAACAGATCTTCATGTATTGTGGAAGTTGCTCAATTGCATTGATATCCCATCTGACAGTGGAAACAAAACTAGCATCCCAACCTCTATTAAATTAAAAGGACAAGAAGTATACAGAAACCACCAACCTGTCAACAGCATCTGTAAAGAGCTCAAGTTCATCCAATGTCCCATAAACATCATAAACATCATCAATTGTTGTTATCAGCGAAATGAGTTTTGTTAACATTCTCCTGCAATATCCAAACTGAGGTTCAAATATAAATCCCACAGCCCAAAGGAAATTCTCCACCAATCTGTCCCTAGCAAAGCTCGATTTTTCTGGGAGGCGTGTGCTCGTCCACCACCTGCATTTGTAAGGCCCAAAAGAGGGAATATCAATATTAGAATTCGATAATACTTTGTAGCTGCTAAACTATACATGAAAATGAGAATATGCTCACTCCTACATTGATGCATGTTTTAGATCCTCCTGGTATGTTGCTTGCACCATATTGTAATCCAGTTTAGCAAGCTCAAGTAAAATGGGATTCATGCCCTGGCTTCTCTCATATACATCTATGAACCATCTTGCCTCTAGCCTTAGCATTCTCCAGTGCAGCGGAAGCTCCATGGCATGGTTTATTATCGCAGTAAGATCATTTTGATCTACAGTCCGCTCAAGGTACTCTTCAAGAAAATTTCTTGTGAAATCTCTAGCCTCTTCTAGGATATTTTCACCTTCTACGGAAAGGTATGAAGCTTCATACAAGCATAGAATTCCCTTGATATCTTCATTAAGCCATGGCTTAACAGTCCCCATCTTGTTTATGAAAATATGGAAAACATCTGCAACATTCAATATGACAATAATTATGCTGAAGTATAAATATGTCGCACAGAATTTATAAAATCCCAAAAATCGTGTGCTCTTTTTGCTATTCTCATTAGGCAACTAATTGATCTAGTGCTTCCTATATATGCTGTTTTTCCTGGTAGATCGTGTACCTCTTTCCGCTGCCTGAAAAAATTATTAAAACAGTAGAGAAGACTAAATTTAAACCTAGGACTCGGTAGTTTCTAATACCTTGAGGAACATGGTAGCCATGCTGTCTTAGAAGTCTAAATTCAAGAGCTGTGGCATATAAATCTCCATTTTTCCATGTATCATTCCTATTGTCGTTGTTGTATATGCTATGCAACATTCTCTTTATTTCTTCCCCAAAGTGATAATGTATTCCAAGCCTTTGCAAGGTATCAATTAGCTCCAGTTGATGCAAAGGTTCCCCGACTTGGCCAAACATTATCTTTACATCTCCCTTAAGCTTCTCCAAGTGTCTTGTATATGTTTCTCCCTGCATATAAGACATACTATATCCGTCAAAAAATCAAGTTGAGTCCATTAATGAACAATAGTACTAAAAGTTAGCACCTACCACATAATCACTCGTTAGTGACTGGATATAATCATTGTCCCAAATTGAAGGTTGGTAGCTTGCGGTTCGCCTCACAATCACAGCAGTTTGGCTACTAGTTTTAGCCCCACCCGTGCATTGGACTGGATCAGAAATGCAAACACCCTGCGATTTTCCGCGGCAGAAGCGGCTTGAAGGTTGCAGTCTTGTAAAAGTGAAAAAAGGGTTTAAAGAAAGCGTCAGAAGAGCCATAGGAGTGGGACAAGCTGGATCACATTGCCAGCAGCTATATATAGAATTTGTGGTCATGTGCTCCCATGTTTGCTGTAAGATTAAGCAATAGTATTATGTCAAATTTGCAATAATGCTAGTAAGATTTATTCCAAGCTGAATCTTCGTGAGATTGTATAAAGTATACCCAGCTTGTCGGCCTTTAGATAAGAGTCTCAAAGCATATTGTATTGATGGGGTCATAACTATCTTTTCATAGAATAAAATATTCAAAAAGAGTTTTATTATTAGGTTTGTTTACAAAAGTTTTGAAAAACAGTTTTTTAATATTTAAAAAATAAAAGCATGTTTGGAGATTTAGAATGTTTTTAACTTATTTTTTGTGTTTTTAAATATTTTTTAAAAAATAACTTTTATCTATAATTATTTATTTTCAATAATTCTCCATATTTGTATAATTATTTTAAAAAAAAATCCTTAAAAACAACTGAATTAAAATATATTTCTAGAAAAAAAAATTCTTATTTTCATAACAAGTTTCTTTTTTTAGGACAAGCTCTTAAGAAAGTACCAACTTTGAAGAATAGAAAACCATTCAAACTATTTCCAATATGTTTTAAAAGAAGAAAAATAATATTTACATCGTAAAAGTAAACATTCATGAAAAAAAAAAACTAAATAAAAAATAAATAAAAAAATAAAAAAAACTCTTTTATTAAAAAGAATATTTTAAAATTAGTATTTTATTAGAACATATTTACTGAATTCTTTATATCATTTAAATAGAATTTCTAATTTGTTCGATGTTCAATTTTGTACATAACAAGTAAATGAACATAGATAAATATTTACAAAAATAAAACCAAATAAGAGTAGGAAATAAAATATGTACTCAAATAAACTTACAACAAGCTCCACGTGTTATCAATTCGTACTTAGCCAACAATATTGCAGAATGGGTCCATGCAAAAACAAAAATAGCACAACTCTAAATATCTAGAGATGTATAAAATCCCAGATAAATATTCAAACCCAAATTCCAATTTCAAATTAGTTCCATAAATTTTGTCAATTAAAATGAGTCCAAATTACTACATGTCTTAACCGAGAACATCCAAATTAATAAAAAAAAAAATACAAACACAATCAACCAAACCTAAAATTAGGTAAATTAAAATAAATTCTGCTAGACCTAAATTTAATATTTCATAATCTACGCCTAGTTTAATATACACCATAATTGTCCCATGTCCAAATTAAACAATTCAAATGAGCCAAGCCCATATCAAATATTCAAATAATCCAACAAATCTCACCCACATTATAGCCCCCAAAATTCACATCAATTAACAAGCCCACATAAAAAAATACATAGTCAAGAGAAGTAACATTTCAAGCCCAATCCAATAAGCCCAAACAAATAATAACTTAACAATAAGCATAAGCTCAAATAAACAATATGCAATTGATATAATTCAAATATCCTCCAAATTAATAACCAAATACAATATACCCACAAACCCAAATTAGCAAATTTCAAATTAATCTACCAACAATAAATTAACCCAAATTTCATATTAATTCTTCAATAACAAATTAACTCAAATTTCATATTAATTTACCAACAACAAATTAACATAAATTCCATGCTAATTAATGAAGCTTAAATATAAAGCTCACAAATAAACATAAATGCACAAACCTAATTTCAACAACAATTATTATTAAAATCAAATAAAGAAAGAAAATAATAATAATAATAATAATAATAAACGACTGTTCCAAAAATGGATGGAAGGGGGGATCCCCGACTGTCAGAAATGATGTCGACGGCGGTAGCTCGTCGACGATGAATAACCGATTGTGGATATGGAAAGGGGTTTCATGGGGAATAAAAAGAAACCAAAAAAAAAAAGAAAAAAGAAATGGAGGGATGAAAAAATGAGGGGACGTGTGGCAGTGGGTGTTATAGAGGAAAAGAGAAACCAGAAAAGAGAAAGAAAAAAAAATGAGGAAAGAAAAAAATTGAGGGGTTCCCTGACCGGTTTATGGGAGTTGGATAGGGGAAAATGGAGAATGAAAATAAGATAAAAAAATGGAGATGAAAGGAAGGGGAAGAGAGAAGATGGCGGGTGTGTGGTTAGTGTGCCGTTCGGAGAGAGAATGGTGGTATTGGGTGGAAGACAAAAAAAAAAATTGGGCAAAGGATCGTTGAGAATGGGAGTGGAGTCGCGAGAGAGCTTAGTGGAAGGGAAAAAATGAGATGAGAAAAAAAAAAATTGGGCCAATCGTTTTTTCCGAGTTGGGGGAAAGAGGAAAGAGGAGAGAGGAGAGAAAAATGGGGGAAAAGTCTTGGGAATTGGGGGGAAAAGGTGGGGGAAAAAGAAAAATGGGAAGGGGGGAAGCCTGGCTAAAGGGAGTCTTGGGGGAAGAGAGAGAAGAGTGGAAGGGAAAAAAATTGGGGAAAAAAAATGAAAAGTGGCCTGTGGTGAGGAGTATGGGAGGAAAGAGAAGAAATTGGTGGGTGAGGGTAGGTGGAGGAGAAAAAAGAAGAGAGAGGAGAGAGAAAAAAATAAAATAAAATAAAATAATAAATAAATAAAATAAAAATATAATATAATATAATAATAATAATAACAAATAAAATTAACAAGTAAAAATAAATAAAAAAATAAATAAAAAAATAAAAAAAATAATTTACAAAATAATGAAAACTAAAAATTAAAGGGTGAGTGGGCCTAAAATAACATATGTATTTGAGATTTAAAATTGGGCTCAAAATTAATGTAAAAATAAAATTGGGACAAATTTTGGGTCTACAAATATGCCCCTCTTCGGTAGAGTTCACGAGTAAAGTGAGTGTATACACGAACGAAACGAAGTGAACTTTGCTGAAAAACAAGAAAGACCGCCAAATTTATCCCAATATGACATGGACTCTCTTAAACCAAAACAAGAACAAAGAGGCTCTAAATGCCTAAAACTGAAGACATGGCTCTGAACGCCAGATTGAAGACATATGATGACGGCTCTGAATGCCAAACTATGGAGAGATAGTGGTTCTAGACGCCTAAAGGGCGAAAATGACTCTCGGTCATGGGCTCAAGGCTCTGAATGCTAAGAATGACTCTGGATCATAAATAAGAAGAATGACTCTGGGTCGTGAGCTCAGGGCTCTGAATGCTAAGAATGACTCTAGGTCATAAATGAGAAGAACGACTTTGGGTCGTGAGCTCAAGGCTTTAAATGGATAGCCGATCAAGATGCTTTTCGGCTCGTGGTGCCGGGTCGAGGCCATTCATAGGCTGCTAGAATGATGAAAATGAAACATCTCAAGGATATGAAGGATAGGAACGACTTTGAGTCGTGAGGTCAGGGCTCGAAATGCCATGAATGACTCTGGGTCATGACGTAATGAGTAGCTCAGGGTTACAATGAATGACTCAGGGCTAGGTGAACAGCTCAGGGCTATGAGCTCTAGGCTCTATGACTAATCAACTAGGAAGAGAATGCGATACGCAAACTCCCAGTCATGCCACTCATGGGCGACTAAATGATGAAGGCTCGACTAAGGACTGGAAAGACTCTGGGTCTTAAATGAGAAAAATGACTCTAAGTCATCAGCTCAGGGCTCTAAATAGAAAGAATGACTCTAGGTCATGAATAAGAAGAACGACTCTAGGTCGTGAGCTCAGGGCTCAACAGAAAGAATGACTCTGGGTCATAGATGAAATGAATGACTCTAGGTTGCAAACTCAGGGCTTTAAACATTTAAAGTGAAGAAAATGACTGTGAATGCTAAACTAAAAGAAAATGACAATCCTAAATGCTAGCAATGTGGCTTTGAGCACCGAACTAAAAAAGAATGACAACTCTAAATGCTAGGAATGCGACTCCGAACGCTGAACTAAAGGAAAATGGTGGCTCTAAATGCTAAGCTGACTAATGTCTCTAAATGCCAAATTGAAGAAATATGGTGGCATCTAAATGCCAAGCTGACCAATGGCTCTAAATGCCGAACTAAAAATATGATGGCTCTGAATGCTAAGCTAACTAATGACTCTAAATGTCGAGCTGAAGATATAATGGTTCTGAATGCCAAGCTGACCAACAACTCAAAATGCTTAACTATGAACGATGACTTTGGACTCCAAACTGTGGAGATGTGGTGGCTCTAAACGTTGAATGTGAACAACGACTTTGAATGCCAAATTGTGAACGATGGCTTTGAACGCCAAACTAAAGATACGATGGCTCTAATGACGGCTTTGAATGTCAAGCTAAACAATGGCTCTGAATGTCAAACTACAAGCATGACTTCAAATGTGAAACTAAAACAAACAACGACTCTGGATGCCAAAATGAAAATGCAGCTCTAAACACTAAATTGAAAGAGATATGGTGGATTTGAATGTCTAACTAAAGAAAGACATGATGACTCTGAATATCGAACTGAAGACATGTCTCTGAATGCCAAACTAAAAAAAAAAAAAAAAAAAAAACTGATAACACTGAATACTAAAGACGAAGTTCTAAATGCCCAAACATTATTGATAGCCTTGAACGCTAGGAATGCAGCTCTAAACGTGGAAAATGTGGCAATGAATGCCTGATCGTGATAAGATGATGACTCTAAATGCCAAACCAGAGATGCGGCTCTAAATGCCAAACTGAAAGCATGGCTCTGAACACTAAACTGAGAACTGAGATCCCTAAATGTCAAACTGAAAATACGACTCTGAACATCAAACTGAAAATCGATGATGGCTCTAGATGCCAAAATTGAGAATGCGACTCTAAACGTCAAACTGGAAAGTGATGATGGCTCTGAACATCGAAACTGAGAAGCGACAATTGATTACTACCAAAAAGTGCTATTTTGTAGATCTAATTATAATGGTTTTAAGCACCTTTGAGTAGTAATCATATTCATTTAACCCAATTAATTCATTAAGGTCCTTAGTAATTGGTTTTAACCATTTTGTGGCAAGTTTACATGTTTTTATCAGCTTAGGAATCGATTCAAGCATGCCAAATGATGGAGGAGCTACATGGACAAGTTAAAACAAGGATTTTGGAAGTTTACAGGCTTGAATTTTAAGTGGAAACACGAGCACAAGCAATGGAGAAGAGGAAAACAGAGTGAAGAAAATAGAGGACAGCTGCTGTAGTCTTTTTTTGCACTTTTGGAGTACTTCCCGAAGTCCATTTTCTACATGCTATATACCATTTCAAAGCTTAGGAAGTCAAGAATCCAATGCTTCAAACAGTGCACGATTCAGAGTTGAAACGAAGGAGTTACAAACATTGCAAAAAGATCACTCCAAGCTGAAGGAAGATTTTTGCACGGCTGCGAAATCAGCCTTTTGTTGCGAGAATTTCATGACCTTTTTGCACCTGATGCACGGGTGTTCTCCTGAAACTTCCTGATAGTTGCGACCGACACTTTTGGATATTTTTCTTCAGATATTTTTGTATAAATTTCCATTCTTCTCCTTGTAAGCCACCAACCATAAGATTTCTTAGCTAGGAAGGTTGGAAAAACTTTTCTATATATATTCCTTTACATCCATTGTAAAAAATATCGATGAATATATAGAAGTATGTAATATCGATCAATATATACAATATACAGAGCCTTGCTCTGTTTTTCCTTCTCTTTCATTTTCATTTTCTTTATAGCCAACCAAACTCTGAGGATTTTTCCTCAGAGGATGAGAGGCTAAGCTTTTTGTCTCTTAGAGTGAGGAAAGCCGGGTAAGTTTCCACATGCATAAATTGGAAGTTTTGTTGTTTTAGTTTTTAATGAAGAGAAAGTGTGACCCGTTAATGGTTTTTATATTTTTAGTTAACTTAAAACGCCTTTAAATCACCTAGGCCAACACTTGGTAAGGCAAGTGATCTCCGTCCATGGAGATTCACTAGTTTACCCCTTGCGAGCCTTTGGGAGGTGGTTTGAAGGTAGGATTTTCTAGAATAGCCAACACTTGGTAAGCTTTTGGACTCCAAGGAGACATCCATTAGTTATCTCTTGCGAGCTTTTGACGGATAATCCAAGGTTAAAGATCACCTTGAATGGCAAGTGCTAGGTGAGAGGTATGAGCCATTGCAAGATGCATCAGTGAGAGGGATTTAGTGTTTGAACCCATTAATGGGAAGCATCTGTACAACACCGGTTGGAGAAGGAACTATATGTTAATTCTTTAATGCGAGGAAAAGAAACAAGTGACCGAAACTCTCTTTTTTTTATGAGGAACCTGAGCCTAGTGATCTGAACTCCAAGAAACACTTTTCTTTGTAAGTAAAATCAGTTACTATCTTTGGTTAGTTTAAAACCAAACCTTTTTCATTCAAACAAATTTATGTTTTCTTTTAAAGCTAACCTTGAAATGAAAAGGCACCAATTCATCTTTGAATTAATATCAATTGTGAAGTGAAAACCCATCCCAGTGGACGATCTTAGAGTCACTATGCTATAGTAGCTTTGTCTTTGCTACCCTAGTATATGATGTAATAGGTTATAAATTTTGTTGATTACTCCCTCAATCAAGGAGCACCAGCTGGACACGAATCAGCTAAGACACCAAGTGGGCACGAATCAACAATGATGGCTCTGAACGCCGAAACTGAAAATACGATGAGGACGGCTCTGAACGCCGATACCGAGAAGTGATGGCTCTGGACGCTGAAATTGAAAAGCATTGATGGCTCTAAATGCCGAAACTGAAAATACGACTCTGAACATCAAACTGAAAATCGATGATGGCTCTGAACGCCAAAACTGAGAATGCGACTTTGAATGTCAAACTGGGAAGTGATGATGGCTCTGAACGTCGAAACTGAGAATGTGACTCTGAACGTCAAACTGACAAGCGATGATGGCTCTGAACGCTGAAACTGAGAAGTGACAATGATGGCTCTGAACAGAGAAACTGAAAATACGATGACGATGGCTTTGAATGCCGATACTGAGAAATGATGGTTTTGAACGCTGAAACTTAGAATGTGACTTTGAACGTCAAACTAAGAAACGATGATGGCTCTGAATGCCAAAACTGATAAGCAACAATGATGGCTCTGAACGCCAAAACTGAAAATGCGATGATAATGGCTCTGAACGTTGATACTGAGAAGTGATGACTCTGAACGCCGAACTAAGAAGTGATGATGATGACTCTGAACCTCGAAATTGAAAAATGCGGCTTTGAATGTCAAATTGAAAACTGATGATGACTCTAAACACTGAAATGAAGATGTGGCTCTGAACGCCAAACAGGAAATGAACGACTCTAAACGCCAAATGAAAAATGTGGTAGCTCTGATGTCAAAATGAAAAGGCAGTTCTGAACACCAAACTGAAGACGCGGCTCTGAACGCCAAAATAAAGATGTGGCTCTGAACGCCAAACAAAAAAACAAAGATCTGGATGTCGAAATGAAAATGTGGCTCTGAACGCCAAATGGAAAATGAACAACGACTCTAAACGCCAAATGAAAAAGGTGGTAGCTCTAATGTCGAAATGAAAATGCGGCTCTAAATGCCAAACTGAAGATGCGGCTCTGAACGCCAAACTGAAGATGCGGCTCTAAACACCAAAATAAAGATGTGGCTCTGAATGCCGAACAAAACAAAAAAACAAAGATCTGGATGGTGAAATGAAAATGTGGCTCTAAACGCCAAATGGAAAATGAATAACAGCTCTAAACGTCAAACGAAAAAAATGGTAGCTCTAATGTCGAAATGAAAATGCAGCTCTGAACGCCAAACTGTGAACATGACTCTAAACGTCAAATTAAAAAAAAAATGGTGGCTCTGAACGTCGATACTGAGAAGTGATGGCTCTGAACACCAAACTAAGAACAAACAACGACTCTCAATGCTAAACTGAAAAAGTGGCTCTGAATGCCTAACTGTGAGAGATATGGTGGAGATGGTAGCTCTGAACACCAAACTAGAGATGCGGTTCTGAACTCTAAACCGAAAACATGGCTTTGAACGCCGAACTAAGAATGATGAAGGCTCTAAACGCCGCAACTGAGAAGATAGTGGCTCTAAACGCCGAGACTGAGAAGCAAGGATGACTCTGAACACTGAAACTGAGAAACGATGGTGGCTCTGAACGCCGAAACTGAAGATGTGGCTCTGAACGCCAAACTGAAAGTGTGAGGAGATAATGAGGGGGGATATGCCCCAGTGTAGCGTATTGCTACAACTCTCAATCCACAGAAATGGCCTGAAAGAGACTTTATGAGTCTCAAAAAATGCTTTGCTAGCGAGTCAAAATGCTCAAATCAACTATAAACATAGTCTCACAACCCATCTAACTAAAACACGAGGCCTGATGAAGCGTCATAACAATCTGGATGCCTCTGACTCAAGATGCTTTGTTGGGGGAATCCATCGTCATATCAAAGGAATGATCTATTGTGGAGTCACATGAGAATAATCTATCGGGGTAACTACCACGATCTCATCAAAACAATCTACTACGGGGTCATAGATAGCGGGACAATCACAACCTAAATGTCATGCTCTACCAAAAGCTCATCTCGATGAAAATCACAAGAATAGTGACCAGTAATGCAAATACAGTATCTCTCGGCCGAGTGATGAAAACTATAACCGATCTGTAAGAGAACGATCATCTCCATAGCTAAAGGAAGGAATATACCCTAGCATGACATTAAATGTACCCGATCTGCCCTGATAACTCAAGAATAACTCCATGGGGATGTATAAAAGATCTAACATGTACTCCACTGAAATGGTGATGTGGGAACCCATGCACCTGGAGTAACTCCACCTAAGAATCATGACAATATCGGAATTTATGAGCTTGACTGAAAGACTCAATAAAGGCTCCACCAGAGAATCGGGACAAAATGAAATCGAATCATCAATCTGGCGTGTATCTCATAACTCGGGATGATCATGCAAATCCATGGAGATCTACAAATCTCGACCGAAAAGGCGAATATGCCCCAGTATGGCATCGAATGTGTGATAGGTTGGAAAGATCAATTGACATCAAATCATCAATCATCAACCATGCAATCCTGGTCACCCGAATCCACAACTGAATCATACCCATAGATCCAAGATGTATCTCTCGGATGAAGAAGCAAGATGGCATCTAAGTGCCGAGAAGTGCGGGCCTAGCTAAATGGCTCCCAGGATGTTCCATTGAGGAATCATCATAAAAATAGTGAACATGTCATCATCTCATTGCACATCCCGTAAGTGGGGGTGATCACATAGCTCCATGAAGATCTATAACTCTCATCCAAAAATGGAAATATGCCCCAGTATGGCATCGAATGTATGGTAGGTCAGAAACCAGGTGACATGAAACCATCAATCGTCAAATGTGTGATCTCTGTAATCCAAATCAAACCTAAACGTCAACGAAACGTCTCCTGGAATAAGAAGCATGATGACGTACAAATGCTGAAAAATATGGGTATGACTGGATGGCTCAAGAGAGGTTCCACTGAGGGACCATGATAAAATAACGAACACGTCCTCGTCTTGGTATGCATCCTGTAAGTGGGGAGTGATCATGTAGCTCCATGAAGATCTATAAATCTCAATCAAAATGAAAATATGCCCCAGTATGGAATCAGATGTGGAATAAGCCGAAAATCGGACAACATCAAATAATTTGTCATCAAATGTGTGATCCCAATCATCCAAATCCATAGCTGAATCCAACCCACGTATCAAAGGGCATCTCTCAAAAGAAGAAGCATGAGGACATCTAAATGTCAAAAGTATGCGCCTGATTGAATGGCTCAAGAGAGGCTCTTGTGGGAGATCATGATAAGATAACAAACACGTCCTCGTCTCGGTGTGCATCCTGCAAGTGGGGATAAGCACATAACTCCATGAAAATCTGTAAATCTCGTCCAGGACGAAAATATGCCCCAGTATGGCATTGAATGTACAGTAGGTCAGAAACCAGGTGACATGGAATCATCTATCATCGAACATGTGATCTCCATGATCTAAATCAAATCCAAACAACTAGGGAACATCTCCCAGGATGAGAAGCATGGCGATAACCAAATGCCGAGAAATGTGGGCCTAACTGAATGGCTCCACAGAGGCTCCACTGAGGGATCATCAAATAATAGCGAATCAATCAATCATCTCAACGTACATCTCGCAAGTGGGAATAAGCATGCAACTCTGTGAAGATTTGTAGATCTCGCCCGAAACGGAATATGCCCTAATATGACATCGAATATGTGATAGATCAGAAAAATCAGTTGACATCAAATCATCCATCATCAAGCATATGATCCTAGTAATCCAAACACAACTGAATCAAATCTAAACATCAAAGAGACGACTCCTAGAAGAAGAAGCATGACGATATCTAAATATCAACCAGATCTCAAACACCTGTCCAAGTAGAGGCTATAAAAAATGACATCTAATCCCATGGCCTTAGCGTGGTCTTAAAACACGGGACGTAACGTAGGCCAAGGTGATAGGGTGATAGAAATGAAGGAATACTAGGCTCAAATACCCAATGATCAAAAACCCATACCCTCATATATGAAATGCAACATGTATAGTGAATCCCATGAGCCATGGACCTGAGGATGCCTAACATGAATATGCCGTCGATGAGGAGACAAATGAAGCAAAATGAACTGATAATGATATGTGTAATGATGATGCGAAGAGAGTATCAAACCCAAGAATAGGTTAGTGTAAGAAAAGAACAAAGGGGGTGAAGCGAACAGGATGAATCAGAAGCAATGACAAGGATGATAGCGAAACAAATGAATATACAAAGAAAAGTGATGATCAACTCAAGTCAAACATGGAGTGAAGTCACATCAATGATGAATGTAATGATAGAAAGGACAATGACCCAGAGTCCTTAGGAGAAGACCACTCATCTCACTCTCAAAGAAATATGATAGTGAATACAAAGAAAAGAGGATCCTAGAAAGCTCACATATGAACTCTCAATAGCAAACATACTCGATGAAATGACCATCAGATATCAATATACACTACCAACAATGGAGAATACTATGCACATACACACATGTGTTTTTTTTTTTTTTTTTTTTTACATATGTATAAATACACATACCCTGAACATAAACAAATGAACCCAAAAGATAATATCAATAATGGATAAACACACTCTCAAAAACTAAGTTAACAAAAACTCTCTATGACAAGATGACCTTCTCAAACTAGGAATCTCTAAACCAGTGTCCATGGGATAGATAGTGGAAATGATGTGACTATCCTCCATGTAATGAATTGACGAGGATCACCACTCGGGGTGGAAAAAAAATATGAAACAATACAAGTAATAGATAGAACAAAGAAGAAAAGATGAAGAATACAACCAATGAGATATGATGGAATATAGTAATATGATGGTAGGAAAAAATGATGAGAGAAAGATGCACCTATAGGTCCAAGACTCATGAGACTCCCAAACAATGCATGCATACACTAAAGGGCCCCTATCCTGGTGTAGAAATGTGAGCAAGGCGATAAGAAAGAAAGGCTATAATGCACATGTGAGGCTCAATGGGCTAGCAACGGTTTATGTATCAAAAGGGTGAAAGGGTATAGGCTAACCGAAATGATGGCCACCCATCCTGCAACCATGGTCTCAAACATAGTACCTCTTTAGTTTATCCACATTGGTCGGCTCCGAGAATCGATTTCCATCTAGATCCATCAACCATGCAGCATCCTCTGGGGTCAACTCCCTGATGAAATAAGGTCCTCTCCAGCTGGGTCTGAACTTCCCTCTAGGATCTCTGATCAATTATCTGATGACCCTCAAGACTAAGTCACCTCTCTATACTGGTCAATCAACAATCTCTGCTATTTTCCCCCACCAGCGGGAGATGAAGGAAAAAATAAACCCATCTGATCTCTATCTGAAACCCTCAAGCTCTCTCACCGACACATCTACGACAATACTAAATGAAAATTGTCACAGAAACTCCTAAGCTAGGTCATCTCATGTCCTGCGTCGTGAGGACTCCAAAGATGTGAACTAATGTTAGGCTGCACCACTCAGGGATGAAGGAAACATGGTGATCATCTGTGACTCGTCTAATCTATGGGCCCTCATCACAATATTGTAGAGTCGAAGATGAACACATGGACAGCTAACGCCCGTGTACTTCTCAATATCAAGTATCCTGAACTTGGCTGGTAGACTGGCCACTGGTATACTATCAAGATCATCCCAAGCTGATGAACTGCTAGATACCCTCAACTACCTGATACGTTGCTCAATATGATCCATACATGAATGAGTATCCTCAAGGACTGTCTACTCTGTTGATTGCCTATCTCCTGCCTGAGACTGACTAAGGCCTCCTAAATAAAAGTCATGGAAGTCGTGAACTGATCAATTGTGACAACCTGCTGATCCATGTCTGATCTCTCGGAAAAGCAAACTAATCTCCCCTCTACTCTGACTCAAGATGACAAATCCACACTAAGAATGAAGAACCAATCTTAAAGAGCATGAAGCACAAGATACCTGAATAGAATCCATGGCGTCTGTGAACTAGTCAACTATGATAGTCTACTGATCTATGCCTGACCTCTTGGAAAATCGAACTAAGATCCCATACTCTTACCCAAGATGGTAACTCCACACTGAGAATGAAGAACCGATCCTAAAAAGCATGAAGCACAAGATATGGTAGGCACAAGGAAAACATGGAAGAAATGCTAGTCTGAACTGGAATGAGCAAGGCATCAAAAACAAAGACGGACCGTCTGACTGTACCCAAACTCATATTGATCTTGGTGTACTCTCACTAGAGACTAAAAGAGGGAATACTGAATCCTAACTATGATCAAAGAGGCTCTGAAGGCCCTTAGATGCACCCATGTGTAGGGAGGGAGTCCTAATTGAAGGATTTACAACTCAACCTACGAGGTCAAGGTGGCTCTAAATGGATATGGGTGGACTTTAAAAGATCCCTAGTAGAAGCGATCATACCCTCCAGCGGTACACAACCCTCTGCACGCCTTCGAAGAGACAGGGCATTTCCATGCAAGGTGGTCATCACCTCTACACATGCACTACCTCGACATCCCAAGGGGTTTCCTATGGTGAAACCTCTCAAAACTCTCAACTCTCAATGGTCAGCTAGAGTGCGTAGTGATGGTGTGGGTGCACTCGAAAATCTTATGAAGCTAAACTAGAAAAAAGAAACACACTGATCACACAAATATCCATGAAACCTAGCTTTGGGCTATACAAGTCTTCAAAGATCGGACTCCCATCAGCATCAACGTGTTGGCCTCCTCTGGAATGCTCTCAAACATCCATATAGCCCATCGCTAGACCCCACTCCTAACCTTTAGCTCGGTCAAAGAGCAATCAAAGTAACAAGTCTCATATCAAATACGAGATCAAGGAAGACAGGGTCGACTTAGACTAGGGAGTTGAAGGTAAGGGGATAAATGTGTATCCCACACAGACAAACAATACATGCATCACACAGAGGAAGAGCAGTCATGCAAAGAATAGGTATACCACTCATATCTACACACAAGCTAGGCAAGAATATGATAAGCAAGATAGGAATATAACAAGAATAAACAATATGTCGAGATAAACAAGATAATGTACAACAAATAGAATCAATCATGTCAAGATGAATGAGATATACAAAAATGAGAATATACATGTCCAGGAAAGCAAGATAATCATACGACAAGAAGAGTCACTATGCTAAAGTAGGTAAGAGAATCAATCGATGTAATCAACATGTCAACATCACAAATGAACATAACAACCAAACATATATTACAGACAAACATATCAAAGCTCTCAACATGTAATCAACAACCAATCATACCAAGACACATAGAGAGAGGGGTATCCATTGATTAACTAATCAAACGCCACATTCCTCTCAACTCGAGTTCAAGTTTGACCCTCTAAAAAAAGCCCTAGTGGAGTCGCCATTTTGTGGACCCCGTATTTTGCTTGATGCATTCCCACTCAATGGCGAGCTCGATTTTTATTTTGTTTGGTGAAAATTGATTTTTAGAAAAAGACTTGGAGTCGCCACTTATTTTTGTTTTATTTTTAAAAGGAAAAACAAAATAAGAAAGAAAAACCCTAAGTGTGACACTTGAAGAAAAAACAGGTCTGTGAAAAAACCGAGTCTGGGTTTGGGGGGTCAAGTTACTCATTGCGAAGGTACGGTGGTGAGTCGTAGCACCCCTCTAAGCCCGTATACGTACGACCTCTACTAAACGAATTGAGGAAATTATGACAATTAATTAATTAATTATAAATACCAAGAAAAATAATCAATATACAAGTCATGATGAAAATTAATATGCACAAAAACAATGTTGAAATCTAATTACAAAAATACACAAAATAAATAATAAGAGGATTATGCAAAATGATTTATTGAATCAAATAAATGAAAGATATTAAAAAAAAGTTTTAAAGAAATTTCAAAGGATTTTATTAAAAATGATTTTTGAATTAATGATTTTCATTCATTTACTTATAAAAAAGAATCAATTTATTTTCTCAATTCCAATTGTATTCAATTTTTTTAAAAAGCTATTTACACTTATTGTATCAAAAGAATTTATTACAAAGTTTCAATTTGGGGAGAAAAATTATTTTTACTTGCTTTTACTAGAAAATAATGAATTTTTACAATTTTATTTACAAAAGTATTTAGATTTATTTTCATTTAAAAGAGTTATTTTTATAAATTATTTAAAATGACATAACTTTATTTTCAAAAGAAATTTTAATTAGAAAGAAAAACAAAAATTTAAATTATCTATTTCTGAAAAATACTTTTAATCCCATTTTAATTAAGGAAAAAGAATTCATTTGAAAAAAATATTTTTAGACAATTTTACTAAAAATTAATTTTTGGAACAACTTTATTTACAAAACAATTTTTGGACAATTTTTATTAAACAAAGAAATTTTTGAACAATATCATTAAAAACAATTTTTTTTTGGATTTTTCTAAATGCATTTTTCTCAAATTTTATATAAAAAATATAAAAAAATAAATAAATAAGTAAGTAAAAATAAATAAAAAAACTCTTTTATTAAAAATAATATTTTAAAATTAGTATTTTATTAGAACATATTTACTGAATTATTCATATCATTTAAACAGAATTTCTAATTTGTTTGATGTTCAATTCTGTACATAACAAGTAAATGAACATAGATAAATATTTACAAAAATAAAACCAAATAAGAGTAGGAAATAAAATATGTACTTAAATAAACTTACAACAAGCTCCACGTGTCATCAATTCGTACTCAGCCAACAATATTGCAGAATGGGTCCATGCAAAAACAAAAATAGCACAATTGTAAATGTCTAGAGATGTATAAAATCCCAAACAAATATTCAAACCCAAATTCCAATTTCAAATTAGTTCCATAAATTTCGTCAATTAAAATGAGTCCAAATTACTATATGTCTTAACCGAGAACATCCAAATTAATAACAAAAAATACAAACACAATCAACCAAACCTAAAATTGGGTAAATTAAAATAAATTCTACTATACCTAAATTTAATATTTCATAATCTACGCCTAGTTTAATATACACCATAATTGTCCCATGTCCAAATTAAACAATTCAAATGAGCCAAGCCCATATCAAATATTCAAATAATCCAACAAATCTCACCCACATTATAGCCCCCAAAATTCACATCAATTAACAAGCCCACATAAAAAAATACATAGTCAAAAGAAGTAACATTTCGAGCCCAATCCAAAAAGCCCAAACAAATAACAGCTTAATAATAAGCCCAAGCTTAAATAAACAATATGCAATTGATATAATCCAAATATCCTCCCAATTAATCACCAAATACAATATACCCACAAACCCAAATTAGCAAATTTCAAATTAATCTACCAACAATAAATTAACCCAAATTTCATATTAATTCTTCAATAACAAATTAACTCAAATTCCATATTAATTTACCAACAACAAATTAACATAAATTTCATGCTAATTAATAAAGCTCAAATATAAAGCTCACAAATAAACATAAATGCACAAGCCTAATTTCAACAACAATTATTATTAAAATCAAATAAAGAAAGAAAATAATAATAATAATAATAATAACCGACTGTTCCAAAAATGGATGGAGGGGGGATCCCGACTGTCGGAAATGATGCCGATGATGCTAGCTCGTTGGCGATGAATAACCGACTGTGGATATGGAGAGGGGTTTCACGGGGAATAAATGAAACCAAAAAAAAGAAATGGGGGAATGAAAAAATGAGGGAGTGTGTGGCAGTGGGTGTTCTAGAGGAAAAGAGAAACCAGAAAAGAGAAAGAAAAAAGAAAAAGAGGAAATAAAAAAACTGGGGGGGTTCCTTGACCGGTCTGTGGGAGTTGGATGGGGGGAAATGGAGAAAAAAAATAAGATAAAAAAAATGGAGATGAAAGGAAGGGGAAGAAATAACATATGTAATCTGGATTTAAAATTGGGCTCAAAATTAATATAAAAATAAAATTGGGACAAATTTTGGGGTCTACACTATCGTATTAAGAAGGTACAACTAGGAATCCTTTGAGATGCGAAATATCATATGAAGGAATTAGGAGTTATCGTGACAACATGCAAAGAAATATCATGTACCATATGACAAAATTAGGAGTTATCATTAAGGTACACAAAAACTAAGGCCCAAAATATGTCTTTTTCAAGAGCAATTTATTTTGAAAATAATATTGCATTGAGTCACACTTTATTTTCTAAAGTGATTTATATGAGTTGAAAAAAAAAAATGTGAAAATTAATCTATTTGAATTTAGTCAAACATTTGAAAATATCAAAATTATTGGGCCAAGCATTTCAAAGATAAAATTAGAAAATCCAAAAGCATATTATTATTATTATTTCTTCCATGGAAAAGGGTAAAAATTAAAAAAAAATTAGCACTAGTTTATCTTAAGAATCTAAAACTAAAAATTGGAACCTTTTTGCCATTGAGTTTTTCAACAGTTTAGTTTCAGCTCGTGCTGACATAAACTCAAAGATGCTGCTGACCTAGAGACCAAGGAAGCCAATCTTGACACAAACTATGGTGTCGACTTAGAGTGCATGAAAAATATATAACTTTTCACATTAAAAGTTGGTTTTCAAAATTCATAAAGTTGGGTTCCCGAAAACCATATATTTCCCAAATGGCCCCATCAAAACATAAGTTTCCTAGAAAAATATATGAACAACATTGTTTGTATTAAATTAATGGGAGGTACAATCTTTTGCAATAATATTCTTTACAAAATAATTTTTTTCTTTAATATGATCATTTAGATTATAATCCAAAGTTAATGATACAAGCATTTTTTTGGGATTGAAGTTTGAAGGGGGTCTTAACATGACTTATTTCAAGTGACTTTATCGATTTTTGTTCATGGTGGAAAGAATGTGTATGATATTTGATCTACTTTCACAAAATTATAGGGACTTTTGTGCATGCTTCGACCTTTAAGATCCCCATAATGACTTTGTTGACCTTTCAAGGTAGTGAAGGGCATGTGTTGGTACTTGATGTGACTCGTAAGGGCCTTTGTACTTTAGCTTTCAAATCGTATTTACATTGAAAAAGGTTACCTTTATATATACATGGAACATGCGAGTTGAGTTTCATATTCCTAAATTTGATTGCTCAATACAAGAAATTTGATTGTCTTCTTTCATTTAGGAAATTTATTGATAAAAACCATGTTTCCTTTTTAATTCTCTTTTGGATCTACGTATTATTATTTTCAAACTTGATTTTTTAGCCTTCAAATTTTTGTTCCATATAACCTCTTAAATTGCATGTCATATGTTCAAGGTATAGTATATCACTTGTCAAATTCAAATTTTTTGAATTGAGCATTCACAATTTTGATGACCAATTTAGTAGTAATAATTTTCAATTACACATCCTTTGCTTACGCATTGTCATATATATAAAGTGAGACTTGAAATTAGTTTTCTGAATTTTAAATTTATCCTAATTTCTTTTCAAAGTAACACTCTAATAAAAAAATTTCCTATTTTAAAATATTTCCTTTCCATCCCTATAAAAAGTCTTCTAAAATTTGGTCAGTTGTATCGTTGTACTTGTGTACTGATTTTAGAAACATGATTTTTATTTAATTTTATTAGAAAAGTTATATTACAAAATGATTTTAACTTTATTTTATTTGAAGAAAGTTCTTCAATTTTATCAAAAAAAAAAAAAAAAAAAAAGCTCTACAATTTATGCAAATTATTTCAATTTTTTTTAAAAAAATTATAATTTATTATTTTTAAGAAAAACAATTTCAAAATTATACAAAGAAAACAATTAAAAAAACAGAGAGATTTTATCCCTATTCTTGTTGAAAAGAGAATTTTAATTTTATTATTTTTTAAGAAAATATATATACTTTTTTTTACTTTTATAAAAAAATATGATTTTTAAAAAAGGGTTTCCTATTTTCATTCAAAGGTTATACAACTTTATTAAAGAAAAAGGATTTTACCATTTTATTTAAAAAGATTTTGTAATTTTATCTAAAATAATATTTTTATGGTTTTTATTTTAAAAAAAATAGAAAAATACATGGGCCCACCCTTGTGCCCTATGATTTTTTTTTGCCCTTTTATAGCTTCCAACCTTTTTTTCTTCCACAAATCTCAGTCCACAGATGGGCCCATGTACAAAGTAAAAACACAGCCACAGTCAGTCGAATGTATGCCCAAACAAATAAAAAAACAGAGGCCCAAATCCAACAATCAATACTCTAGACCCAAAAGAAAAAAAAGCCCAAAAATCAAATAAAAGATGGCCCAAAAGAATATCTAATGTCCAAGTCCAATCCAATGAGCCCAGTATCAATAATAGAAGCCCAAGGAGTAGAGCACATGAACCCAAACTCAGGCCTAAACTCAAATGGAGAATCCAATTGAAGCCTAAAGCCTAAAAACAAACCCAAATCCTCAAAATTAAAACTATGATGTGGAGGTGTGTTATAGTTTCAAACACTTGTTGCAAATTAAGTGCTAAACCCTTCGTACTAATGCATAGACCTCACCTCAATTTTTAAGACTTAATTAAAGTAGAAACCAGATTTAACACTCGTGTGGCCTAGTCATAGCATTGGCTTAATCAATTTCAATTTAATTAAAATCCCACTTAAATGCATTCACCTCTCGTATGGAACTTAGGTGGTGTTTATTTTTTTATTTAAAATCTGAATAAACTTGAATTTCACTTAAATCTAAAAAGGGTTGAATATCATTAAGTATTTATATCATTAGTTTTTTTTATTAGTGATTGAATATTATTAAGTCTTAAATAGTTTGTCTTTATTCAGAATGTATAATATTTTTTTTTTTCATGTTAAAAATGCATATAAAATTAATTATAATATTTTTTAATTTAATTTGAAAACTAATCAATTGAAAAAAAAAAAGTAAAACATATTTCTAGATACTTCACAATATTAGTTAGAAAATTGGTAATTCGGTAATAATTAGAATTTCCCATATTTGACTGCTAAGAAAATATTAGAAGATTATTTTAATTTAACATTTGTTTCTATTTAAAGTTTATTCAGATTTATGAATTAAATGTGAGTTTTATTGTTGATATTAATTTCTTAATATTTTTTTTAACTGAAAAAATAGTATAAAATTCTAATATTTTATTTTTCCAAGATGAAATAAAATTGTTGATTCTAGTGGATATTTAGAAGAGTTTAAATTATGTCTTAAGGTTTTAATTACAAAAATTCATTAGAATAGAATATTTCGATTTTGTATTGCAATAAAAGATTGAAGTTTAAAAATTTGTAGTAAATATATATATATATCTTCCAAAATTTATGATTTTAGTATTATTGTTTTCATTTTTTGAACCACAAATTCATAGAAATCTAAATTTAATTTTGTTGGGAGTCAAATAAATTACAAGACAAAAATGTTTGGTTGCAATAAAACTGATTCAAACTTCACGTATCAATAATCTAGATATGAAAGTAATAAGAATTGAATCTAATTTATTGGAGAGTCAAATATGCTAGTCATCAATTGTATATGGTTGACCTTTAGTATAATTATACCAACTTTATATGATAAGCAAAAAGTTAAAGGATAAAGCCACTGTTTACACATGCCCTTAAGCTCCGCTAAAACAAAAACAAAAACAAATAAATGTATAGAGCTTCATGCGCAAAAGATAACAATGTAATAACCACCCCATATCTGAATATACGATATAACAACAATAACAACAATAACATAATAATAATAATAATAATGAATAAATAAATAAATAAACTCATAGAAAAATGTGTGAGTTTAGTTGAAAACTACACAATTGGCCAAATCTAAGGCCTTCTCTAGTAATTATTTCCTAGAAGAGCCTTCTTCCAACTATGATCCACAAATCATTTGGCTACAATTGATATTAATAGTGTATTTGACAGTTATTTTAAAAAGTGTTTGTAATATTTTTAATATTTAAAAAATAAAAAAATTTAAGTATAAGAAAAATTAGAAATATTTTTTAAAATCACTATCAAATATACTCTAAGAGCTTGTTTGACATTGATTTTAGAAAGTATTTTTAATATTTCTAATGCTTAAAATTTTTTATCATTCAAGTATTAAAAAAGTTTAAACGTTTAAAATATTTTCTAGAATTATTACCAAACGCACTCTAAATCAATCCTCCTTATGTAATTTAAATTATACCAAATCTCAATCCAATACATTGAGTGTGCTTCCTACGGCAACACTAAATTTCAAGTTTACTTCTCAAGCCATCAAATCTTGAGCCAACACAACCTTAAGTATATCTTCCAATACTAAGTATATCCTCCTTATATAATTTACTTTCCTATAAATTACAAACCTATTTACTAAGTCGTATCCACTTCCATGTTTTTAGTTTTTGGTTAGCAAACTTACGATGTTTTTTTACAGTTGTAAACTTATTTGTTTTCTATATTATTATTATTATTATTTGGGAGTATAGATGAATTAATACTTTCCTCTTTATTTTCTTTGATGGTAAACCTATTTAAATTCCATTCTTGTTATACTTATTTTTCAAGTAATTATAATAAGAACCCCAGGTATTTTTTTCTCCCATTGTTTATGATTCTTTCTAATCACACAATTCGTAATTTAATTGATTCAATAATATCAATAAAGCTACTTAAAATCACCTTTATCTTTGATAAACACTGAAATGATATGATCCTCCTACATCACACTCAAATTAATCTAAGCATTTTCTTTTCTCACCTTAAGATAGCGTTAAGGATAACATATGGACATAGTCAATCGCCTCGTTAATATTTTATGCGAAGTAATCGATCCAGATTATGATCACGTTCAATGACTCAATAAACATTGATATTACACTGAGTTATGTCTGAAAAATAATAATAATAATTGGGTGCAACACTGTTGATGGCAAAATTCCCCTACTGCAATAGTCGTCACGTTACCAACAACGGAATCTCGATCAACGTGTTACAGTGAATCCTCCTTCCTCCTGCAAAAAAGATGTCCGGATGGGTTGTCCGAACACACCCTCCGATGACTAAGTTAGTCTTTTGGAAACTGTTGGAAAATAGGGTTTTCCTTTGGGAGTGTTGCTCCGTGATTTTTTGTCAAGGATGTTTATCCTTTTTCAAGATGTTTATCCCTTGTTGCTTATCTCTTAGCAGGATGGCTTCCAGAATGTTTCAAGAGTGCTTAATGCTTTATGGCTTTCAGAATGCTTACCTCCCTGAGAGCTTCCTTAGAGTTTATATATGAGTCAGAAAGTATGGCACCACTGTGCTAGAGGGTCCCATTGTCATGATTGCGACTCATAGGTGGCAAAGCAATCATGACGTTTCTGGTCCAAGATGGCAGCTGTCAGGAGGATATTTTAGGCAGTTCCACTGCCTCAATTTATGACTTTAAATATTGAGGATGTGTCAAGAGACCTGAGAAGACTTGGGAATGTCTTGTCGAATGTATCTTGCATTAAAGATGAGTGTCAGTTCAAGAGACTTGGTCGTCAGTGTCGTCAGAGTTATCTTTTTTATTGTGGGCGGAAATGGATCCGACGAATCGCGAGTATCTGACAAGCCAAGCTATCCGGGGAATCTGAATTGTCGGCCACGGATGTTATCCGGATAAGCGTTATCGAAGGATCTGGACATATCTGCCCGGGGAAGTTGAGTTGTCTTCCTCTCCCATCCGGATGTGAAATATCCGGAGAAGGTGGAACGTCGACCGGATATAATTACGCTGTGAGACATCCGGAGAAAGTGGGATGTCGGCCGGACAGAATGACGGCTGTGAGACATTCGGATAAGGTAGAACGTTGGCCAGTGATTCGACTCATGGTAGCTTAGCTTTAAAGGCATATCAACAAAATTTATACCTTGAATACTATTACTAAAGTAGCCAAGCTACTATAGCATAGTGATTCTAGGATCGTTCACTGGGAAGGGTTTTCGCAAATACTAGTGATATTCAAATTAGGAAAATAGGTGATTTTCTTATGGATGTTAGCTTTAAAAGAAGATGTAAATGTTTTAGAAAGATTTAAACTAATCTAAGCTAACATTAAAGACTAAAATGAAAGGGTGTAATAACAAGTTTCTCAAAGATAGGATAGCTATGCTCTTGGCTCTTATGCAAATTGGAAATCTCAGGATAGGCTCCTCGCGTTGGGGTTGCAACTATGGTGATACTTGCTTCCCGAACCGGTGTGAATTTAGCAAATCAAGTTTTAATCCTTTAAAATGACAAAACGGATGGTAGTGAATTTCATCAATGGTTATTCACCTTAGACTTCCTTTGAATGGCTCGTAAGAGATAACTAATGGTTTAAAGCCAAAAGCTTACCAAATATTGGCAACTCAAAGTCATTCCAGGTGATAAACTCACCTTTCAATGACCATTGAAATTGGTTCTAACAGATTAATGCAAAACTTGGAATTGAAAACCTCACCTTCCAATAGCTCGTAGGAGATAACTAATGGATAGAAATCCAAAAGCTTATCAAGTATTGGCCGTTGGAAGTTGTCCAAAGGAAATAAAAACCGAACTTTGGATTAATGAACCATTAATGAAAAACGACTATCTTACCTTCCAGGTGCAAGAAATTTCCATGGGATTGCATCCAAGCCATCACATAACATCCATACTTTGAGAAACTAAAAGTTTTAGCCAATCATCCTCTGAGGAAAAGCTCTCAGAGGCTGTTTGGCTACTAAGAAAATAGAAATGGTGGAGAACAAGAAAACAGAGCAAGGCTCTGTATATTTTATATGTCCGCGTATATTTTACAATGGATGCACGGGAATATATATAGAGAAGTTTTTCCAACCTTCCTAGCTAAGAAATCTTATGATTCGTGGATTACAAGGAGAAGAATGGAAATTTATACAAAAATATCTAAAAGAAAATATCTCAAGTGGAGTCGGCAAAAACAGAGCGAAAATTTGCACCACGCATGGGCTGTGCGAATTTGGAAGGTGTTGTGCAAAAATTTCGCACAAGCCTGGAGCAGTTGTCTTCCAAAGGCCATATCTTCCTCATTTCAGCTCCAAATCGTACACGGTTTAAAGCGTTGGATTCTTGACTTCCTTAGATTTGAAATGGTATATGGCATGTAAAAAATGGACTTCGGGAAGTACTCCAAAAGTGCAAAAGAAGACTGTAGCTGCTGTCCTCTTTGCTTCTCTTCACTTTGCTTGCTTTTCCTCTTTGCTTCTCTTTACTTCTCTCCTTTGCTTAGCTTGTCTTAATGATCCAAAAAGCTGTCAAAACACTAAAACTAGCCACAAATATGATTAGAAGACATTGCTAGGTCCTTAACATGCCAATTGGACTAAAGATGGAGAACTACTACACAAAAGTGCTTAAAACATAATGAATTAAAGGTGTAAAATAGCACTTTTTGGGTAGTAATAAGCCGGATCTGGATGTGAGATATCGGGTGGAATGATTGAGAATTCCCCGTCCGGGTGGAATGAGTTATGCCACGCGTCGCAAGGGGAACGTCTGTGTGGCCAAGGGAGAATGAGCCACGTGGCATTTTTTAGGGAGGATCCCACAAACACCATAGGGCATCTTTTTAAATAAAGCATTCGGTAGCTTTTGGCACAACATTCCATTTGCAATCAAGCATCCTTCTATTAAGATATTATTGGAATTCCGTATCCAATCTAGAGGCATTCAATAGCAAAGTCTCATTTGCTCATTTTTCTCCCAATATTTCGGTATTGCAATCCATGATAAAAGGTTGGCCTTAGATGACTACTTAGACCATCGGTCATTATAAAAACAAAATATTAAAAAGATGTTTTAATTAATAAATTAATTATAACTATTCTATAATTAAATGAAAAATTTTCACTTAATTGATTACCAAAAATATAAAAATTATCATAATCATTTTCTTCATTGATCTTTTTTTTTTATCATTAATATATTAATTAAATATTAAAAAATATACATATGTTAATATTTATTTTATATCATTAATTACAATTGAATTAAATGGATCATGGTTTTAATATTAAATATATTTTAAAACTAAACATATTATAATTAAATATCACGATATTATTATTGAATAATATTTGATGTAACTTAATAATAAATATACACTTATAAAATTTATATTTTTTATCCATACATATGACATTATTAGTAAATATGATAAATTATATTATTGTAGACCCCCATTTAGGCATGGGTCACTTTTTCTCCATTTGTTTTTGCAGATCACAGTTTTAGCCCAGGTGTCACTATCCCAATGGGCCACATGTCACATCCTTAGTGGCCATAAGGAATCAACCTCGCTTTTTGAAGCTGTAGTAGGACTTTGACACGTGGAGGAAATTTTTGGAGGGGGGTCCCGCAGGCCGTTAGGGAATGCGGATGAGAGAGAAGGAAAGATGGTTGCAGAAGGAGTGGGACAGAAAATGTGGCTGCAGAAGGAGTGGGGCAGAAAAGGTGGTTGCGGAAAAGATCGTTGGAAAGGCAAATCCGAGAAACAGAGGAGGTTTTCTGAAAGGGAGGACAGATATAGGAAAGGGAATGGGAAAAAAGAAAAAAAAGGGAGGGGGTTTTTTTTTTTAGAAAAGAAAGGCCGTTAGGGGACAGCTTTGGGGGGAGATAGAAGAGTTTTTCTGAGAGTTTTGAGAGAAAGAGTATTGGTTGAACTTGAGTAGGAAGCTAAGAACAAAGGAGCGTAGAGTTGCTGGGAAGAGTCCAGGACACGGAGCTGAGAAGGGAGATTTCCAGGTATGACCATTTGTTTTTTTTCTGTATATTTTCCATTTTTTTTTCATACTGTCCAGGGCTGATTCTCAGTGATTTTTCATTTCTGCCTATTGGGTTGTTCTGTTTTGGTGGTTACTGATTAAATATTGGAAGAGCTTGCTGTGTTTTATGCCATATTCTTGACGAGTATTTTCCATCTTAACTCACTTGATGTTGGACCCATAGATGAAATGATGAAATGGGTCCAATATGCTAGTTAAAGTCTTCATGTTTTTCTTCTTGTTGCTATCCTGTTATCTCCTTGTTTTTTCTTTTCCTCCCTGAGTGCATACTCAAGGCTCCAAAGTCGAGGGAAAGTTTGGGTTGAAGCGGAACCTGGCATTCGATGGTGTGGTGGTCCATGAAGTGAGTTGTTGTGTTGAATCATCCTGGATGCATAGTATTCCTGTAAAAGACACTAAGTGAGAGAGATGAGAAACTCGGGGTCGGGTTCTTTGTTTACTTCTCTTAATCCAACAGCAAGATCTTCAGGGTCCGAGTTGAAGTGCGAGGTGGATTCATCAGAATAAGAGGAGCGCATTTTGTGATGAATGGTAGCCCTTACTATGCAAATGGCTTCAATGCCTACTTGGTTGATGTATTTGGTTCCTGACCCATCTTAGCATGCCAAGGTCTCAGCTACTTTCCACGAAGCTTCAAGCCATGGCCTCCTTGTGGCTAGAATCTGGGTTTTCAATGATGATGAGAACAAGCCTTTTCAATTTTCCCCAGGCTTTCACAGCCATCAAATACCCAAGGTTGCATACTACCAGGCATATTCGTCGGCTAGACATGGAGGCACATCTGCTGGTGGCCTGCCCATTGTGTTTATGTCCATGCACATGTCTTCACTCTGCATGACCCCTAACTCTATTCCCACGCAAGCGTGTCATCATCTTATCCCCATGTTTTTTTTCCCTTATCCACCATACCCATCGTTCATCTATCCACCTCTCTCTCTAGGTCGTCATACCCATTTCCTCACTCAAGCTCGCAGGAATCAAGCATCCTCCACCACACCCATCTTCCTCTCATTCATTCTCCATCCCACTCCCTTGCTTACATGGAGTCTCACTGGTGCATGCCATCCTTCACTCCTTCACATGCCCATTAAAACTACTCACCCAAGCCCCCATATCCATACAACCCATACCTATCCTTCATGCTACTCATAACCATGTTCTACCATACCCATGTGTACACCCATTTAACCATACCACCAAACCCGTTTCTCTCTCTAAACCTTCACCTACCTGCGGGATCCTCCCCAAAAATTGCCGTGTGGCTCCCTTTCCCTTGGGCACGCAGACGGCCCCTTTCGACACGTGGCATCACTCATTCCACCCGGACATCTCACATCTAGAATTCTTCCCCGCCGACATTCCACCCGGGAATCTCACATCCGGAATTCTTCCCTGCCAACATTCCACCCAGGTATCTCACATCCGGAATTCTGTTTGGCCGACGTTCAACATTCCACCCGGATATCTCACATTCGGAATTCTGTCCGGCCGACATTCAACCTTCTCCGGATATCTCACATCCCGAATTCTATCCTGCCGATGTTCAACCTTCCCCTGATATCTTGCATCCGGAATTCTGTCCGGCCGACGTTTCACCTTTTTCTTCATCCTTAGAGCATTTTCTTGAGGTTCCCAAGATCTCATTTTCAATAAATTTTCCCGACATTTTCTTCTCGGCATGTAACTTTAACAACTTCCGTGATTTTAAAATGTTTTAAAATAAGTGTGAATTTATTTTCGTAATTCTTAGTGATAGAATTTGCGAAGCTGATTCACCAAATAGTAAACGGGCTTTGGTGGGGGCCCCACATATGTGACTGATCGATTGATTGACTGACTGATTGACTTGATTATCATACATAATTGATTTATCCTGTTCTTTGATGTGTATGCTATTGTTTCTTAATTGAGCGCTAACCTTTCTTCTTGATAGCGGATGGTGGCTCATTGCTTAGGTACGTAACCACTTTCACTCTGATCAGTGTCTACGCATGTTCTGATTTTCACATGTGCATGATTTATTCAGGGTATCCATTGATTTCCTCATCAATTGCCATGTCAGCTTCATTTTATTAGTACAGACCCGACTTTAGGGACTTAGAGGGGTGCTACGGTCTTTACCGTACCTTCCCGATAAGTAACCTGACCCCTAAACTCGATCCGATTTTTCGCAGACCACCTTTTCCAAACTAAGGAGTCACACTTAGGGTTTTTTCTTTCTTATTTTGTTTACCCTTTAAAAATAAAACAAAAATAAGTGGTGACTCCAAGTTATTTTTTTAACCGATTAAATCTTTTTTCAAAATAAAAATCGAGCTCGCCATCGAGTGGGGAACACATGAGCCGAAATACGGGGTCCACAATTATACATATATAATTTTATTTAATAAAATAACTTTAAAATTTTTATTATTACTTAGTATATCATTTTTAGAATTTTTCTCGATATTTTTCATGAGTTTTGATTATTTTTTCCCTTATTAATATTTTATGTTAAGATATTCACTGATATTCCTTAATATATCCCGATATATATGTAAAATCGAATTACCAATATATTTGTATATTTTAGGGATGCATGATTTCATTTTGCATTGCTCCCTTCAATCAATGATATATACATCACAAGTGCAAATAAATATAGATCCCTAATTAAAGATCTATAGGAGTGTGACCCCTTTCTACTTAGGCAAAGCTACTCTTATGAAAAATATTTTAGATGTTTTATATATACTGATTTTATGTATGTCCATATAAAAATTAAATATTGAAATATAATTTTAATCATCCAAACTTTAACTCCAACAAATACTTTGTTTTATCTTATTAATATTTTTTTCTCTAAATTTTTTTCTATATTTTTATTTATAAATTCAACCACCTGACATGTTTTTGTAATATTGGATATTTTAATTCTTGATAAGATCTTATCACCGATCTTATCATGTTCTATATACAGGATGAAGTTTGATGTCAACGAATCAATACATTGACATGATTTAGAATTAAAAATAATTTTAAATAATAAGTAAAATTAATTAATTTATTTTTAAATTCATATTTTTATTTTACTTTTTTACTTTCATTTGTCCTAATTATTTCCACGATCCCCATTACTACTCCACTACTTTTATTATTATTCAATTTCATTTATTTTAATTATAATTTCCAATAATAAATATATTAATTTAATAATTTAAAATATATTTTAAATTAATTTGATTAAACAATTTTAATGCTTAAAGGAAAAATTAAATAACAAATTTTAAGTTAACAACCTGAGTATATTTTAATTTAAAGTTAATTTAAATCATTAAATAATAAATATTAAATTTTATCAAACACCTTCTTCCCTCTCTCCATCTACAATTTTTAGTTATATCATGCACTCTCATTTTTAGTTAATGTATTCCAAGCCTTTGCAAGGTATCAATTAGCTCCAGTTGATGCAAAGGTTCCCCGACTTGGCCAAGCATTATCTTTACATCTCCCTTAAGCTTCTCCAATTGTCCTGTATATGTTTCTCCCTGCATATAAGACATACTATATCCGTCAAAAAATCAAGTTGAGTCCATTAATGAACAATAGTACTAAAAGTTAGCGCCTACCACATAATCACTCGTTAGTGACTGGATATAATCATGGTCCCAAATTAAAGGTTAGTAGCTTGCGGTTCGCCTCACAATCACAGCAGTTTGGCTACTAGTTTTAGCCCCACCCGTGCATTGGACTGGACCAGAAATCAAACACCCTGCGATTTTCCGCGGCAGAAGCGGCTTGTAGTTTGCAGTCTTGTAAAAGTGAAAAAAGGGTTTGAAGAAAGCGTCAGAAGAGCTATAGGAGTGAGACAAGCTGGATCACATTGCCAGCAGCTATATATAGAATTTGTGGTCATGTGCTTCCATGTTTGCTGTAAGATTAAGCAATAGTATTATGTCAAATTTGCAATAATGCTAGTAAGATTTATTCCAAGCTGAATCTTCGTGAGATTGTATGAAGTATACCCAGCTTGTCGGCCATTAGATAAGAGTCTCAAAGCATATTGTATTGATCGGGTCATAACTATCTTTTGATAGAATAAAATATTGAAAAAGAGTTTTATTATTAGGTTTGTTTACAAAAGTTTTGAAAAACAATTTTTTAAAATAACAGCATGTTCGGAGATTTAGAATGTTCTTGACTTATTTCTTGTGTTTTTAAATAGTTCCTAAAAATAACTTTTATATGTAATTATTTATTTTCAATAATTCTCCATATTTGTATAATTATTTTTTTATTCCTAAAAATATTTCTTATCTATGATGATTTATTTTTAAATAATTCTCATATAATTATTTTTTGAAATGTCTCCTAAAAATTGTTGATTATTATAATTAAAATATGTTTTAAAAAAATATCTTATTTTTAGAACAAGTTTTTTGTTTTTAGAACAATTTTCAAAAAATCACCACATGTATTTTTAATTCTAGAAAATAATTTTCTATTTTGAAGGATAGAAAATTGTTCAAACTATTTCGAATATGTTTTGAAAGAAGAAAAATTATATATACATTGTAAAAGTACACATTCATGGAAAAAAGAAATTTAAATTAAGTAAAAAATTTATTAAGTATTAAAATAAAAATAATGGTGTCATGAAAAATAAAAGAAATGTGGGAAAAGAAAAATAAATATTAAACAGATATAAGCTTTAATAAAACTCCAATAATTTTAGCAAAATTTTAATTGTGCTTCTCAACTTAATGTTATTTTCTTAATGACAATTAAGCGAATCTTTTTATAACTAATTATATAATTTGTTACCACAATTTTTATTACAATAAATTATGGTATTTTTAGGATTGTTGAATTACTACTTTTTTTTTTTAAATTAGTAACTTTAAAATATTTTTATTTTAACTATATAAAACAAAAGGACACATTATAATAAAATTTTTAGATACTTTAATATGTAAAAATAAGTAGTTTATTATTTCTTAATAAACTAAAAAAAATAGCAATTTTATAATTTGATAATTATTTTAACTCATATCCAAATAACCCATGCATGCTTTATTCTAAAAAATATCTATATTCTTTGTTTTTATAACCAATTCAAATTAATTCATTCATTTTTTTTCTTTTTTATTTATTCATTTATTGTAGTTTCTTTGTTAAATGCACAAAACCAAACATATCCTAAATGTTTTAATGATCCAAATTACTCAAAAATATCTCAAAGTTTGCTAATAGAATTGAAGCTCTTTATTTTAGGATAGTAGATCAATTATGTAAAAAGGGTAAAATTGGGAACTCACACATGTTTTACTATGTAACAAATTAGATTGCATGTTGGTTGAGATATAGGAATTGGTCAAGATTATGGGACTAACTTAGCTTATGATTTTATCAATTAAGTGATCATTGCCTTTTAAAATGACATGTATATGTCAAAATTAGGAGTTATTATCACCATCTTCATGTCTCTCTATCGACGTTTTTTCATTAAATTATTTCACACTATGATTTATGAAGGCTTTAATAAATGAATTTAAATGACTGAATATATATAATTAAAAGATTTAATTTGGATCAATGAATAAATAATATTATATTTACATTTTTGAAGTTGTCAGTAAAATAACAAGAAAAATAGGGAAACTTGTGTTTTGATGGGGCAATTTGGGAAATACATGGTTTTCGAAACCCAACTTTATGAAATATGAAAATCAGCTTTTAATGTGAAAAGTTATATATTTTTCATGCACTATGAGCTTACTGCATATTTTGTGTTAAGATTAGCCCTCTGAGTATCCAAGTTAGCAGCATCTTGAGTCCATGTCAACACGGACCGACATTGAACAGTTGAAAAACACAAAAAATCAATATTTGACCATCTGAACCCGATCATACCAATTTTCCCAAAACTTCATGCTTTCATTTTGCCCTAACCCCACTGCATTTCCAGCCAACCACATCCTCGTCAGGTCCATCCTTTGGGTCCCGATCATACCAATTTTCCCAAAACTTCATGCTTTCATTTTGCCCTAACCCCACTGTGTTTCCAGCTAACCACATCCTCAACAATACTACTTTTTTAGGTCCCTTCATACACTACTCTCTTTTGCTGTCAGAAATCATACCATTTTTTCTGTAAGATTTGAGAAGACATATAGTGAGTGTTTTGGAGTGAGAAATACATGTTTTTGGTAGGCATTGAGAGAAATGAGTGATAGAGGGAGTTGCTTTTGTGGGTTTGAAGGCCTAGATTTTCTCTCTCGAGGTAATACATTTTTTTTTTTTTTCATTCTCATTCACATTCACTAAAATCTCCTATTTGTCTGGGTTTTTTCTCAACTAGGTGTGGCTAAAATTTTGGCATCTAAGAGTTCGTAATGAGTTTTTAAATCTGTGTTTGTTTCATAATTTATTTGTAACATGAATGAATCATCAACCCTTTTCTCAATTCCATGCGTTTTTCTCAATTTCTACAGTTTTATTTGGATTGCCAAATTCCTGAAACTATATTGTTTTGATATAATATGAAGGCAAGAATATGGGTTGGGAATCGTTTTGCTAAAATACCCATTTGTTTTGGTTGTGGTTTTGAACTGGGAAAAGTGGATTTTGAAATGATTTGCCAAAAAGTAACCTTTTTTTTTTCCTTTCTATTTTTGGGTGTTTGGAAACAATGCGTCAGTGAAACCCATTTCTTGGATTGTGTTTTTAGATTGGGATGATTAGGCTTTGAAGTGGATTACCAAAAGGGAACACTGTTTCGAGAGGATGTATTTCTTTTGAGAGTGAAATAAGAGCTTCTGAAATTGTGATTTTTAAATCCAAATTACTCTACTTTTTGGGCTTTTGTGATATTGATGGATGATGGGTGCCAAAGTTTTCTTTGTTTCTTTCTTTTTTGTTTTATTTTTTTTAATTTAATTTCACGTCCCGTTAAAAGGCTATATAGGAAGTGTTGGTATCCATGGTGTGGTTTAATTTCCTTAATAAGATTATTGGAACTAGGGAATGTAAGTAGAATGGAGGAAATGCACTTTAGACTATATATATATAAGAACAGAGGAGAGGTTAAGTCACAAAATTATAATGGATATCAACTTATCAACCACAATATGAAGGGTTTACTGCATAAGGTGTTTGAGAATCATACAGACATTTCCTAAGGTTTATGAGATAATAGTATCCTTTTATGCGTAATGCGATGGACAATCATTTCCTGCATAATGTCGTTCATTATTTTTGGTAGTTTAGAATACCCCTTGTTTAGTTGAAGCTAAGTGAGTCATTTTCATTTGTCTAATTCTTTGTCACCATTTCTCCACTCGCTCCCTAGACCTCATCTCAATCAATTATTTTCTACCTGAGACATCCAATTTGCTTTCCTATTAGCACCTATTTTATACATTGTGCGTATTTTGGTGTGTCCTTAGTTACTATTAATATATATTTGCCTATAAAAAAAAAGTCGGTCCTTATAACAAGTCCAATTGAATCAACATTTTCATCTTCCAAAATTTATCTTTGCAACAAAAAAAGTCGAAGAGATTAAAAGAAATAATCTTTGTTTATATCATGTTCATCAGAATTTTGCATTAGGCAATGGGTTGGATTCCTTATTTCTACAATTGCCATTTTCATCTTGATGTGGCAGCTGGCCTACATTGATATTAATTTTCACTCCCATATTCTACCATGTGCATCACTGCTACAGCCAAAGTTGATAGCATCTTCACCTTTTTCATCATTCCCATCACGATTATCACTCAAAGTCACTATATTCTTTCATAACTAAGCATAAACACCAATCATTGGGAAAAATTAAAACCATTGACCTGAGTTTGATATTTTGCAATTTCTAGTCATTCTCAAAATATTTAAGGTCCATTTGTTGGATTCCTATGTATTTATGGTTCATTTCATGATGTTTTAAGCATTTGGGACAAATGGTTGCTTGATATGGTATCAGAGAAGTGGTTCCTAGATGTGTTGAATTCAACTTTCTTGATCTATATATTTTATGTTTTGTTTGTTTGTGACTATTCCCATTTAGTACAAAATGACCTAGATTTGATAATTTTATCAGTTTGATTTTCATATATTCATATAAAATTAGTTGAACTATTAGGCAGTTTCTATAAATGCTTAGAAAAAAATATACAGGTCTCAACAATTAAAATTATCTGGTCAAATTTATTTTTTATATATGCAGGTAATAATTGTAACCCTTCAAATGAATGAATTAAATTTTCAATGACTTCAATGAAGAAATGAAAATTTTATGACACTCTCGTCATTAGATAAATGGTTCTTTATGAATAAACGGTGTGGGAAGGAGCCAGATCTGCATGGGTATTGTTCTAAGTTTTAGTCCTCTACAGAATAGAGAACTACCTTCCTCTCCATGGTTGACCATAAACCTGTTCCCATTCATTTGCTTTTTTATTTACTATAACAAAACAAACTTCCCATCCTCATGAAGATGCCCTAAAAAAATAAGTTGATCTAACAAAACCTTGTTTCTCATTATGGTTAACCAAATTTTTAGAAGTGGTGTGCTGGTTAGAAAAGGTTTACTTCTCATATTCATTAAGGCATGGATGTTGTTAAGATTTTGTCATTAATTTGAGGCATGTAAATTTGAATATCATTAAAAATCCTCAATATGTAAATTTGGAGATCTGCTAACTATGTAAAGAAACAAATTGATAGTTTTTTGGAAATGAATATGCCAGTTGGAAGATCACTTTGTTATCTATGCACCATACAATTTATATGTGATCTAAGATCTAAATTTGGTCTAGCATTTTAATGACTTAAGAAATATTGACATTTAATGCACAAGCTACTTAAAAGTTGCTTTGTTGATAAGTTTTAGTATAAAATTTGAACATCTTTTTAATTCCTTACAATATGCAATTTGACTTCTCCATTGCTTCCTTTATGCGGGAGATATTCTTCCAATTCCATTTGAAGTTGTAAACTGAAGGCATTTCAACCTATAGTACGGTTCCTTTGCAAGCCTCCATCGGTACTTCTTCTCTACCAAACATTTTAGAGTAGTATGCATTATGAAACTAGATTTGGCATGTTTAGACATGGATGTTGTTATAAATACATGGGAACCTAAACATTTATTTGTCATCCCTATGTTTATATATTACACTTGTATGTACCATTTTCCTATATTATTTGGACACTCAATGTACTTGACATTGTAAGTTTCACATGTCCATCATAATATTAGTGAGGAATAAATTAGCCTTAGTAACTTCATTCCTTAACATTAGGTAATTCCTTTGTCAATGTTACGTATTCCTTTTGGCAATGATATAACCAATAAGTGGCATTGCATGGGCTACATCCATAAAACATACTCAATTGTGCATAGAACTTACCAAGCTATTAGGTACTACCTTAGCCCATCGTGTTTTATTTTGGTGATCAGTTGGTTAACCTTGTTTTATTGCTAAATGAACCTTACGTACTAGCTCAATCTTCCTGAAAGTATGACCTTAATCAACTTTAGGTACTGCCTTAGTCAACATCATGTACTACCTTAGCCCACCTTGGGTACTACCTATGTGACGACTCGAAATTGCATTTTTTTAACATTCAGATACTCCATTTGTGAATATAAGTTATCTTATTTTTAAACCCAAGGGAGTAAGTTTGTCAAACATAAGACCCACAACCTGTTTTCAATCCATGCATAAATTCAATTGTATTCACTTTCACATACAACTGATCATGACATTATGTGTTTGATTACTCTGTTCATTTGGTTCCCCTTATATTTACTACTGACCGTACCTTAGTTACTATCTTAATTAACCTTAAGTCCAACCTTAGTAATCTTTAGGTACTAGGTTAGTGATCCTTAGGTACGACCATAATTGCACTTGCATACTACTTCTGTGCATCATCCAATGATCATGTCTAAACCTTAATTAGGTAGTTCATTGTTGGAAGCTTCGACAATGTGTATGTGAAGCTTATATGCTTCCTGCATACAAGTAAATGCAATCAACATACATAATTCCTCAATCTTTTGTTGTTGTATTGTTTGTAACAAATCTTTATGTCATTAAGGAAATGGAAGAGAAAATGTTTTGTTACATTCATGAAGGTGGTGAGCTTGTTAAGACTGTTGTTGGGTCCATCAAATATAAGGGTGGTCAGACCAATTGCATTATCGTTAGCAAGAATATCTCACATTTTGAATTTGTTTCAAAAGTATGTGGTGAACTGAACTTGGAGGCTAATTCAATTAAATTGGATTTCACAGTGAAGTTTGACCCATCATGTCTACTCCTATTGCATGATGATACGGGCATACTCAAGATGTTTAAATTCAACGACATGTTTTGTTGTGCCTATGTTTGCCAATATATTGAATGTGGTGATGGCTTCATTGCCCCTATTAGGTACCTTATGTCTTCCCACAATCATTTTCCCTTTTGTATAATTACTTTTCACACATACGTCAATGGATGAACAATTTCTTTCCTTGTCTTTTTCGCAATGCCCCAACACCTATTGTTGCTTCTAATTCGGCACATGTCTAATGACTCGCCTACAATTGAGTCATTTGGGTTTTCCCAAAGATGTGTTGAAACAAATATCATTCAATTTCTACCAAGCCAGTTCCAACATTCAATTATAGGTAGTGGAGGTACCTTCCCAAATGCCTCGGAGTTTTGAGATGCAATCTATTTGATGTTTTTGGTTGAAAAATTCTAATATTCTTACAAAATGAATGTTCAAAACACATGATCGTAGTATGCACAATTCAAGATTGTCCTTGGAAAATCACTGCTCGTGCAATAGGGAATTCCAACATTGTTCAAGTTCACACATTTCGAAATGTGCATAACCATTGCATGGAAGATGTTGTCTCCTTTCAACCTTTAGTGAGATCCACTCTTGCCTCTTTGGTTATTGATGATGTCATTCAATCTACTCCTGAATACCAACAACGACAAATTTGTAAGGACTTTGTAAGGCAACATGACATCTAGTTAACTTACCTTTAAGCATGGCAAATGAAAGAAAAGATTAAGAAACGCATTTATGGACTACCCAAAATTTATTACAAATTGTTGCCATGGATGTGTGAAAGAATGATTGCAACAAATCTGGGATCAAGCATTGAGTTGAGTTATTCCGATGATGGCTATTTTGAGCAGCTTTTTGTTACTCATTCAATATCCATCCAAGGGTTTCTAATGGGGTGTCAACCAATCATTGCAATTGATTCAACCCATATGAGTGGGCCATATGGCAGTGCGCTATTTTCAACCACCGCCTACGATGCTAATGACTCCATGTTCCCCTTAGCCTTTGGAGTGATGAGCTCGAAAAATTATGAAAATAGTTGTCAGAAATAAGGAAGTTATTATTATCTTAGATAGACATCCTGCTCTCCTTCATAATGTTCTTGAGGTATTTGGCCTTGAAAACCATGTCTATTACTACCATCACTTGAAGGAGAATTATAGTAGTTTCTTATCCAAGCATAACACATGAGGAAACAAGGGTAAAGAAAATGCACTTCAATTCCTAGATAGTATTGCATATGCAAGATTAAAACATGATTATAATGTTTTCATGTTTGAACTAAAAAAATACAACAATGCTTTAGCCACATGGGTTGAAGAAAATGCGTCTCACCATTAGACCATGTCAAAATTTCCAAAAAAAAGAAAAAGGATAAAATAACTACCAACCTTGTCGATTCGTTTAATGCTTGGTCACGGAATGAAAGACATCACTCTATTTGTAACTTTTTATTGGAACACATGTCCTAGTTAGGTTCTATATTTGTGAAGCATAAAAAAAAGTCCAACAATTAGAAAGGGTCTATAGGCCAAAAAATTGAAGATAAGGTGTTGCAAAATATTGCAAAAGGTGACTCCGTTCATGAAGATAGTATTTAGGGTATGTATCGAGAGGGTCTTGTTGAATGTAGACATTATGAACTGTACATGCACTTATAGGGGTTGGTAAATGTTGGGAATCCCTTGTGAACATGCGACAACCGTCATTATTTCTATTGGCCAAAATGTTACTGATTTTGTTGATGATTGCTACAAATACCCAATGCAAGAGTTGATATACGAGGGCTCTTTCTCTGTCATAGAGACCCATGAATTGCCCATCGATTGGGTAACCAATAAGAACATAACAATGTCATGCTCCAATTTGTAATGCAATGAAATAATTGTGTCTTCAGTGACTGAAGAGCAGCATTTCTCGAAGATGCATTAGGGTAGTACCTCAAGTTCATTAAGGTAGTACCTAAGGTGCATTAAGGTAATACCTTATATTTGTTATGATTACATAAGCTACCAATTGAGTAACCAATAAGAACATAACAATGTCATGCTCCAATTTGTAATGCAATGAAAGAATTGTGTCTTCAGTGATAAAAGAGCAACATTTCTCGAATGTGCATTAAGGTAGTACCTGAGGTACATAAGATAGTACCTCAGATTCATTAAGGTAGTACCTAAGGTGCATTAAGGTAGTACCTTAAATTTGTTATGATTACATAAGCTACCAATTGAGTAACCAATAAGAACATAACAATGCCATGCTCCAATTTGTAATACAATGAAATAATTGTGTCTTCAGTGATAGAAGAGCAACATTTCTCGAAGGTGCATTAAGGTAGTACCTGAGGTACATTAAAGTAGTACCTCAGGTTCATTAAGGTAGTACCTAAGGTGCATTAAGGTAGTACCTTAAATTTGTTATGATTACATAAGTTATCAATTGAGTAACCAATAAGAACATAACAATGCCATGCTTCAATCTATAATGTAATGAAGAATTGTGTCTTTAATGACAGAAGAACAACATTTCTCAAATGTGCATTAAGGTAGTACCTGAGGTACATTAAGGTAGTACCTAAGGTACATTAAGGAAGTACATGAGGTTCATTAAGGTAGTATCTAAGGTGCATTAAAGTAGTACCTTAAATTTGTTATGATTACATAAGCTACCGATTGAGTAACCAATAATAGCTAAACAATACCATGTTCCAATCTATAATGCAATGAAAAAATTGTATTCAGTGACAAAAAAGCAACATTTCTCGAAGGTGCATTAAGGTAGTACCTGAGGTACATTAAGGTAGTACCTCAGGTTCATTAAGGTAATACCTAAGGTGCATTAGGGTAGTACCTTCATCCTGGTATGATTACATAAGCTCAACATTGAGTTACCAATAACAACATAACAAAGTCATGCTCCAATCTGTAATGCAATGAAAGAATTGTGTCTTTAGTGACCTAAGAGCAAAATTTCTCGAATGTGCATTAAGGTAGTACCTAAGGTACATTAAGGTAATACCTAAGGTTCATTAAGGCAGTACCTAAGGTGCATTAAGATAGTACCTTCACTCTGGTATGGTTACATAAGCTACCAATTTAGCAACCAATAACAACATAAGAAATTCATGATCCAATCTGTAATGCAATGAAATAATTGTGTTTGTAGTACGGAAGTCCAACATTTTCTCCAAGGTGCATTAAGGGTAGTACTCAAATGGACCTTAGTACCTAAGGAATGGTGAGCAATGTACCTAGTGAGTCATAAGATAGGACATAAATGCATTACAATAGTACCTAAAGTGCATTAAGTTACAACCTAAGGAGAACATAAAAAAAAAAATAGAACATAATACTGCCATAGACAATTCTAATACTATGGTTTGCTACTGAGTACAAAAGTCCGACATATATATAGTCAAATCTTCAAACTAAGCCGGAATTCAATGGCATACGTAGGTGACCTAGTTGACAAAGGTGATACGTTGGATTTATAAAGTAACTACCCATGGTTAACAAAAGCACTACCTAAGATGATTGAAGGTAAAAACTAAGGTTGACAATGGTAGTACCTAAGGTGCACTTAAGTAGTACCTAAGGTGCACTAAGGTAGTAGCTAAGGTGAACTAAGGTAGTATCTTAAGGTGCACTAAGGTAGTACGTAAGGTTCACTAAGTTATGACCTTAGGCACCTAAAGATAGTAACTTAGTTACATCAAATTAGTGAACGAGGTGTAATAAGGTATTCCCTAAGGTCAATGGGATGCCTAACCTATTACAACACTATAATGTCATACTCAATCAAGGAAATTGTCTATTCAATCTCATTCTTTGGTTCGTTGTCAAACTAGGATTGAATTGTATTCCAAAGATACATCCCATCATTAACCATGGTAGTACAATGTGTGAAACCAAGGTTTGGTTAATCTCAATTTTGATGATAACAAAACAAAGTTTAGAACTAATGATTATATTTTAAGTGTGATTAGGCAAGACGATTTCCAAAGTGGCAATCATAAAGACAAATCAAGCCAATGAGAAATCATGAAGAAGAAGACCACCTCAAAGAGAAGTGTTTTTCAAGACCCAAGCTTCATAAGATCTATTTGTAAGGTAGTTGGTGCATTAGAATTTCCATACATTACATTTTTTACTTATGCACCGAAATCATCCAAGAGATATTTTGTTTTAAATATTTTTAAAATTGGATGATTTCATGTTTTCAACTATAACCTTGTGTCAAATGTTGTTTTAAACTTGTTTAAAAGGTTTTAAGTTGAAAAAGTTGGTTGTTGAGCCAAAAACGACTCAACCGGTTGAACCGGATGAACAGTAATCGGTCGACCCCTAACTCAACCGGTCAAGGGTATGAATAGTACCCCCCGGTCTACATATGAACAGTAACCGGTCGAACCCCCAAGGACTAATTTGACTCTTTTTTTTCTTCTATAAAAAGACTCCAATCTTTATTGTTTTATAAGCTTAACCTTCCTAAACATTTCTTGAATATATTTAAGCCTTGAAAGAGTGTTTTTGAGTGCACCATTGTTCTAAAACTTGCATATCTTTAATGCAGCATTCAATCCTAGTTTTCTTGTATCATTTGAGCTTAAAGTTTTTGTATTAGGATTTTGTGAGATCTTTTATTTGTAACTCTTTGAGAGGAAGTTTCACAAGTGTGTGGTATCACTTGAGAAGTTGTTCAAGAGTGGGATATCTCTTGAAAAGTGTAAAGGGTTCTTAGAGCCAAAAATCCAAGAAGGTGAATTGGAACCATAATCCAATTGTATTGCTTGAAGGCTTAGTTTGGAAGCCTTGAATTAGTGGAACCTCAAGCTTGGAATTGAAGCTAGAGGAGAGTGGATGTAGGCCGGGTTGCATCGAACCACTATAAAATCTTGTGTTTGCATTCTCTCTTCCCTACTCTTTTAATTTATATGAAATTGTCCTTATATTGTTTATTATATACTTGCATATAATTGTCTCTTACTTTCACATAGTTTAAATTTGTAAAAAGAGACCATCACCCTATTCACCCCCCCTTCTTTTAGGGTGATTACCATAGGTTGGATTAGCTTAATTTTTCCAACACAATGGATTCACATAGTAACTATGTATGGTTTACAAAGCTAATGGCTAAGCTCTGATCAAGTGTATTGAGTAAGTTCACAAATGTCAAGACAATGTGTTAAAGATAGAACTTTCAGGATATTAAGGTAGTACTTAAGGGACCTTAAGGTAGTACTTAAGGTACATTAAGGTTGTACCTAAGGTGCATTAAGGTAATATCTTTAAACTGTTATGATTACATAAGCTACCAATTGACTAGCCAATAACAACAAAATAATGTCATGCTCCAATCTGTACTGCAATGAATGAAAGAATTGTGACTTCGTCACAGAAGTGCAAAATTTTGTCCAAGTTGCATTAAGGGTAGTAACAAAATGTACCTTACTACCTAAAGAGTAGTAAGATAGTACCTAAAGTACATTAGTCTGGTACCAAAGTAGAACATTCTAAAAAACATATTTTAGAACATAACAATGTCATCAACAATTTAGTCAATTGTGCTCTGAGTTCAAAAGTTTGACATATATCAAATCATTTTCAAACTAGGACAAAATTCAATGACAAAAGTAGGTCTTATGGTTGATGAAACAACTACCTAATATTGATAAAGTCACTATTAAAAAGTGATCCTTCCAATCACCGATTACCCAAAATTGATCATGTTAATGAGATCATAAGAATCTATTTGAAACCACTTATATACTCTCCTCGAAACATCAGCATCCCCCATTATCTCTTCTCTTTCCAACATCAAATCAATTCGCAAACACTTCCTTTGTAGATAAAATGTTTTTACTATCGCAAAATGGAGAAATAATAATGGTTAGATCGATTAATCTGATATAATAAGTGAAAGACAAGCTTACAAAATTTCATAATGAAATATTTTAAATATTGCTCAAATGAGAATATAATGGTTTTATTTCATATCATCACTAAAATTCAGACTTTCTACAAAGAAATTCTGAAAGACTACAACAATGAAATCATTCCCAATAAAGACAAACATGTTAATCAAACCACACTCACTTTGCGAAAGATGTACCCTCACTATCCAACAAACATTACAAATTCACAGACACTACCAACAATTTCTACTAACTAACACATAATTTATGCATTTTAATTCTTATTGTCATTATTATTTTTAGTCTCAACAAATATGATTGAATTATGAAGTTTTTCGCTAGAAAATGATCTTGCCTAATTGTAGTCATTGATAACCATCAGTCTAAAAATGTCAAAAAAAACAAAGGTCTTCCACCCAATTTCTATATATCTTTACAACATTCTTTTGACAATCAAAAATAAATTACCACTTTTATTTTACATTTCATTATTCTCCAATCCACAAAAAACAGAGATTGAAAGTTCAATCATGCAGTCCAAAATCCACAAGCGCCTTAATTTATGGCCTCACCAATGCACACAAAGTTGGGACTACAACTACCACTCCACAATCGCTCTTATGCTCCATTTGAAAAAAAAAAATCAAAACAACCCTAAATAAAAATTAATTACCTTAAGATTTTATCTGGGGGTTAGGGCAAAATTCCATCCAATGAGACAAAGAGGAGATTTCTTCTTCATGAAGCCAATATATCACAGTTGTCGTGTCCATTATGGTTCTCTAGCCTTAACCAAAATTTCAATCAAAACGTATAGGTGATTGGAGTTTGGGATGAGGAAATTGGGATGATTGAGTTTGAATGGTCAGGACATTGAGAAGAGAAGGGGCTGAATAAAGAAAAGTGTAGATTGGAGTTTGGGATTAAGGGCTTCTAAACTGAAATGAGAGAAATTTTTTAAAAATATACACGGTTCTTTACTTCACCTCGGTGACAAAGTGAAGAAAAATGAGAGAAATGGGTATCAAATGAAAGAAAGAGAAAGTCCCAGATGTAGGACATTACAGGTGATGCCAGCTAGGGTGTTTTTTTGGGAAGGTCAAATTTTGATTTTTGAGTTTTTCAGCAATTTAGTTTCAGCCCATGCTGACATGGACTCAAATATGTTGCTGACCTAGAGACCTGGGGAGCCAATCTTGGCACAAAATATAGAGCTGACTCAAAGTGCATGAAAATATATATAACTTTCCACATTAAAAGTTGGTTTTCAGATTTCATAAAGTTGGGTTCCGAAAACCATATATTTCCCAAATTGCCCCATCAAAACACAAGTTTCCTAGAAAAATATATGAACAACATTGTTTGTATTAAATTAATGAGAGCTACAATCTTTTGCAATAATATTCTTTACAAAATAATTTTTTTCTTTAATTTGATCATTTAGATTATAATCCAAAGATAATGATACAAGCATTTTTTTGGGATTGAAGTTTAATGGGGGTCTTAACATGACTTATTCCCAAGTGACTTTATTGATTGTTGTTCATGGTGGAAAGAATGTGTGATATTTGATCTGCTTTCACAAAATTGTAGGGACTTTTGTGCATGCTTCAACCTTTAAGATCCCCATAATGACTTTGTTGACCTTTCAAGGTAGTAAAGGGCATGTGTTGGTACTTGATGTTACCTGTAAGGACCTTTGTACTTTAGCTTTCAAATCGTATTTGAATTGAAAAAGGTTACCTTTATATATACATGGAACATGGGAATTGAGTTTCATATTCCTAAATTTGATTGCTCAATACAAGAAATTTGATTGTCTTATCTCATTTAAGAAATTTATTGATAAAAACCGTGTTTCCTTTTTAATTCTCTTTTGGATCTACGCATTATTATTAATATTTTCAAACTTGATTTTTTAGCCTTCAAAATTTTGTTCCATATCACCTCTTAAATTGCATGTCACATGTTCAAGGTATATGACATATCACTTGTCAAATTCAATTTTTTTGAATTGAGCATTCACAATTTTGATGACCAATTTAGTAGTAATAATTTTCAATTACACATCCTTTGCTTTAAGGTGAAACATGTCATGCATTGTCATATATATAAAGTGAGACTTGAAATTAGTTTTCTGAATTTTAAATTTTTCCTAATTTCTTTTCAAAGTAATATTCAAATAAAAAATTTTCCTATTTTAAAATATTTCCTTTCCATCTCTGTAAAAAGTCTTCTAAAATTTGGTCAATTGTATCATTGTACTTGATCGTGTACTGATTTTAGAAATGTGATTTTTATTTAATTTTATTAGAAAAGTTATATTACAAAATGATTTTAACTTTATTATAATTGAAGAAAGTTCTTCAATTTTATCAAAAAAAAAGCTCTACAATTTATACAAATTATTTCAATTTTTTTTTTAAATTATAAATTTATTATTTTTAAGAAAAACAATTTCAAAATTATATAAAGAAAACAATTAAAAAAGAGACATTTTATCCCTATGTTTTTTTTATTTGTTTGGGCTTACATACGACTGACTTTGGCTGTGTTTTTACTTTGTACATGGGCCCATCTGTGGACTGAGATTTGCGGAAGAAAAAATGGTTGGAAGCTATAAAACAAATTACAACCCAAGGAGTAGAGCGCATGAACCCAAACTCAGGCCTAAACTCATATGGAGAATCCAATTAAAGCCTAAAGCCTAAAAATTAAAACTATGATGTGGAGGTGTGTTATAGTTTCAAACACTTGTTGCAAATTAAGTGCTAAACCCTTCATACTAATGCATAGACCTCACCTCAATTTTTAAGACTTAATTAAAGTAGAAACCAAATTTAACACTCATGTGACCTAGTCATAGCATTGGCTTAATCAATTTTAATTTAATTAAAATCCCACTTAAATGCATTCACCTCTCCTATGGAACTTAGGTAGTTTTTTTTTTTTTTTACATAAAATCTGAATAAACTTGAATTTCACTTAAATCTAAAAAGGGTTGAATATCATTAAATATTTATATCATTAGTTTTTTTTTTATTAATGACAGAATATTATTAAGTCTTAAATAGTTTGTCTTTATTCATTTCTGAATGTATAATAATATTTTTTTTCATGTTAAAAATGCATATAAATTAATTATCATATTTTTTAATTTAATTTGAAAACTAATCAATTGAAAAAAAAAATAGTAAAACATATTTCTAGATACTTCACAATATTAGTTATGGTAATTCGATAATAACTAGAATTTCCAATATTTGACTGCTAAGAAACTATTAGAAGATTTTTTAATTTAACATTTGATTCTATTTTAAGTTTATTAAGATTTATGGATTTGTGAATTAAATGTGAGTTTTATTGTTGATATTAATTTCTTATTATTTTTTTAACTGGAAAAATAGTATAAAATTCTAATATTTTATTTTTCAAAATGAACTAAAATTGTTGATTCTAGTGGATATTTAGAAGAGTTTAAATTATGTCTTAAGGCTTTAATTACAAAAATTCATTAGAATCGAATATTTCGGTTTTGTATTGCAATAAAAGATTGAATTTTTAAAATTTGTAGTAAAATATATGTATCTTCCAAATTTTATGATTTTAGTATTATTGTTTTCATTTTTTGAACCACAAATTCATAAAAATCTAAATTTAATTTTGTTGGGAATCAAATAAATTATAAGAAAAAAATGTTTGGTTGTAATAAAACTGATTCAAACTTTACATATTAATAATCGAGAGATGAAAGAAATAAGAATTGAATCTAATTTATTGGAGAGACAAATATGCTAGTGATCACTTGTATATGGTTGACCTTCACTAGAATTATACCAACTTTATATGATAAGCAAAAAAGTTAAAGGATAAAGCCACTGCTTACACGTGCCATTCTATAAATTAATTTATGGACACCACCTTAAAGCTCCACTAAAACAAAAACAAATAAATGTATAAAGCTTCATGCGCAAAAGATAACAGTGTAAAACACCTCATATCTTGTTGAGATATTATGATATATTCTAGGGATATATTCTAGGGATATATTCTAAGAAAGTGGTTGCCATTGTTTAGGATTGTTTCCTAAACTCACGGTTTTCCCTTAATTAGGTTTGTTTGATGTACTATATATTTACGCGGATGAATATCAATTAGGGTTAAGCTTTAACCCTTTAATCACACTTTACATGGTATCAGAGCGCTGACATGCACACACAATAAAACAATGGCCGGCGACGATGAACAACCACCATTGCCGCCACCTAAAAGGAAGATGAATTCACTTTTTTTGCCCGAACAATGGAAAGCTCTTGCGGGCTTAATTGGTAATGCTCAAGTTCCGGATGACAGGTTGAATGGCAAGTTTGACACGAAGTCATGGATCATTAACACCGGGGCAACTCATCACGTGACCGGTGATTTATCTTGGTTATTTGATATTATAGCGTTGTTTGAGTGTCCGGTTGGCCTTCCTAATGGTGAATGCATTGTTGCGACCCAATCCGGTTCCGTTCATTTGTCGAATAACATCACTCTTCAAAACGTTCTTTATGTGCCAAACTCAATTGCAATTTACTTTCGGTTTCACAATTGACTGATGACTTACATTGTATTGTCCAATTTAACTCTTATATGTGTGCTATACAGGGACCACACCTGGGGAGCCTGATTGGAACGGGAGTTAGGCGAGATGGACTTTACTATTTCGATGGAGTTGAAGGTGATTCGGTACAACATGTTTCGTCCACAACGCAGCATCCACTTTGGAGTTGTGGCACAAAAAGGATGGGACATCCTTCGGAGAAAATAGTGAAGTTACTTCCTCCAGTTAGCAATCTTAAGGGTAGTTTAAACAAAGCTTGTGAAATATGTTTTCGTGCTAAGCATCCTAGAGACAAATTTCCTTTAAGTGACAATAAGGCAACTAGAATTTTTGAGAAAATACATTGTGATTTGTGGGGCCCTTATAAACATGTCTCTTCTTGTGGAGCTCGTTATTTTTTAACTATTGTTGATGATTTCTCAAGAGCTGTGTGGATTTATTTGTTGGTCGATAAAACAGAAGTTTTTCGGATGTTTATGTCTTTTATTGCAATGGTAGATCGACAATTTTCTCAAACAAAGAAAGTTGTTCAAAGTGATAATGGTACGGAATTTAAATACCTACTTGACTATTTTTCTCGCAACTGGTATTTTATTCCAAACTTCTTGTGTGGGAACTCCGCAACAAAATGGGAGGGTTGAGAGAAAACACAAGCATATTTTAAATGTGGGGAGGGCATTACGCTTTCAAGCAAATTTGCCTATTTATTTTTGGGGCGAAAGTGTTCTTGCCACTGTTCACTTAATAAACCGCACTCCCTCTCCTTTGTTACACAATAAAACACCATTTGAAATCCTATTTGGCACCCCTCCTTCATATGCGGCAATTCACACCTTTGGTTGTCTTAGTTTTGCTCATGATCAAAAATCCAAAGGTGACAAATTTGCAAGTAGAAGTAGAAAATGTGTGTTTTTGGGTTACCCGTTTGGAAAGAAGGGGTGGAAGTTGTTTGATTTGGACACCAAGGAATTATTTGTTTCTCGTGATGTCAAGTTTTTTGAGGATGTTTTTCCGTTTGGTAACCCGGTGTCTTTGTGAATATTATTCCGGAAAACATTGTGCCTATGGTAAATGTTGAAATTCATAGTGATTTTGCTGATTTTGTCGATGATGATGCTGATTTGCCTAACCCACAAGCCCAAACACAAAATCCCAACCTCATCCAACTTGAACCCCAAGCCCACCAAGATCAGGTGCCCCATTTTGATGCCGATCTAGATCTGGGCTTAAGGGAGGGTGGGCTGGCCCACACCAAGGCTTCTTCAGCGCCTCTTTCACCTGGGCCGGAAGTTGTTCCCACTATTGGGCTTGATTCACTTAGGCTTGACAATACAAGCAATGGGCGATCTGCTCCTATGGGAAAGGGAATGAGGGATAAATTTCCTTCGGTTCTATTACGAGATTTTGTTACTCATACGGTGGTTGCTTGAAAGTCCATCTCCCGCCACTCCGTCTCCACAAACATCCCTCAGTACTCCTTATCCCATAGCACATTATATAAATTGTGACAATTTTTACGTACATTATCGAAAGTTTCTTGCAACTATTATTTCGAGTAATTATCCTAAGTCATTTAAAGAGGCTATGAAAGATGTCGGTTGGCAAAAGTCAATGCATGAGGAGATTCGGGCTTTGGAGGAAAATGGTACGTGGACTCTTGAACCTCTTCCAAATGGTAAGCGTGCTTTGGGAAGTCAGTGGGTTTACAGAACCAAGTACTTTTCAAACGGTGATATTGAAAGGCTCAAATCCAGTTAGTAGTTTTGGGGAATCATCAAGAAGCTCGGTATTGATTATCATGAGACATTTTCTCCGATTGCCAAAATGACTACGGTTCGTGCTTTCTTGGCTATTGCGGCTTCGAAAGATTGGGAACTTCATCGGATGGATGTTCACAATGCCTTTTTGCATGGAGATCTTGAGGAGGAAGTGTATATGAAGCTACCCCAGGATTTGAGTGTTCCGATCCGAACTTGGTTTGCGGTGTTACGGAAATCACTTTATGGGTTGAAACAGGCTCCGAGATGTTGGTTTGCCAAGTTGGTCACGGCTCTTAAAGGATATGGTTTCTTACAGTCCTACTACGATTATTCTCTTTTTACTTACACTAAGGGCAATGTTCAAATAAATGTGCTAGTGTATGTCGACGATCTTATTATCTCTGGGAATGATTCCGCTGCACTTAAGACCTTTAAAGCCTATCTCAGTGATTGTTTTAAGATGAAAGATCTTGGTGTTTTGAAGTATTTCCTCGGAATCGAGGTGGCCAGGAGTTCGACTGGTTTGTTCTTGTGTCAACGCAAGTACACACTTGACATTGTATCGGAGGCCGGATTACTGGGAGCCAAGCCGTGTGGCTTCCCGATCGAGCAAAATCACAGATTAGGACTCACAAATGGGGAGCTCTTGTCGAACCCTGAATCCTATCGCAGATTAGTAGGTCGACTCATTTATCTGGCAGTGACCCGTCCAGATTTGGCCTACTCGGTTCATATATTATCTCAATTTATGCAGGAGCCTAGAATTGAGCATTGGGAGGCGGCTTTGAGAGTTGTTCGTTATTTGAAAGGTACTCCGGGTCGTGGTATCTTGTTACGTGCAGATAGTGATCTGTCCCTGCAGGGGTTGGTGTGATTCTGATTGGGCAGCATGTCCAGGTCACTAGACGCTCTTTGTCCGGATGGCTTGTGTTTCTTGGGCAATCTCCTATTTCTTGGAAGACAAAGAAGCAACACACGCTTTTCGCTCGTCTCTGCAGAAGCGGAATACCGAGCTATGGCAACAGTTACTTGTGAGCTCAAATGGTTGAAGGGGTTGCTTCGAGCTTGGGTGTGCACCACCCAAAGGCAATCAAGCTCTTTTGTGATAGTCGATCAGCCCTTCATATGGCCAAAAATCCAAGTATTTCATGAACGCACCAAACACATTGAGGTTGATTGTCACTTTGTTCGGGATGCGATAACAGATGGTTTGATTGCTCCGTCATATGTTCCTACTGTTACACAATTGGCGGATATTTTTACAAAGGCTCTTGGAAAGAAACAATTTGATTATCTTCTTGCCAAGTTGGGCATTTTTGAATCTCATGCTCCAACTTGAGGGAGGGTGTTGAGATATTATGATATATTCTAGGGATATATTCTAGGGATATATTCTAAGAAAGTGGTTGTCATTGTTTAGGATTGTTTCCTAAACTCACGGTTTTCCCTTAATTAGGTTTGTTTGATGTACTATATATTTACGCGGATGAATATCAATTAGGGTTAAGCTTTAACCCTTTAATCACACTTTACATATCTAAATATATGATTCAACAACCCCAACAACTATAACAACAAAAACAACATAATAATAAATAAATAAATAAATAAGCTCATAAAGAAACGTGTGAGTTTAGTTGAAAACTATATAATTGGCCAAATCTAAGGCCTTCTCTAGTAATCATATCCTAGAATAGCCTTCTTCCAACTATGATCCACCAATCATTTGACTACAATCGATATTAATAGTGTATTTGACAATTATTCTAAAAAGTGTTTTTAATCTTTTTAATATTTGAAAAATAAATTTTTTTAAGTATAATAAAAATTAGAATTGCTTTTTAAAATTATTATCGAATAGACTTTAAGAACCCATTTCACATTGATTTTAGAAAGTATTTTTTAACATTTCTAATGCTTAAAATTTTTTATCATTCAAATGTTAAAAAATTTAAAAACGTTTAAAATGTTTTCTAGAATTACCATCAAATATACTCTAAATCAACCCTTCTTATATAATTTAAATTATACCAAATCTCAATCCAATACATTGGTGTGCTTCCTAGGGCAACACTAAATTTCAAATTTACTTCTTAAGCCATCAAATCTTGAGCCAACGCAACCTTAAGTATATCTTCCAGTCCTCAATATATCCTCCTTATGTAATTTACTTTTATATAAATTACAAACTTATTTACAAGTCGTATCCACTTCCATGTTTTCAATTTTTGGTTAGCAAACTTTCAATGTTTTTTTTTATTTGTTTTATTTATTTATTTATTATTATTATTATTATTTGGGAGTATAGATAATTTAATACTTTCCTCTTTATTTTCTTTGATGGTAAACCTATTTAAATTCTATTCTTGTTATACTTATTTTTCAAATAATTATAATAAGAACCCCATATATTTTTTCTCCCATTGTTTATGATTCTTTGTAATCAAACAATTGGTAATTTAATTGATTCAATAATATCAATAAAGCTACTTAAAATCACCTTTATCTTGGCTAAACACTGAAATGATATCATCACCTACATCACACTCAAATTAATCTAAGCATTTTCTTTTCTCACCTTAAGAAAGCGTTAGGGATAACATATGGTCATAGTGAATCGCCTCGTTAATATTTTATGCGAAGTGCCTTGACCCAAATCCAGATATGATATTACACTGAGTTGTGTCTGAAAAATAATATTAATAATTGGGTACAGCATAGGGCATCTTTTTAAATAAAGCATTCCATATGCCATCAAGCATCCTTCTATTAAGATATTATTGGAATTCCGTATCCAATCTAGAGGCAATCTAGAGGAATCCAATAGCAAAGTCTCATTTGCCCATTTTTCATTTATGTTAGGCTTTGGTATCGAAGAACCCATATCCAATAGGTGGATATAAACCAACCGCACCCAAACACGCTCCACTACCACAATAATTTCAATATTTTGAATTTTCCCCTCTTCTGATTTTCTGGAGCAGGACTCGGCACTTTATGGTCTGCCCATGAAATAATGAATAAATGTATACAAATATGACAGAAAAGTACACAAAATTTTCTTAAGACATGTAATTAATTGGTTTTTCTTTTTAAATTTTATTTATTTTGTCGTTTTAATTTTTGTGCTTTCTGATTGGTGTTATAAATTAATTTTTATTGCTTCTGGTGAGGTCTCATGATCAGGGCCTGTCCTGGGTACCTTTCATATTTCTAATGGGCTAATGGGCCCACTCCGAGTGGGTATGGGAATTTGGCAATTTGCAACCCCCATTTGACTATTAAAACATATTTTTTTTTGCCATATATAGAGTATTAGTTACCATCTTCGTGCAGGGCTAATAATTTTTAATTTATTATGGTGCTAAAGAACTAATGATACCAACCATTACCACACGCGACAAAGCATATCATATGCATTATTGATTTCATTAGTTAAAATAAGAATTATGGTTAATCATGATTAGCAAAACAATTTGATATCATATGCATTATTTATTGATTTCATCCAATGTGCTTTACGCGATTGCACGTGAGACATCCCACACACCTTCCATTTGTGGCATTCTTACCATAAAGATCTCCTCAAACATGCTTTGCAACTTGCTATTTTTTTTCTTTATTTTAATCACACGTAATTCCAAAACTTAGAAATTTTCCAGATAAGAATGATTATTTTGAGTATAGTGATAATTAATTAACAAAAAGTTCAACTTTTGATTTTAAATAACGTGAGTGTATGTTGAAATGCGATATTGTAATACGAGCCATTCGAATTTGAGATTTTAAATAATTTAAATAACATGAGTGTATGTTGAAAAGGGATACTATTGGAATTCCGTATCCAATCTAGAGGCAATGCATCCAATAGCAAAGTCTCATTTGCCCATTTTTCTCCACTATTTCGGGATTGCAATCCATGACAAAAGGTTGGCCTTAGATGACTACTTAGACCATTTGTCATTATAAAAACAAAATATTAAAAAGATATTTTAATCAATAAATTAATTATAACTATTCTATAATTAAATGAAAACTTCTCATTTAATTGATTACCAAAAATATAAAAATTATCATAATAATTTTCTTCATAGATTTTTTTTATCATTAATATATTAATTAAATATTAAAAAATTATACATATATCAATATTTATTTTATATCATTAATTATAATTGAATTAAAATGGATGATGGTTTTAATATTATATATATTTTAAAACTAAACATATTATAATTAAATATCACGATATTATTATTGAATAATATTTTATGTAACTTAATAATAAATATATACTTATAAAATTTCTATTTTTTATCCATACATATGATATTATTAGTAAATATGATAAATTATATCATACATACATAATTTTATTTAATAAAATAAATTTAAAATGTTTATTATTACTTATTATATAAGTTTTAGAATTTTTTACAATATTTTTCATGATTTTTGATTATTTTTTCCCTTATTAATATTTTATGTTAAAATATTCACTAATATTCCTCAATATATCTGTAAAATCGAATTACCAATATATTTATATATTTTAGGGATGCATGATTTCATTTTGCATTGGTCCCTTTAATCAATAATATATACATCACAAGTGCAAATAAATATAGATCCCGAATTAAAGATCTACAGTAGTGTGACCCCTTTCTAATTGGGCAAAGCTACTCTTATGAATTATATTCCAGATGTTTTATATATACTGATTTTATGTATGTCCATATAAAAATTAAATATTGAAATATAATTTTAATGAATTAATATATTTGAATTATTTTATTTTTTAATTTTACTTGACTGATTATTGAAAATAGGAAGTCATTCTTATAATATTCACAATGATTATTTTTTTTTGTCTTTTTTATACAAATAAAATCGACTTCTAAATATTTTCATGAAATACTATAAAAATTTATCATATATATATATAATTATTTAGTAAAATAATTTAATTAAGTGTATTATTATTTGTTTTTTAGTTATGAAAGGTTTTTTTTTTATTTTTGACTTTTTTTTTACTACGAATGGAAATATGGCTTCATATTGTCTTTTGAAATGCTTAAAATTTAGATTGATTGTTTCACTATCAAATTCTCTATCCCAAGTCATGAATATAATTTAAAAAATTAATAATCTCTCTATTTCCATAACACAAATGTTTTCGTTTGCTATTTTTTTTTTTTCATATTACATAATGGGAGTTTCCAGACAGCTTTAACTCCAACAAATACTTTTTTTTATCTTATTAATATTTTTTTCTCAAAAAATTTTTCTGATATTTTCATAAATTCAACCACCGACATGTTTTTGTAATATTGGCTATTTTAATTCTTGATAAGATCTTATCACCGAATCTAGTTTAGTCCCACTTATTAAACATGTCATTTTATAAATCAATCTATGGACACCTCCCGACAGCTCCACTGAAATAAAGACACATATTATATATGTGAATTTAGTGGCAAGGCTCAACAACTGACCCTGTGTACACCTCTTGCTTATATCATGTTCCATATAAAGAATGAAGTTTGATGTCAACGTGGAACAATACATTGATATGATTTAGAATTAAAAATAATTTTAAATAATAAGTAAAATTAAATTATTTATTTTTAAATTCACATTTTTACTTTTATTGTCCTAATTATTTCCACGATACCTTTTATTACTCCATTACTTTTATTATTATTCAATCCATTTATTCTAATTATAATTTATAAGGATAAATATATTAATTTAATAATTTAAAATATATTTTAAATTAATTTGATTAAATAATTTTAATACTTAAATAAAAAATTAAGTAACAAATTTTAAGTTAACAACCTAAGTATAATATAATTTAAAGTCAATTTAAATAATTAAGTAATAAGTATTAAATTTTATCCAACAACCTCTTTGTCAGTCTATCCACCAACATTTTTTTAGTTATATCATACACTCTCATTGAACTATACTCTCTAGTTTATGAAGATTATAATAAATTAATTTAAAACACTACGTGCAAGTATTAAAGAGGATGATTTAATTTAAACCATTGAATATATTAAGTTTATCACTACGTGCAAGGCTGCAGAGTTGCATCAATATCAACCATGGCCTTCAAGAAGATGCTTGGATTACTTATGTGTGGATTTTTCTGCTAGTGTTTTACCTAATGGTGAATCTCACAAGAAAGCAGTCTAACAGCTGAGGAACATGAGACCAAACCAACCAAATAAGTCAATTGAACTTCAGGGAAATATCCTTTGCACAAATTTACCAAGTTCTACCACATCCGAACTCTAAAAAGCTTACATCACATTCACATCTCAGACTGAAGGACATGGGTTCTCTATATAAGGGAAATAGGCTCAATGAATAATGTCTTTACGTGATCCTTAGTCTCACGGTCTTGAACACCATACCCGTCCCGGTACAGATATATGCATTGAGCCATCCTAGGAATGTCCATTGCCATTCCAATAAAAGTTTGGGAGAAGGGAGAATTCAGATTTCGCTCTTCATTCATCTTCTTCCATGTTTCATCAATCAAGAAGTCTATATATTTGCGGGCATCGTCTTCAGAAGCACTAGTTTCATACATGTAACATTGTATGGATTTAGGAACATCTCCTCTTTTTAACTCATCCTGAGAAAAATATATGTATCAGTAATATTATTATTAAATGATGGATTGTTAGTGTAGAAAATAAATTAAAGCAATAACTGATAATTAGGCTGCATACAGATGATGTCCCAAGATCATCTGAAAGACGGAAAATAATTGATGACAACCGGATTATATCGCTGAATCTCTCTAAGCATCCCAAGGCCTCCTCCGTCATTGGATTTGTGATGAAAAAATAGGCATGAATTAGTGTTAATGGACCTGATACTGAAATCCAGGCATTGTTGATATACTCCTGCAGAGATGGCATATAACCTTCGTGGTACCATTTCGCCTCCACTAAGTGGGATTTACTTAAATCTGCCCACTGAAGAATTAATCATATAATGAGCCAAAAGCATATTTTGCAAAGGAAATTTCGTCATTTTGATTATAGAAAAATGACTGAATTTTTAATCTGAAATGTTACCGCTTTTCTGAGATATGAAATGATGTTGAGATCGTGTTCTTTAAGAACATCATAAGCGGTTTCATTAATGAAGTTGTAGAGAGCAAGGAAACAGATCTTCATGTATTGTGGAAGTTGCTCCATTGCATTGATATCCCATCTGACAGTGGAAACAAAACTAGCATCCAAACCTCTATTAAATTAAAAGGACAAGAAGTATACAGAAACCACCAACCTGTCAACAGCATCTGTAAAGAGCTCAAGTTCATCCAATGTCCCATAAACATCATAAACATCATCAATTGTTGTTATCAGCGAAATGAGTTTTGTCAACATTCTCCTGCAATATCCAAACTGAGGTTCAAATATAAATCCCACAGCCCAAAGGAAATTCTCCACCAATCTGTCCCTAGCAAAGCTCGATTTTTCTGGGAGGCGTGTGCTCGTCCACCACCTGCATTTGTAAGGCCCAAAAGAGGGAATATCAATATTAGAATTCGATAATACTTTGTAGCTGCTAAACTATACATGAAAATGAGAATATGCTCACTCCTACATTGATGCATGTTTTAGATCCTCCTGGTATGTTGCTTGCACCATATTGTAATCCAGTTTAGCAAGCTCAAGTAAAATGGGATTCATGCCCTGGCTTCTCTCATATACATCTATGAACCATCTTGCCTCTAACCTTAGCATTCTCCAGTGCAGCGGAAGCTCCATGGCATGGTTTATTATCGCAGTAAGATCATTTTGATCTACAGTCCGCTCAAGGTATTCTTCAAGAAAATTTCTTGTGAAATCTCTAGCCTCTTCTAGGATATTTTCACCTTCTACGGAAAGGTATGAAGCTTCATACAAGCATAGAATTCCCTTGATATCTTCCTTAAGCCATGCCTTAACATTCCCCATCTTGTTTATGAAAATATGGAAAACATCTGCAACATTCAATATGACAATAATTATGCTAAATTATAAATATGTCGCACAGAATTTATAAAATCCCAAAAATCGTGTGCTCCTTATGCTATTCTCCTTAGGCAACAAATTGATCTAGTGCTTCCTATATATGCTGTTTTACCTGGTAGATCGTGTACCTCTTTCCGCTGCCTGAAAAAATTATTAAAATAGTAGTGAAGACTAAATTTAAACCTAGGACTCGGTAGTGTCTAATACCTTGAGGAACATGGTAGCCGTGCTGTCTTAGGAGTCTAAATTCAAGAGCTGTGGCATATAAATCTCCATTTTTCCATGTATCATTCCTATTGAAGTTGTTGTATATGCTATGCAATATTCTCTTTATTTCTTCCTCAAAGTGATAATGTATTCCAAGCCTTTGCAAAGTATCAATTAGCTCCAGTTGATGCAAAGGTTCCCCGACTTGGCCAAGCATTATCTTTACATCTCCCTTAAGCTTCTCCAATTGTCTTGTATATGTTTCTCCCTGCATATAAGACACTATATCCGTCAAAAAATCAAGTTGAGTCCATTAATGAACAATAGTACTAAAAGTTAGCACCTACCACATAATCACTCGTTAGTGACTGGATATAATCATGGTCCCAAATTGAAGGTTGGTAGCTTGCTGTTCGCCTCACAATCACAGCAGTTTGGCTACTAGTTTTAGCCCCAACCGTGCATTGGACTGGACCAGAAATGCAAACACCCTGCAATTTTCTGCGACAGAAGCGGCTTGTAGGTTGCAGTCCTGTAAAAGTGAAAAAAGGGTTTGAAGAAAGCGTCAGAAGAGCCATAGGAGTGGGACAAGCTGGATCACATTGCCAGCAGCTATATATAGAATTTGTGGTCATGTGCTCTCATGTTTGCTGTATGAAATGACATGATCCTCCTACATCACACTCAAATTAATCTAAGCATTTTCTTTTCTCACCTTAAGATAGCGTTATTAGGGATAACATATGGTCATAGTGAATCACCTCGTTAATATTTTATGTGAAGTAATCATGCCTGGACCCAGATCCAGATATGATCACGTTCAATTACTCAATAAACAGTGATATTACACTCAGTTTTGTCTGAAAAATAATAATAATAATTGGAATAAAGCATCTTTTTAAATAAAGCATTCGGCAGCTTTCGGAACAGCATTCCATATGCAATCAAGCATCCTTCTATTAAGATATTATTGGAATTCCGTATCCAATCTGAGGCAATCTAGAGGCATCCAATAGCAAAGGCTCTTGCCCATTTTTCTCCAATATTTCGGGATTGCAATCCAAGACAAAAGGTTGGCCTTAGATGACCTCTTAGACCATCTGTCATTATAAAAACAAAATATTAAAAAGATATTTTAATCAATAAATTAATTATAACTATTCTATAATTAAATGAAAAATTTTCATTTAAATGATCACCAAAAATATAAAAATTATCACAATCATTTTCTTCATAGATTTTTTTTATCATTAATATATTAATTAAATATTAAAAAAATTATATATATATCAATATTTATTTTATATCATTAATTACAATTGAATTAAATGGATCATGATTTTAATATTAAATATATTTTAAAACTAAACATATTATAATTAAATATCACGATATTATTATTAAATAATATTTGATATAACTTAATAATAAATATGCACTTATAAAATTTATATTTTTTTATCTATATATATATGATATTATTAGTAAATATGATAAATTAAATCATACATACATAATTTTATTTAACAAAACAACTTTAAAATGTCTATAATTACTTATAATATCATTTTTAGAAATTTTCTCAATATTTTTCATGAGTTTTGATTATTTTTTCCCTTATTAATATTTTATGTTAAAATATCCATTGATATTCCTTAATATATCCCGATATATCTATAAAATCAAATTACCAATGCATTTTTATATTTTAGAGATGCATGATTTCATTTTGCATTGGTCCCTTTAATTAATAATATATTCATCACAAGTGCAAATAAATATAAATCCCGAATTAAAGATCTACAGTAGTGTGATCCCTTTTTACTCGGGCAAAGCTACTCTTATGAAATATATTCCATATGTTTTATATATATTGATTTTATGTATGTCTATATAAAAATTAAATATTGAAATATTATTTTAATGAATTAATATATTTGAATTATTTTATTTTTTTATTTTACTTGATTGATTATTGAAAATAGGAAGTCATTCTTATAATATTCTCAATGATATTTTTTTTTTGTGTTTTTTATACAAATAAAATCAAATTCTAAATATTTTCATAAAATACTACAAAATTTATTATATATATATATATATATATATATATATATATATATATATGTATGTATATAATTATTTAGTAAAATAATTTAATTAAGTGTATTATTTTTTTTTTTAGTTATTAAAGGTTTTTTATTTTTTATTTTTTTAACTACTGATTAAAATATGGCTTCATATTGCCTTTTGAAATGCCCAAAATTTAAATTGATTGTTTCATTATCGAGTTCTCTGTCCCAAGCCATGAATATAATTACAAAAATTAATAATCACTCAAGTCATGAATATAATTACAAAAATTAATAATCACTCTATTTCCATAGCACAAATGTCTTTAACTTTCGTTTGCATTTATTTTTTCTTTTATTTATATATAGTACATAATGGGAGTTTCTAGATAAGTTTAACTCCCGTGTTCTCATTTTCGTTGGATTGGACTAGGTCAACTCATGAAGGCATCCAAACTTTAACTCCAACAAATACTTTGTTTTATCTTATTAATATTTTTTTCTCTAAATTTTTTTCTATATTTTCATAAATTCAACCACTTGACATGTTTTTGTAATATTGGATATTTTAATTCTTGATAAGATGTTATCATGTTCTATATATAGGATGAAGTTTGATGTCAACGTGTAACCAATACATTAATAATATTTAGAATTAAAAATAATTTTAAATAATAAGTAAAATTAATTAATTTATTTTTAAATTCATATTTTTATTTTACTTTTTTATTTTCATTTATCTTCATTATTTCTACGATCTCCTTTACTACTCCACTACTTTTATTATTATTCAATTTCATTTATTTTAATTATAATTTACAAGGATAAATATATTAATTTAATAATTTAAAATATATTTTAAATTAATTTGATTAAACAATTTTAATGCTTAAAAGAAAAATTAAATAACAAATTTAAAGTTGACAACCTAAATATAATTTAATTTAAAATTAATTTAAATCAATAAGTAATAAATATTAAATTTTACCAAAGACCCGATTCTGTCCATCAACAATTTTTAGTTATATCATACACTCTCATTTTTAGTTAATGTATTCCAAGCCTTTGCAAGGTATCAATTAGCTCCAGTTGATGCAAAGGTTCCCCGACTTGGCCAAGCATTATCTTTACATCTCCCTTAAGCTTCTCCAATTGTCTTGTATATGTTTCTCCCTGTATATAAGACACTATATCCGTCAAAAAATCAAGTTGAGTCCATTAATGAACAATAGTACTAAAAGTTAGCGCCTACCACATAATCACTCGTTAGTGACTGGATATAATCATGGTCCCAAATTGAAGGTTGGTAGCTTGCGGTTCGCCTCACAATCACAGCAGTTTGGCTACTAGTTTTAGCCCCACCCGTGCATTGGACTGGACCAGAAATGCAAACACCCGGCGATTTTCCGCGGCAGAAGCGGCTTGTAGGTTGCAGTCTTGTAAAAGTGAAAAAAGGGTTTGAAGAAAGCGTCAGAAGAGCCATAGGAGTGAGACAAGCTGGATCACACTGCCAGCAGCTATATATAGAATTTGTGGTCATGTGCTCCCATGTTTGCTGTAAGATTAAGCAATAGTATTATGTCAAATTTGCAATAATGCTAGTAAGATTTATTCCAAGCTGAATCTTCGTGAGATTGTATGAAGTATACCCAGCTAGTCGGCCTTTAGATAAGAGTCTCAAAGCATATATATTGTATTGATCGGGTCATAACTATCTTTCCATAGAATGAAATATTCAAAAAGAGTTTTATTATTAGGTTTGTTTACAAAAGTTTTGAAAAACAGTTTTTTAATATTTTTAAAATAAAAGCATGATTGGAGATTTAGAATGTTTTTAACTTATTTTTTGTGTCTTTAAACATTTCTTAAAAATAACTTTTATATGTAATTATTTATTTTCAATAATTCTCCATATTTGTATAATTTTTTTTTTTTTAAAATTCCTTAAAAACAACTTAATTAAAATATATTTCTAAAAAAAAAAATCTTATTTTCATAACAAGTTTCTTGTTTTTAGGACAAGCTCTTAAGAAAGTACCAACTTTGGAGAATAGAAAACTATTTAAACTATTTCCTATATGTTTTAAAAGAAGAAAAATGATATTTACATCGTAAAAGTAAACATTCATGAAAAAAATAAATTAAACTAAATAAAAAATAAATTAAAGCAAAATATTTCAACTTGTTTTATGTGTTTCTAAATATTTCCTAAAAATATTTTTTTATCTATGATGATTTATTTTTAATAATTCTTATATAATTATTTTTTGAAATGTCTCCTAAAATTTGTTGATTATTATAATTAAAATATGTTTTCAAAAAATATCTTATTTTTAGAATAAGTTTTTTGTTTTTAAAACAATTTTCAAAAAATTACCACATGTCTTTTTAAGTCTAGAAAATAATTTTCTATTTTGAAGGATAGAAAATTGTTCAAACTATTTCAAATATGTTTTGAAAGAAGAAAAATTATACATACATTGTAAAAGTACACATTCATGGAAAAAAGAAATTTAAATTAAGTAAAAAAATTATTAAGTGTTAAAATAAAAATAATGGTTTCATGAAAAATAAAAGAAATGTGGGAAAAGAAAAATAAATAGTAAACAGATGTAAGCTTTAATAAAACTCCAATAATTTTAGCAAAATTTTAATTGTGCTTCTCAAATTAATGTTATTTTCTTAATGACAATTAAGTGAATCTTTTTCTAACTAATTATATAATTAGTTACCACAATTTTTATTACAATAAATTACGGTATTTTTAGGATTGTTAAATTACTACTTTTTTAAAATTAGTAACTTTAAAATATTTTTATTTTAATTGTATAAAATAAAAGGAAACATTATAATAAAATTTTTAGATACTTTAATATCTAAAATTAAGTAGATTTAACACTTAACAATACTCAAGCAATATATGGAGTCTAACTTAAAGCATGCTATATGATACATTGATAGAGTACATGATTATCATTTCATAAAATAAGATATTCAAAAAAATATTATGGAGAAGTAAAAGAATAGTAATATAATATAGGTACCGTAAAGGTAATGAATGGACAGGGACAAAAAAAAAAAAAAAAAAGGAAAAGTTAAAATAAACTTAATAAAAAATTGAATTAAGTGATGAAATCAATTTACTAATATTACAAGAATGAGAATTAAGATTGGTTTCTGAAAAATTTTAAAAATAAAAATAATAAGCATTTTTATTCAATGATAGTTGAAAGAGTCTTTCTTGAATTTTAATTTCATAAGAAAAAATGATGCAAGTATTTAATTAAAAATTTTAAATTATTAGAAAAGTGAATGTCAAATTATTGTTAAGCACCTAAGGATTAAATATGATTCTTTTAATTTGAGTTGATTAACACTTGTCTACTTAACAAACTATACGAAGTTCATGGATTTGATTGAGCAACCTTAATTATTAAAATAGAAAAATATTTGGTATAATCTTAGGTTTAAGTGGAAAATTTGAGAATAAAACAACTTAAATTTGAAAATGATTCTTTTTAAAAATCTAACTTTAAACTAATTATATAACATTTTTTGAATGAAAAACCACTTTGATTGATTTAAAATGATTTAATACACTTCTCAAAAATTCATCACTCTTATTATTATGTTGTTCATCTTAATTCAAATAAATTAATTAGAAATAATAAATAAATTATAAACAATTAATAATAAGCAAACTAATGGAATATCCAATTTGATTCATCATAATACTTTTTTTAACCAAAACCATTTAGGGTATGTTTGATTGGAAAATGCTAAAAATAGACAAAAAAAAAAATTCTTAGAAGAATCATTTTCCCATGGTTGGATGATATAGAAAATGAGATAGAAAAAGAAATTATAATAATTTCCGAAAAAAAAAATACTAGGTAAAGTCTGGGGAAGTGTATTTTTCATCATTTTAATGTTTTATTTTTCAAAATTTTCATGGATAACAAAATTCTTTGTTTTTTGTTTTCTCTTAATTTCTACTTTATTTTCAAACTTTTTGGCAACCAATTTTAATAAGAAAATTAATAAAAATAAATTTTAGAATAAAACATCACAACAAGAATTATAAAAAAAATTATATAATATCAAGAGTTCACAATAAATAAAAATAGTTTATTACCTAATTTATTTCACTATTTTTTATTTTTCATTAAAACCATGCATTTAAAGAAATATAATCGTACTTTTAGTTTTTTTGGTAATCCTTGAATGGAAAATGAAAAAAACTCTAGGTCATTTTGGATCAATTTTCTTCTGTACTTTTATTCTCATCGGTTGTCAATATATATACACAGAAAAGAGATACATCAATACTCCTAAACAAGGAAAACTCCTAAGCAAGATAAAACTAAACAAGGAAGAAAATATGTACAAATTACAAACACAATATTTGCCTACCATGCCAATCAAGGCTTACCATAATCGGCTTGCCAATCAAGGCTTACCATAATCACTAATACCCCCCCTCAAGTTGGTGCATGAGGATTCTGAATGCCCAACTTGCGAAGAAGAAAGTCAAACTTTCGTTTTCCTAAAGCTTTCGTGAAAATGTCTGCGAGCTGCATGGAAGTATGAACATAGCTAGTGTGAATAGCACCATTTTGTATCTCATCACGTACAAAGGGGCAATCAACTTCAATATGCTTTGTTCGTTAGTGAAAAACGGGATTAGCTGCTATGTGTAAAGCCGCCTGACTATCACAGTACAAATGCATAGGGTCAGAATGCATCACACTAAGGGTAGACAACAATCCTTTTAACCATTTCAATTCACAAGTTGTGGTTGCCATGGACCTATATTCCGCTTCAGCTCAAGAGCGAGACACCGTATGTTGCTTTTTGGTCTTCCAAGAGATTGCCGAATTACCCAAAAGAATAAAATAACCAGTCAAAGATCATCGTGTTAAAGGACAACTGGCCCAATCTGAGTCACAATAAGCATACAGTTTCAGGTCACAATCAAAACGCAAAAGGATACCTTGTCCTGGATTGCCTTTTAAATATCGAACAACTCTCAAAGCTGCTTCCCAATGTTCATCCTTCGATTGCTGCATGAACTAAGCAAGCATATGCATACAATAAGACAATTTTGGTCGGGTAATCGTCAGGTAGATGAGCCGACCCACCAGGCATCTGTATTGTCTAGGATCACGTAAATCAGAATTCCCAGCAAGTGCTAATTTATAGTTTTGTTCAAGAGGAGTCCCAGCCAGCTTGGCTCCCAACAGCCCAGCCTTAGAGATGATGTCCAGTGTATACTTGAGTTGACATAAGAAGATACCATATGAGTTCCTCGCAACTTCAATCCCCAAAAAATATTTTAGTTTTCTTAGATCCTTCATATGAAAACACCGACTCAAATAATATTTGAACTATTGCACAACCGTTCCATCATTTCCAGATATAATTAGATCATCAACATAGACAAGAACATTGAGTTGAATGTGTTGAGCTTCATAAGTAAATAATGAGTAATCAGAATACGACTGCTTAAATCTATAACTTGTCAGCGTCGCTGCTAACTTGGCAAACCAGCACCTGGGTGCCTGTCACAGACCATATAATGACTTTTGAAGTCTACAGACTTTACCTGGTGTTGGAGACGCAAAACTAAGTGGTATCTGCATATATACCTCTTCATCTAACTCACCGTGCAGGAAGGCATTATGTACATCCATTTGATGCAGTTCCCAACCCTTCGCAGCTGCAACGATAAGAAACGTTTGCACTGTGACCATCTTTGCTGTCGGGGCAAAAGTCTCATTGTAATCTATGCCTTCGACTTGTTTGTTTCCAAGAATCACTAAGTGCGCCTTGCATCTCTCGATGCTTCCATCAGAATTATATTTAATCTTGTAGACCCATTTGATCCCGATTACTTTCTTCCCTGGAGGCAAGTCTTCTACTGTCCATGTTTCATTGTCTTCAAGAACTTGTATCTCCTTTCTCATCGTCTCTCTCTAACATTCATCTTTTATTGCCTCAACATGAGTGTTTGGTTCACACCCTATGGTAACAGCTACTAGAAAGAACCGATGTTGTGCAAAAAATTTATCACAATTCACATAATGTGCTAAAGGATAGGGTGTACCTAAGAATTTTGACTAGAACGATGAACTCACTGAGGCGCTTGCTCGAATGGTATGTGTTACACAGTCTTTCAACCGAACAAAAGGTTGCTTAACCCTTTTTCCCTTGCCAAATTGTTCCTCAAACACCATAGGTCTTGACATGTCGATGTCCCCCCAATCTCCTACTTCAGTATTCCCATCAATAGCCATCTCCATAGTATGACCCATCTCAACATCAATCTCATGCTCTACATCTGAGACAGGAGCCTGTTGCTCCTCTATGTCATTCTACATATACGGGTCCTCATCATCTGCAAAGAAATCCATGACTCTATTCTTTGTCATGGAAGAGTTAACAACATTGTTGAAGTACAGAAATTCTGCTTCAACAAATATTACATCCCTTGAAACAAAATATGCGTCGTTTTCCAAGTCATATAACTGCCAACCTTTCTTTCCAAATAGATACCCAACAAAAATAAATTTTCAACTCTGACTAGCAAATTTGTGTTTATCTCAATTTTGGTCATGGGCATAGCATAAACACCCAAAAGTTCGAATGTGCTTATAGGAGGGGGCTTATCCGTATAAGATCTCATATGGTGTCTTACCATCCAATAAAACAGATGGTGTCCTATTAATCAAATATCCAATTGTAAGAACACATTCACCCCAAAACTCAATAGGTAAATGTGCTTGAAATTGCAGGGCTCTTGCTACATTGAGAATATGACGATGCTTTCTTTCTACATGCCCATTCTGTTGTGGCGTCCCGACACACGAAGTTTGATGTAAAATTCCATGTTCAGCAAAATATTTTGTCAAACACATAAACTCAGTACCATTATCACTCCTAACAATTTTCACATTTTTTTCAAATTGTCGTACCATTACGATGAAATTTTTAAGAACACAAGCAACCTCATCTTTTCTATTCAACAAATATATCCACACTACACGTGAACAGTCATCAACAATTGTCAAGAAATAAATACCTTCACAAGAAGCAAGAACCCTATAAGCTCCCCATAAATCACAATGAATCAAGTCAAAACATTCTTTAGCTTTATTATCACTAGAAAAGAACACTTCTTTGGTTTGTTGAGCTCTAAAACAAATATCATAAAACTTATTCTTCACACCATCATTTCTACCAACACTAACAACTTCATAAATTAAATCTACTACCCTAGAAGAATGATGACCCATTCTTCTATGCTAGAGCTCATAAAACGCAATACTAGTTGTCTTGTAAGCACGAATAGGAGCCACTCCCTTGAGAAAATAAAGCCCCTCGCATTGTTCACCCGCTCTAATCAGTATTCTCGAATTGTGGTCCTGTATAGCACAAATTTTATTAGTGAATTGAACAACAAGATTGGAATCATTAAGAAGCTGCGACACAGAAATCAAATTGCATTTCAATTTAGGCACAAACAAAACATGTCGTAGTTTCAATTTTTCTCCAAGAGTCACAATTCCTTCTTTCAAAGCTTTGGTCTGTGCTCCATTTGACAACCCAACTGGACAAGGCATAATATCACGCAAGTCATTCAAACATTCATATGTGTCGGTCATGTGATGCAAAGCCTTTGTGTCAATAATCCAAGGCAAAATATTTTGCTTACCTATCAACCTCTCATTAGCACTACCTTTGTGTGAGTTTAACATGGTAAGAAGTGTGACCCATTGTTCGTCACTCAACCCACTAATTCCTGTTCTATCAGAATCAGTCATAACACTTCTCCCGCCATCAGTTCCTGACGTTTGAACTGCATTGGCTTTAGCAGTCCCTCCACGTCCTCGTCCTCCACCTGTACCCTGCTAAACACCATGTCCACGCCCACCACTACGCCCACCTGTGGTTGTGCGTGGCCTGTCACCCCACCATTCTGGATAACCAATCCATTGAAAGCAACTATTAGTTTCATGTCCCTTCCACTTGCAATTTGAGCAAATCACGATCTTGTCTTTTCCATCCCCCCTAGGTTTCGACCACCAACATGCACTACAAAACTCATGGGGCTGCCTCTTTCTTCTTTTGCTCGAGTCATGGTTCGTACTCGTTCTTGTTGTACGATCATAGCATAATCTCAATTTAGATTCGACAAAGGTTCAGTGCTCAGGATATTGGAACGTACTATCCCATATCCATCTTCATCTAATCCCATCAAGAATTGATGAACTCTTTCTTCTTCCCACTTCTTCTCCAACTGAGTGGTAATGTTACATTTACACCCAGTACAAGTACATATTGGAATTGAGTCATAATTGTTCAGTTCGTCCCAAAGAGACTTGAGTCGACCATAATAGACAACTATGCCTTGCCCTTCCTGCTTGCAATTCACAAGATCTGATTTCAATTGTTGTACACGTGGACCATTCGCAATAGAAAATCGCTGCTTGATTTCTTCCCAAAGTTCCTTTACGTTTTCCATGTAAGATATGGTTGATCAAAGTGTGGGTTCAATGGTGTTAAACACCCATGAGACAAGCATTGAATTGATGGTCCACCAATTTTCAAGTTCTGGTGAATTGTTGTCCGGTTGTTTGATGAATCCATCTACGAATCCATATTTCTTTTTGGCACACAAAGCAGTACGCACAGCACGCGCTCATTCATCATAGTTCTCACCTTTCAGTTGAACTTGGGTAATTATATTACCTAGATTATCGTTGGAAGTCAATGTATAGGGAGTCAGCATTTTTCTGTCAGAGTTGGACCCTCCATCATCTCCTTTCTTCCCATCACCAGCCATGATGATGTGTGTTTAGCTCACAATGGCACTGATACCAGGAAAAAAACTCTAGGTGATTTTGGATCAATTTTCTTCTATACTTTTATTCTCATCGGTTGCCAATATATATACACAGAGAAGAGATACATCGAGACTCCTAAACAAGGAAAACTCTTAAACAAGGTAAAACTAAACAAGGAAGAAAATATGTACAAATTATAAACACGATATTTGCCTACCATGCCAATCATGGCTTACCAAAAACTTCCCAATCAAGGCTTACCATAATCACTAATAGAAAAATGCTTCTTATAAATTAATTAAATAAAAGAAATTAAATTTCAACATAAATTAATTAAATAGAATTTGATTCAATATATTTCTTATAAATGAATTAAAATGGAGTTTTGTTAGAAATTTAAATTTATTAAATAAATGAACTAAAAATAAATATTTTGATTTAAAAGAAAATAGATTTTCATCCTTAAAAAAAGATTTAAATAATAAAAATCTTTATTTTGTAAAAACTATAAACATGAGATAAAATAAAGTTATAAAATTTTAACATTCACTCATCATGATTTGCATTAAGTGGTTAGCCAGATCTATTTTACTAAATAAAATTTAGTGGTTTTGAGTTGGTATTTACAACATTTAATCATCACTTACATGCCAGCAATTAAAAAATGGTAATAAAAATAGTGATGCATGTAAAACCATCTATCACTTAAATTACTCAATGATATCTTCATCTATCCCTAAAAAACTCATGCACCATTTTTTAAATTTGTGAGTCAAACTTTTGTACAACATCACTCATTTATTAACTTGGTAAGTTGGGATATTATTCTCATTGCATTAATCATGTAATAAATTATTCAAAGTACTTTAACATGTAGATTAATTGGTTTATAGGGATTGATTTATGAAAGTTAGTGTATCTTATTAAGAGCATGCAACTAGGAATTCTCTTGAGAAATGATGTACCATATGAAGAAATTTGGAGTTATCATCACTATATGCAAAGAAATATGAAAATTGGTACGCTATTAAGAACATGCAGTTAGGAATTCTTTTGAAAAATGATGTATCATATGAAGAAATTATGAGTTATCATCACAACATGCAAAAAAAAAAAATGTTATACATTACAAAGAAATTATGAATTATCATTAGAGTATGTAGGGAAATATGATGTACCATGCAAAGAAATTAGGAGTTATTATTATGATACACAAAACCTAAGACCCAAAATATTTATTTTTTTAAGAACAATTTATTTTGAAAATAATGTTACAATGAGTCACATTTTATTTTCTAAAGTGATTTATATGAGTTGAAAAAAAAGTGAAAAATAGTCTATTTAAATTAAATCAAACTTTTGAAATTATTGGGAGAAGCATTTCAAAGATATAATTAGAATATCCAAATGGTAAAAATGAACAAAAATACTACATCTGGATAAATTATGAAAGTTAATGCATGGTGTATCCTATTAAGTATACAACTAGGAATTCTTTGAAATACAATGTACCACATGACAAAATTAGGAGTTATCATTATGGTACACAAAAACTAAGGCTCAAAATATGTATTTTTCAAAAGCAATTTATTTTGAAAATAATGTTGCATTGAGTCATATTTAATTTCTAAAGTGATTTATGTGAGTTGAAAAAAAAAAGGTGAAAAACATTCTATTTGAATTTAGTCAAACTTTTGAAAATATCAAAATTATTGGGCAAAGCACATTTCAAAGATACAATTAGAAAATCCAAAAGCATAGTATTATTATTTCTTCCATGGAAAAAGGTAAAAATGAGCAAAAATATTGTAACATATAGATAGGTTGCAAAAGTTAATGGTCTATCCTATTAAGAAGGTACGACTAGGAATCCTTTGAAATGCGAAATTTCATATGAAGAAATTAGGAGTTATCATGACAACATGCAAAGAAATATAATGTACCATATGACAAAATTAGGAGTTATCATCAGGGTACACAAAAACTAAGGCACAAAATATGTCTTTTTCAAGAGCAATTTATTTTGAAAATAATGTTGCATTGAGTCACACTTTATTTTCTAAAGTGATTTATATGACTTGAAAAAAAAATGTAAAAAGTAATCTATTTGAATTTAGTCAAACATTTGAAAATGTCAAAATTATTGGGCCAAGCATTTCAAAGATAAAATTAGAAAATCCAAAAGCACATTATTATTATTATTTCTTCCATGGAAAAGGGTAAAAATAAATAAAAATAAATTAGCACTAGTTTATCTTAAGAATCTAAAACTAAAAATTGGAACCTTTTTGCCATTGAGTATATTAGTTTATTTATTTATGTCATTTGGTGGTTTGGAGATGGTTACTTGCATTTTAGTTGAGTTACAAGAATTTGCCAAAATTGTAGGGATGAGCATAGAGTATTTTTTATATGTCCTCATCATTAAGTCAAGGAGCCAATAATAGAAATTTTGATTTTTAAAAAAAACATAACTTTCATTAAAAAATAAATAAATAAATAAATGGCTTAAACAATAAATATATAAATAAAAAATAAAAAATTATTAAGTTTTCAAAAAATTCACTTACGATGTTATCATGTTTACTTTTAAATGATTAGTCAAATATCTCTTATTAAATAAATTCAGTGATTTAAGTTGGTATTAGAACATTTAATCATCATTTATCAAACATCCTTGTAGACCCCTTTTTTTTCAAACCAAGTGTTACATAGTTTTTTTTTTTTTCATCTATTATTACTGTTTTCATAATTTGAATCAAAGGGGGCATTTCATGGCCACCCGGGGGGGGAGTTGGAGAGCATTTCGTTTGGAGTGGGGGGACAACTTCCATGAAGCTCCATGCATGGACGTGTGGCATAGACCACCACCTTGCCATGGTGGTGGTTGAGAAAGGGATATCTCCGAACGAGGGGAATGATAGCTGGGACATAGAGCTTCATAGGATGACGGTTGAAATAGGGGAGCCGGTGGTGACGTCTTTGCTAAACCGTGAGCAGGGGAGCAGGTTGGTTGTAGGACAAAGAGAGCATGTCTGTGATTTAGAAGGAGAAGAATTTTCTTGGGTAGCGGGAGATAGATATTTTTGAGTTGCAGGGAGTTTTGGGGAGGAAGAAAAAGTTTGAGAAAGAAAAGGAGAGTGTGAGGGAACCAGAAAGATGTGGAGTTGCAGAGCCTTTTTTTTTAAAAGAGATAGCTTAAAGAGAAATGACTGAGGGGGATTCTTGTGGTTGTTTGTTTGAAAGGAAATAACCTGAGGGAAAACGAGAGTGAGCTTTTCAAAGACTGTAAGAGAGGAGCAGAGGAGGAATCGCTCAAGTTTGATCATTTCGCACCTTAGGTTCTCCACTTTTATCTTATTTTATTTTATTTTCAGTCTTACCATGCTTCTTTCTGATATCTGGATGCTTGTTTTGGCTATCTAATGTGTTAAACCTGCTTCTCAGTTTCTGTTTGCTTGGTTTATGTTTCCCTTAGTATGAGTGGCTTGATGGTTATGCTATTTATTTGTGTTTTAAGACCATTTGGACTCTCCCACCCGTTTCTTTTGAAAGCTCATTGATCTTCATTAAAATAGAGGTTGGATTTAACAACAACATCTTCTCTTATACATGCTCTGTTTTTCTTTTTGAGTGATGAATACCATATCTTGGGTTGACCGTCTGAATTGGGATGTATCTGAGAAAGCTCAACGTTGGAGTTTTTGGAGATATTGTCATATTGTACGTTAGGTAAGTTGAAAGTTGTCAAGCAAGTATGGCATGAAGGAGATCTGCTTCAAACGGGATGTGATGTTGTTTCTCTTGATGGTGAGGACGAAAATAATACAATCCAATGGAGAAATCCATTTCAATGTCACCTCCACTCTGATCAGATATTAAAAGGGGATCTTCCCCATATTGGTGATAGAAGGCTTCCTTTTCAAGTATCCGACTTCTGGGTACAGAAGGAACCCCGAGACATATTGCTAAGAAATTGGTGAATGTGTTGCCTTTTATTCAAGGAAATGATATTCCCTTGACTTCGCGTTATGAAATGATATAAAAACCTAGTGAGTCGAGTTGAGACGAATTTTGGGGTCCTAGAATACTCAAATGATCCACTCTATCAGCAACATCAAAGTCCTCAAGACCTTCTACACTTACTTCATGAGCCATATTGCCCTTTACAAAATATACATCTCCTCCTGCTCGATCTTTTTCAATGGCAAAGTCAAGTCCCACAGCAGCTCCTCCTCCAGGTCGTTCTTCCTCAATGGCGTAAGTACTAAAGGTCGACTGTTGGCCTTACTAAGTTGTTGAATCTGGGAAATGCTTGTTTTATGAATAATGCAATATAGTGCCCTGTTCATGTACCGAAATTAGCTAAATATTTTCATGAAGATAATCATAAAAAGGTAAGCTGGCATAATCCTCTAGGTGTGGTTGGTGAGCTAGCCATAGCATTCGGCAAGGTACTTTGAAAACTTTGGACATCAGGACGAACGCTAGTTGTTCTCCAGCCATCCAAAACAAAGTTTGCTCACTTTGCACTACAATTCAGTGGACCTAATGAGCATGATTCATAGGAACTCTTAGCATTTTTAATGGATGGTTTTCATGAAGATTTGATTTCTTGCCAAGCATAAACCATACATAAAGTTTAGATGGTGCTAATGGGAGGCTTGATGAAGAGGTTGCTGATGAAAATTGAGCAAATCATATTGCTCTCAAGATGCATGCCCAGTCCAATACCAGCCAACTCTGGTTTGTCATGCGTGTAATAAAAATTCATGTTACATTGGATCCATTCATGTATATCACCACCCCGCCACGAACCCATCCTATCATCCATGCTCCTTCATGCATTTCCATTATTCACATACCCAAATAGACCCGTTTCTCTCACATCTCTTTTCCATCATGCTCAACCCGTCACCACCCTCCTGTTTCTCTACATCCTCACACCCATTGCCCACTTTCTCATACCCATTTCCATACTTGCTTTCATAACCTCCTATGCATGTTACTCTTTCTTTAAATCCCATAAACCCATTTATTTATCTACACCACGCACCCTTCATGCATATTGTTTCACCACTATACCCATCTTTCCCACCTTTAACCTCATACCAAACATGCCTATCAAGCCCTTCATGCCCATATCCACCATCCATTTCCTTCATTACCCCGTTGTTGCCTATTTTCCAATGTGCATGAAGTCTCATGCATGTGCCCATCTATAACTCCTCATTGTCCTGACTTTCACGTCTACCATATCCACGTCACACCCACTTCCATTAGCCTTAAACACACCACCGAATCCTTGTTTCTCTCCCTACCTGTGAACTTGCACAACAGATTGAGGATGAGACCGAGTTTTCCATTATTTAGGTATCAAAGTGGTCTCCATTGTCGGTGGTCAGTTGATCAAAGAGCAAGGGTTTAGGATCAAGCAAGGGTGTGAGGTTGTAATTGCGACACCTGGGCGGTTAATTGATTGCCTAGAGAGACGTCATGCTGTTTTGAAGCAATGCAATTATGCTGTTCAAGATAAGGCTGATTGTATGATTGACATGGGTTTTGAGCCACAAATGGTGGATGTTTTAGATGCGATGTTCTCAAGCAATTTGAAGCCACATAATGAAGATGAAAAGTTTGATAAATAAATAAAAAAATGTCGGACCACTTATATGTTCGACTGCTTTACAATTGGGCAGTGTGGGTTTGTTTTTTATGAAATTCCAGGGCGGGGTGGGTTGATTAAGAATCATTAAAGGAATCATCTTCATGGTTCTGAATACATGCTGATGTGAAGGATGTAGAAGACCTGGCAATTTGGAGGAATGGGTTCTCTCATTTAGAGTGGTAGCTCTTAATAAATTGGGAATAAAGTGCGCAGACTATTTAACCATCTGACCATCTCATTCTGAAGATTATACAGAATATACTTTTGAAGTTGGTGTGGGATCTTCAATAGAAAAAGTTTCTGCTCCTCATTTAACTGTTGGAAATCTCTGGAGGTATATGTTAAGCTTGGGGAAGAATTACGGTTTACTGTTGGTTGTCAACATATTCCCTTTGTTGCATCACCGCCGGATGTGTGGACGGAATTAGGTCGTCCCTGTGGAATCCATTAAAAGCGGGTTGACTAAATGATCCCAAACTTGGTGACTTGCATGGAAGTTGAGTAGAATTTCAAGGCACTCAAGTATGCCTACACATAGGCATATGAACCCATTCTGCAAGTGCGACTAATGAGATCCATCTATAATGTATTTTGCAACTCCAAAAGTAACACCGAAATCATCAGCTCCATTTGTTTCAGTAATGCCCAGGTCAGCAACTCCTTTGACGTATAGCCGAACTTGATAAACCCATCCACTACCTCCAAGAAAACGGTTCATGCCAAAAATGGAAGCTCCAATGCCAAAGCCTCATCTCTTACCCATTTGGTTGATGGCGTGAGAACAGTGAAGAAGACGAGATTGTCCAAAGCCTTCACGATTCCTGAAAGAATCACCGTGTCTAATGCATGCCATGTTGAAATCTGGCACCGAGAGAGCCTAACCTGATTAATAGTCCAGGTATTGCAGCTCATATGATGATGAATCATGAAATGAATAGCCACTTGAACAACTTAGTTTTGATTATATTCCTACTTTGGCTTACAATTGTTCGAGAAATGTTCCACATGCTCCTGATGCAATGTTGGGTAATATGGTTGACGCTACTCTTGCTGATTCAAGCAAGTATGATTCTAAGTTGCACCACATCCGTGTTCAAATGAGACAGTCGACCATTCCATGCCATCGAGAAAAACAGCAGCTTACAGCACGTCATTCTGAGGACCATAATGCCAAAGTAGATCTCCCCAGAAAGCTAGTTGAATTGGAGGCTCATCAAGTGCATGCCGATCACAGTTGTAGAAGTGATAACTGAGACGATGATGCTAGAATTAGTGAGGCTCTTTTGAATAGTAGAGTTAGAAATTATTGTCAATGAACATGGTGATTTCTTTACTACCCAACTTGAAAGCCAAAAAGTTGTATTGTGAGTCTCTACTGCGAGAAGCCCAAAGAAGAAATTGAGAAGGGAATTTCTGAAAAGGTTGTGAAGGCAATGACTTTGAAATTACTGAAATTGCAAGTAAGTCTGGATTTAAATTGGTGAAGGTCAATTATAACTTCATGCCAGATGAGAGAACAACACTTGCCATCACCAACTTCATAGTACAATGCCAATTGCACCCCTAGGATCATATGCATGGTTTGCATGGCCACCTTTAGGCCACGTGTCCTTTTTTTTTCTTCCTCTTTGATTTTAAAAATAATTTCCCAAATTTCAATTTTCAAATGATTTTCCAAATTTTAATTTTTCAAATAATTTAAATTCTTCAAAATTTTCATCCTTAGAATTTTTAGGTTCCAAAAATTCATTTTTCAATAAAATTTTGTTGTCATCTTTCTCTCTGACAAGCCATCCCTACATCTCCTCTTTTTTTAAAACGTTTTTAAATAAGCAAGAATCAAATTTCGTAATTCCAAGTGGTGGAATGCATGGAATCGGTTCATGCAAAAATAAATTGGGCTTTAGTGAGGGCCCAACATTAGTGAATGTTTCCTCTAGGAATAAATCTAATTGAATTGTGATATCTGATGATTTTTCATTCTGTTTAGTGACATGTGAGCCATATTTTATGTTCATTAATTGTGCACTAAGTCCATTTCTTGATTACACATTATAGCTCGTTGCCAAGGTACACACCCATTCTCACACTGGCCATTCTTTATTAAGTGTTTTGGTTCTCACATGTGCATGATCATTCTGGGTACATTGATTTTCTTACCAATTGTCATGATTGCTTCATTTTATTAGTAGAGACTCATTTTTCTAGGGACTTAGAGAGATGTTATAGTCTTTACGTACATTTCCAATAAATAACCTGACTTCCGAACCTTGATCCGGTTTTTCACAGACCACCTTTTCCAAAGTAAGGAGTCACACTTACGGTTTTCTTTCTTATTTTATTTACTCTTTAAAAATAAAAACAAAAATAAGTGGCGACTCCAAGTCATTTTATAATAAATAAATCATTTTTCCAATAAAAAGTGAGCTCGCCATCCAATGGAAGCGCACGAGCCGAAATGCGGGGTCCACAATCCTCTTATTAATTTTAAAAAAATCATTCATTTATTATAATTTCTTTATTTAACAAATAGAACCAAATATTTGGAGTATATTTTATTAAAACAATTATTTTATTATTATTTTTATCATTTTGTTAAGTGACATCTAATAATTAGACCATGGAAATCATAAATATGTATAATATTTTAGAACATTCAATACATATAATACCATTCATGACTCAAATTACTCACAAATATCTCATCTCTTACTTTTTTGATACCTAGTTCTCTCAATACTCTCTTCCTTTTTCTAGTGAATTTTGTAATGAAGTTCAAACTCATAAAATGATAAAGGTCAACCACAACTTTCTCATATTTCTTTCTTTTTCAAGATCTTTCAATTTTTTTGTTCATTTTTTTTTTGTTAAGGCTTTTGTAGTTATTTTTTGTCTTTTTTGTGGGATTTTTAAGTTGGTTTTTGTTGAGATTTTTTGTTAGGGTTTTTTTCTTATGTTTTTTTGTTGCGTTTTTTTTTCTCTTAAATTAACCTTAATTAGAGCAAGAATGAGTTCTTTGAGAAATAAAACAGTTATGTAAAAGGGGAAAAAAATGAACCGAACGAATAAATGTGTTATTGCATGAAATAAAATAATAAAATAAGTGGAAAGATGATATTTTTAAAGACAAACAAAATAAAGAGGTAAAAGTGTTCAAAAAGAATTATTTCTTAATAAAGCAAAAAAATATAGCAATTTTATAATTTGATAATTATTTAACTCATTTCCAAATAACCCATGCTTTATTCTAAAAAATATCTGTATTCTTTTTTCTTATAACCAATTCAAATTAATTCATTCATTGATTGTAGTTTCTTTGTTAAATGCACAAAACCAAACATATCCTAAATGTTTTAATGATCCAAATTACTCAAAAATATCTCAAAGTTTGCTAATAGAATTGAAGCTCTTTATTTTAGAATAGTAGATCAATTATGTAAAAAGGGTAAAATTGGGAACTCACACATGTTTTACTATGTAACAAATTAGATTGCATGTTGGTTGAGTTATAGGAATTGGTCAAGATTATGGGACTAACTTAGCATATGATTTTATCAATTTAGTGATCATTGCCTTTTAAAATGACATGTATATGTCAAAATTAGGAGTTATTATTACCATTTTCATGTCTCTCCATTGATGTTTTTTCATTAAATTATTTCACTCTATGATTTATGAAGGTTTTAACAAATGACTGAATGTGTATAATTAAAAGATTTAATTTGGATCATTGAATAAATAATATTATATTTACATTTTTGAAGTCGTAAGTAAAATAACAAGAAAAATAGGGAAACTTGTGTTTTGATGAGGCAATTTGGGAAATATATGGTTTTCGGAACCTAACTTTGTGAAATATGAAAACTAGCTTTTAATGTGGAAAGTTATTGTTAGCCCAAGGGTTCTCCTAATCAGGTTTTGATGATAACAAACCATGGTTAAGTGACTAATTGTTTTAAATTGTTAAGAATCTCAGGCATAATCTCAAAAATTCATCAAGGACCAAACGAATACGGGATCAAGATCATTTGGAAGACTTGTGATCATAGGAAATGAATGTAAGATGATAGCATGAGTGCACTTAGGGTATTCATACCTTTTCATGCATCTTAGAAAACTCGGTTTATTCCTTAAAACTTGATTTTCTTTAAAACCCGAGTTTTATCAAATATACCTTAGGCAAATTGATTCAAAATTGACATATAAACTCACCTAAAGACCTTGCCTAAGTATTGGAAAACAAAGAAATCAAAAAGGATAGGTTTTCAGGGCCAAAAGGCTCATCCGGTCGAGGATGCGGCCAACCGGCTCAACCGGTTGGGGAACCGGTCGACCGGTTTCCCTTGTCCGGTCGAGGGAGGCGCAAAAACATTCTCTCTCTCCCAGTAGCTATCTCTTCCCGGTCGAGCCTCACCCCTTGTCCGATCGAGTTCCGGTCGAGGTCCGGTCGAAGTCCGGTCGAGGCAACGGTAACCTGCTACGCATTAAATGCTCCAACGGCTAGTGATCCGGTCGACCCTTTGCTCGTCCGGTCGAGGCTACTTTCTGCTGATTTTGTCTCCCGAGCTTAGAAACCTATAAATTGAGAGCTCCTTTTCATTTATTAGAAAGAGAACAATTGCATTCAAAGCCTGCCTAACTACTCTTGATCAAAAAGCTCTCATTTTCTTTCTTAGTGCATTAATCCATCACTTGCATATTCTTAGTGCACTCTTGCAATTCATCCTAGCCTTCTCTTGTATTTGAGCCTTCCTTAAGCTAGGTTGAGAGTTTTATCCTTGTGTAAACTGATTGTGAAAGCCTTCAAGTGGTTCAAATCTTGAAGAGGTTGTGTAAGAGCCCATTGGAGCCGGAATCCAAGTGTAAGACGATTGAAAGCTTGATTGAAGCTTCAAGTTAGTGGAACCCTCACTCGGTTAGGAGATTGAGGAGAGTGGACGTAGGCAACGGAGTGCCGAACCACTATAAGCCTGAGTTTGAATTCTCTAACTTTATCTCTTTCCTTTATTTATTTTGTGCATATATTATTGTGTGGAAAAAGTTTTTGAAAAACCCAATTCACCCCCCCTTTTGGGTATTTTCCTTAATTATTCATAGCCTTTGTTTTATCAATTGGTATCAGAGCTAGACCTCTTGCTTAAGACTTAATCTTCTAAGAGGAAAATGGTTATTCCATCAAGCTCATCTCAAACTGAAAATTGTTCAAAACATAGAGCTCCATTCTTTACGGGAATCGACTATCCCTATTGGAAAGCTAGAATGACTTGGTTCTTGCAATCAACTGATTTAGATGTATGGGATGTCATTGAAGATGGCCCAACTTTTCCCACTAAATTAGTTGATGGAGTTTTGGTTCCAAAACCCAAGAAAGAATGGAATGAGCTTGATAGAAGAAATTTTCAATTAACTGCTAAAGCCGTTTATACTTTGCAATGTGCTATGGATAGGAATGAATATAATAAATAGAATATGCCAATGTAAATCTGCTAAGGAAATTTAGAGATTGCTTGAAATAACTCATGAAGGAACAAATCAAGTGAAAGAGTAAAAAATTAATATACTTGTCCATAACTATGAATTGTTTTCAATGAAAGAAACTGAAACTATTGTTGAGATGATCACTAGGTTCACTGAAATTGTCAATGGCCTTGAAGCATTGGGAAGGGTCATAAATGAATCCGAAAAGGTGATGAAGATATTGAGGTCTCTCCCCTCAAAGTGGCATACAAAGGTCACCGCTATTCAAGAAGCTAAAGACTTGACCAAGCTACCTATGGAAGAACTCTTAGGGTCATTGATGACTTATGAAATCAGTTTGACAAAGCAACTACAAGAAAGTGAAGACAAAAAGAAGAAAAACATAGCCCTCAAAGCTACAACCAAGGAAGAAGAAGATGTTGAAGAAGAAAAACCAAGTGAAGAAGATGATGATTTAGCTCTCATCACAAGAAAGCTAAACAAGTACATGAGAGGTGAGAGGTTTAAAGGGAAAAAGTTTACCTCTAGAAGAAATCCCTCAAGAAGGGAATCCTCATCACATGGTGACAAAGAAAAATGGGAAGAAAAAGGAGATTTGATATGCTTCAAATGCAAAAAGCCGGGACACATTAAATATGATTGTCCTCTCTACAAAATTGAAGCCAAAAGAAGAATGAAGAAAGCAATGATGGCCACTTGGAGTGAGAGTGAAGAATCTTCCGAGGAAGAAAAGGAAAAAGAAGTGGCAAACATGTGCTTCATGGCAATAGATGATCTTGATGAGGTAAATTCTAACTCTAGTGATGAAGATATGCATGTTATTTTTGAAAAACTATATGAGGATTTTGAAAAACTTAGTTTGAAAAATAATTCTCTTAAAAAGAGAATTCAAGAACTTGAAAAAGAACTTGAGGAAGTGAAAGAAAAGTTTTCGATTGATGAAATCTCTAAAACTCATCTTGAAAAAGAGAATGAGATTTTAAGAAATGAAAATGAAATTTTGAAAAAGAAAAATGAATGGTTGACCTCCTCTCTTTCAATTTTCTCTTGTGGACAAAAATCCTTTGAAATGATCTTAGCAAGCCAAAAATGTGTTTTTGACAAACAAGGACTAGGATTCAAATCTTCAAAGAACCAAAAGTATTTTAAAAACTATTTTGTAAAAGAATCCTCAAGTGAAAGTCCTTCCACTATTTGTAACTTTTGTGGAAGAGGAAGGCACATTAGTAGTACATGTCCCTTAAGAAATGGTGCTCAAAAGAATTCAAATGCTAAGGTTAAAAAGGTTTGGATTGAAAAATCCAAAGTCACTAACCCTCAAGGACCCAAAAAGACATGGGTACCTAAATCAACTTGAATTCTATTTTGTAGGGCTCAAAGGAGGATAAGTGGTTCTTGGATAGTGGGTGCTCAAGACACATGACCGGGGATGAATCCAAGTTTGCTTTCCTTACAAAGAGAAAAGGAGGATATGTCACCTTTGGAGACAATGCAAAAGGAAGAATCATTGGTCAAGGTAACATAGGTAATGGTGCATCCTCCCTTATTGAAAGTGTTTTATTAGTAGATGGTTTAAAACACAATCTTTTGAGCATTAGTCAACTTTGTGACAAAGGTTTTAAAGTAATTTTTGAAGCATCTCATTGTATCATCAAGGATATTCAAAATGACAAAACCATCTTCATGGGCCATAGATGTGAAAATGTATATGCTATAAATATTTCAAAATATGATGGCCATGATAGATGTTTTTCAAGCATGCAAGATCAAAGTTGGCTGTGGCATAGGAGGTTGGGACATGCTAACATGGACCTCATTTCCCAACTCAACAAAGATGAACTCGTTAGAGGCCTTCCCAAAATTAATTTTCAAAAAGACAAAATTTGTGAGGCTTGTCAAATGGGAAAGCAAATCAAAAACTCTTTTAAAAACAAAAATTTCATCTCAACATCTAGACCTCTTGAATTGCTACACATGGATTTATTTGGTCCTTCTAGAACACCTAGTCTAGGAGGAAAATCTTATGCTTATGTCATTGTGGATGATTTCTCTAGATACACATGGGTCTTGTTTTTAAGTCAAAAGAGTGAAGCCTTTTATGAGTTTTCAAAATTTTGTAACAAGGTTCAAAATGAAAAAGGCTTTTCAATCACTTGCATTAGAAGTGATCATGGGAGAGAATTTGAGAATTTTGACTTTGAGGAATATTGCAATAAGCATGGTATCAATCACAATTTTTCGGCTCCTAGAATTCCTCAACAAAATGGGGTAATTGAAAGGAAAAATAGAACTCTTCAAGAAATGGCTAGAACCATGCTAAATGAAAACAATTTGCCAAAGTATTTTTGGGCCGAAGCGGTAAACACTTCTTGCTATGCAAGAAGAATTAAATCAATTTGAAAGAAGTGAAGTATGGGAACTAGTACCAAGACCTTCAAATCAAAGTGTTATTGGAACCAAATGGGTCTTTAGAAACAAAATGGATGAAAATGGCATCATAGTAAGAAATAAGGCAAGATTGGTAGCCCAAGGGTATACTCAAGAAGAAGGAATAGACTATGAAGAGACTTTTGCCCCCGTAGCTAGATTGGAAGCAATTAGAATGTTGCTTGCTGTTGCATGTTTCAAAGACTTTATTGTCTATCAAATGGATGTGAAAAGTGCTTTTCTAAATGGCTTTATAAATGAGGAAGTCTATGTTGAACAACCACCCGGTTTTCAAAGCTTTAACTTTCCAAACCATGTTTTTAAACTTAAAAAGGCACTTTATGGTTTGAAACAAGCACCTAGAGCTTGGTATGAGAGACTAAGTAAATTTCTTTTGAAAAAGGGTTTTAAAATGGGAAAAATTGACACAACTCTTTTCATAAAAACCAAAGAAAAGGATATGCTCCTAGTTCAAATATATGTTGATGATATTATTTTTGGAGCTACTAATGACTCTCTTTGTGAAGAATTCTCTAAGTGTATGCATAGTGAGTTTGAAATGAGCATGATGGGAGAACTCAATTTCTTCCTTGGACTTCAAATCAAGCAACTAAAGGAAGGAACCTTCATCAATCAAGCAAAGTATATAAAGGATCTTCTCAAGAGGTTCAACATGGAAGAAGCCAAGGTGATGAAAACTCCAATGAGCTCATCCATCAAGCTTGACATGGATGAAAAAGGTAAATCTATTGACTCAACTATGTATAGAGGCATGATAGGATCCTTGCTTTATTTGACCGCTAGTAGACCCGATATCATGTATAGTGTATGCTTGTGTGCTAGATTTCAATCTTGTCCTAAAGAATCTCACTTAAGTGCCATTAAAAGAATTCTTAGATATTTAAAAGGGACAATGAATATTGGTTTGTGGTACCCTAAGGGTGATAATTTTGAATTAATTGGTTTCTCGGATGCCGATTTTGCCGGTTGTAGAGTTGAGAGAAAGAGCACTAGTGGCACTTGTCATTTCTTAGGACACTCACTTGTCTCATGGCATAGTAAGAAGCAAAATTCGGTAGCTTTGTCAACGGCGGAAGCCGAATACATAGCAGCCGGTTTGTGTTGTGCACAAATCCTTTGGATGAAACAAACACTTAGTGATTTTAACTTGTCTTTTGAGCATGTTCCTATCAAATGTGATAACACTAGTGCCATAAATATTTCAAAAAATCCCGTACAACACTCTAGGACCAAGCATATAGAAATTAGACATCATTTTCTTAGAGATCATGCACAAAAGGGTGACATTACACTTGAATTTGTAAGCACAAAAGATCAACTTGCTGATATTTTTACAAAACCTCTAAGTGAAGAACAATTTTCCGATATTAGAAGACAACTAGGGGTTATCTCTCTTTGATCTGATGTTTGTATAATGAATTCTTGTTGGAAATGCATTATGATTGCATAAATTTCATCTCATATGCATCATATAGCAATCCCTTAGGAAATAGGTCAATTTTTTGACCAAAAATCAAAATTCCCGTGTCAATGGATATCAAAAATTGGGGATTTCAACTGAAAAGAGCAGGGGGAGGATCACGAGACAAGAAAACGCAAGAAAAATTGGAAAATGTAACCGTTGACCGTTGACCAAGCGGTCGACCGGTTGAGCAACCGGTCGACCGGTTCGTCGAGGCTGGGAGTTTAAAAGCCCCCCCGCGCGTCAGTTTTTTCATTGTTCTCTGGCATACCTTGAAGACCCTTCATCTTCCCGCTTTCAGAGACCAGTTTGGGCTGTTTCTTGGACCGATTTGAGGCTTTTGAGTGGTTTTTGACGAGATTTTGAGGCTAGGGTTTCATCTCTCGACGGATTTGGACTTCGGATACTGGGACGGGTTCCCTCCGAGTTTGCGCGCCATCTTCGAGGTTTTTGCTCCTTTCCCGCGCGCCTAGGGCTTTTTCGGGTTAGTCTTCTCTGATTACCGAGCTTGTCTCCATTTGTGGATTTCTTATGGCTCCTCGAAAGGAGACGGGTGCTTCCAGGGCCCAAGGCAAACGCCCTGCTGAGCCCTCTCAACAGCCTGAGCGGACCGAGGCTCGCCGAAAGGCGAGGTACGACACCGCCCTCTTCGGCTCAGTAGAGGATTATTAGAGGTACAAAACTCATTTCGCCAAGAGAAAGGTGGTTCCAGGAAGAAACATCAATTTCTTCCAACTTCAGGGCTTCGGGTTTGAGGAACTCTTCACCAGGATGGGATGGCTGCCAGTTGTGATGGTCTATGAGCCTATTTTTCCGACCTTAGTGCGTGCATTCTACTCCAGGATGACCTATGGACTTGGAGGACTGATCAGGACTACTATCCGAGGAGTTGAGATTGAGCTGAGTCCAGAGAGCATTTGCCGCATCCTTGACATTCCCCCCGTTGGTCTCAGAGTATATGAGGCCAAGGCATGGCCTACTATCCCCGGGTTCGAGCCTAGAGAGGCCATTCAGAGGCTGTGCGGACTAGCGAGATGCCCATGGGATGGGCAAACCTTCAAGACATAGCTTTGACCGTGCCTAGCCGAGTCCTTCATCATATGATCTGCTCCATCCTATTACCACGGGGAGGACACCAGGACGAGGTCTCCTACTATGAGGCCTTTCTTGTCGACTCTCTTCTCACCGGGAGGCGGATACACGTAGGATATGTGATGATGAGGCATATGATGTCCTGCTGCGAAAGCACCACCCGAGTGCTTCCTTACGGCCGCTTCCTCACTCGTGTCTTCAAGGATGTTGGGATAGACTTGAGTGTAGAGACAGAGTTTGAGGCACCCAGCATCTATGACACTTATGATGAGCATTCTTTGGGGCGCATGAAGCTTGAGAAGGCCCCCGATGGCTCTTGGGTTAGGAAGGCAGAGCGACAGGCCCGGGGACATGATCAGCTACACCCCGGAGTAGAGGAGGACGACGAGATCCGAGAGATGGAGGATGGGTTGGACCCTTAGAGGGACCTTGAGCAGAGAGGGCCCGAGCTTGACATCCCGCCTCCACATCAGTCAGAGGGCATTCATTTTGAGGCTACCTTCTCAGAGCCTATGATGACTGAGCCATCCTTCACAGCAGGCCCTTCATCTCAGCCATCGTTCACCGAGCTACCTTCTCAAGCTCCTCATGCTCCTAATCATCCACCTTGGATGGACTTGTCGGCACAAATTAGCTCTCTCGGGACACGTATGGAGGAGTTAGCAGTGGTTCATGATACTCGCTTTTATTCCATGGAGGATCACATCGATCAGTATCAGGCCGGCTTCACCTCTCAATTTGAGCATCTCGTCCAGAGGATTGAGCATCTTGAGAGCCGTCAGGAGAGTCAGCACGAGGAGATGATGGCTTACCTCCGTTCTGTGTTTCCACCACCACCTCCTCAGCCTTGACTTCGTTTGAGATTTCCCTTCGTTTCTTTTTTATGTTGCCAAAGGGGGAGATATGTTAGGATAGGGACCTTAGGAGACCTTTTTCATTTCCATGCATATCATACTCATGCTTTCATGTACTCTTGTCCTTACTTATATATGATATGACACTCTTATTGATTTACATTGTCTTCTCGCTTTAAATTTCCTAAATTTTGTGTTGATTATTCCATGGTTGGTTTGAGGGGGAGATTTCTCTGTCTCCTAGGTAACCAAGGTTTGTAATCATCAAAAAGGGGGAGATTGTTAGCCCAAGGGTTCTCCTAATCAGGTTTTGATGATAACAAACCATGGTTAAGTGACTAATTGTTTTAAATTGTTAAGAATCTCAGGCATAATCTCAAAAATTCATCAAGGACCAAACGAATACGGGATCAAGATCATTTGGAAGACTTGTGATCATAGGAAATGAATGTAAGATGATAGCATGAGTGCACTTAGGGTATTCATACCTTTTCATGCATCTTAGAAAACTCGGTTTATTCCTTAAAACTTGATATTCTTTAAAACCCGAGTTTTATCAAATATACCTTAGGCAAATTGATTCAAAATTGACATATAAACTCACCTAAAGACCTTGCCTAAGTATTGGAAAACAAAGAAATCAAAAAGGATAGGTTTTCAGGGCCAAAAGGCTCATCCGGTCGAGGATGGGGCCAACCGGCTCAACCGGTTGGGGAACCGATCGACCGGTTTCCCTTGTCCGGTCGAGGTCCGGTCGAGGGAGGCGCAAAAACATTCTCTCTCTCCCAGTAGCTATCTCTTCCCGGTCGAGCCTCACCCCTTGTCCGGTCGAGTTCCGGTCGAGGTCCGGTCGAAGTCCGGTCGAGGCAACGGTAACCTGCTACGCATTAAATGCTCCAACGGCTAGTGATCCGGTCGACCCTTTGCTCGTCCGGTCGAGGCTACTTTCTGCTGATTTTGTCTCCCGAGCTTAGAAACCTATAAATTGAGAGCTCCTTTTCATTTATTAGAAAGAGAACAATTGCATTCAAAGCCTACCTAACTGCTCTTGATCAAAAAGCTCTCATTTTCTTTCTTAGTGCATTAATCCATCACTTGCATATTCTTAGTGCACTCTTGCAATTCATCCTAGCCTTCTCTTGTATTTGAGCCTTCCTTAAGCTAGGTTGAGAGTTTTATCCTTGTGTAAACTGATTGTGAAAGCCTTCAAGTGGTTCAAATCTTGAAGAGGTTGTGTAAGAGCCCATTGGAGCCGGAATCCAAGTGTAAGACGATTGAAAGCTTGATTGAAGCTTCAAGTTAGTGGAACCCTCACTCGGTTAGGAGATTGAGGAGAGTGGACGTAGGCAACGGAGTGCCGAACCACTATAAGCCTGAGTTTGAATTCTCTAACTTTATCTCTTTCCTTTATTTATTTTGTGCATATATTATTGTGTGGAAAAAGTTTTTGAAAAACCCAATTCACCCCCCCTTTTGGGTATTTTCCTTAATTATTCATAGCCTTTGTTTTATCAGTTATATATTTTTCATGCACTATGAGTCGACTGCATATTTTGTGTCGAGATTGGCCCTCCAGGTATCCAAGTTATTAGCATCTTGAGTCCATGTCAGCATGGATCAAAACCGAACAGCTGAAAAAAAAAATCAATATTTGACCATCTGAACCCGATCATACCAATTTTCCCAAAACTTCATGCTTTCATTTTGCCCTAACCCCACTGTGTTTCCAGCCAACCACATCCTCAACAATACTACTCATTTAGGTCATTTCGTACACTGCTCTCTTTTGCTGTCAAAAATCATACCATTTTTTTGTAAGATTTGAGGAGACATATAGTGAGTGTTTTGGAGTGAGAAAGACATGTTTTTGGTAGACATTGAGAGAAGTGAGTGATAGAGGGAGTCGCTTTTGTGGGTCTGGAGGCTTAGATTTTATATCTTGAGGTAACCCATTCCTTCTTTTTCTTTTTTTCATTCGCATTCACATTCACTAAAATTTCATGTTTGTCTGGGTTTTTTCTCAATTAGGTGTGGCTAAAATTTTGGCATCTAGAAGTTCATAATGAGTTTTTAAATCTGTGTTTGTTTGATAATTTATTTGTAACATGGATGAATCATCAACCTTTTTCTCAATTCAATGCATTTTTCTCAATTTCTGCGGTTTTATTTGGATAACCAAATTCCCGAAACTCTACTATTTTGATATAAAATGAAGGCAAGAATATGGGTTGGGAATCGTTTTGCTAAAAAACCCATTTGTTTTTATTGTGGTTTTGAATTGGGAAAAGTGGATTTTGAAATGATTTGCCAAAAAGTAACCTTTTTTTTTCCTTTTTGTTTTTGGGTGTTTAGAAACAATGCATTAGTGAAACCCATTTCATGGATTGTGTTTTTAGATTGGGAGGATTAGGCTTTCAAGTGGATTACCAAAAGGTAACACTTTTTCGGGATGATGTATTTCTTTTGAGAGCGAAATAAGTGCTTCTGAAATTGTGATTTTTACATTCCAAATTACTTTGCTTTTTGGGCTTTGTGATATTGATGGATGATGGGTGCTAAAGTTTTCTTTGTTTCTTTCTTTTTTTTCTTTTTTTTTTTAATTTAATTTTATGTCCCATTCTTTCAAATTTTTTTGGTTAGTATATGTTACTCTCCTTGTTGATTAGTAATTGATATTGATTTAGAGATCCCTTTTAGAATATGGAAATAGGAAATGCTATATAGGAAGTGTTGGTATCCATGGTGTGGTTTAAATTTCCTTAATAAGATTATTGAAACTAGGAAATGCAAGTAGAATGGAGGAAATGCACTTTGGACTATATATATATATATATATATATATATAAGAACAGAGGAGAGGTTAATGTGGACCCGCATTTTTCACGTGCGTCCCCACTCGATCGGCGAGACTCGCTTTTTATTTATTTGTGAAAAATTGATTTTTGAAAAAAAAAAAGTTGGAGTCGCCACTTATTTTATTTTTATTTTTGAAGGGAAAATAAAACAAGAAATAAAACCCTAAAAAAAATGACTCCATAATTTTTGGAAAAGCGTGTCTTTGAAAACCCAAGTCTTGGTCCGGGGATCAGGTTACTTATTGGGAAGGTACCTCTAGGAGGTAGCACCCCTCTAAGCCCTAAAGAGGTCTCTACTAATTAAGTTAAGGGGAATATGGCAATTAATCGGTTAATTATGGATACCTAAGTAGGCTAGGTGATTTCAAAAGATTTGCATGCTAAACAAGATCAAATTACCATAAAAGAAATGTTAGGGTGCGTACCCGGACCGCTTCTCAAGCGCTATCATAAAACATCAGAGTTAGTATAGAAGTATAACACACAACATGTATTTAATCATAATGAATCAAGCATACATCTAAACACTTAAGGATTATCAAACATATGCATACTTCACGGTGACATGATTGTTTACAAAATTTAGAAAGTAGGTGATAGGGGGGCGTACCTGGATAGCATAGATAACTTACAATGCGCTCCCATAAGACATGAGGGATTAGATAATAATAAAATAAAGAAACCCTAGCATGCTTGTTATTTAATTAGCATAACAAAAACTATCAAAGTATATGAAAACATTAATTATCACACTCATCCTGTATACAATTCCTAAAAAAAGATAGGCATAATTTCAACAAGTGACAAAAATGGCAACAAAAATAATTTTTGAAAAGATTTTCTTATGTAGGGGTTTCACCAATTCCCCAATTGATATACACGAATCTAGCTCAGAACTATCCCATTTATGTGGGACCACAAGCTTTGATTCGTGTCTTTGTTCAAAACCAAAATTTTTGTTAGAAACTGAGAAGGATGCAAACCGAACAAAATATGGTTGCATATTATTTTTAAATAATAGAAAAAAGATTTTGATCCCAAGGACTCTAATGAGTTTTTGAAATAGATTTTTAAAATGATTTTTTTTTTTTGAGAAAAATATTTTATTTTAAAATAAAAGGGATTAATTTGGGAAAAAATAAAATATAAGAAATAACATACCAAACAAAACAAAAATGAAACCTTGAAGTAAAATTTTTTTAGTAATTAACAAAAATGATAATGGTGATGGTAGAGGCCAATCTTCATGATTTTCCAATGGCCTCTAAAAATCAAATTTAATAAATATTCACCAAAGCAACAAACCAAACGACTTTAGATCAAATAAAACTAACGAGATATTAATCGGGAATTTATAAGGATCAATCAAACACATAAATTGAGATAAACAATCAAAGCAACTAACTAATGGGTTCTAGATCAAACAAATTAACAAGATATTAATAAAAAAAAAATAACCATCAGAATTCTAGAAGCGCATAAACTAAGGTAATATCAATCAACAACTAGACATTAATAACTTCCAAAACAAAACAAAACTAAGTAACAAGGGATTAAGCAAAATGATAACCAAAAATTTAAAAAAAAGGACACATCAACTAAGTAGAAAAACTAAATTTAACTATTTTTAATACATGAGTATAATAACATGGGATAAAACTAATTAACTAAAATTTTGAAAAACTATAAAACTAGGACAAGATCAGTCAAAAACCAAAATTAACAAACTTTTTAAAACATGAGCATCGATTAAACTAATTAACTAAAATTTTGAAAAACTATAAAACTAGGACAAGATCAGTCAAAAACCAAAATTAACAAACTTTTTAAAACATGAGCATCGATTAAACTAATTACCTAAAACTCTAAAAAAAAACACACGTACTAAAATTAGGTCAATCAAGAATTAAAATTAACAAGCTTACAACATGAGAAAAGTAACTTTTAAATTAAATATCTAAAACTCTAAAAAACACAAAATAAAATTGGATCAATCGAGGATTAAAACGAACAAGCTCAAAATGTGGATATAATGACATGAGAAAGTAATAGACTTATCAACTAAAAATCTAAAACACATCAACTAAATAGGGTCAATCAAAGACTAAAGTTGACAATTTTAAACATGGAGTTAATCACATGGGTTCAATAGGAATAATAAACTAAAATTCTAAAAACACATAAGCTAAATAAGATCAATCAAAACTAAAGTTAAAAAATTAAAACATGGATTTAATCAAGTGGTTCAATAGGAATAATAAACTATAATTCTAAAAACATAACAACCTAGAAAAATCAAAACTTGGAATCAAGACAATGATAATCCATATAATTAAACAAATTCTTAAATTTAAACTCAATCAACTAAGAAGGAAAAAGAAACTTCGAATCGAATATAATAATTAATACATCTAGTCAAAGTTCTCAATAAAAATCAAAACTTGGAATCAAAATTAATCAATCAAGAATTCTCAATTCCATCATATCGCCACACAAGTAAATAAATATTGAAACTTGGAATCATAGAATAAAAAATAAGTCATAAACTAAAATACACATGAAATTATCAATTTTCAATAAAATAAATAAAAAATAAAAAATAAAAAATAAAAAAAATCATAAATCGAACCTTCAATACGCAAACCAAGGTGTTATCTTGCTCTTACTGGTGGTGCGGGTTGATGATCAATGGAGAAAAGGTGGCTGCTCCTTCTTCCTCAAATTCTGACCTCTCTTTTCCCTAAAAAAAAAATAATCTCTCCGTGTGTCTCTAAAAAATATCCCTCCTTTGCTTCCAAAAAAATCCTATCTCCTCTTTCTCCTTTTCAAGCCAAAAAATCTCTCATTTGCTTCAGAAAAATAATGTTTCTCCGTGTGCTGATCCTCTTTTTTTTCTTTTCTCACATATATATCTCTTCCCTCAAGACCTAAATTTATTTCCTAAAAAAAAAAACGAAATCCCCTCTTTTCTCTCTTCTTTTCTCCTTATCCTTTTTTAAATTTTCCAATTCAAAAGCGATCTTCCCAATTTCAAATTCCTCTCCAAAACCTTCCAAGAAGAGTCCCACATTCCTTAAACTCCAATAGTAAGTTTCCTTGCAAAAACATGAAAATTTTCTAAGTTAGATAATTGAGTGAACAGATAAGCAAGTAAATAAATTAGGAAACGGTAATAATAAAATAAAATAAAACAAAATAAAATAAAAATAATGAAAAAAAATAAAATATAATATAATAAAAAATAAAAATAAAATAAACCAAAAAACAAAAGTCGAGCCCAAAAGCCATGTAACCATGCAAGTCATACAAGTCACGCTAAAAATGTCTAAATGGGCCAAGTGTGCCTAAACGGGCCTATGATTGAAATTAAGTGAGCCTAGGGTGGTGCCTAATGGGCCAAGTGTATCTAAAAGCTATCCTAAAAAACAAGAAAAGTCTAAGTCTAAGTTAGGGTTGCCAAGGGTCACAATAAGGGATCAAATAATCCCTCAACCAAAGTCTCCGAGGTGACTCAGAGAAAAGTAAGTGGTATGAGTAGCCATGGGCCATCAAGGAACTACTGTGGAGCACTAAAAACGAATTTAAAGACATGTGCTAAAGGGACAAAATTGAGGGTCTACAAATATGCCCCTCTTCGGTATAGATCACGAGTGTAGAGAATGTGAGTAGAAACGCGAGTAATGAGCGGAATGAAGTGAACTATACCGAAGAACTAAAGAAGGACCAAAGATTTTGTCCTAGCACATGAAGAGGTAAGATCAAAAGATGGGGTCTCAATGACATGGATGGGACAACTCTATGTGGGGGAAAATGACAATAAAGAAATAAGGCATGTGACGAGTAGCACAAAGATGGAAAGAGGTGAAAAGGATGATTTAAAGTCATGGATGATATGGATGACTCTAGATCATGGACAAGGTGAACGACTCTAGATCTAAAATAGGATAAAAGACTCTGGGTCATGAGCTCAGGGCTCTAATCGGAAAGAATGACTCTGGGTCAAGATGAAAAACGACTCTAGGTCGAGAGCCCTAGGCTCTAAATGGAAAAGAAATGACTCTGGGTCAAAATGGAAAATGACTCTGGGTCGAGAGCCCTAGGCTCTAAATGGAAAAAGAAATGACTCTGGGCTGAAATGGAAAGTGACTGTAGGTCGAAATGGAAAGTGACTCTAGGTCGAAATGGAAAGTGACTCTGGGTCGAGAGCTCCGGGTTCTAAATAGAAAGGAATGACTCTGGGTCGAAATGGAAAGTGACTCTGGGTCGAGAGCTCCGGGCTCTAAAATAGGAAATAATGACTCTGGGTCAAAATGGAAAGTGACTCTGGGTCGAGAGCTTTGGGCTCTAAATAGGAAAGAAACGACTCTTGGTCGAAATGGAAAGTGACTCTGGGTCGAGAGCTCCAAGCTCTAAAATAGGAAATAATGACTCGGGGTCGAGAGCTCCGGGCTCTAAATAGATAGCCGATCAGGATACTTTCCGACTCAAGGTGTCAGGTCGAGACCACTCACAAGTGGCTAGAATGATGTAAATGACTCCGGGTCGTGAGCTCAGGGCTCAGGGTGCTATAAATGACTCTGGGTCAAGACGGAAAATGACTCTGGGTCGAGAGCTCTGGGCTCTAACTAGGAAAGAATGACTCTGGGTCAAGATGAAAAATGACTCTGGGTCGATGAATAGCTCAGGGCTATGAGCTCCGGGCTCTGTGAGTGATCGGCTAGAAGGAGAATGCGATACGCAAACTCCAGGTCAAACCACTCATGGGCGACCAAATGATGAAAACTCAGCTAAGAGCTGGAAAGACTCCGGGTCTATAGGAAATGATAGCTCAGGGCTAGCGGGCTCAGGGCCTAAGGGAAAAAGGATAGCTCAGGGCTATAAGACTTAGGGTCTAGAAGGAATGAATAACTCAAAGCTATGAGGCTCAGGGCCTAGAAGGGAATAATAGAGAAGACCAGCTCGAAAGTGGACATGGAATAAATTGGCTCAAAGTCATATACTCAAAATGTCAAGGGTCGGACTACTGAAACCAAGAAGGGAAATATGCCCCAGTATCCAGGGTGCTCACACTACTGAAACAACCAGTAAACCAATCATCTACTAGAATCAATGGGTCAGAAACTGATGCACCGTGACAAACCTCTGAAAAGTCTAAACTGAAGGAACCCTCTATGTCTGAAAAGTTGCTCTGTCGATGAATCTCAAAAGGTAAATCTCAAAGAGTGTACATCATGGCTCATCTAAAAGTAAACCTCAAAGTACGTAAAATGTTGCTCATCTGGACAATCCAATCTGCAAGGTAACAATGACGAAAACAAATCTGTCTCATGAACATCTGGCTAAAGGATCCACCCACACTCCTCGGGTGAAACCTGATGCAATCCGTCTCTATCTCAACAAATCCATGTAGGGAGGCCCTGATACAGTCGATCGTCGGAAGCTCTGGGCTAGTACTCAATCTAAAGCCAAACTGGCCACTGTCTCAATCTCAAGGATACTCAAAGAAAATGGGGGAAATATGCCCCAGTATAAGATCTGACATCAAGGTCATACGCTAATCAACCGACACTAATCACCCATCCTCATATCACTGCCTAAATAAATCTCGTAATGGGGAGGGGAATATGCGCCAATATGGATATCGGATGTCGAAGTCGTGTGGCAAACAAACTAATAGTGATCATCCATCATCCATCCTCATATCACTGCCCAAATACAATCTCATCAAGGAGAGGGGAATATGCCCCAGTGTGGATAATCTAATGCACAATAAAGAGTCTGTCAAAATCAACCAAACGTCTCTATAACCATGAATAAAGATAGTCATGTCGTCCAATAACAGATAGGAACCTCGGAAAAAGGGGGGAAATATGCCCCAATGTGAATATATAATTCACAACCAAAGGATGAATCCAGCACCATCAATCAACTATCCTTAGCTCAACAATAATCTGCTAAGAAGTCAGAATGATGTATCGACCAATACCTCAAGGGAGACACTCTAAATCTAATCTCAAATGAGTGGCCAAAATGATGAAGGATGTGGTAATCTCAGGAGTAGAAGCACGTCTCTAATGAATCCCTAACTGTATCCAACATGAATCTGGTAACCTCAAAATGGGGAAATATGTCTCAGTATGCCAGACCTATACACTGCACTGAAAACTGCATCTAACTCAGCAATAATCCACTAGTCTATCTCAGAAATACTCCGCAAATGGAAACACTAGGGGCTCAACGATGCTCCACTAGAACTGATATAATCTCAACATACCCCACTACGGATCCCTGATCGGTGAAAATGACCAGACTCAAAGAAAGTGCTCCACTAGGGGCTCATCTCAACCAAATGAAATGGGAATATGCCCCAGTATGGATATCTAACGCACCACCAAAGGATGAATCCAATATCCTCAATGAACTGTCTCCAAACCCGAAAATCCATCAAACATCAATATGTTAAGCGAGAGAGAGACCAAATGCTTCCAAAAGTATCTTCCATAAAAGAGAACATAGTAACGACCAAACTTCAACCAATCTACCAAAAACCTGTCCAAGTGAAGACTGTCAAAGATAATGTCTGATCTCGTGGCCTCAGGGTGGTCTTAAGACACGGGACGTAACGTAGGCCAAGGTGATAGGGTAAAAGAAATGAAGGGAAACTAGGCTCAAATACCCAATGATCAACCCGTACCCTCGTGTACAAGATGTAATGCATAGAAAAATCTCATGAGTCATGGACTTAGAAGTAATCAAAGGGAATGTCGATAACGAAATGAGAGAAATGATGAATGGTCAAACCATCAATGAAATATGTGGATGATGTGAAGAAGGTATCAAATCAGTAATGGGTATCAATATGTAGGGAATGAATAAGAGGTGGAACAAAGATCTGGAAAGCAATAATGGGGTGCAAAAGAAAGCAATGAGAAAGTGGAATGAGTGATGATCAACCCATGTTAGTACAATAAAGAAAAGTCATATCGCCAATGATGGAATGGTGGGTAAGACAATGATCCGGAGACCCCAGTAAAAAGGTCACTCATCTCTCATACCTAATATATATCAAACATGATCCAAACAGCATAGGATCTCATAGAACTCTCACATGGACCCTCGACACTCCAAATGCGTAACAAGAGTGGCTCAAGGAGTGAAAACTCATATAAACATCTCACAAGAACCCACAATGTCAAATATACCTAGTAAATAGACCTCAAAAGGTGATATAAGTACCCAATGGAGCAAGATACCATACACAAACATGTCATTGCGCTTTTTTTTTTTTTTTTTTTTTTTGCGCATGCTCTGATCATCAATAAATCAAACTCCAATGGGAAGGATACAAGAAATGAATAAACTCTCTCAAATCACTGATGAATACATGAACCCTAACCCATGAGACAACCTCTCAAACTAAGATCTCCGAATCAATGTCAAAAGATGGAACAAATAGAGTGATATGACTGCCCTCTTTGCACTAAGACGTGAAGAATCATCAACCCAAGGAAGAGAATAGATAAGATGAAGCGAGTAATGATAAAAAGAGAATGAATATGAGGTGATAATAAAATAAAACAAATAGGGTGATAAGAGAATGATAACAAAATGAGAAGATAGACCTATAAGTCTAAAGCTCATGAGACTTTCCTAGCAAAGCATGCATATGCATCAAAGGGCCCCAACCCAGGCGTAGAAATGGTAATCAAAGCTATAAGAAAGAAATAAGGCTATAATATACCACGTGAGGCTCAATGGGCTAGCAATGGTTTAATATATCAATAAAGGTGATAAGGTGTAAGGCTAACCGAAATGATGGCCACCCATCCTGCGACCACGGTCTCAAACATAATACTTCTTCAGCTAATCCACGTTGGTAGGCTCTGAAAATTGGTTTCCATCTAAGTCTGTCAACCATGCAGCCCCTTCTGGAGTCAACTCTCGGATAACATAAGGCCCACTCCAACTAGGTCTAAACTTTCCTCTAGGGTCTCCAATCAAACCTCTAAGAATCCTCAAAACTAAGTCCCCTTTTTGCAATGGTCTAGGCTTAACCCGTTTCTTGAAGGCACGAGCCATCTTTCTCTGATAGGCCTGAACATGATCTGCTGCTCTCAATATCCTCTCATCTAAAAGGTTAAGCTGATCAAATCGAGCCTGAGCCCACTCTGTCTCAGAAATCTGCTGCTCAAGGGCTACTCTCAATGAGCCCATCTCTGTCTCGACTGGTAAAACAACCTCCATACCATACACTAGGGAGTAAGGCGTAGCTCCTGTAGAGGTGCGAAAAGAGGTGCGGTATGCCCACAATGCGAAAGGAAGCTTCTCTGACCAATCTCGAGAAGTCTCAACCATCTTCCTCAAAATCCTCTTAATATTCTTGTTTGCAGCCTCTACTGCCCCATTGGTCTGTGGCCTATATGCTGAAGATCTATGATGTCAGATGCCATACTCCTGCAACAAAGTGTCTACCTCAGCTCGAAAGTGCGCCCCTCTGTCGGAAATCAACTCATGGGGAACCCCATAGCGGCAAATGATGTGTGATCTGACGAAACTAGCAACCCTAGCAGATGTCAACCTCGCATATGATGCAGCCTCCACCCACTTGGTGAAATAATCTATGGCAACCAGGATGAACTCGTGACCACTAGAAGATTTTGGTGAAACCTTCCCAATAATATCAATACCCCATACTGAGAATGGTCATGGCGAGGTCAAAGCGTGTAACTCTGATGGCGGTGCATGAATGAGATCACCATGAATCTGACACTCTGGAAATTTCTGGACAAACTGACAACAATCTGTCTCCATAGTCAACCAGAAATAGCCCGTCCTCATAATCTTACGGGCTAGCATGTGTCCTCCCATATGCGGACCACAAACTCCTGAATGAACCTCTCTCATCACTCGATCTGCAGAAGCTCGATCTAAACATAATAGAAGCATACCATCAACTGATCGCCTATATAAGGTATCTCCGCAAATCACAAATCTAGTAGCCAAATGCCTCAGTGCTCTCCGGTCCTTGGTAGTGGCTACCTCAGGGTATGTGCCAGATCTAAGGAACTGATAAATGTCATGATACCAAGGTAGGTCATCCTGATCCTCTATCTCTCCAATCAAACAACAATAGGCAGGTGCAGACCTCGACTCAATCAGTAATGGACGTATGTGTGGACCCTCACCCGATCCACCGGACCGACGCGACTCGCTTTTAAAGAAAAAGAAAGAAAACGAAAAAAAGTTGGTGTTTTTCAGTTTTGAAAAAAAACCCGCCCCGGTGAGGAACGACGTTGTTTGGAGTCGCCACTTACTTTTTATTTTTGTTTTTAAAATAGGGAAAATTAAGTAAGAACAAAAACCCCTAGTGACCCCAGTATGGAAAAAGCGGTCTACGAAAACTAGATTCTGGGTCCGGGGATCAGGTTACCCATTGGGAAAGTACCTCATGCGAGGTAGCACCCCTCTAAGGCCCGAAACTCGGTCTCTACTAATGAATTGGGTATGTGGGAGCATAGGGGTCAAAGGTCAAATGAAACCCTAGGCTAAATAGATGTCATGGATCACACAATCCTAATTGGTATTTGGCATGCATATGAATTCAACCAAACAAAACAATGGGTGCTTACCTGTGGTCCCTAGCCAAGCGCTGCATAAGAGGTCAACCAAACACAAGTAAACACATAACAAACATTCAAGATTAAGCACCATGCATGCATATGAATTCAACAACCAAAGCCAACGATGCGTACTGTGGTCCCTAGCCAAGCGCTGCAGCAGAAGGTGAGTCGATCCACGCAACATGTATTCAAAATAAAGCATCAAAGATTGTGCCAAAAAGGAAGATAGCTGGTTAAAATGAGGTAAAGGACTCCCAAAATGTCATACAAATCGAACTAGACTCATCTAGACCACACCACTCATAACTTCAAAATTGCCCATACTAACTGAAATCAAACACTGACTTAAACCTTCAAGATGGCTCACAAGTGCCCTATAGCAAATGGGTTTGAGCCCCCATGGATAAGGGCTCAAAAAATGCCAAAATCGAGGGCTACCTAAAGTCCTCCAGCAAAACAGGTTTAACTAGTTCTCAACTGGTACAACCTATTGAGAAGAATTCCCAAATTTTTCTAGAAAACTCCTAAATGAGTGAGGATTCAAACAAAAGAAACGACACTCAATCCCAAGCCTGGATGAGTGAGAACCAGACAAAGAAAGGCAGGTGTTCCTTATGGCTGAAAGAGGCAGCCAACTATGGTGCTGAACCGATGGAACACCAGTTCATCCGGTTGATAAAAAAAACCCCAAATTCAGTCAAAGTGTTCCTAAGTGATCAAGGAAGCAAACAAAAGAAACGGTTCTCAATTCTGAGCCCGGATGAGTGAGAACAAGACAAAGAAAGGCAGGTGTTCCTTATGGCTGAAAGAGGCAGCCGGCTATGGTGCTGAACCGGTTGAACCGGTTCCAAACCGGTTCATCCGGTTGGTAAAAAATCCCTAATTTGGTTAGAAAGTTCCTAACTGATTAAGGAAGAAAACAAAAGAAGCGGTTCTCAATTCCGAGCTCGGATGAGTGAGAACCGGACAAAGGAAGGCAGGTGTTCCTCATGGCTGACAGAGGCAGCCAGCTATGGTGCTGAACCGGTTGAACTGGTTCCAAACCGGTTCAGCCAGTTGGTAAAAAATCCCTAATTTGGTCAGAAAGTTCCTAACTGATTAAGGAAGAAAAAAAAAGAAGCGGTTCTCCATTCCGAGCTCGGATGAGGGAGAACCGGACAAAGGAAGGCAGGTGTTCCTCATGGCTGACAGAGGCAGCCGGCTATGGTGCTGAACCGGTTGAACCGGTTCCAAACCGGTTCAGCCGGTTGGTAAAAAATCCCTAATTCGGTCAGAAGATTCCTAAGTGATTAAGGAAGAAAACAAAAGAAGCGGTTCTCAATTCCGAGCTCGGATGAGTGAGAACCGGACAAAGGAAGGCAGGTGATCCTCATGGCTGACAGAGGCAGCCGGCTATGGTGCTGAACCGGTTGAACCGGTTCCAAACCGGTTCATCCGGTTGGTAAAAAATCCCTAATTCAGTCAGAAGGTTCCTAAGTGATTAAGGAAGAAAACAAAAGAAGCGGTTCTCAATTCCGAGCTCGGATGAGTGAGAACCGGACAAAGGAAGGCAGGTGATCCTCATGGCTGACATAGGCAGCCGGCTATGGTGCTGAACCGGTTGAACCGGTTCCAAACTGGTTCATCCGGTTGGTAAAAAATCCCTAATTCGGTCAGAAGGTTTCTAAGTGATTAAGGAAGAAAACAAAAGAAGCGGTTCTCAATTCCGAGCTCGGATGAGTGAGAACCGGATAAAGGAAGGCAGGTGTTCCTCATGGCTGACAGAGGCAGCCGACTATGGTGCTGAACCGGTTGAACCGGTTCCAAACTGGTTCAGCCGGTTGGTAAAAAATCCCTAATTCGGTCAGAAGGTTTCTAATTGATTAAGGAAGAAAACAAAAGAAGCGGTTCTCAATTCCGAGCTCGGATGAGTGAGAACCGGATAAAGGAAGGCAGGTGTTCCTCATGGCTGACAGAGGCAGCCGACTATGGTGCTGAACCGGTTGAACCGGTTCCAAACCGGTTCAGCCGGTTGATAAAAAATCCCTAATTCGGTCGGAATGTTCCTAAGTGATCAAGAAAGCAAAAAACAACAATCATGTGTGGCCTTTATTATCCACACCCAAGCAATACAATCTTCATATTAAAGGGAGAAAAAGATGATGAGGAAGGAGAAAAAGCATATGAAGACGAGGAAGATAAACTATAAGTAAAGAAAATTCATCGTGCTTACCTCGGAATCTCCACCAAATATGATCCGTGCATGCCGATGATGACTTCTAAAACTGAGTGGCTGTCACTCTCCTCCTCAAAAAACCACAGTGCTGAAGCTTCCCCCACCCTCTCAACTCAGAAGATGCTACTGACCTTTTGTTCTTCTCTCCAGCAGAATTTCCCCTCTCCAAAATGTCCAAAGGTCCTTTGCTCTCCTATCCTTTTACCTTTTATACCCATACCCCTCTTAGCATTTGAGCCTCCTGGGTTCCTTCCCCTTCAGCACCGAAATTCCCTTCATCAACATGGGAACCACACCCCTCATTACTTCTCTTAGACTTACAAGGCCAGCTCATTCACTTCAGTTTTTTCAGCTTGCTTCACCACCAAGAATCCATATGGATTCGTGGTGGGCTACAAGGAACCCACACCAAGGCCTAAAATGGACCCACAACATTGCCCAAAACTGATCTGGAGCTTATGGGCCTGAGCCATGTAGGATTTGGGCCTCAAAATTACTAGAATTAGTGTTCTACCTCAGCTGACTCAATGAACTGGCTGAACCGGCCGAACCGGATGCCAACTGGTCGACCCGATGGAGAAAAATTCTGAAAATTTGACAGAATGTTCCTAGTAGAGTAAGGAATCCATTAAAAAAACGGTGCATGATTCCAAGTTCGGAAGAGGGAGATATGATCAAAACAATTACCAAAAATCAGTGTTCTACACCGGCTGACCTAATGAACCGGCTGAACCGGCTGAACCGGCTGCCAACCAGCCGACCGGTTGCAAAAAAATTTTGAAAATTTTACAGAATGTTCCTGGAAGAATAAGGAATCCATAAAAAGAAACGGTTCTTGATTCCGAGTTTGGATGAGGGAGATACGATCAAAACAAGCCCGAGTGCTCTGAACCTCAACATGCCCCTATAAACCCCAACTAAGCTAAAACATCGGGATGACCCCACTTCCTTCCTATAGCGTGATGTGAACGACTAGGAAAATGGCCATGGTGACCCTCCGAAATGAACCACATATGCACCACAATGGACCACACACAAACCCACACGAGGCTCGGACACCGACTAAGCCCAAAAGGGGCCTTAGTGGTGCCATATGCGAACGATGGGTGGATGTGACACCAGAAGGATAAATGCCAGTGTCGAGGGACAAAATTGAGGGTCTACAAATATGCCCCTCTTTAGTAGAGTGAATGAACGAGTGAATCGTGAGTGCAAAGTGCATGTAATGCAAGAGTGAAATGAACTCTAGTGAAGAACCCAAATGACCAACAATTTTGTCCCCACCCAACAATAAAGAAGGCTAAGGGAAATAAGTCATGTTGACCGAATGGACTATGGGATCTAGGCACGATGCCGGAGAAAGATAAAAGGAGACCTGATCACAATGTCGGGAAAGATTAGGGATTTGATCCGAGCAAGTACCGGAGAAGGGTTTGGGCAAGTACCGAAAAGCGGATCAGGGAGTCGAAAAAGTGGAATCCGGCGAGTCGAAAATGGTGGAATGGGTTGAAACAATTCGGCGAACTGAAAAGGTCCGGCGAGTACCGGAAAAAGGTCCGGGCGAGTACTGGAGAAGGTTCCGGCGAGTACCAGACGGGTAAAATCCGGGCGAGTACGGGAGAAGGGTCCGAGCAAGTACCGAAAATGGGTGGGATCACAGGCGGGTAAAATCTGGAAAAGTGGAGAGAATCAAGGCGAGTACCGAGAAAGTACTGGAGAGGGTTCAAGAGTACGGGAGAAGGGTTCAGGCGAGTATCGAAAAATGGGTAAAATTCGGGGAGTCCGGGAGAAGGGTACGAGAGAGAGGGTTCGGCTAAAGCTCGGAGTAGGAGAATGGTGGAATAGGGCGATCGAACTCGAGCACGATGCCGAGGAACCACCGAACTAAAATGGGGTAGGGATGCCATTACTAAGGCTCAAAACACCTAAACAGAGACGAGAGGATGCCTTAAAACAAAACTTCGAGAGAAAAATAGGGGGACTCAAGATGCAACGCTGACATACTAACCATGATAACAAAGGGTATGCCCGATGATGAGCGTCGAGGGATTGCCAACAAATGACTGGAAGAAGCCAGGAATCAAACACCTTCATCATGACAAAAGAAAGGGGTATGCCCCGGTGTAACACCAGAAAATGCCGATAAATGACAAGCGAGAAATCACAATCACCACTAACAAATGGAAAGAATGGGGTATGCCCCTATAGGACAAACTCACAAATGTGACCAAGGGTGAAAAGAAGGAGTTATGCCCCAGTCTAAGATATCAATATCATGTCAGAATCCCATAACCGCACATATGGTTAAAGCCAGAAAGCTGAAAATATCACAATCATCCATTTCTAAGAAAAAAAACCCTCCACTCTAATCCACAACAGCCAATATCCACAAAACTGATAGGGGATATGCCCCAATGTGTACATCTGAAGCTCAAATATCTTAATGAAAACTCTGGAATACATCACTGAAGACCCACTCATTTGAACTAACGAACAACACAATGAATGGGGTATGCACCCCTTTGGGTCAATGAATACCGTGAATCTGATCTCGGGTCAGACCCTAGAAGCACTCTGCTATATGAAGAAACTGAGCTGAATGCGGGGCTTACTCAAACTTTGATGTCCATAACATTACTAGGCGAAACGGAATGCCTGCGTACATGTATAAAGAGCCAAAGCCAGCATGCAAGGATGGGAGCATGCCCTAGTATAAACGTGTCAAAACATCAGGCAAAGGTGCCCTCAACGGTCCCAATCTCTCTGTATCATCTATCTCTCGATCATGGACACGAGGCAAGTAAACTAAATGGAAAGACAATATGTGACCCTCGATATCCCCGAAGTAATGGAGACTGTCAACATCCCATATTCAATCGATAGACAAAGCCATGTCGAATGAACCGCATCGAAGCAAACCACGAGATCTCATGGCCTCAGGGTGGTCTTACGACTCGGACCGTAATGTAGGCCAGGGGTAAAAGGTAAATGAAACGATGGGAAAACAAAGGCCCAAATCTCCCAATAGATAATGCCAAACCCCTGTGTGCACAATGTCAAATATCGCAGAACCATGTGAGCAAGGTGACTCAGCCCTGCATCCAAATAAAAAACAAACAATAGGTGATACGCACCAAAGAACTCATCGTTCATGAAGTGAAACGACGATCGACGAGGATAGAAGCAGACGAAAAGGGACAAGATGAATGATGAATGGGTGTAGAAGAAAATGGAGAAACCAACTGGGATACAAATATAGCAATATGTGACAACGACGAACAACTCATCCTAAGAACGCCAAATCAAAGCAAGTCACTATATGATGGGAATGGTGATGTAGGCAATGATCCAAGGGCCTAGTGCCAAGGAAACCCGAACCTCACTCCCAATGTGTCACCCAGATCCATGGTGAGAAGGATCGTACAATGCTCTCATCCTACTCTTAAAGGAAAAAGAAATCTCTCAAACCCAAAACCACCTCTGATGATCCCAAGTATACCAACGAAACACCAAACAAGCACAATTTTTCCTTCTTTTTTTTTATTTTATTTTTTTCCTTTTTCCTTTTTTTTTTTTTTTGGGCCGAATTCCATACTATCACAATTCAACAAAAAGAACCCCGAACCTCCAATCTTGACCGACCCCTTCAACCTAAGAATCTTGGATCAAAGCCTACAGGCGGAACGAAGGGTGTGACAAACCTGACTGGTAGCTCTGGGACGAGAGCGCATCATCATCACAGAAGGGAAAACAGAAGCGAAGTGAATAGAGATGATAGAAACTGGACTAACAGGTAGACGGTGTGAAGATGCAAAATGGAAACGAAAAGAAGAAAGGCAATGATGCAAGAAAGAACAAACAAAGAATGACACCATGCCCGCAATGCTCATAGATCCAATCAATAAATACAAAGCGCACAAGGGTAGGCCCCTAACCCAGGTCAGAAAAGGTATGCAAGGCTGAATGAAAGAAAAGGCCATAATAAACCTCGTGAGGCTCAAAGGGCTAGCAATAGTATATATCAATGTATGGGTGTGCAATAGGGAATATGGCTACTCGAAGTGACGGCCACCCATCCTCTGACCATGATCTCACGCATAAAACTTCTTCAGCTGATCCACATTAACTGGCTCTGTGAATTGACTTCCGTCTAGGTTTGTCAACCAGGCAGCTCCCTCTCGAGTCAGGTCTCGGATGACATAAGGCCCACTCCAACTCGGTCTAAACTTGCCTCTAGGGTCGTTGATCAATCCCCTGAGGACTTTCAAGACTAGGTCACCTCTCTGGAATTTCCTAGGCTTGACCCTCTTTTTGAATGCACGGGTCATCTTCCTCTGATAGGCCTGAACATGATCTACCGCCCTCAATCTCTTCTCATCCAACAGGTTAAGTTGATCATAACGAGACTGGGCCCACTCGGCCTCGGATATATCTTTGCTCTAGTGCTATTCTCAAAGATCCCATCTCAATCTCAACAGGTAACTGCCTCCATACCATACACCAAAGAATACGGGGTAGCTCCAATAGAGTACGAAAAGATGTATGATAAGCCCACAATGCGAAAGGGAGCTTCTCGACCAATCCCGAGAAGTCTTGACCATCTTTCTCAAAATCCTCTTGATATTCTTATTTGCGGCCTCAAGCTGCTCCATTAGTCTGCGGCCTGTATGCGAGACGATCTGTGATCTTGAATACCATACTCTTGAATCAACGTGTCCACCTCGCCCTTGAAATGCACCCCTCTGCATGCGAGATCGGCTCATGAGGGACCCCATATCGGCGAGATAATATGCGATTTGATGAACTTGGCCACTGGTCGCTGTCAACCTAGCATAAAAGCAGCTTCCACCCATTTGGTGAAATAGTCAATGGCAACCAAAATGTACTCATGCCCTTTGGAAGACTTGGGCGAGATCTTCCCAATAATATCAATACCCCATACCGAAAATGGCCAAGGGGATGCAAGTGCATGCAACTCGAGAAGGTGGCACGTGTATCAAGTCTCCATGCATCGGCACTCCTGACATCTCCGAACAAGCGGCAACAATTTGTCTCCATGGTCAACCAAAAGTAGCCGAGTCCTCATGATCTTACGTGCTAGCATATGACCTCCCATGTGTGGGCCACAGGACCCCGCATGAACCTCTCTCATCACTCGATCTGCAGATGCACGGTCTAAACATAATAATAACAAGCCATCGGGTGATCTCCTACAGTGCATCCCCGCAAACAACAAATCTGGTGGCCAACCTGTCTCAATGCTCTCCTATCCTTGGCCGAGGTGACTGCGGGTAAGCGCCGCATGACATGGCCCGATAAATATCATGATACCATGGCAGCTCAATTTGATCCTCTATCTCTCCAATCGAGACAACAAGTAAGCTGAGTGCAGACCTAGTCTCAATCAGCAATGGCCTAACATTCACCCCCGCGAGGATCACAATCGAGAGAAGCCAAGGTGGCTAATGCATCGGCAAACTGATTCTCCACCTCGGGCAAATGTATATACCTTAACACATCGAACCTATCAATCAACAGGTCCAAGTAAGCATGGTAGGGTTTCAGCTTCTCATCCCGTGTCCTCCAGATACCTTGAGTCTGCTTTATAACCAAGTTGGAATCCCCGTGGATCTCCAACTGTCTAATGTCAAGATCAAGTGCAGTCTCTAAACCTGTAATGCAAGCCTCATACTCTACAATATTATTCGTCAACCGGTGATGATTAGAAAATGCTAACCGGACTAATCTGGGGATATGATCACCCTGTGGTGATATCAATAAGATACCAATGCCAAACCCCGACTAATTGGCGGCACCATCAAAGTACAACCGCCACCCCGTAATACTAGTCATTGAAATGATCTGCTCATCAGGGAAATCATCATCAACCGATCGGTCATCGGATATCGGCAAAGAAGCTAGATGATCTGCAACAACGCTTGCCTTTACTGACTTCTGCGTGACATAATGAATATCAAACTCTGTCAACAATACCAGCCATCTCATGAGCCTACCGGTCAGAACAGGCCTGTCAAATAGATACCTCAACGGGTCTAATCGTGAGACCAAGAGCCTGAGAATACTCTGTCATGTAATGTCTAAGTCTCCTAGTGGCCCAAACCACTGCTAAGCAAAGGCGCTCAATCATAATGTACTTGCACTCATACTCAAGCATTCTTTTACTCAAATAATAGATGGCTCGCTCCTTCCCCAAATCATCAATCTGAGCTAACATACATCCTAAGGCCATGTACGGCCCGAGTAGGTACAAAAGCAAAGGACGCCCGGTGTGGGAGGCACTAAAACCGGAGGAGAAATGAGACACTCCTTAATCCTCTCAAAAGCGCGCTGACAATCATCATTCCAAAGCTCAGGCTGATTCTTCCTCAGAAGGCGAAAGATAGGCTCACAAATGTCTGTCGAGTCTAGCAATGAAACGACTGATGTACTGCGATCTACCTAGGAATCCCCTTATCTCTTTCTCAGTCCTCGGGGTAGGCATGTCAAGTATGGCTCTGATTTTCTCTGGATCAACCTCTATACCTTGCTCACTAATAATGTGTCCCAGCAATTTTCCAGAAGTCACCCCAAAGGTGCACTTCTTGGGATTCAATCTCGGCTGAACTCGTCCGATTCTCTCAAAAAACCTTTGTAAAGGTTGCTAAGTGATCCGCCTGTCTCGGGACTTTACTATCATGTCATCCACATAGACCTCGACATCTCTATGCATCATATCATGGAGCAGAGTAGTAGCAGCTCTCTCGATAAGTGGCTCCTGCATTCTTTAACCCAAATGGCATAACTCGGTAGCGGTAAGTACCCCACTTCGGTAATGAAAGAAGTCTTCACCATATCCTCTGGAGCCATCAAAATCTGATTATACCCGGAAAAACCATCCATGAAGGATAACATCGGATGCCTGTGCAGTGCTATCAATCAGCATATCAATGTGTGGAAGGGGAAAATCATCCTTAGGGGCTGGCCTTATTCGGATCTCGAAAGTCAACACAAACTCTAACCTTACCGTCCTTTTTGGGAACAGGGGATGACATTAGCCAACCACTCGGGATACTCAACCATTGACAAGAAGCCAACATTGAGTTGCTTCGAATTTCTTCCTTAACCTCGCAAACTCCATCGAGGGTGTAGTCACCTCAATTACGCTTAACGGGCCTAGCATGTGGTAAAATGGGCGGGTGATGCTTGCACTATGGTGGGGTCAAGGCCCGGCATGTCCTCATATGACCATGCAAATACATCCAAGTATGACCTAAGCAGGTCAATCAATCTACTCCTCTCATTAGGAGATAGAGAAGAGCCAATCCTAATCTCCCTGGGCTGATCTGGTGCCCCAAAATCTATCAACTCTGTGCTACTAGAAATGGGTGTGACTTTCTTATCCTCTGAATCAAAATCACACTCTGACTGACCACCCAGTGGGTCATCTGTATCTCCCACATCATCAACATCATATATATGTGTCGTGGGTGCTGGTGGTGCAATCAAAGGGAAATGTTGTGACACATTCAAGTACTCGAAAATACTCATATCATTATTACCATCAGAAATATCATCAAAGCGGGTGACAAACCCGGACATAGTGTCAAAAGAAAGAGGTGGGTCCACAGAGTCGGACGCTCCCTCAACAGAAGCAAAATCAGAAGTAGCCACATCAAGGACTGACTCATCATCAAGTACGGAAACTCCAGATATGTCAAAAGCAGAAAGGGGCCCGCGTGGGGCTGCATCAAGGATACGACCAATGCCTATAAAATCCACATCATCAGTGTAGGCATCAGGAATAGAGTCATCCTTATCAGTCTCGAGTACAAAAACTCCGAACATGTCGAAAACAGTATAAGGCCCGTGTAGCGCTGCATCGAAGATACGGCCTAGGCCGATCATGTCCATCTCGTCAGTGCCATATCCCAAATCCATAGGTAGGTCATGGTCAGGGACCTCATCGGGGAAACACATAGAGAACATACTAGCTCGGTCCGGTGATGGGGGCGTGACTATCATGGCACTAGGTGCCTCAGTAGTCCCGGTGTCCAAATGAAACTGACCCAGGGCCTATTGGATGTCCTGAATCTCAACTGTCTCTGGAATGTGAACAGTCCCCTCTGCGTGAGGTGTATGCTCTGAACCCCTAATGAAGTAGTCGGCCAACTGGAAGGTGTATGGGCGGAGGGGATGATCAAATGGAATGCCAGACATGCGAGCCCTCACCCTATCCCTGCGCAGCTGTGACATATAACGTGCATCAGCCTCTGTGGGGATGTAACCTAATCCGTAGGGCGTGTCGTGATCAACTGTGAAAGTAAACTCGTGGGGCCCCTGTTGGCGGCGACCCAATCCCATACTAGGCAAATAAGACATGCCTCTCATCATGCTTTGAGGACCAAAATGTCTTCTTTGTCTTTGGTCAAATGACATAGGTACCATATCTTTGTTGTTACCGTCCTCTAAGCCGACAACACTGAACCTCATCGAACGTAAACCTGGTCAAATGTAAGTCATCCTCACTATGACTCGATATGTAATCTCTGGCTCGGACAAAAGCGATAATATCTCTATCAGACTGTATCGTGATAATGCGCCCCTCGTGTATGAACTTCACCTTCTGATGAAGGGAAGATGGTATAGCACCGGCCTCATGAATCCACGGGCGGCCAAGAAGCAGGTTAAAGGATGACTGAATCCTTAAAACCTGAAATACTATGGAGTAACTAACTGGCCCAATCATGACATGTGTACTGAGTGTACCCATAACCGTCCTTTGAGTCCCATCATAAGCTCTAACGATGCTGTGTAGAAGGCCCAAAATCATCTGGTGAAAACCCAAGCGCAATGGCAGTAACCAATGGACAGAGCGTTCGAGGCGAGCCGTTATCCAATAGAACAGACGGCACCCGACGGCCTAAACAAGCAACATCAATGAATAAGGGTCGAACATGATTTGATCCCTCTGGTGGCAAGTCATCATCAGAAAACACTATACATGTAGCTCTATCAGCTGTCAACATGTGAATAAGCCCCTCTAGGGTAGTAGCAGTGTCAACCCTAATCTGGCCAAGGGCTCTGACTAATGCATCTCTGTGTGTACTAGATGAGGCCAAAAGGCTCCAAATGGATATGCGAGCTTTGAGTAGTGCGTAGGTTGGCGTAATATCTCATCATCTTCTCTCTGAACCTCCTCTCTAGCAGCTATACCAGCAAATGGCCTATCAACGGGTGGAGGTTGTGTTACCCTTCCACTCCGTGTAACTATCTGAACATCTCTATGAGAGGGCCTATATTCCTCTGGGAACAGAATGAAGGGTGTCATAGGTGGCACATGCTGTAAGTATACTGGTGATACTGGAGGCGGCCCATAAATCCTGTCCGGGGTCAAACTGAATGGCCTGGGGACCTGCTGTCTAGGTATATATCCAAAAAAATCTGACTCCTCATATAAACTGATCGGCTGAGGAGCCTCTCCATCCCAACCCATCATAAATATCTCATCCCCTGCAAACTCAATCAAATGTACCCCTTCCGGGGTGGAGAGTCTTGCTCTAGTGTCATGAGTAGGTAGCGGAGTGCCGTGGCTACACCCGGGCGCCCCAAATCAACCAAGCCACGATCAATCAAATCCTGAATGGCATGTCTCAAGTCTTTGAACAAGCTATGCTGTATCATGGCCTGCTCTCGATGGTAGGCATAGTGAAGATTTGTCACGAATCACTGGGGGTAGAGGCTGTAGTGGTGGTCTAGGCGGTAGTGGGGCAATCAGTCCCCCTCAACCAATCTCTGAAAAGCTCGGCTCAGTGGCATCCCAAGCTGTGTGAACTGTCTAACTGGCCTCGGTGGAGGCGGTGCTCTATACTGATGATGGAACTGCATAGGCGGCCTCTGGGGTGCCTGTGTAGCATATACCGGCTGTGGTGGCGGATGTAGATAAGTAGGCCCTCACGGCCTAATGGGAGCAACTGGTCTATACTTGATCATGTTGTATCATCGATAAGGAGTGCCTAAAACCGACTCGAAACGGAGGACGGCGTGAAGACCGGTGTCCTGTCATGCCAATAGTACCAACATCTGAGGGCCTGGGGCCTGATCCCGACTTCTTCCCCTTTGAGTCTGAAGGGGAAGAATCTACCCATAAACCTCTAGATATACCCTCCTCAATGCCATAGAGGGCCTGCACTAAGGAGCCAAAGTCTGTCTGAGGGAAGCCCATGAGATGCCTAGCAAAGCGGGGCTGAAGGCTGCGCATAATCATACTGATCTGATCGTGCTCTGAAGGTCTATCAATAATCTGTGATATCTTCTCCCTCCAACGGGAGATGAATGAAGTGACTGTCTCATCCGGCCCCTGCCTAAGGGCCTCTAACTCCCTCCGGGATACATCCACTATAGTATTGAAAGAATACTGTCTAATAAACTCCTGTCCCAAATCAGCCCATGTCCTACGTCTCGAAGGGTCCAATGAGGCAAACCAACGCTGAGCAGCACCACTCAATGACAGAGGGAATAACATAATCATTTGTGCCTCATCCAGTCTATGCCCGCGCATAACAGTGCTGTATAACTGCAAGTGAATACGGGGGCACCTTATCCCCGTGTATCTCTCAATGTCCGGCATGCAGAACTCAACAGGCAAAGCTGCTACTGGCATATCATCAAATCCATCCCAACCCATAATCCTATCAGAAACATGTAGTGATCTCATCCTCTGCTCAATCTTATCAATACGAGCCAGGTATCATCAACAATCGGTGCTGGTGCCACAACAGAATGTGGCGTAGTCTCAGTCTGACCATGCAACACAAATGCTCCAGCCTTGGGAGCTGACTGAACCGGTGGTGGTGGTGGTGGTGGAACTATGTAGTCCTGTTGTATAGTAGGTCCAGATGGCCCAGATGGTGGTGGTGGTGGTGGTGGTGGTGTGGTAGAGTCATGCAGGGTGCTCCCTAGAATCGGCAATGGCTGGGCCTGGTGCCCATCAATCCTCTGACCCAGTCCTAAGATAGTATCCCTAAGTGACGCCATGGTATCGGTAATCTCAGCCAACTGGTCAACGGTAGCGTACTGAGGGTCCATATCTCTATGATCTGGTATATGCTCTAACTGGCTGGGTGAATCCGATCCTCTAACCAGTCTATCTCCAATCCGGATCCAAGCTCAGGAACCCAGGTCGATCTCAATCAATAATCCTACAAAAGGAAAGGGGTACGTCAGTCCCCGTGACTATCAATCCTGAAATCAAACTAGGAACGTATAACTAAAATCTTCCGAGAGAATGAACTGACATGTGATGTCAATAGCTAAACTAATATACGGTTCCACAGGCAGGAACGGGATTCTGACATGGTAATACCTCAAGGGTAATGTGGCTCAAAATTCAAAAAAAAAAAAAAAAAAGGCAAGTCCTAAAAGACTAGATGACTGTACCCATAGGGATACGCAACCTAAGGTCCTAACTAACAATCAATCAACAATCAAAGTGACATGTTGGCCACGCATGTATCCATGAAATCCAGCTCAGGGCTATACAGGTCTTCATTGCTCAAATATCCATCTTTTCCATAGTGCTCCCAAACATCAATATAGCCCTTATGTTAGACCCTATTCCAAATCCCTAGCTTGGTCGAAGGCGAACAATTGGGAATGACTCCCAAGAAACACAAGCAATCCATGAGGAATAGTTGACCAAGACTAGTGATTTGGAAGTAAGGGGATACACACATGCCCCACAAACACAAGCAGCAAGCAGTCATGCAAGGGAATGAGCAGTCATACAGCAAATAGTCATGCACAAAGAGATAGCCTACCACACATCTACACACAATCTAATCATCTAAGTCTAATCCCAAATGTCATAGCTAGATACCAATCAACAATGAGCAAGCATGCTAGAATCCAACAGGTGAACACACAAGCAACAACACATCACAGGTATAAGCCAAATACCAACCAAGTATGTGATCATCAGTCATCTATGTAGCCTAAGAGTCCACTCGATCAAAGAACCATGTGCTCCAATATACCCAACTCAAGTTCAAGCTTGATCCTCTTATGAAACCAGAGATTCAGGTTCGATCCCATGGAGTCGCCAATTTGTGGACCCTCACCCGATCCACCGGACCAACGCGACTCGCTTTTAAAAGAAAAGAAAGGATTGAAAAAAGTTGGTGTTTTCCAGTTTTGAAAAAAAACCCGCCCCGGTGAGGAACGACGTTGTTTGGAGTCGCCACTTACTTTTTATTTTTGTTTTTAAAATGGGGAAAATTAAGTAAGAACAAAAACCCCTAGTGACCCCAGTATGGAAAAAGCGGTCTACGAAAACTAGATTCTGGGTCCGGGGATCAGGTTACCCATTGGGAAGGTACCTCATGCGAGGTAGCACCCCTCTAGGCCCGAAACTCGGTCTCTACTAATGAATTGGGTATGTGGGAGCATATGGGTCAAAGGTCAAATGAAACCCTAGGCTAAATAGATGTCATGGATCACACAATCCTAATTGGTATTTGGCATGCATATGAATTCAACCAAACAAAACAATGGGTGCTTACCTGTGGTCCCTAGCCAAGCGCTGCATAAAAGGTCAACCAAACACAAGTAAACACATAACAAACATTCAAGATTAAGCACCATGCATGCATATGAATTCAACAACCAAAGCCAACGATGCGTACCTGTGGTCCCTAGCCAAGCGCTGCAGCAGAAGGTGAGTCAGTCACGCAACATGTATTCAAAATAAAGCATCAAAGATTGTGCCAAAAAGGAAGATAGCTGGTTAAAATGAGGTAAAGGACTCCCAAAATGTCATACAAATCGAACTAGACTCATCTAGACCACACCACCCATAACTTCAAAATTGCCCATACTAACTGAAATCAAACACTGACTTAAACCTTCAAGATGGCTCACAAGTGCCCTATAGCAAACGGGTTTGAGCCCCCATGGATAAGGGCTCGAAAAATGCCAAAATCGAGGGCTACCTAAAGTCCTCCAGCAGAGACGAGTTGAACTAGTTCTCAACTGGTACAACCTATTGAGAAGAATTCCCAAATTTTTCTAGAAAACTCCTAAATGAGTGAGGATTCAAACAAAAGAAACAACACTCAATCCCGAGCCCGGATGAGTGAGAACCCGGACAAAGAAAGGCGAGGTGTTCCTCATGGCTGAAAGAGGCAGCCAACTATGGTGCTTGAACCGATGGAACACCAGTTCATCCGGTTGATAAAAAAAACCCCAAATTCAGTCAGAGTGTTCCTAAGTGATCAAGGAAGCAAACAAAAGAAACGGTTCTCAATTCGAGCCGGATGAGTGAGAACAAGACAAAGAAAGGAAGTGTTCCTTATGGTGAAAGAGGCTCGGCTATGGTGCTGAACCGGTTGAACCGGTTCCAAACCGGTTCAGCCGGTTGGTAAAAAATCCCTAATTTGGTCAAAAAGTTCCTAACTGATTAAGGAAGAAAACAAAAGAAGCGGTTCTCAATTCCGAGCTCGGATGAGTGAGAACCGGACAAAGGAAGGCAGGTGTTCCTCATGGCTGACAGAGGCAGCCAGCTATGGTGCTGAACCGGTTGAACCGGTTCCAAACCGGTTCAGCCGGTTGGTAAAAAATCCCTAATTTGGTCACAAAGTTCCTAACTGATTAAGGAAGAAAACAAAAGAAGCGGTTCTCCATTCCGAGCTCGGATGAGGGAGAACCGGACAAAGGAAGGCAGGTGTTCCTCATGGCTGACAGAGGCAGCCGGCTATGGTGCTGAACCGATTGAACCGGTTCCAAACCAGTTCAGCCGGTTGGTAAAAAATCCCTAATTCGGTCAGAAGATTCCTAAGTGATTAAGGAAGAAAACAAAAGAAGCGGTTCTCAATTCCGAGCTCGGATGAGTGAGAACCGGACAAAGGAAGGCAGGTGATCCTCATGGCTGACAGAGGCAGCCGGCTATGGTGCTGAACCGGTTGAACCGGTTCCAAACCGGTTCAGCCGGTTGGTAAAAAATCCCTAATTTGGTCAAAAAGTTCCTAACTGATTAAGGAAGAAAACAAAAGAAGCGGTTCTCAATTCCGAGCTCGGATGAGTGAGAACCGGACAAAAAAAGGCAGGTGTTCCTCATGGCTGACAGAGGCAGCCAGCTATGGTGCTGAACCGGTTGAACCGGTTCCAAACTGGTTCAGCCGGTTGGTAAAAAATCCCTAATTTGGTCAGAAAGTTCCTAACTGATTAAGGAAGAAAACAAAAGAAGCGGTTCTCCATTCCGAGCTCGGATGAGGGAGAACCGGACAAAGGAAGGCAGGTGTTCCTCATGGCTGACAGAGGCAGCCGGCTATGGTGCTGAACCGGTTGAACCGGTTCCAAACCAGTTCATCCGGTTGGTAAAAAATCCCTAATTCGGTCAGAAGATTCCTAAGTGATTAAGGAAGAAAACAAAAGAAGCGGTTCTCAATTCCGAGCTCGGATGAGTGAGAACCGGACAAAGGAAGGCAGGTGATCCTCATGGCTGTGAGAGGCAGCCGGCTATGGTGCTGAACCGGTTGAACCGGTTCCAAACCGGTTCAGCCGGTTGGTAAAAAATCCCTAATTCGGTCAGAAGGTTCCTAAGTGATTAAGGAAGAAAAAAAAAGAAGCGGTTCTCAATTCCGAGCTCGGATGTGTGAGAACCGGACAAAGGAAGGCAAGTGATCCTCATGGCTGACATAGGCTGCCAGCTATGGTGCTGAACCGGTTGAACCGGTTTCAAACCAGTTCAGACGGTTGGTAAAAAATCCCAAATTCGGTCAGAAGGTTTCTAAGTGATTAAGGAAGCAAAAAAAAAAAGCGGTTCTCAATTCTGAGCTCGGATGAGTGAGAACCAGGACAAAGGAAGGCAAGTGATCCTCATGGGTGTGAGAGGCTGCCGGCTATGGTGCTGAACCGGTTGAACCGGTTTCAAACCGGTTCAGCCGGTTGGTAAAAAAATCCCTAATTTGGTCAGAAGGTTCCTAAGTGATTAAGGAAGAAAAAAAAAAGAAGCGGTTCTCAATTCCAAGCTCGGATGAGTGAGAACCAGGACAAAGAAAGGCAAGTGATCCTCATGGCTGACATAGGCTGCCAGCTATGGTGCTGAACCAGTTGAACCGGTTCCAAACCAGTTCAGCCGGTTGGTAAAAAATCCCTAATTCGGTCAGAAGGTTTCTAAGTGATTAAGGAACAAAAAAAAAAGCGGTTCTCAATTCCGAGCTCGGATGAGTGAGAACCGGATAAAGAAAGGCAAGTGTTCCTCATGGTCGATGAGAGGCTGCCGACTATGGTGCTGAACCGGTTGAACCGGTTTCAAACTGGTTCAGCCGGTTGGTAAAAAATCCCTAATTCGGTCAGAAGGTTTCTAATTGATTAAGGAAGAAAAGAAAAGAAGCGGTTCTCAATTCCGAGCTCGGATGAGTGAGAACCCGGGATAAAGGAAGGCAAGTGTTCCTCATGGTCGACAGAGGCTGCCGACTATGGTCTTGAACCGGTTGAAGCGGTTCCAAACCAGTTCAGCCGGTTGGTAAAAAATCCCTAATTCGGTCGGAATGTTCCTAAGTGATCAAGAAAGCAAAAAACAACAATCATGTGTGGCCTTTATTATCCACACCCAAGCAATACAATCTTCATATTAAAGGGAGAAAAAGATGATGAGGAAGGAGAAAAAGCATATGAAGACGAGGAAGATAAACTATAAGTAAAGAAAATTCATCGTGCTTACCTCGGAATCTCCACCAAATATGATCCGTGCATGCCGATGATGACTTCTAAAACTGAGTGGCTGTCACTCTCCTCTCTCAAAAAAACCACAGTCTTGAAGCTTCCCCCACCCTCTCAACTCGGAAGATGCTACCGACCTTTTGTTCTTCTCTCCAGCAAAATTTCCCCTCTCCAAAATGTCCAAAGGTCCTTTGCTCTCCTATCCTTTTACCTTTTATACCCATACCCCTCTTAGCATTTGAGCCTCCTGGGTTCCTTCCCCTTCAGCACCGAAATTCCCTTCATCAACATGGGAACCACACCCCTCATTACTTCTCTTAGACTTACAAGGCCGACTCATTCACTTTAGTTTTTTTCAGCTTGCTTCACCACCAAGAATCCATATGGATTCGTGGTGGGCTACAAGGAACCCACACCAAGGCCTAAAATGGACCCACAACATTGCCCAAAACTGATCTGGAGCTTATGGGCCTGAGCCATGTAGGATTTGGGCCTCAAAATTACTAGAATTAGTGTTCTACCTCAGGTGACTCAATGAACCGGGTGAACCTGAACCGGCCGAACCGGATGCCAAGCTGGTCGAACCGATGGAAAAAAACTCTGAAAATTTGACAGAATGTTCCTAGTAGAGTAAGGAATCCATTAAAAAAACGGTGCATGATTCCAAGTTCGGAAGAGGGAGATATGATCAAAACAATTACCAAAAATCAGTGTTCTACACCGGCTGACTTAATGAACCGGCTGAACCGGCTGCCAACCAGCCGACCGGTTGCAAAAAATTTTGAAAATTTTCCAGAATGTTCCTGGAAGAATAAGGAATCCATAAAAAGAAACGGTTCTTGATTCCGAGTTTGGATGAGGGAGATACGATCAAAACAAGCCCGAGTGCTCTGAACCTCAACATGCCCCTATAAACCCCAACTAAGCTAAAACATCGGGATGACCCCACTTCCTTCCTATAGCGTGATGTGAATGACTAGGAAAATGGCCATGGTGACCCTCCTAAATGAACCACATATGCACCACAATGGACCACACACAAACCCACACGAGGCTCGGACACCGACTAAGCCCAAAAGGGGCCTTAGTGGTGTCATATGCGAACGATGGGTGGATGTGACACCAGAAGGATAAATGCCAGTGTCGAGGGACAAAATTGAGGGTCTACAGTATGACTACATCAATCAGAATGTCCACGGAGGAGGCTAAAGTAGCTAAGGCGTCAGCAAATCGGTTCTGCGCTCTAGGCAGATGAACATATCTCAAGTCGTCAAATCTCGCAACCAACAACTCTAAATATGCATGATTTGGTCTAAGCTTCACGTCCCTAGTCTTCCAATCTCCCTGAATCTGTCTGAGTACCAAATTGGAGTCACCAAATACCTCCATCTGTCTAATGCCAAGCTCCAATGCAGTCTCTAAACCCAGGATGCAAGCCTCATACTCAACTATGTTATTCGTGATAGGATGTCGATCATGGAACGCCAAACGAACAGATCTTGGAATGTGATCGCCCTGAGGGGACACCAACAAAACACCTATCCCATACCCTAACTGATTGGATGCACCATCAAAGTACAAACACCATCCTGATAAGCTAGTCACAGCAACAAACTCCTCATCTGGAAAATCATCATCAACTGGTTTATCCTCAGATGTCGGTAGTGAAGCTAGGTGATCGGCGACAATACTTCCCTTAATAGACTTCTGAGAAACGTACTGAATATCGAACTCTGTCAAAAGTACGAGCCATCTCATCAATCTACCAGTCAATGCAGGTCTATCAAACAAGTATCTCAACGGGTCTAGGCGGGATATCAAATGCACTGAATACTCTGTCATGTAATGCCTCAATCTCCTGGTAGCCCAAACTAGTGCTAAGCAAAGACGCTCAATCATAACATATCTCATTTCATACTCCAGCATCCTCTTACCCAAGTAGTAAATAGCTCGTTCCTTCCCTGAGTCATCAATCTGAGCTAACATACATCCCAAGGCCATGTCTGAAACTGACAAATATAGAAGAAGTGGACGTCCTGGCGTAGGAGGCACTAAAACGGGAGGAGAAAGCAAGTACTCCTTGATCTTCTCAAATGCAAACTGGCAGTCATCATTCCAAACTGTTGGCTGGTTCTTCCTCAAAAGACGAAAGATAGGCTCACATATGTCTGTCAATCTGGCTATGAATCGATTGATGTACTGTAATCTACCTAGAAAACTCCTGATCTCTTTCTCAGTCTTTGGTGCAGGCATGTCAAGTATGGCTTTGATCTTATCTGGGTCGACCTCTATGCCCCGCTCACTGACCATGTCCCAATAACTTCCCAGAAGTCACTCCAAAGGTACACTTCTTGGGATTCAACCTCAATCTAAACTTCCGGATCCTCTCAAAGAATCTCTCTAAAGCATCTAGGTGATCTGCTCTACCTCGGGATTTCACAATCATATCATCCACGTAAACCTCGACATCCCTATGCATCATGTCATGAAACAAAGTGGTAGCGACTCTCTGATAAGTAGCTCCTGCGTTCTTCAACCCAAATGGCATAACTCTGTAACAGTAGGTACCTCACTCAGTAATAAAGGTTGTCTTCTCCATATCCTCTGGAGCCATCAAAATCTTATTATACCCTGAAAACCTATCCATGAAAGACAACATGGAATGGCCTGCGGTGCCATCAACCAACAAATCAATGTGTGGAAGGGGAAAGTCATCTTTAGGGCTGGCTTTATTGAGATCTCTGAAGTCAACACAAACCCTAACTTTGCCATCCTTTTTAGGGACAGGGACGACATTAGCCAACCACTCTGGATACTCAACTACTGATATGAACCCAACACTGAGTTGTTTCTGAATCTCCTCCTTTACCTGTAGACTCCAACGTGGATGCAACCGTCTCAATTTCTGCTTAACTGGTCTAGCATGTGGTAGGATAGGTAAATGGTGCTGTACTATAGAGGGATCAAGGCCTGGCATGTCCTCATAAGATCATGCAAAGACATCCAAGTATGCCATGAGTAAATGGATGAGTCTATCTCTCTCATCTGTAGATAGGGGTGAACCAATCTTCAGTTCTCTAGGCTGATCCTCTGTGCCAAAATCAACAGTCTCAACGTCCCCTGCAGCAGGTGAAACTCTCTTATCTATGGGACCAGAGTCATGATCAAAAGAGTCCATATCCGAACTGGGCTGTGCAATCTCATCATCTATATCAAATATCTGTGAAGTGGGTGGGTGGGGTGCAGATATAGAGATACTATCACAAGAGACATCCGAATACTCAAAAATGCTCAAATCCATAAATGAAGCAACATAAACATCGTCAGAGCGGGAGACAAACCCCGATAAAACATCAAAAGAAAGAGGTGGGTCCACAAGGTCGGACGCTCTCTCAACTGGGCTAACAATGCCCTCAAACAAACTACTATAGTCCTCTGGAAGCTCTGGAACAGGGAGAGTCTGAGTCCCCTCAAAAACCTCAATGGTAGATACCCCAAACATATCAAATGCTGAAACAGGCTGAAGCTGAACAATGCCGGTAATCTGGCTCACGGTCATCATGTCCATCTCGTCACGGTACTCATCATGTGGAACAACTTCATCAATCACCTCAGTAGGATCAACAATCACCCCATCACCAATGATCTCCTCTGGAAAGCATAAAGACAACATGCTAGCTCGATCTGGAGACGTGGGAGTAATCGTCAAAAGGAAAGAAGAGTCGGGACCCCCATCACTCAACTGTAGCTGGTGAAATAGATGCTGAAGATCGGTCTCTCTATCTGTATGTGCCACACTATCAATCTCCTCTAGACGAGGTCGAGTCTCTGATCCTTTGACAAAGTAGTCAGTCAAACTCATCCTATATGGTCAAATAGGATAATCAAATGGTGTGTGGGATAAGCGGGCTCTCACCCTCTCCTTGTGCAGCCGCGCCATGTGACGGTAATCGGCCTCAGTAGGGATGAATCCAAGTCCAAATGTCGTATCATGGTCAATGGCAGCTATGAACTCGCTCGGTCCCTGCTGACGTCGTCCTAACCCCATGCCAGGTAGAAAGGTCATACCCCTCATCATATCAAGGACCACTGTGCTACTGTGCTGATCAAATGACATAGCCACAAAGTCTCTACAAAAATCCTCAATCTCGAGAGTCTGTATCTCATCAAAAGTAAACCCAGTCAGAAGTAGGTCGTCCTCACTGTGACTGATCTGAAGTACTGGCTCAGAAGCGGCAAATATATCCCTGGTAGAGCGCACTGTGATGACCTGCCCATCATGAATAAACTTCACCTTCTGATGAAGGGAAGAAGGAATAGCTCCAGCTACATGAATCCATGGTCGGCCTAGCAATAGGTTAAAGGATGTAGGAATCCTCAAAACCTGGAACAAAGTGGAAAATGTGGCTGGACCAATCTGCAAATCAATCATCAAAGTACCCATAACCTCCCTCTTGGTGCTATCATATGCCCTGACTGTCTGAGTAGAAGGACCAAAATCTGAAGGCGCGAAACCAAGGGCTATAGCAGTGGCTAAAGGGCAAACATTCAGGGCTGAGCCGTTGTCCAGTAGGACAGACGGGACTCTACGGCCTGAACATCCAACTGTGATGTATAGAGGGCGCACGTGGTCTAAACCATCAGGTGGCAAGTCATCATCTGAAAATACAATGCAAGTGGCCCTGCCAGCTGTCATCATATGAATCAATCCCTCTAGAGTGGTGGTAGTCTCTACTCTGATCTGACTCAAGGCTCGAATCAAGGCATCTCTATGAGTACTGGATGATGCTAATAAACTCCAGATGGAAATGCGAGCCTGAGTGCTCTGTAGCTGTCTCAAAACCTCATCATCCTCTCTCCTAACCTCCTCATGAGAGGTTGTACCCTCAAATGGTCTGACTGCTGGTGGTGGTGGCTGCTATCCTCCCACTATGAGTCACAATCTGTATCTCTCTCCCCTCTGAATCATCATCCTCTGGCCATAAGGTGAAAGGGACAAAAGTATCCTGACACCCGATAACTAAGGGTGTAGGATAAGTCAACTGGAATGGTGCCTCGTCCGGGATCAAACTGAATGGTGCAGGAGTCTGAGGGACCACTGAAACCCCATCAATCTCATAGTTGTCATGCAAAACAATCGGCTCGGGTAATCCATCATCCCAACTCAACATGTGTATGTTGTCATCCTCTATAAGGTCCATGTGATGAATATCTCCTGAAGATGGATGCACTGCGTGTGTAGAATGAGCAGGAAGAGGGTTAGTGGTCACACTTGGCTGCCCCAAGTTGACCAAACCCTGATCTATCAAGTCCTGAATAGCATGTCTCAAAGCAGTGCAATGGTCCGTGTCATGCCCTGGTCCCTGATGGTAGGAACAATGTAAGTCCATCCTAAAACGAGGTGGTACGGGCTGGGGTAAAGGCCTGGATGCTAATGGAGTCAATAATCCACCCTCTGCGAGCTTCTGAAAAGCTCGACTCAAAGGCATACACAACTGAGCAAACTGACGTGGTGGTCTCTCTGCACATAAGTAGTGGTCTGCGGAGCTCGAGGTCGAATATATGGGGCAGGAGGCCTCTCTGCGACGTGTGCAGCGAAAACAGGCTGTGAGACTGGATGTAGATAAGTAGGAGTCATAGGTCTGGAGGGAACAGGTGGCCTATACTACACATGGGGTGAAGGTGGATAGTAGTACCCAGGAGTCTACCCAACTGTCTGATAGCGTCTAGAAGGTCTCATCCCTGCTGAACTGATAGCACCAACATCTCCTGATCTCTGTCCTCCTGAAGGCCTCTTCCTCTTAGGATCAATGGAGGAAGACTCAGACCACAATCCTCTAGCAATGCCCTCCTCTATACCATACAAAGCCTGTACCAAAGATCCAAAATCCGTATGAGGAAATCCCATCAAGTGTCTAGCAAATCTAGGCTGCAAGCTCCTCATGATCATGTTAATCTGATCCTTCTCGGAAGGACGATCAATAATCTATGAAATCTTCTCCCTCCAGCGGGAGATAAATGAAGTGACTGACTCCTCTGGCCTCTGTCTCAAAGCCTCTAACTCTCTCCTCGAAACATCGATGACAGTGTTAAATGCAAACTGTCTCAAAAACTCCTGGGCTAAGTCATCCCAAGTCCTACGGCGTGATACCTCCAATGAAGCGAACCAACGCTATGCAGCTCCACTCAATGACATAGGGAAGAGCATAACCATCTGGGCATCATCCAGTCCATGGGCCCTCATAACAGTACTATAGAGTCTCAAATGGATGCGAGGGCATCCTATGCCTGTGTATCTCTCAATCTCGGGCATCCTGAACTTGGCCGATAGACTGGCCACTGGTGCTCCATCAAAATCCTCCCAAGTAATAGCTCCCTCTGAAGTCCTCATCTGTCTCAACTTCTGCTCAAGTTTATCCATACGAACATGTGGATCCTCTGAGATCGGAGTAGGCACTATAGTAGGAGGTGGCGCAACCTCAGTCTTGACTATACAGAGTAAAAGGTATAGTCTGTGGTGCTGGCTGACTGTGTGGAGGTGGTGGTGGTACTGTGGTATCAAACTGAATATCCTCCTGAACTGGGACCTGTCGGGCCTGCTGCCCATCTATCCTCTAGCCAAGGCTAGCTATAGCCTCCTGGATCAAAGCCATGGCCGCAGCAAACTGGTCAACGGTAACTATCTGAGAATCCATATCCCCTCGATTCGATCTCTCGGTCTAGCTCGGTCGGATGCTCTGGTCAATCTGCCTCCAACTCTAATCCACGAAGGTGAATCCAGACTGGTCACGGTAAACTCTCCTACAAGTATGGAAACACTGGATAAGGTGCGGTACGAAAGAGACTCTGCATGAATCAACTGATAAGTATGCAAGAAAATAGCCCAAATGTACTCAATCTGATACCCTCCTCTGATTACACCAAAAGAAGACTAAGGAAGGGATAACCGAATCCAATTGTGACCAAGGCAGCTCTGAAGGTCCACAGATGCACCCACGTGTAGGAGTGAAATCTTAATTGGATCTAGGCTAACCTACAAGGTTAAGGTGGCTCTATAAGATAAAATGGATGGGTCAAAGGATCCCTAGCAGAAGCGATCGTACCCTCCGGTGGTACGCAACCCTCTGCACGCCTCCAAGGAGACGGGGTGCTTCCATGCAAGGTGGTCATCACCTCCACACATGCACTTCCTCGCGTTCCCAGGGGGTTTCTTAAAGGTGAAGACTCTTCCATCTCTCAACACTCAAGGATAATCTAAAGTGCACAATGAAGGATGTGGGTGCATCCGAAAAACCTAAGGTCTAAAGTGAGATAGTGAACGAAGACAAATAATCATACGAACATGCAAGAGAAAGGGTTGTCATGCAACAAGCAGTCAAGCCAAGCAAATAAATATCAAACAATCAAAGTCCTATCTAGCATATGTGAGAGTGAATCATGCTAAGTGAGCAAGGCAACCAAGTGATCACATCAAACAGTCATGCGAAGCAAATAAATATCTAACAAACAAAGTCCTATCTAACATATGTGAGAGTGAATCATGCTAAAGTGAGCAAAACAATCAAGTGATCATCCAAGGCAATCAAACATGTTAAGGTATCAAAACCAAACAAGCAAGCAAATCGAATCACCCTGCCTAAAAAGAGGTACCCACTAATCGACCAATTAAACGCCACATTTTCCTTAACTAGTGTTCAAGCTTGATCCTCAAAATCCCCAGCGGAGTCGCCAATTTGTGGACCCGCATTTTTCACATGCCTCCCCACTCGATCGGCGAGACTCGCTTTTTATTTATTTGTGAAAATTTGATTTTTGAAAAAAAAAGTTAGAGTTGCCATTTATTTTATTTTTATTTTTGAAGGGAAAATAAAACAAGAAATAAAACCCTAAAAAAATGACTCCATAATTTTTGGAAAAGCGTGTCTTTGAAAACCCAAGTCTTGGTCTGGGGATCAGGTTACTTATTGGGAAGGTACCTCTAGGAGGTAGCACCCCTCTAAGCCCTAAAGAGGTCTCTACTAATTAAGTTAAGGGGAATATGGCAATTAATCGGTTAATTATGGATACCTAAGTAGGCTAGGTGATTTCAAAAGATTTGCATGCTAAACAAGGTCAAATTGCCATAAAAGAAAGGTTAGGGTGCGTACCCGGACCGCTTCTCAAGCGCTATCATAAAACATCAGAGTTAGTATAGAAGTATAACACACAACATGTATTTAATCATAATGAATCAAGCATACATCTAAACACTTAAGGATTATCAAACATATGCATACTTCACGGTGACATGATTGTTTACAAAATTTAGAAAGTAGGTGATAGGGGGGCGTACCTGGATAGCATAGATAACTTACAATGCGCTCCCATAAGACATGAGGGATTAGATAATAATAAAATAAAGAAACCCTAGCATGCTTGTTATTTAATTAGCATAACAAAAACTATCAAAGTATATGAAAACATTAATTATCACACTCATCTTGTATACAATTCCTAAAAAAAGATAGGCATAATTTCAACAAGTGACAAAAATGGCAACAAAAATAATTTTTGAAAAGATTTTCTTATGTAGGGGTTTCACCAATTCCCCAATTGATATACACGAATCTAGCTCAGAACTATCCCATTTATGTGGGACCACAAGCTTTGATTCGTGTCTTTGTTCAAAACCAAAATTTTTGTTAGAAACTGAGAAGGATGCAAACCGAACAAAATATGGTTGCATATTATTTTTAAATAATAGAAAAAAGATTTTGATCCTAAGGACTCTAATGAGTTTTTGAAATAGATTTTTAAAATGATTTTTTTTTTTTTTTGAGAAAAACATTTTATTTTAAAATAAAAGGGATTAATTTGGGAAAAAATAAAATATAAGAAATAACATACCAAACAAAACAAAAATGAAACCTTGAAGTAAAAATTTTTTAGTAATTAACAAAAATGATAATGGTGATGGTAGAGGCCAATCTTCATGATTTTCCAATGGCCTCTAAAAATCAAATTTAATAAATATTCACCAAAGCAACAAACCAAACGACTTTAGATCAAATAAAACTAACGAGATATTAATCGGGAATTTATAAGGATCAATCAAACACATAAATTGAGATAAACAATCAAAGCAACTAACTAATGGGTTCTAGATCAAACAAATTAACAAGATATTAATAAATATAAAAAAATAACCATCAGAATTCTAGAAGCGCATAAACTAAGGTAATATCAATCAACAACTAGACATTAATAACTTCCAAAACAAAACAAAACTAAGTAACAAGGGATTAAGCAAAATGATAACCAAAAATTTAAAAAAAAGGACACATCAACTAAATAGAAAAACTAAATTTAACTATTTTTAATACATGAGTATAATAACATGGGATAAAACTAATTAACTAAAATTTTGAAAAACTATAAAACTAGGACAAGATCAGTCAAAAACCAAAATTAACAAACTTTTTAAAACATGAGCATCGATTAAACTAATTACCTAAAACTCTAAAAAAAAACACACGTACTAAAATTAGGTCAATCAAGAATTAAAATTAACAAGCTTACAACATGAGAAAAGTAACTTTTAAATTAAATATCTAAAACTCTAAAAAACACAAAATAAAATTGGATCAATCGAGGATTAAAACGAACAAGCTCAAAATGTGGATATAATGACATGAGAAAGTAATAGACTTATCAACTAAAAATCTAAAACACATCAACTAAATAGGGTCAATCAAAGACTAAAGTTGACAATTTTAAACATGGAGTTAATCACATGGGTTCAATAGGAATAATAAACTAAAATTCTAAAAACACATAAGCTAAATAAGATCAATCAAAACTAAAGTTAAAAAATTAAAGCATGGATTTAATCAAGTGGTTCAATAGGAATAATAAACTATAATTCTAAAAACATAACAACCTAGAAAAATCAAAACTTGGAATCAAAACAATGATAATCCATATAATTAAACAAATTCTTAAATTTAAACTCAATCAACTAAGAAGGAAAAAGAAACTTCGAATCGAATATAATAATTAATACATTTAGTCAAAGTTCTCAATAAAAATCAAAACTTGGAATCAAAATTAATCAATCAAGAATTCTCAATTCTATCATATCGCCACACAAGTAAATAAATATCGAAACTTGGAATCATAGAATAAAAAATAAGTCATAAACTAAAATACACATGAAATTATCAATTTTCAATAAAATAAAAAAATAAAAAAAAATCATAAACCGAACCTTCAATACGCAAACCAAGGTGTTATCTTGCTCTTACAGGTGGTGTGGGCTGATGATCAATGGAGAAAAGGTGGCTGCTCCTTCTTCCTCAAATTCTGACCTCTCTTTTCCCTAAAAAAAAAATAATCTCTTCGTGTGTCTCTAAAAAATATCCCTCATTTGCTTCCAAAAAAATCCTATCTCCTCTTTCTCCTTTTCAAGCCAAAAAATCTCTCCTTTGCTTCAGAAAAATAATGTTTCTCCGTGTGCTGATCCTCTTTTTTTTCTTTTCTCACATATATATCTCTTCCCTCAAGACCTAAATTTGTTTCCTAAAAAAAAAAAACGAAATCCCCTCTTTTCTCTCTTCTTTTCTCCTTATCCTTTTTTAAATCTTCCAATTCAAAAGCGATCTTCCCAATTTCAAATTCCTCTCCAAAACCTTCCAAGAAGAGTCCCACATTCCTTAAACTCCAATAGTAAGTTTCCTTGCAAAAACATGAAAAATTTCTAAGTTAGATAATTGAGTGAACAGATAAGCAAGTAAATAAATTAGGAAACGGTAAGAATAAAATAAAATAAAACAAAATAAAATAAAAATAATGAAAAAAAAATAAAATATAATATAATAAAAATAAAAATAAAATAAACCAAAAAACAAAAACCGAGCCTAAAAGCCATGTAACCATGCAAGTCATACAAGTCACGCTAAAAATGTCCAAATGGGCCAAGTGTGCCTAAACGGGCCTATGATTGAAATTAAGTGAGCCTAGGGTGGTGCCTAATGGGCCAAGTGTATCTAAAAGCTATCCTAAAAACAAGAAAAGCCTAAGTCTAAGTTAGGGCTGCCAAGGGTCACAATAAGGGATCAAATAATCCCTCAACCAAAGTCTCCGAGGTGACTCAGAGAAAGGTAAGTGGTATGAGTAGCCATGGGCCATCAAGGAACTACTGTGGAGCACTAAAAACGAATTTAAAGACATGTGTTAAAGGGACAAAATTGAGGGTCTACAGTTAAGTCACAAAATTATAATGGAGATCAACTTATCAACCACAATATGAAGTGTTTACTGCATAAGGTGTTTGAGAATCATACAGACATTTCCTGAGGTTTATGAGATAACAGTATCCTTTTCTGCGTAATGTTATGGACAATCCTTTCCTGCATAATGTCGTTCATTATTTTTAGTAGTTTAGAATACCCCTTGTTTAGTTGAAGCTAAGTGAGTCATTTTCATTTCTCTAATTATTTGTCACCATTTCTCCACTCGCTCCCTAGACCTCATCTCAATCAATTATTTTCTACCTGAGGCATCCAATTTACTTTTACGTTAGGGCCTATTTTATACTTTGTGTGTATTTTGATATGTCCTTAGCTGTTGTTAATATATATTTGCCTATCGAAAAAGCTGGTCCTTACAAGAAGTCCAACTGAATCAACATTTTCATATTCCAAAATTTATCTTTGCAACAAAAAAAAAGTCGATGAGATTAAAAGAAATAATCTTTATTTAGATCATGTTCATCACAATTTTGCATTAGGCAATGGGTTGGATTCCTCATTTCTACAATAGTCATTTTCATCTTGATATGGCAGTTGGCAATGTTTTAAAAACCAGACTGGACCGGCCGATCCAACCGGTTCAACCGTCGACCGGTCTCCAATCCGGTCCGATTCACCCTATTAAACCGTTTAGACATTGAACCGGTCATGAACCGGTAAACCGGTGGAATTGGACGATTCTAAATGAACCAGATGGTTCAAATTGGCCCATCATTTTGCAAGCATAAGACCATAAAAACTTAACAAAATATCATACTGGGCCATGGCAAAAAACCATACTGGGCCATGTCTTAGTAACAAAGCCCATACCCACCCAATCATTTTAAGTGGGCTAAATCTTTGAGCCCACGAGATGGGATGGAGCTGTTGCTTTCAACGAGGATACCTTTTATAGGCATCCTTTGCATCCTTATTTCTCTCAAATTTCGATATGGGACTGCAAACTAATGTTAATGAAAAAAAGCTAACAATTTCAGCCAAGAGGATTTGAAATTGGGACCTCACGTTTGGAAGTAAACTTGACACCACTTGGCTACAAGCGATTTGATATTTGATTTGCCAAACAAAATAATATATATTGGATTTTAAAATTTTTTATAATATTAAATAAAAATAATATAATATTTTTAAAATTATAAAATTAGTTAAAATTTTCATTTTTAATATATTCACATTTAAATATTATACACATTTCATTTAATAAAATTTAAAATATTAATTTGATATATTCATATATATTTTAAAATTTTTATAATTATTTTTAATTTTAATAATATATAAATTACATATTTATGACGTCATCGGTTCGACCGCGGTTCGACCACCGGTGAACCGTGAACCGATAACACCGGTGAACCATGAATCGGTAACACCGGTGAACCATGAACCAGCAACACCGGTGAACCATGAACCAGTAACTTTTCCGGTTCAATGACCGGTCCGGTTCTGAAAACATTGGCAGTTGGCCTACATTTATATTAATTTTCATTCCCATATTTTGCCATGTGCATCACTGTTACAGCCAAAGTTGATAGCATCATCACCTTTTTCATCATTCCCATCACAGTTATCACTCAAAGTCACTATGATCTTTCACAACTAAGCACAAACACCAACCACTAGGAAAAATTAAAACCATTGATCTAAGTTTGATCTTTTGCAATGTTTAGTCATTCTCAAAATATTTAAGGTCCATTTGTTGGATTCCTATGTATTTATGGTTCATTTCATGATGTTTTAAGCATTTGGGACAAATGGTTGCTTGATATGGTATCAGAGAAGTGATTCCTAGATGTGTTGAGTTCAACCTTCTTGATCTATATATTTTTTGTTTTGTTTGTCTGTGACTGCTCCCATTTAGTACAAAATGACCTAGATTTGATAATTTTTTCAGTTTGATTTTCATATATTTATATAAAATTACTTGAAATATTAGGCAATTGCTATAAATGCTTAGAAAAAATGATACAGGTTTCAACAATTAAAATTATCTGGTCAAATTTATTTTTTATATATGCAGGTAATAATTGTAACTCTTCAAATGAAGGAACAAAATTTTCAATGTATTTAATGAAGAAATGAAAATTTTATGACTCTTGTCTTCAGAAAAATGGTTTTTTTATGAATAAACAATGTGGGAATGAGCCAGATCTCCATGGGTATTGTTCTCAGTTTTGGTCATCTACAGAATAGAGAACTACCTTCGTCTCTATGGCTAACCATAAACCTGTTCCCATTCATTTGCTTTTTAATTTACTATAACAAAACAAACTTCCCATCCTCATGAAGATGCCCTAAAAAAATAAGTTGATTTAACAAAACCTTGCTTCTCATTATAGCTGACCAAATTTTTAGAAGTGGTGTGCTGGTTAGAAAAGGTTCACTTCTCATATTCATTAAGGCATGGATGTTGTTAAGATTTTGCCATTAATTTAAGGCATGTAAATTTGAATATCATTAAAAATCCTCAATATGTAAATTTGGAGATCTTCAAAATATGTAAAGAACCAAATTGATAGTTTTTAGGAAATGAATGTACCAGTTGGAAGATCTTTTTGTTATTTATGCACCATACAATTTATATGTGATCTAAGACCTAAATTTGGTCCAGTATTTTAATGACTTAGAAATGTTGACATTTAATGCACAAGCTACTTAAAAGTTGCTTTGTTGATATGTTTTAGTATAAAATTTGAACATCTTTTTAACTCCTTACAACATGCAATTTGACTTCTTCCTTGCTTCCTTTATGCAGGTGATATTCTTCTAATTCCATTTGAAGTTGTAAACTGAAGGCATTTCAACCTATAGTACGGTTCATTTGCAAGCCTTCATCGATACTTCTTCTTTACCAAACATTATAGAGTTGTACGCATTATGAAACTAGATTTGGCATGCTTTAGACATGGACGTTGTTATAAATACATGGGAACCTAAACATTTATTTTTCATCCCTATGTTTATATATTACACTTATATGTACCATTTTCCTCTATTATTTGGACACTCAATGTACTTGACACTATAAGTTTCATATGTCCATCATAATATTAGTGAGGAATAAATTAGCCTTAGTAACTTCATTCCTTAACATTAAGTAATTCCTTTGTCAATGTTACGTAGTCCTTTTGGCAAGGATATAACCAATAAGTGGCATTGCATGGGCTACGTCCATAAAACATACTCAATTGCGCATAGAACTTACCAAGCTATTAGGTACTACCTTAGCCCATCGTGTTTTATTTTGGTGATCAGTTGGTTAACCTTGTTGAATTGCTAAATGAACCTTACGTACTAGCTTAATCTTCCTGAAAGTACGACCTTAATTGACTTTAGGTACTGCCTTAATCAACATCAGGTACTACCTTAGCCCACCTTGGGTACTACCTATGTGACGACTCGAAACTGCATTTTTGAACATTCAGATACTTCATCTGTGAATATAAGTTGTCTTATTTTTAAACCCAAGGGAGTCAATTTGTCAAACATAGGACCCATAAGTTGTTTTCAATACATGCATAAATTAAATTGTATTCACTTCCACATACAATTGATCATGGCATTATGTGTTTGATTACTCTGTTCATTTGGTTTCCCTTAGATTTACTACTAACCGTACCTTAGGTACTATCTTAATTATCCTTAGGTCCAACCTTAGTAATCTTTAGGTACTAAGTTAGTGATCCTTAGGTACTACCATAGTTGCACTTGCACACTACTTTTGTACATCATCTAATGATCATGTCTAAACCTCAATTAGGTAGTTCGTTGTTGGAAGCTTCGATAATGCGTATGTGAAGCTTATATGTTTCCTACATACAAGTAAATGCAATCAACATACATAATTCCTCAATCTTTCGTTGTTGTATTATTTGTAACAAATCTTTATATCATTAAAGAAATGGAAGAGGAGATGTTTTGTTGCATTCATGAAGGTGGTGAGCTTGTTAAGACTGTCGTTGGGTCCGTCGAATATAAGGGTGGTCGAACCAATTACATTTTCATTAGCAAGAATATCTCACATTTTGAATTTGTTTCAAAAGTATGTGGTGAACTGAACTTGGAGGCCAATTCAATTAAATTGGATTTGTAAGTGAAGTTTGACCCATCATGTCTACTATCATTGCATGATGATGCCGACATACTCAATATGTTCAAATTCAACGACATGTTTTGTCGCGCCTATGTTTGCCAATGTACTGAAGGTGGTGATGGCTTCATTGCCCCTATTAGGTACCTTTTGTCTTCCCACAATCATTTTCTCTTTTGTATAATCACTTTTCACACATACGTCAATGGATGAGAAATATCTTTTCGTGTCTTTTTCGCAGTGCCCCAACACCTATTATTGCTTCCAATTTGGCACATGTTTCTTCCAATGGCGAGCTAACATTGCACATGTCTAATGACTCGCCTACAATTTAGTCATTTAGGTTTTCCCAAAGATGTGCTGAAATAAATATCATTCAACTTCAACCAAGCCGGTTCCAACATTCAATTATAGGTAGTGGACATACCTTCCCAAATGTCTTGGAGTTTTGAGATGAAATCTATTTAATGTTTTTGGCTGGCAAATTCTGATATTCTTACAAAATGAATAGTTCAAAACACATGACCGTAGTATGCACAATTCAAGATTGTCCTTGGAAAATTACTGCTTGTGCAATAGGGAATTCCAACATTGTTCAAGTTCACACATTTCGAAACGCGCATAATCATTGCTTGGAAGATGTTGCCTCCTCTCAACCTTTAGTGAGATCCACTCGTGCCTCTTTAGGCATTGATGATGTCATTCGATCTATTCCTGAATACCAACAACGACAAATTTGTAAAGACTTTGTAAGGCAACATGGCATCTAGTTGACTTACCTTCAAGCATGGAAAATGAAAGAAAAAGCTAAGGAGCCCATTTATGGACTACCTAAAAATTATTACAAATTGTTGCCATGGATGTGTGAAAGAATGTTTGCAACAAATCCGGGATCGAGCGTTGAGTTGAGTTATTCCGATGATGGCCATTTTGAGCAGCTTTTTGTTGCTCATTCAATATCCATCCAAGGGTTTCTAATGGAGTGTCGACCAATCATTGCAATTGATTCAGCCCATATGAGTGAGCCATATGGCGGTGTGCTATTTTTAGCCACCGCCTACAATGCTAATGACTGCATGTTCCCCTTAGCCTTTGGAGTGATGAGCTCAAAAAATTATGAAGATAGTTGTCGGAAATAACGAAGTTATTATTATCTCAGATAGACATCCTGTTCTCCTTCGTAGTGTTCTTGAGGTATTTGGCCTTGAAAACCATGTCTATTACTACCGTCACTTGAAGGAGAATTATAGTAGTTTCTTGTCCAAGCATAACACACAAGGGAACAAGGGTGAAGAAAATGCACTTCAATTCCTAGATAGTATTGCATATGCAAGGTTAGAATATGATCATAATATTTCCATGTTTGAACTAAAAAAATACAACTATGCTTTAGCCACATGAGTTGAAGAAAATACGTCTCACCATTGGACCATGTCAAAATTCCAAAAAAAAAAAAAAGGATAAAATGACTACCAACCTTGCCTAGTTGTTTAATGCTTGGTTACGAAATGAAAGACATCACTCTATTGTAACTTTTTTTAAAACACATGTCTAAGTTGGGTTCTATGCTTGTGAAGCATAAAGAATAGTCCAACAATTGGAAAAGGTCTATAGGCCTAAAAATTGAAGATAAGCTGTTGCAAAATATTGCAAAGGGTGAGGTGTATCCGGTGACTCCGTTCATGAATGGAGTATTTGGGGTATGAATCGGGAGGGCCTTATTGAATGTAGACATTATGAACCATACATGTACTTGTAGGGGTTGGTAGATGTTGGGAATCCCTTGTGAATATACGGCGGCCATCATTATTTCCATTAGCCAAAACGTTACTGATTTTGTTGATGATTGCTACAAATACCCAATGCAAGAGTTGATAGAAGAGCCCATCGATTGAGTAACCAATAAGAACATAAAAATGTCATGCTCCAATATGTAATGCAATGAAATAATTATGTCTTCATTGACAGAAGAGCAACATTTCTCGAAGGTGCATTAAGGTAGTACTTGAGGTACATTAAGGTAGTACCTCAAGTTCATTAAGGTGCATTAAGGTAATACCTTAAATTTATTATGATTACATAAGCTACCAATTGAGTAACCAATAAGAACATAACAATGCAATGCTCCAATCTGTAATGCAATGAAAGAATTGTGTCTTCAGTGCCAAAAGAGCAACATTTCTCGAAGGCGCATTAAGGTAGTACCTGAGATACATTAAGGTAGTACCTCGGGTTCATTAAGGTAGTACCTAAGGTGCATTAAGGTAGTACCTTAAATTTGTTATGATTACATAAGCTATCGATTGAGTAATCAATAACAACATAACAATATCCTGTTCCAATCTAAAATGCAATGAAAGATTTGTGTCTTCAGTGACAGAAAAACAACATTTCTTGAAGGTGCATTAAGGTGGTACCTAAGGTACAGTAAGGTAGTACCTCAGGTTCATTAAGATAGTACCTAAAGTGCAGTAGGGTAGTACCTTCATCTTGGTATGATTACTTAAGCTCAACATTGAGTTACCAATAACAACAGAACAAATTCATGTTCCAATTTGTAATGCAATGAAGGAATTGTCTTTAGTGACCTAAGAGGAAAATTTCTCGAAAGTGCATTAAAGCAGTACCTAAGGTACATTAAGGTAGTACCTAAGGTTCATTAAGGTAGTACCTAAGGTGCATTAAAATAGTACCTTCACTCCGGTATGGTTACATAAGCTACCAATTTAGCAACCAATAACAACATAAGAAATTCATGATCCAAACTATAATGCAATGAAATAATTGTGTTTGTAGTATGGAAGTTCAATATTTTCTCCAAGGTGCATTAAGGGTAGTACTCAAATGGACCTTAGTACCTAAGGAATGGTAAACAATGTACCTAGTGAGTCATAAGATAGGACATAAATGCATTACGGTAGTACCTAAAGTGCATTAGGTTACAACCTAAGGAGAACATAAAAAAAAAAAAAAAAAATTAGAACATAATACTGCCATAGACAATTCTAATACTATGGTTTGCTACTGAGTCCAAAAGTCTGACATATATATAGTCAAATCTTCAAACTAAGCTAGAATTCAATGGCATACGTAGGTGACCTGGTTGACAAAGGTGCTACGTTGGATTTATAAAGTAACTACCCATGGTTAACGAACGCACTACCTAAGATGATTGAAGGTAAAAATTAAGGTTGACAATGGTAGTGCCCAAGGTGCACTAAGGTAGTATCTAAGGTGCAATACGGTAGTACCTTAAGGTGTACTAAGGTAGTACCTTAAGGTGTACTAAGGTAGTACCTAAGGTTCACTAAGGTAGTACCTAAGGTTCACTAAGGTAGTACCTTAGGTATATTAAGGTATGACCTTAGGCACCTAAAGGTAGTAACTTAGTCACATCAAGGTAGTGAACAAGGTGTAATAAGGTATTCCCTAAGGTCAATGGGATGCCCAACCTATTACAACATTATAATGCCATACTCAATCAAGGAAACTATCTATTTAGTCTCGTTCCTTGGTTCGTTGTCAAACTATGATGGAATTGTATTCCAAAGATACATCTCATCATTGACCATGGTAGTACAATGGATTCACATAGTAACTATGTATGGTTTACAAAGCTAATGGCCAAGCTCTGATCAAGTGTATCGAGTAGGTCCACAAATGTCAAGACAATGTGCTAAATGTTGAACTTTCGGGATATTAAGGTAGTACTTAAAGGACCTTAAGGTACATTAAGGTCGTACCTAAGGTGCATTAAGGTGATATCTTTAAACTGTTATGATTACATAAGCTACCAATTGACTAGCCAATCACAACAGAATAATGTCATGCTCCAATCTATAATGCAATGAATGAAAGAATTGTGTCTTCATCACAGAAGTGCAAAATTTTGTCCAAGTTGCATTAAGGGTAGTAACAAAATGTACCTTACTATCTAAAGAGTAGTAAGATAGTACCTAAAGTGCATTAGTCTAGTACCAAAGTAGAACATTCTAAAAATCATATTTTAGAACATAACAATGTCATCGACAATTCAGTTAATTGTGCACTGAGTTCAGAAGTTTGACATATATCAAATCATTTTCAAACTAGGACATAATTAAATGACAAAAGTAGGTCCTATGGTTGATGAAACAGCTACCTAGGATTGATAAAGTCACTATTCAAAAGTGATCCTCCCAATCACCGATTACCCAAAATTGATCATGTTAATGAGATCATAAGAATCTATTTGAAACCCCTTATGTACTCTCCTCGAAACATCAGCATCTCCCATTATCTCTTCTCTTTCCAACATCAAATCAATTTGCAAACACTTCCTTTGTAAATAAAATGTTTTTACTATCGCAAAAAGGAGAAATAATAATGGTTGGATCGTTTAATCTGATATAATCAGTGGAAGCTAAGCTTACAAAATTTCATAATGAAATATTTTAAATATTGTTCAAAAGAGATTATAATGGTTTTATTTCATATCATCACTAAAATTCAGTCTTTCTATAAAGAAATTCTAAAATACTATAACAATGAAACCATTCCCAATAAAGACAAACATGTTAATCAAACCACACTCGCTTTGTGAAAGATGTACCCTCACAATCCAACAAACATTACAAATTCACAAACACTACCAACAATTTCTACTAACTAGCACATAATTTATGCATTTTAATTCTTATTGTTATTATTATTTTCAGTCTTAACAAATATAATTGAATTATGAATTTTTTCGCCAGAAGATGATCTTGCCTAATTGTAGTCATCGATAATTACCATCAGTCTAAAAATGTCAAAAAAACCAAAGGTCTTCCACCCAATTTCTATATATCTCCACAACATTCTTTTGACAATCAAAAATAAATTACCACTTTCATTTTACATTTCACGAGTCTCCAATCCACAAAAAGACAGAGATTGAGCGTCCGATCATGTCGTCCAAAATCTACATGCGCCTTAAGCTATGGCCTCAGCAATGCACACAAAATTGGGACTACAACCACCACTCCACAATCACTCTTATGCTCTATTTGAAAAAGAAAAAAATCAAAACAACCTTAAATAAAAATTAATTACCTTAAGATTTTATGTGGGGGTTAGGGCAAAATTCCACCCAATGAGACAAATAAGAGATTTCTTCTTCATGAAGCCAATATATCACTGTTGTCGTTTCCATTCTGGTTCGCTAGCCTTAACCAGAATTTCAATCAAAACGTATAGGCGATTGGAGTTTGGGATGAGGAAATTGGGACGATTGGGTACGAATGGTTAGGACTTTGAGAGGAGAAGGGGTTGAAGAAAGAAAAATGTGGATTGGAGTTTGGGATTAAGGGCTTCTGAACTGAAATGAGAGAAATTTTTGAAAAACATACACGGTTCTCTGCTTCGCCTCAGTGACGGAGTGAAAAAAGATAAGAGAAATGGGTATCAAATGAGAGAGAGGGAAAGTCCCAGATGTAGGACATTACAGGTGTTGTCGGCTAGGGTGTTTTTTTGAGAAGGTCAAATTTTGATTTTTGAGTTTTTCAGCAGTTCAGTTTCGGCCCGTGTTGACATAGACTCAAAGATGATGCTGACCTAGAGACCCGGGAAGCCAATCTTGACACAAAATATGGAGTCAACTCAGAGTGCATGAAAAATATATAACTTTTCACATTAAAAGTTGGTTTTCAAATTTCATAAAGTTAGGTTCCAAAAACTATATATTTCCCAAATTGCCCCATCAAAACACAAGTTTTCTAGAAAAATATATGAATAACATTGTTTGTATTAAATTAATGGGAGGTACAATCTTTTGTAATAATATTCTTTACAAAATAATTTTTTTCTTTGATTTGATCATTTAGATTATAATCCAAAGATAATGATACAAGCATTTTTTTGGGATTGAAGTTTAAAGGGGCTCTTAACATGACCTATTTCAAGTGACTTTATCGATTTTTGTTCATGGTGGAAAGAATGTGTATGATATTTGATCTACTTTCACAAAATTATAGGGACTTTTGTGCATGCTTCGACCTTTAAGATCCCCATAATGACTTTGTTGACGTTTCAAGGTAGTGAAGGGCATGTGTTGGTACTTGACATGACTCGTAAGGGCCTTTGTACTTTAGCTTTCAAATCGTATTTGAATTGAAAAAGGTTACCTTTATATATACATGGAACATGGGAATTTTGTTTCATATTCCTAAATTTGATTGTCTTCTTTCATTTAAGAAATTTATTGATAAAAACCATGTTTCCTTTTTAATTCTCTTTTGGATCTACGTATTATTATTATCATTTTCAAACTTCATTTTTTAGCCTTCAAATTTTTGTTCCATATAACCTCTTAAATTGCATGTCATATGCTCAAGGTATATGGCATATCACCTGTCAAATTCCAATTTTTTGAATTGAGCATTCACAATTTTGATGACCAATTTAGTAATAATAATTTTCAATTACACATCCTTTGCATTAAGGTGAAACAGTTTCATGCATTGTCATAAATATAAAGTGAGACTTGACATTAGTTTTCTGAATTTTAAATTTATCCTAATTTCTTTTCAAAGTAATACTCTAATAAAAAAATTTCCTATTTTAAAATATTTCCTTTCCATCCCCGTAAAAAGTCTTCTAAAATTCGGTCAGTTGTATCGTTGTACTTGTGTACTAATTTCAGAAACGTGATTTTTATTTAATTTTATTAGAAAAGTTATATTACAAAATGATTTTAACTTTATTTTATTTGAAGAAAGTTCTCCAATTTTATCAAAAAAAAAAAAGCTTTACAATTTATGCAAATTATTTCAATTTTTTTTAAAAAAAATTATAATTTATTATTTTTAAGAAAAACAATTTCAAAATTATATAAAGAAAACAATTAAAAAAAAACAGAGAGATTTTATCCCTATTTTTTTTTTAAAAGAGAATTTTAATTTTATTATTTTTTTAAGAAAATATATATACTTTTTTTTAGTTTTATAAAAAAAAATATGATTTTTAAAAAAGGGTTTCCTATTTTCATTCAAAGGTTATACAACTTTATTAAAGAAAAAGGATTTTACCATTTTATTTAAAAAGATTTTGTAATTTTATCTAAAATAGTATTTTTATGGCTTTTATTTTTTAAAAAATAGAAAAATTCATGGGCCCACCCCTTGTGCCCTATGATTTTTTTTTTTTTTTTGCCCTTTTATAGCTTCCAACCTTTTTTTCTTCCGCAAATCTCAGTCCACAGATGGGCCCATGTACAAAGTAAGAACACATCCAAAGTCAGTCGTATGTAAGCCCAAATAAATAAAAAAAACAGAGGCCCAAATCCAACAATCAATACTCTAGACCCAAGAGAAAAAAAAGCCCAAAAATCAAATAAAAGATGGCCCAAAAGAATATCTATTGTCCAAGTCCAATCCAATGAGCCCAATATCAATAATAGAAGCCCAAATGCTATGGTCTAAAGGCCAAAACCCAAGTGAGGCAAATTACAACCCAAGGAGTAAAGCACATGAACCCAAACTCAGGCCTAAACTCAAATGGAGAATCCAATTGAAGCCTAAAGCCTAAAAACAAACCCAAATCCTCAAAATTAAAACTAAGATGTGGAGGTGTGTTTTAGTTTCAAACACTTTATCCAAATTAAGTGCTAAACCCTTCACACTAATGCATAGACCTCACCTCAATTTTTAAGACTTAATTAAAGTAAAAACCAGATTTAACACTGGTGTGGCCTAGTCATAGCATTGGCTTAATCAATTTCAATTTAATTAAAATCCCACTTAAATGCATTCACCTCTCTATGGAACTTAGGTAGTGTTTATTTTTTTTATTTAAAATCTGAATAAACTTGAGTTTCACTTAAATCTAAAAAGGGTTGAATATCATTAAGTATTTATATCATTAGTTTTTTTTTATTATTAATGATTGAATATTATTAAGTCTTAAATAGTTTGTCTTTATTCATTTCTGAATGTATAATAATTTTTTTTTCATGTTGAAAATGCATATAAAATTAGTTATAATATTTTTTAATTTAATTTGAAAACTAATCAATTGAAAAAAAAGAATAAAACATATTTCTAGATACTTCACAATATTAGTTAGAAAATTGGTAATTTGATAATAATTAGAATTTTCCATATTTGACTGCTAAGAAAATATTAGAAGATTTTTTTAATTTAACATTTGTTTCTATTTAAACTTTATTCAGATTTATGAATTAAATGTGAGTTTTATTGTTGATATTAATTTCTTAATATTTTTTTTAACTGGAAAAATAGTATAAAATTCTAATATTTTATTTTTCAAAATGAACTAAAATTGTTGATTTATATATATATATATATATATATATATATCTTCCAAAATTTATGATTTGAGTATTATTGTTTTCATTTTTTGAACCACAAATTCATAGAAATCTAAATTTAATTTTGTTAGGAGTCAAATAAATTACAAGACAAAAATGTTTGGTTGCAATAAAACTGATAAAACTGATTCAAACTTCACGTATCAATAATCTAGAGATGAAAGTAATAAGAATTGAATCTAATTTATTGGAGAGTCAAATATGCTAGTGATCAATTGTATATGGTTGACCTTCAGTATAATTATACCAACTTTATATTATAAGCAAAAAGTTAAAGGATAAAGCCACTGTTTACACATGCCATTCTATAAATTAATTTATGGACACCCCCTTAAAGCTCCACTAAAACAAAAACAAATAAATGTATAAAGCTTCATGCGCAAAAGATAACAGTTTAATAAGCACTCTGAATATACGATACAACAACACCAACAACATAATAATAATAATAATAAATAAATAAATAAACAAACTCATAGAGAAATGTGAGTTTAGTTCAAAACTACACAATTGGCCAAATCTAAGGCCTTCTGTAACGCCCAAGCATTTTCTTTTAAGGGTAATTTAGGAAATTGTTATTAATAATTAAATTAATTAATTAATTAATTTAATAAAGTGGAAGAGAGGTAAAAGTGTAATTTTACGAATAAATACCCTAGGTATAAATTAGAAATTTTATTCTTTCCCATCTTTTCTGAATAGAGTTCCTGTTCGCAGAATTCTAGAGAACGTAAGGTTGGAGTCAGATTTCAGGGTTGAAGAACAGATCTCTATAGGTAAGATTCTAACCCCTAGTTTAATATTTTAGATTCATTGATTTATTTCAAACATATTAGATATATTTTTTTTTGGAAAACCCCAAATCTAGATTAGGGTTAGATTAATTTTTTAATTCGTTTTAATATCAAATAGTGAAAATCTAATATTTTGATTTTAGTATTGGAATTTGGGAGATCTTAAGTTTTATTAGATGAAAAAAAAAAAAATTTCCTTGGAAGGTTTTGATTTTAGGGTAGGGTTAATTTTTATATAAATAAATAAATATATTGTTATTTGTAGTTGAAGAGATTAGAAAATGTTAAAAAAAAAAAAAAAAAAAAAGGAGAACGCGTGTACACTGTATTGGATGGAAGAAAAAAAAAAGGGCATGTGGCCTGATCGAAGGAGGCTTTTATATATATATATATATATATAATGATCATGATGATGGTAATGGGAAAAAAGAAAAAAAAAACTTGTTTTTTTGGTTTGATTTGGTGTACGCGAGAGAGTGGCTTTGGAATTGGTTAGTTAAAAAAAAAAAAATATATATATATATATATATATTTAGTTTTAGATTTATAATTAAGATAATAGTAATAATAGATTTAGCAATATATATATATATATATAGAATTTTATAATGAAATAAAATTGTAATTTAATTGAATTAGTAGTGTGTTATTAGAAATAAATTGGGAATTTATTAGTTTTATTTAAATAAGGAATAGATTAGTTAAATTATAAATAAATAGTATTAATTGTTTCTCTTATATTATATTAGGTGAAGAGTAGATTATATCTTTTTCAGAATTATTCTTCTCCCAAGCTTTTAAGGACTTCTTTTGAGGTAAGGGAAGTTAATGCAATATTTATAAAATTTAAATTATTTTATATGTTATTTTGAATTGTGGAAAAGAAAATTATATTTTGTTACCATGCATGGATCAAATTGTTTTGCACTAAATATTATGTTGGAATATTTTGTTTTATGTATGACACAAAATATGGAGATATTATGTTGTGTAAATTTGAATACTTGAACAAAAACATCACTCTGGTTTATTTGGCCCTTGTCAACGGGATATAATAGTTGACTATTCGGCCCTGTCAACGGGATATAATAGTTGACCTTTACATTTCATGGTGGGAATGTAATTGATTTGGATCCCAGCCTCTACGGGTTTGGTTAGAGGTTACTAGTACAAGTAGTGTTTGGTTCAGTCCACCAGGAACAATTTGAGGCTAGCCACCCATTTGAAAAGTCCCACCTAACTGGGCATTTGATATTTGATAATCAGAGTAATGAAAAATTGAATGGATTAGATTGAGTCTGATGTGAAAGTGTTTGAATTTGATATGAAATTGGTTGGTTGAATTTTGAATATATTGGTATTTTTGGAACTCTGATATTTGATGAGAAAAAAAAAATTGATATCTCCTATTTGAAATGAAAATATTTGATCCATGAATTGCATTAATATTCCTTATTGGGCTGTGAGCTCATCCCCAATTGTTGAAAATTTTTCAGGTACTCTTAGTTCGGGTGAGGAGTGATGGCTAGGCTAAGGAATGGTCATCATTAGGATTTGACTTAGGATTTTATGTTGGATTTTGTTTAACTATTAGTTATGTTATTTTGGATCATTTGGTATTTGGAAGTTATTTGGAAATTGAATTTTGAGGATTTTAGATTTTGTTTCCGCTACTCTGAGCAGGTATTTGGTAATTGGTAACATCCAGTTACAATATGACTGTTTAGGTCAGATTATACTTTAAGCCTTCGGGTTTGAGGTGTGAAATGACCATCACGCCCTTGGAGTGGGTCTTGGGGCGTGACAGAGTGGTATCAGAGCACTAGGTTTTGATCTCGATGGGAATTTGAATTAGTTTAGATTGGGGATAGATGAGTGACGCATTTGTTTAAGTTTTAGTTTCATTTAGTATAAATTCCAATTCTTCTTTATTTGGAAATTTCCTAATTTGTTATTTAGTGACTAATTTAGTTATGTCTTATTATTTTAGGACATCATGCCACCAAGAAGAGCAGCTTCTTCACAAAACAGTCAGGCTAATGATGATGTACCTCCAGTTGAGGGTTTGCCTCCCGTGAGTGCAGAAGGGATCTATAGGTATCTTGGGACACTAGCTGGTTTAGTTGAACGCCAAGCTCGAGCTGTTGGGACTAATGTTCAGGGACAGTCTTCATCTTCTAGAGGTAGCTCCTTTGATGACTTCAAGAAATTGGGTCCTCCTTACTTTTCGGGTGCTACAGATCCCACAGAGGCAGAGGCTTGGATCCTTAAGATGGAGAAATTCTTTGGTGTCATAGATTGCTCTGAGGAGCAAAAAGCCTCGTATGCAGCTTTTATGTTAGATAAAGAGGCAGATCATTGGTGGCGTATGACTAGGAGACTTTTGGAGGATCAGGGACCCATAACATGGAGACAATTTAGGGAGGCTTTCTACAAGAAGTATTTCCCTGACAGTGTTAGACGGTAGAAGGTGGGAGAGTTTATTCGTTTGGAACAGGGGGATATGACTGTGGCTCAGTATGAGGCCAAATTTACAGAGTTATCACGTTTTTCCCCACAGTTGATTGCTACAGAGGAGGAAAAGGCATTAAAGTTTCAGGATGGATTGAAGCCTTATTTGAAGAACAAGATATCTATTACGAAGCTTGGTGTCTATTCGAGAGGTTGTTGATGAGCCCTTATAGCAGAGAAAGATAATGAAGAGCTTCATCAGTATAGGGAACAACAAAGGAAGCGAAATAGGAGTGATGGTGCTCATGGTAATCAAGCACAGCGAAGGTCTACATCAGGAAGAAATCAGAATAAAGGGAAGACAGCACAGAATTTAGATGGGGCTTGTCCTATTTGTGGTAAGAAGCATGGGGGTAGGCCATGCTATAGAGAGACTGGAGCTTGCTTTGGTTGTGGGAAGCAAGGACATTTGATCAGAGATTGTCCAGAGAATAGGAAGTTCATCACTGGGAAGCCTAAGGAGGAAAATAAGGAGGATAAACAGAAACCCAAAGCCCAAGGACGGGTGTTTGCTATGACTCATCGAGATGCTCAAGCCACTTCTGATGTGGTGACAGGTACTCTCCGAATCCACACCTTATTTGCTAGAGTCTTGATTGATCCTGGATCAACACACTCTTTTGTTTCAGTATCTTTTGCTGGTTTGTTGGGTTTGCCTGTTGCTAGCATGGACTTTGATTTGATTGTTGCTACTCCTGTGGGAGGTTCTGTTGTGGCTAGTAGAATGCTTAGAAATTGTATTGTGATGATTGGTTATAGGGAAATGCCAGTTGATTTAGTACTCCTTGACCTTCAGGATTTTGATGTGATTTGGGGGATGGATTGGTTAGCTTCCTACCATGCCTCTGTTGACTGTTTTGAGAAAAGGGTAACGTTTAGTATTCCTAGTCAGCCTAATTTTAGCTTTGAAGGGAAGCAGGTGGACAGACCACTGCGTATGATCTCAGCCTTGCGAGCTAGTAGCTTGCTTAAGAAGGGTTGCCAAGGATTTTTGGCTAGTGTGGTGAGTAATGAAAGTGATTTGAAGTTGGAAGACATACCCATAGTAAGAGAGTATCCTAATGTCTTTCCAGAGGATTTGTCTGGCTTGCCACCAAAGAGAGAGGTTGAGTTCATTATCGATCTGGTACCAGGAACAGGTCCTATGTCTAAGACCCCATACAGGATGGCACCTGTGGAGCTTAAGGAGTTGAAAGTTCAGCTTCAGGAGTTATTAGACAAGGGTTTTATCAGGCCTACTGTTTCACCTTGGGGAGCCCCTGTTCTATTTGTGAAAAAGAAGGATGGCTCAATGAGACTTTGCATTGACTATAGGGAGTTGAATAAGGTGACAGTGAGGAACAAGTATCCTCTTCCTTGGATTGATGATTTGTTGGATCAACTACAAGGTGCTTGTGTGTTCTCTAAGATAGATCTTCGATCGGGTTATCACCAGTTGAGGGTTAGAGGGGAAGATGTACCCAAGACTGCTTTTCGAACTAGGTATGGGCACTATGAGTTTCTTGTTATGCCTTTTGGTTTGACTAATGCACCTGCTGCTTTTATGGACTTGATGAATAGGGTATTCAAACCCTATTTAAATCAGTTTGTGGTGGTTTTTATAGATGACATCTTGGTATACTCAAGAAGTAGAGAGGAGCATGAGAGCCATTTGAGTATTGTATTATAGACCCTCAGAGATAAGCAGTTGTATGCTAAATTGAAGAAGTGTGAGTTTTGGTTAGACCGAATTTCTTTCCTTGGGCATGTGGTAAGCAATGATGGCATCTCAGTTGACCACTGGCAAGGTAGATGTTGTGGCTAATTGGAGAAGACTTAGTACTGTGAGTGAGATTCGAAGTTTCTTGGGACTTGCTGGTTACTATAGACGGTTTATAGAAGGGTTCTCTAAGATTGCCCTACCTTTAACTAAGTTGACACAGAAGGGAGTTAAGTTTGAGTGGTCTGATGATTGTGAATGTAGCTTCCAAGAGTTGAAGAATAGATTAGTGTCAGCTCCTATTTTGACTATCCCTTCAGGTTCAGGAGGATTTGTGGTGTATAGTGATGCCTCTCATCAGGGTTTAGGTTGTGTTCTTATGCAGCATGGGAGAGTTGTAGCTTATGCTTCTAGACAGTTGAAGCCTTATGAAAGGAACTACCCTACTCATGATTTGGAGTTAGGCTTCTTTGTGGTTTTTGCACTTAAGATCCGGAGACATTTTCTTTTTGGTGAAACTTGTGAGATATTTACAGATCATAAGAGTTTGAAGTATTTATTTTCCCAAAAGGAATTGAACATAAGACAGAGGAGGTGGATTGAACTACTTAAGGACTATGATTGTATTATTCAGTATCATCCTGGGAAGAAGAATGTTGTAGCTGATGCCTTGAGTAGGAAGTCAGTTGGTTCTCTAGCAGCTATTAGAGGTTGTCAAAGGCAGTTACTTGAAGAGTTGAGGAGTTTACAAGTCCACTTTCGAGTTATGGGCTTAGGAGCACTTGTAGCAAATTTCAGAGTACAACCAGACTTAGTTGGGAAAATTAAGACCCTACAAAAGAATGATTCCCGATTAGTCCAAGTTATGGAGGAAGTTAAGAGGGGCAGTAAGCCTGATTTTGTTTTGTCAGATGATGAGATCTTGAGATTTGGGACTAGACTTTGTGTCCCAAATGATGAAGACTTAAGGAAGGAGCTTTTAGAGGAAGCTCATTGTTCCAAGTTTGCAATCCACCCAGGAGGGACAAAGATGTACAAGGATTTGAGGCAAAACTATTGGTGGTCAGGTATGAAGCGTGATATTGCACAATTTGTGGCTCGGTGTTTAGTGTGTCAACAGTGAAGGCTGAACATCGAGCGACCAGCGAGGGTCTTTGCAGCCACTTGCTATTCCTGAGTGGAAGTGGGAGCATATTACCATGGATTTTGTGATAGGATTGCCAAGAACCTTAGGGGGTAATAATGCTATTTGGGTGATTGTTGATCGGTTGACAAAGTCTGCTCACTTTTGCCTATGAAAGTGAACTTTTCTTTAGATCGTTTAGCTTCTCTTTATGTGAAGGAGATTGTGAGAATGCATGGAGTACCAATTTCTATAGTGTCGACAGAGATCCTCGTTTCACTTCTAGATTCTGGCATAGTCTACAAAAAGCTTTGGGCACTAAGTTGAGTTTTAGTACTGCTTTCCATCCTCAAACTGATGGTCAATCAGAAAGGGTAATTCAGGTTTTGGAAGACTTGTTGAGAGCTTGTATTTTGGACCTGCAAGGTAATTGGGATGATCATTTACCTTTAATAGAGTTTGCCTATAACAATAGTTTTCAAGCTAGCATTGGGATGGCACCTTTTGAGGCATTGTATGGTAGGAAATGTTGATCTCCTATCTGTTGGAATGATGTTGGAGAAAGGAAACTTTTGGGCCCTGAACTTGTGCAGTTGACTGTTGAAAAAGTTGCTTTGATTAAAGAAAGATTAAAAGCAGCTCAAAGTAGACATAAGAGTTATGCTGATCATCGTAGGCGAGATTTGGAGTTTGAGATGGGTGATCATGTGTTCTTGAAAGTTTCACCTATGAAGTCTGTGATGAGATTTGGGAGAAAAGAAAAACTTAGTCCTCGTTTTGTGGGTCCGTTTGAAATATTAGAAAGAGTAGGCACTTTGGCATATAAAGTAGCCTTACCCCCAAGCCTGTCTAAGGTTCATAATGTGTTTCATGTTTCGACTCTAAGGAAGTATATTTATGATCCTTCTCATGTTGTGGAGTTGGAGCCTATTCAAATTTTTGAGGACTTGACCTATGAAGAAGTACCCATTCAAATTGTGGATGTGATGGATAAGGTACTACGACTTGCTGTTGTCAAATTGGTAAAGGTTCAATGGAGCAACCATAGTGTTCGTGAAGCTACTTGGGAGTTAGAAGAAGAGATGAGAGAAAAACATCCTCAATTATTTCAAGACTCAGGTATGTCAAGTTTAGAGGACTAAACTTTTGTTAAGGAGGGGAGGATGTAACGCCCAAGCATTTTCTTTTAAGGGTAATTTAGGAAATTGTTATTAATAATTAAATTAATTAATTAATTAATTAATTTAATAAAGTGGAAGAGAGGTAAAAGTGTAATTTTACGAATAAATACCCTAGGTATAAATTAGAAATTTTATTCTTTCCCATCTTTTCTGAATAGAGTTCCTGTTCGCAGAATTCCAGAGAACGTAAGGTTGGAGTCAGAATTCAGGGTTGAAGAACAGATCTCTATAGGTAAGATTCTAACCCCTAGTTTAATATTTTAGATTCATTAATTTATTTCAAACACATTAGATATATTTTTTTTTTGAAAACCCCAAATCTAGATTAGGGTTAGATTAGTTTTTTAATTCGTTTTAATATCAAATAGTGAAAATCTAAGATTTTGATTTTAGTATTGGAATTTGGGAGATCTTAAGTTTTATTAGATGAAAAAAAAAAAATTCCTTGGAAGGTTTTGATTTTAGGCTAGGGTTAATTTTTATATAAATAAATAAATATATTGTTATTTGTGGTTGAAGAGATTAGAAAATGTTAAAAAAAAAAAAAAAAAAAAAAAAAAAAAAAGAGAACGCGTGTGCACAGTATTGGATGGAAGAAAGAAAAAAGGGCATGCGGCCGGATGGAAGGAGGCTTTTATATATATAATGATCCATTATCATGATGATGGCAATGGGAAAAAAGAAAAAAAAAAAAAAACTTGTTTTTTTGGTTTGATTTGGTGTACCCGAGAGAGTGGCTTTGGAATTGGTTAGTTAAAAAAAAAAAATATATATATATATATAGAATTTTATAATGAAATAAAATTGTAATTTAATTGAATTAGTAGTGTGTTATTAGAAATAAATTGGGAATTTATTAGTTTTATTTAAATAAGGAATAGATTAGTTAAATTATAAATAAATAGTATTAATTGTTTATCTTATATTATATTAGGTGAAGAGTAGATTATATCTTTTTCAGAATTATTCTTCTCCCAAGCTTTTAAGGACTTCTTTTGAGGTAAGGGAAGTTAATGCAATATTTATAAAATTTAAATTATTTTATATGTTATTTTGAATTGTGGAAAAGAAAATTATATTTTGTTACCATGCATGGATCAAATTGTTTTGCACTAAATATTATGTTGGAATATTTTCTTTTATGTGTGACACAAAATATGGAGATATTATGTTGTGTAAATTTGAATACTTGAACAAAAACATCACTCTGGTTTATTTGGCCCTTGTCAACGGGATATAATAGTTGACTATTCGGTCCTGTCAACGGGATATAATAGTTGACATTTACATTTCATGGTGGGAATGTAATTGATTTGGACCCCAGCCTCTAGGGGTTTGGTTAGAGGTTACTAGTACTAGTAGTGTTTGGTTCAGTCCACCAGGAACAATTTGAGGCTAACCACCCATTTGAAAAGTCCCACCTAACTGGGCATTTGATATTTGATAATCAGAGTAATGAAAAATTGAATGGATTTGATTGAGTATGATGTGAAAGTGTTTGAATTTGATATGAAATTGGTTGGTTGAATTTTGAATATATTGGTATTTTTGGAACTCTGATATTTGATGAGAAAAAAAAAATTTATATCTCCTATTTGAAATGAAAATATTTGATCCATGAATTGCATTAATATTCCTTATTGGGCTGTGAGCTCATCCCCAATTGTTGAAAATTTTTCAGGTACTCTTAGTTCGGGTGAGGAGTGATGGCTAGGCTGAGGAATGGTCATCATTAGGATTTGACTTAGGATTTTATGTTGGATTTTGTTTAACTATTAGTTATGTTATTTTGGATCATTTGGTATTTGGAAGTTATTTGGAAATTGAATTTTGAGGATTTTAGATTTTGTTTCCGCTACTCTTGAGTAGGTATTTGGTAATTGGTAACATCCAGTTACAATATGACTGTTTGGGTCAGATTATACTTTAAGCCTTCCGGTTTGAGGTGTGAAATGACCGTCACGCCCTTGGAGTGGGTCTTGGGGCGTGACACCTTCTCTTGTAATCATTTCCTAGAAGAGCCTTCTTCCAACTATGGTCCACAAATCATTTGACTACAATTGATATTAATAGTGTATTTGACAATGATTTTAAAAAGTGTTTTTAATCTTTCTAATATTCAAAAAATAAAAAAAAATTAAGTATAAGAAAAAATAGAAATCTTTTTTAAAATCACTATCAAATATACTCTAAAATCTTGTTTGATATTGATTTTAGAAAGTATTTTTAACATTTCTAATACTTAAATTTTTTTATCATTCAAGTATTAAAAAAGTTAAAAACGTTTAAAACGTTTTCTAGAATTATTACCAAACGCACTCTAAATCAATCGTCCTTATGTAATTTAAATTATACCAAATCTCAATCCCATACATTGGGTGTGCAATTTAAATTATACCAAATCTTAATCCCATACATTGGGTGTGCTTCCTACGGCAACACTCAATTTCAAGTACCCATAATTTCAAGTTTACTTCTTAAGCCATCAAATCTTGAGCCAACACAACCTTAAGTATATCTTCCAATACTAAATATATCCTCTTTATGTAATTTACTTTCCAATAAATTACAAACCTATTTATCAAGTCATATCCATTTCCATGTTTTTAGTTTTTAATTAACAAACTTTTGATGTTTTTTTACAATTGTAAACTTATTTGTTTTCTATATTATTATTATTATTATTATTTGGGAGTATAGATGAATTAATACTTTCCTCTTTATTTTCTTTGATGGTAAACCTATTTAAATTCCATTCTTGTTATACTTATTTTTCAAGTAATTCTAATAAGAACCCCTAGTATTTTTCTCCCATTGTTTATGATTCTTAATTCGTAATTTAATTGATTCAATAATATCAATAAAGCTACTTAAAATCACCTTTATCTTTGATAAACACTGAAATAATGATCCTCCTACATCACTCAAATTAATCTAAGCATTTTCTTTTCTCACCTTAAGATAGCGTTAGGGATAACACCATTATTTTAAATAAAGCATTCGGCAGCTTTTGGAATAGCATTCCATATGCAATCAAGCATCCTCCTATTAAGATATTATTGGAATTCCGTATCCAATCAAGAGGCAATTAAGGATTATTTTCAAAAATAGTTCCCAAACAACAATTTTTAAAAATAATTTTTCAATATTTTTTAGATAAAAAATGTATTTGAAAACTTAGAATATTCTCAATCTATTTTTATATTTTTAAAATTTTCTTAAAATGAATTTTTTATATTTTTAGTTATTTTTCATATTTATATAATTATTTTTTAAAATACTCTCCAAAAATAATTAAAATATATTATCAACATACGCCTTATTTTCAGACCAAATCTAAAAAAAAAAATCGGTTTCTAGGGTCATCTTAGAGTGTATTTGATTACCATTAAGACTTGACATGGTTAGACTTGTAAAATATGAGGAATACGAAGTAAATGTAGGATTGGGCAAAATATCTATACACGAAAAATAAAATAGCATTTCCTATGTAAAAACAATGGGTGAGAAGAACTCAAGCAGACAGGAGACAGAGATGATGACAAATGGGTATTGAGTAATCAATGCGGCAATGGAAGAAAGCCGTGGGTCGGCAAGTGGCTGGTAGAACTCGCATGCAACATGTCTTTTTTCTATTGAAATTATGAGAGGGGAATCAGAGGCTGAATCAAAGGGCCCCACCAAAGGACTACGACCACTGCATGCCTGAAATTCCACGTGAAGGCTTGTCCGTAAAATTCTATTTTTACAATTAAGCATTCAATAGCAAAGTCTCATTTGCCCATTTTTCTCCAATATTTCGGTATTGCAATCCATGACAAAAGGTTGGCCTTAGAATCTTAGATGACTACTTAGACCATCGGTCATTATAAAAACAAAATATTAAAAAGATATTTTAATTAATAAATTAATTATAATTATTCTATAATTAAATAAAAAAATTTATTTAATTGATTACCAAAAATATAAAAATTATCATAATCATTTTCTTCATTGATCTTTTTTTTTATCCTTAATATATTAATTAAATATTACAAAATTATACATATATCAATATTTATTTTATATCATTAATTACCATTGAATTAAATGGATCATAGTTTTAATATTAAATATATTTTAAAACTAAACATATTATAATTAAATATCACGATACTATTATTGAATAATATTTGATGTAACTTAATAATAAATATACACTAATAAAATTTATATTTTTTATCCATACATATGATATTATTAGTAAATATGATAAATTATATCATACATATATAATTTTATTTAATAAAATAACTTTAAAATGTCTATTATTACTTATTATATCATTGTTAGAATTTTTCTCAATATTTTTCATGAGTTTTGATTATTTTTTTCCTTATTAATATTTTATGTCAAAATATCCACTGATATTCTTTAATATACCTCAATATATCTGTAAAATCGAATTTCCAATATATTTGTATATTTTAGGGATGCATGATTTCATTTTGCATTGCTCCCTTCAATCAATAATATATACATCACAAGTGCAAATAAATATAGATCCCGAATTAAAGATCTATAGTAGTGTGACCTCTTTCTATTTAGGCAAAGCTACTCTTATGAAAAATATTTAAGATGTTTTATATATATTGATTTTATTATAATATTCTCAATGATTTTTTTTTCTTTTTTATACAAATAAAATCAACTTCTAAATATTTTCATGAAATACTATAAAATTTATCATATATATGTATATAATTATTTAGTAAAATAATTTAATTAAGTGTATTGTTATTTGTTTTTTTAGTTATTAAAGGTTTTTTTATTTTTTATTTTTTTTACTATGAATGGAAATAAGGTTCCATATTGCCTTTTGAAATGCTCAAAATTTAGATTGATTGTTTCATTATCGAGTTCTTTGTCTCAAGTCATGAATATAATTACAAAAATTAATAATCACTCTATTTTTATAGCACAAATGTCTTAACTTTTCGTTTGCTATTTTGTTTTTTTTTAATATTACATAATGGGAGTTTCTAGACAGGTTTAACTCCCCTATTCTCATTTTTGTTGGATTGGACTGGGTCAACTCATCAAGGCATCCAAACTTTAACTCCAACAAATACTTTTTTTTTTTTTTTTTTATCTTATTAATATTTTTTTCTCTAAAATTTTTTCTGATATTTTCATAAATTCAACCACCGACATGTTTTTGTAATATTGGATATTTTAATTCTTCGTAAGATCTTATCACCGAATCTAGTTTAGTCCCACTTATTAAACATGTCATTTTATAAATCAATTTATGGACACCTCCCGACAGCTCCACTGAAATAAAGACACATATTATATATGTGAATTTGGTGGCAAGGCTCCACAACTGACCCTGTGCACACCTCTTGCTTATATCATGTTCTATATAAAGGATGAAGTTTGATGTCAACGTGGAACCAATACATTGATATGATTTAGAATTAAAAATAATTTTTAATTCTACGTGCAAGGCTACAGATTGCATCAATATCAACCATGGCCTTCAAGAAGATGCTTGGATTACTTATGTGTGGATTTTTCTGCTTTTGTTTTACCTAATGGTGAATCTCACAAGAAAGCAGTCTAACAGCTGAGGAACATGAGACCAAACCAACCAAATAAGTCAATTGAACTTCAGGGAAATATCCTTTGCACAAATTTACCATGTTCTACCACATCCAAACTCTAAAAAGCTTAGATCACATTCACATCTCAGACTGAAGGACATGGGTTCTCTATATAAGGGAAATAGGCTCAATGAATAATGTCTTTACGTGATCCTTGGTCTCACGGTCTTGAACACCATACCCGTCCCGATAATACAGATACATGCATTGAGCCATCCTAGGAATGTCCATTGCCATTCCAATAAACGTTTGGGAGAAGGGAGAATTCAGATTTCGCTCTTCATTCATCTTCTTCCATGTTTCATCAATCAAGAAGCCTATGTATTTGCGGGCATCGTCTTCAGAAGCACTAGTTTCATACATGTAACATTGTATGGATTTAGGAACATCTCCTCTTTTTAACTCATCCTGAGAAAAATATATGTATCAGTATTATTATTATTAAATGATGGATCGTTAGTATAGAAAATAAACTAAGGTTATGTTTGGTTCCCGAAAAATACTAAGGAAAGAAAAAAAATGTAAAGGAAAATGATTTTTTCATGTTTGGTTGTCCCATGAAAAATATAAAAGAAAATCAAATATAATTAAAACTAATTAAAAACTTATGTATTTTAAAATTATTTAATTTTTATATTGATGAGTTAAAATAAATAAAATGAGTTTGAAGTAAAAAATAAAAATGACTTATCAACTTTTAATCTATTTTTTATTTTCCTTCACTTTTTCTTTATTTCTATTTTTCCTTTGTATTTTCTTTCCTTTGTATTTTTCCTCAAATTTTTTGAGAATCAAACATAGCCTAAAGCAATCTCTGATAATTAGGCTGCATACAGATGATGTCCCAAGATCATCTGAAAGACGGAAAATCGTTGATGACCAACGGATTATATCGCGGAATCTCTCTAAGCATCCCAAGGCCTCCTCCGTCATTGGATTTGTGATGAAAAAATAGGCATGAACTAGTGTTAGTGGACCTGATATAGAAATCCAGGCATTGTTGATGTACTCCTGTAGAGATGGCATATAACCTTCGTGGTACCATTTCGCCTCAACTAAGTAGGATTTACTTAAATCTGCCCACTGAAGAATTAATCATATAATGAGCCAAAAGCATATTTTGCACAGGAAATTTCGTCAGTTTGATTATAGAAAGATGACTGAATTTTTAATCTGAATGTTACCGCTTTTCTGAGATATGAAATGATGCTGAGATCGTGTTCTTTAAGAACATCATAAGCGGTTTCATTAGTGAAGTTGTAGAGAGCAAGGAAACAGATCTTCATGTATTGTGGAAGTTGCTCCATTGCATTGGTATCCCATCTGACAGTGGAAACAAAACTAGCATCCCAACCTCTATTAAATTAAAAGGACAAGAAGTATACAGAAACCACCAACCTGTCAACAGCATCTGTAAAGAGCTCAAGTTCATCCAATGTCCCATAAACATCATAAACATCATCAATTGTTGTTATCAGCGAAATGAGTTTTGTCAACATTCTCCTGCAATATCCAAACTGAGGTTCAAATATAAATCCCACAGCCCAAAGGAAATTCTCCACCAATCTGTCCCTAGCAAAGCTCGATTTTTCTGGGAGGCGTGTGCTCCTCCACCACCTGCATTTGTAAGGCCCAAAAGAGGGGATATCAATATTAGAATTTGATAATACTTTGTAGCTGCTAAACTATAAACGAAAATGAGAATATGCTCCCTCCTACATTGATGCATGTTTTAGATCCTCCTGGTATGTTGCTTGCACCATATTATAATCCAGTTTAGCAAGCTCAAGTAAAATGGGATTCTTTCCCTGGCTTCTCTCATATACATCTATGAACCATCTTGCCTCTAACCTTGGCATTCTCCAGTGCAGCGGAAGCTCCATGGCATGGTTTATTATCATGGTAAGATCATTTTGATCTACAGTCCTCTTGAGGTATTCTTCAAGAGAATTTCTTGTGAAATCTCTAGCCTCTTCTAGGATATTTTCACCTTCTACGGAAAGATATGAAGCTTCATACAAGCATAGAATTCCCTTGATATCTTCATTAAGCCATGGCTTAACAGTCCCCATCTTGTTTATGAAAATATGGAAAACATCTGCAACATTCAATATGACAATAATTATGCTGAAGTATAAATATGTCGCACAGAATTTATAAAATCCCAAAAATCGTGTGCTCTTTATGCTATTCTCATTAGGCAACTAATTGATCTAGTGCTTCCTATATATGCTGTTTTACCTGGTAGATCGTGTACCTTTTTCCACTGCCTGAAAAAATTATTAAAACGGTAGTGAAGACTAAATTTAAACCTAGGACTCGGTAGGGTCTAATACCTTGAGGAACATGGTAGCCATGCTGTCTTAGGAGTCTAAATTCAAGAGCTGTGGCATATAAATCTCCATTTTTCCATGTATCATTCCTATTGTAGTTGTTGTATATGCTATGCAATATTCTCTTTATTTCTTCCCCAAAGTGATAATGTATTCCAAGCCTTTGCAAGGTATCAATTAGCTCCAGTTGATGCAAAGGTTCCCCGACTTGGCCAAGCATTATCTTTACATCTCCCTTAAGCTTCTCCAATTGTCTTGTATATGTTTCTCCCTGCATATAAGACACTATATCCGTCAAAAAATCAAGTTGAGTCCATTAATGAACAATAGTACTAAAAGTTAGCACCTACCACATAATCACTCGTTAGTGACTGGATATAATCATGGTCCCAAATTGAAGGCTGGTAGCTTGCGGTTCGCCTCACAATCACAGCAGTTTGGCTACTAGTTTTAGCCCCACCCGTGCATTGGACTGGACCAGAAATGCAAACACCCTGCGATTTTCCGCGGCAGAAGCGGCTTGTAGGTTGCAGTCTTGTACAAGTGAAAAAAGGGTTTGAAGAAAGCGTCAGAAGAGCCATTGGAGGGGATCAAGCTGGATCACATTGCCAGCAGATATATATAGAATTTGTGGTCATGTGCTCCCATGTTTGCTGTAAGATTAAGCAATAGTATTATGTCAAATTTGCAATAATGCTAGTAAGATTTATTCCAAGCTGAATCTTCGTGAGATTATATAAAGAATACCCAGCTTGTCGGCCTTTAGATAAAGAGTCTCAAAGCATATTGTACTGATCGGGTCAGAACTATCTTTTCAAAGAATAAAATATTCAAAAAGAGCTTTATTATTAGGTTTGCTTACAAAAGTTTTGAAAAACAGTTGTTTAATATTTTTAAAATAAAAGCATGTTTGGAGATTTAGAATGTGTAGACCCCCCGGTTAGATGTTGACCCCAAAGAAAGTATTGATTTATTTATTTTTTTAGGAGAGTGGGTGAGATGAGAGGGGATTGACAGGACAGGAAGCAGCGGGAAAGGAAAGGGGAGCAGCTGGGAGATATTTTGGGGGGAGGACCAGAAAAAAAAAAAGAAAAAAAAAGGGAGGATTTTTGGAGAGAGCGGGAAGGGACTGAAAAAGTGAGCTGGAGGGAAGACAAAAAATGGGCGAGAGAGCTGGGAAAAGGAGACCACGGACAAAGTTGATGCAGGTGAGTTTGGGAGGATTTCTTACTTACTTTGATTCATATACTTCCCATCTTTTTCCCATTTTAGTTGGCTCCATGTGGCTCTTCAATCTGGGTTAGACAATTTTAGATCATCTTTATACTTTGTTGTTATTGATCTCATCACTATTCTTGTGGTTTGGTTTGGAGCTGGTATGACTTTGTTTCATATACACTATGCATATTTGGTTTAAAGGATCCCACGCCATTAACCTTGAGTACCATATTCTATCTTCTCTATGACTCTACCTCCACCACTCATTACCACCACAACCCGCCATCTTTCTCGTTCACATAGCCACCCATGCCATTAGATCTGTACCATGCCATGCGCCTCGGCGACAGAACCCGCGCTAGCTAGTACCAGCACTGCCACTGTTTCACACGTACAGCCGACACCTTCTTCATGCACCACCACTATATCATGCCTTTCTTTCATCTGTGGCTACCCATAGCGAGGTCAGCCCATTTTCTAGACTATGGTGGGGGCAGTGATGTGCACCATGTGGAGGGTCAGATTTCATAGAAGAAAGGGGTGTTCAGGAAGCTGTATTTGAGGGCACTAGACCTGGTAGAGTTCAAGATTTTACTTTAATAAAATAAATATCAAGAAATTCGTATTTTTTAAATGTCCCGAAAATTGTTTCTTGATAAAAAATAAAAAATAAAAAAGTTAAAGAAATTTGTTTTTAATAAATTTAGAAAATTGTTTTTAATAGAAAAATAGGTTCCAGAAAATACTTTTGATAAATCCGAAAATTTGATTTTAATAAAAATTAATAAAATAGTTTCAATAAAAAATCTAAAAATTTTGTTTTTTATTTTTATTTTTTAATAATGGTTCAAAATGATTTTTGAATAAAAACTATTAAAAATTATCTTTAAATAAAAATTGCAAACATGCCAATGTGAAATCACAAAATTCTTTTAGATAAAATAATCTTGTAATAGTTTTGTAAATTATAAACCATTAATAATAATAATAATAATAATAAAGATCAAATTTCCATGCAAACACGTCCCACATGTACCCATCCTGCCATTCATATCCATGCATCATAATTTTATTTTTTTATTTATTCTAGGTTTCCGTATTTAATTCTCAATTTATGAATTTCTTCAAAATCCTGACTTTCAAATTTAATTTCCAATTTAAAAAATTTCACTTCATTTTATTTAATTATTATTTTCGTTATTATTATTATTTTTATTACTCAATTTATTTATTTATTTTTTATTTTCAAAATTCCATCTTTAAATAATTTTTTAAAATTTCGTTTTCCAGATTTAATTTCCAATTCCAAAAATTCCATTTTATTTTATTTAATTATTTTCGTTATTATTATTATTACTTTATTTATTTATCTATCTATTTATTTTTAAAATTCAATCTTTAAATAACTCTTCAAAATTCCGATTTCTAATTTTAAATTTCAGTTTCCGAAATTTTAATTTTCACATCAATTTATCTAATCATCATTATTTTATTTATTTATTTAAAAATTCCACTGTTAAACAATTCTTCAAAATTTAATTTTCAAGACTCCAATTATCAGATAATCTTCGGGACTTCAATTTTCAAATAAATTTTAAAAATCCAGTTTTCACTCGAACAGTTTTAATTCCACTTTGGTTTTCAAATAATCTTCTTTTTCTCTTAATTTTATATAAGCATGAATGTCATTTTCATAATTTCATAATAATGGAATTTGTGAGATTAATTCGTGCAAGATCAATCGGGCTTTGGTGGGGGCCCCACATACGTGATTTTATGATTGATTGATTTATTTATTGATTTTATTTGTCACGCGCGATTGATTTATTCCACTCTATGACATGCATGTAATTATTCTGTGTTTAATTGCTAACATTCGCTTTCATTGAAGTAAACCGGTTCATCATTCAGGTACATTCTTTGCCTCTCCTATTCATTCAATTATTTTGTTTTGAGTAATATTTATCTGGTATCAAGCTCGATTAATCAATTGTCATGATTGCTTCATTTTATTAGTAGAGACCTACTTTAGGGACTTAGAGGGGTGCTATGGTCCTTACCGTACCTTCCTGATAAGTAACCTGACCTTCGAACCCGAGCTGGTTTTTCACAGACCACCTTTTCCAAAGTAAGAAGTCACAATTAAGGTTTTTCTTTCTTATTTTGTTTACTCTTTAAAAATAAAACAAAAATAAGTGGCGACTCTAAGTCATTTTTTTAACCAATTAAATCATTTTTCAAAATAAAAATCGAGCTCGTCATCGAGTGGGGAACGCATGAGTCGAAATGTGGGATCCACATAATGTTTTTAGCTTATTTCTTGTGTCTTTAAATATTTTTTAAAAATAACTTTTATTTGTAATTATTTATTTTCAATAATTCTCCATATTTATATAATTATTTTTTTAAAAAAAATTCCTTTAAAACAACTGAATTAAAATATATTTCTAGAAAAAAAAAGTCTTATTTTCATAACAAGTTTCTTGTTTTTAGGACAAGCTCTTAAGAAAGTACCACCTTTGAAGAATAGAAAACTATTCAAACTATTTCCAATATGTTTTAAAAGAAGAAAAATGATATTTACATCGAAAAAGTAAACATTCATGAAAAAAAAATTAAACTAAATAAAAAATAAATTAAAGCAAAATATTTCAACTTGTTTTATGTGTTTCTAAATATTTCCTAAAAATATTTTTTATCTATGATGATTTATTTTTAATAATTCTCATATAATTATTTTTTGAAATGTCTCCTAAAAATTGTTGATTATTATAATTAAAATATGTTTTAAAAAAATATCTTATTTTTAGAATAAGTTTTTTGTTTTTTTATATATATATAACCACAAAGTTCCAAAGTTCCAAAGTGAGAGGGAGGCGAACCAGTCACTGTTTTTGTCTCATAATTGGTCTAATTTTTAATAAAAATAAACTTAATAAATTTCAATAAATTTGTTACTTAAAAAAAAATAAATAAAACTAGTCATAAAATTTAGATCAAAAATATTTCCAATCAATTATTATCAATTTCAATAAAATCTATCTAATTATAACTCTAAAACACAACTCACATCTTCATCTAACACAAGAAAACAGTCTAATCACCTGAGGGACATGAGACCAAACCAAATAAGTCAATTAAACTTCAGAGAAATATTTTTCTAAGTTTTCTTTCATCTTAGATGCAAAAAAGCTCACATCAGACTCACAGGATAGGTCAATTATGGAAAATAGGTAGGTTATAAGAATGGTCAAAATTGCAGGGATTAACATAAAGAATTTGTTGAAAGTTGATGTACTATACTGACAATGCAGTGGCTATATTATTGCTTTTTGAAATTTGATGTCCTATATGAAGAAATTGGAAATACATCAGTGTATGCAAAGAAATTTAAAACCTAAGGATTTGTCATTTTCAAAGTCGGTTCTTTCAAGAATAATGCCACATTTTGTCGGACTCCAATTTTTTAATCAGTTTTGCAACTTAAAATAATTTAATAACTTAGTTTAAATCATTAAACATCTTTAATAAAATAACTTAATGAAATAAATTAGAGCAAAAAATAATTGGAGAATTTTTTTCAAAACCCGAGTTGTACATATCTCGCTTACAGAGTGCACCAAATGCGAGATCTAGATGTTTAATCCTGGAGGTAAATCACTGATACCCTAATGCACCGAGTTCATCTTACTGAGTGTACCCAAGGCGAGATTTGGCTGTTGAATTCTAGAGGTAAACCATTAGTACCCTAATACATCGAGTTTATCTTAGAGAATGGTGGATCTATTTTATTAAACATCTTTAATAAAATAACTTAATGAAATGAATTAGAGTCAAAATTAATTTTAAATAATAAATAAAACTAATTAATTTATTTTTAAATTAACATTTTTATTTTACTTTTTTATTTTCATTTAACCTAATTATTTCCATGATCACCTTTATTAGTCCACTATTTTTACTATTATTCAACTTCTTTTATTTTAATTATAATTTATAAATATAAACATATCAATTTAAAAATTTTAAATATGTTTTAAGTTAATTTTATTATAAAAACTTAATATAATATAATATTTTTAAAAATTATAAAATTAGTTTAAATTTTCATTTTTAATATATTGACATTTAAATATTATGTACATTTCATTTAATAAAATTAAAAATATTAATATCATTTAATTTGATAATGTCAAATATATAAAATAATATTATTGATTTTTAATTTATTGATATATATTTTAAAATTTTTATAATTATTTTTAATTTTAATAATATATTAATTGCATATTTATAACGTCACCGGTTCGATCGCGGTTCTACCACCGGTCCAACCAGTGAATCGTGAACCGATAACTTTTTCGATTCGATGATCGGTCCAATTCTGAAAAAAATTGGTTGTAAGTGCCCACCAACCTCTCCTATCCATTATTTCAATATTTGTTATTTGATTCGGTTAATTATTTTATTTTACATTTGTATTATTTTTAATTTCTAATTTTTCAAATTCTTATTTTTTAAATATGTGATTTTAATTTTTAAATTTATAAATTTTGATTTGAATCATTATATCATCTAAATATAAATTTAAAATTTTTTATTTAAAATAAATATCTTATTTTCAAATAGATTTTTTATTATCAAATATATTTCTAACTTTCAAATAAATTCTGATACTTAAATTTGTTGTTTTATATTTATGACTTTAAAATTTTGAATTTTGATTTGAATCATTTTATTCATTTATATATATATATATATACCAATCCAAACAATGAGTCATGGACCGGTAACTTTTTCAATTTAGTAACGGGTCCAATTCTGAAAACATTGTTGATTTTAATAACTTATTAAGGGACTAAAAAAATGCACTATTTGAGTGGAGTGGTTAATCTTAACTTCATCATACAATTTTGCATGTTATTATTAAAGCTATAAAAAATATTGTTATCATTGCTTCTAATTATGTTTTAAGCATTCTTCATTTAAAAAATAAGTATAAGTATTTAAAAATTTTATACCTGATACTCTTTCAACTTCAAAATCTTCATTATAAGAATTATATAATTAAGAGTGTGCAGGTAGGAATTCTTTTGAGAAATGATGTATTATATAAAGAAATTAAGAGTTATCATCATAATATGCAAAGAAATACGAAAGTTGTGTACGCTATTAAAAGTTATGGTACACAAAAACTAAAATCCAAAATATCTATCTTTTTTAATAACAAATTACTTTGAAAATAATGTTACATTGAATCACATTTTATTTTCTAAAATGATTTATATGAGTTGAAAAAAAAAATGAAAAATAGTCTATTTGAATTAAATCAAACTTTTGAAAATATCAAAATTATTGAGAAAAGCATTTCAAAGATACAATTAGAAGATCCAAAAGCATATTATTATTGTTTTTTCCATGGAAAAGGGTAAAAATGAGCAAAAATATTGTAACACGGGATAGATTGTGAAAGTTAATGACATACCCTATGAAGAAGGTACAACTAGGAATTCTTTGAAATGCGATATACCATAGGAAGATATTAGGAATTATCATGAGAATATGCAAGAAAATATGATGTACTATGTATGACAAAATTAGGAGTTATCTTCATGGTATACAAAAACCAAGGCCCAAAATATGTCTTTTTCAAGAGCAAATAATTATTTTGAAAATAATGTTCCATTGAGTCACACTTTATTTTTTGAAGTGATTTATATGAGTTGAAAAAATTAAGATGAAAAGTAATCTATTTGAATTTAGTCAAACTTTTGAAAATATCAAAATTATTGGGCAAATCATTTCAAAGGTACAATTAGAATATGCAAAAACATATTATTATTATTTCTTCCATGGAAAAAGGTAAAAATTAGCAAAAATATTGTAACATATAGATAAATTGTGAAAGTTAATGGTGTACCATATTAAGAAGATACAACTAGGAATTCTTTGAAATACGATATATGAAGAAATTAGAAGTTGTCATGATATCATATGCAAGGAAAGATCATGTACTTAATGACAAAATTAGGAGTTATCATCATGGTACACAAAAACTAAGGCCCAAAATATTTTTCTTTTTCAACAACAATTTATTTTAAAAATAATGTTGCATTAAGTCAAACTTTATTTTCTAAAGTGAATTATATGAGTTGAAAAAAAAAATGAAAGTAATCTATTTGAATTTAGTCAAACTTTTGAAAATATCAAAATTATTGGGCCAAGCATTTTAAAGATAAATTTAGAAAATTCAAAAATATATTATTATTATTATTATTATTATTATTTCTTCCATGGAAAAGGGTTAAAATTAGCAAAAGATTAGCACTAGTTTATCTTATACTAACTATAAGAATCTAAAACTAAAAATTGAAACCTTTTGCCATTTTGTATATTTGCTTATATATTTATGTAATTGGATAGTTTGGAGATGGTTACTTACATGTTAGTTGAGTTATAAGAATTTGTCAAAATTTTAGCAATGAGCATAGAGTATTTTTTATAGCTCTTCATCATTAAGTCAGAGAACCAATTTTTGATTTAAAAAAAACAGAAATTTCATTAAAAAATAAAAATAATAAATGGCTTAAACAATAAAATATTTACTTTAAAAAATATAAATATAAAATAAAAAATTATTAAATTTTAAAAAAATTCACCTACATACGGTGTTTGTGTTTAGTTTTAAATGATTAGTTAAATATCTTTTATTAAATAAATTTAGTGATTTAAGTTGGTATTAGAACATTTAATCATCATTTATCAAACATCCTCTTATTAATTTTCTTTCATTTATTATAATTTCTTTATTTAATAAATAGAACCAAATATTTTGAGCACATTTTATTGAAACAATTATTATTATTATTATTATTATTATTATTATTATTATCATCATCAGTTGTTGAAGTAGAGAGAGAATTATTTGAGAAACAATGGCTTAACTTTTTCATTGATTAAGAATGAATATATATACACAAAACCTAAAACATAAAAATAAGAAATAATCTACCCAAAACACAAAAATAGGAAATAATCCTAGAATTAGCCCAAAACACAAAAATAGGAAGCAATGCTAGAATTAGGGAATTACAACAAAAATAGGAAGTTACAACTAATTACAAGAATTTGAAAATAGAAAGAAAATCTATTATAATGAATTCTCTAATATGCCCCCTTAAGATGGAGCTCCAGAGGAGACACCGATCTTGACTCGTAATTCTTGGAAGCGGCTTCATGGAAGCGATTTAGTAAGAGCGTCGGCAAATTGATCTGCTGAGGAAACATGAGTAACACGAAGAGCACCTGATTGAACTTGATCCCGAATAAAGTGATAATTGCCACATGTTTCATGCGCGAATGAAAAAGTGGATTAGAACAGAGATAGGTGGCACCAACATTGTCACAATAGATAACAGGCGGTGTAGGTAGAGTGATGCCAAGCTCTATGAAAAGGGAACAAATCCAATTGATTTCTGAAGAAGTAGCAATAGTTGATCGATACTCAGCCTCTGTGGATGACTGAGCAATTATACATTGTTTCTTGGATGACCAAGAAATTGGATGACAACCAAGATAGACAATATAGACACTCGTAGAGGTATAGTCATCTTTGTTGCCAGCCCAATCTGCATCTGAGAATGCATGAAGAGAAAGTGTATTTGCCTTATGAAGAAATAATCCATGAGTCAATGTGCCACATAGATATCGAAGTAATCATTTTGCAGTATTCCAATGTTCAAACGTTGGGCAATGCATGGATTGGGATAGCTTGTTAACAGCATATGATATGTCTAGGCGAGTGAGGCAAAGATACTATAGACTGCCAACCAGGGTTCTATATTCTATGCAGTTAGTCAAAGATATACCTAAATGAAGTGTGAAATTTCCATCTATAACAAGTGGTGTAGCAATAGGTTTTGCACCAGACATTTTTGTTCAGGCAAGAAGATCAAAGATGTAGTGCCTTTGAGTAAGCAACACACCAGATGGAGTGGTAAAAACCTCAATGCCGAGAAAGTAGGACTAGACGCCAAGATCCTTGATTGAAAATCTTTGTGCCAGGAAGTCAATGTAGTGCTGAATAATATTGGTGTTGGTACCTATGATAATAATGTCATCCACATAAACAAGTAGATATATAATAATGTCACCTGAGTGGAGAATGAATAGAGAAGTGTCTGCATGAGAGTTTGTGAACCCAGACTCAATGCGAAACTAGCGAAGTTCAAGATACCAAGCATACGGGGCCTGTTTGAGTCCATATATAGCATTCTTTAATTTGCATACATGTGTTAGATTGTTTCTGTCAACAAATCCCGGAGGTTGGGCCATGTAGACATCTTCAGAAAGATGGCCTTGAAGAAAAGCATTATTAACATTCAACTGTCGCAATTGCTAACCTTTACTAACTGTTAGGCTTAGAACAAGTCATATTGTTGTCGGCTTGACAACTGGACTAAAGGTGTCATGATAATCCACTTCAGGTCGTTGATGAAAACCTTTGGCAACTAATCTGGCTTTGTATTTGTCAATAGAGCCATCAGCAAACCGTTTAATACGAAAAACCCACTTACATCCAACAAGATTCTGCATAGAAGTAGATGGAACAAGCTCCCAAGTTTCATTCCAAACAAGAGCATCAAATTCATCATTCATGGCTTGTCTCCATTTGGGATCGGTGAGGACTTGGTTAACAGTATGAGGCTTAATGTCTGATGGTTGAGAAATGACAACAGTGAGATTCATCTTTGTTAAGGGTCTGTGGATGTTTTTTTTTGCTCTAATGGTCATGGGATGGGTGGATGGAGTTGTGGTTGAAGCAGAAGAGGCCTTAGAATTGTGTGGTTCTGGTGGTAAACAGTCGATTGGTGAGGAGGGGCAGTCAATCGATTGGGCATTTTGGGACGGATACTGACACGAGGAATCCCTTTATGGAGGCGTATTGAGTGAGCCATTTGAAATGGTTAGAGTTTGGATCGGTGGAAGCCAGTTGGAAATGAGCTCTGAGGTGGGATGAGATAGATGGGATTGGTGAGTGGTAAATGGAAAAGTGTTTTCAAGAAATTTGGCATGACGAGAAATATAGGTTTTAAATGTGGACAGATCAAGACAAATATAGGCACTTTGTGTTGAAGAGTAACCAAGAAAAACACAATGAGTGGAACGAGAGTCAAGCTTATGTTGAGAATAAGGACGAAGCCACGTATAACATAAGCAACCAAACACCCAAAGTTTAGTGTAGTTGGGTGGAGACTTAAAGAGTTTGTCAAAAGGAGATGAAAGATGTAGTGTGGGTATGGGTATATAATTGATGAAATATACAACAGTGGCAAAAGCGTAAGTCCAAAAAGTTAGAGGCATCAATGCATGAGTGAGAAGAGATAGATCGGTTTCAACAATATGGCGATGATGTCATTCGGAAAGACCATTGTGTTCAGGTGTATGTGGTGGTGTAGTAAGATGGGATATACCATTGGTGGAGAGAAAATTATCAAGGGTTTGATATTCGCCACCATTATCTGAATAGAGAGTAACAATTCAGTGTTTAAATTAGTTTTTGACTAATGCCTTGAAGCACACAAAGACATCATACACATGAGATTTCCCTTTAAGTGGATAATACCAAATATACCGTGTATAATGATCAACAAAAATAACATAGTACTGAAAACCATCAACAGAAGAAACAGGAGAAGTCCATACATCAGAAAATAGAAGTTCAAGCGGATGGGATGAGGTTAAGGTAGAAGAAGAAAATGAGATTTATGACTTTTATTACATGAACAGGCATTACAATGTTTGGAAGATGATAACAGACTAGACAATGGTAAAGAAAACTTAAAGACAATATTTTTCATAATAGTAAATGATGGATGGCCTAGTCTAGAGTGCCACTCAGACGAAGTGGTCTTGACACTGGAAAATGCAAGCAACGGTGAAGAGGTAACAGAAGGGAATGTAGTCGACCACTCATATATGTCATCCTTAGGTTCACCCATCAAAATGATTGCCCTCGTGTTTAGATCCTTCACCTGAAAAGTAAAGGGTGAGAATTCAACTGAAACATGGTTATTAATGCAAAATTGATAAATTGAAATTAAGTTGTTTTGCATGGAATGGACAGAAAGGACATTTTGTAAAGTAAAGGTGTTAGAAGAAGTAGGTATAGTGGTAGAACCGGTATGTGTGATGGGAAGGGTCGATCCATCGCCAATCATGATATCATCAGATCTTTGATATAGACTATGAAGAGAGAGATTGCTCAAGTAAGACGTAACGTGGTGAGATGTTTCACTATCTAGCAGCCAAGTAGGAATAGTGTTGTTGTCGAGAACAACATGATTGGCTTGTGGTTGCCAGGGTGTGGAGGGGTGATATCCCTGAGTGCCTTAAGGACGAGGTGTCGGGGATTGTTGATTAGGGACAAGCCGAAACATCGAGTATCACTTGGCAGTATGTCCTTGAATATTACATGCTTGACAACGACCCAAATAAGGTTTGGGTTGGTGTTGATCATGAGGAGAAAATGCAGTGGTATGGCCTTGTTGTTGTGGAGTGGTGGCTGGTGGACTCTAATTTGGCGATTCCAAAAGGCTGTAGGATTTGCCGTTGTTGGTAGTGATAGAGGAGATGGTTGAGCGGTCTGAAGATATGCTTCTTTGTTGAGAAGTTTCTCATAGAGCTTAGCAAATCATTGAATTATTGCTCTCTATGATTTATGAAGGTTTTAATAAATGAATTTAAATGACTGAATATGTATAATTGAATGATTTAATTTTGGTCATTGAATAAATAATATGATATTTACATTTTTGAAGTCGTAAGTAAAATAACAAGAAAAATATATGAACATTATTGTTTGTATTAAATTAATGGGAGGTATAATCTTTTGTGATAATATTGTTTACAAAATAATATTTTTCTTTAATTTGATCATTTAGATTATAATCCAAAGATAATGATACAAGCATTTTTTTGGGATTGAAGTTTAATGGAGGTCTTAACATGACTTATTCCCAAGTGACTTTATTGATTTTTGATGATGGTGGAAAGAATGTGTATGTGTAGACCCCCTTTCAAGAGCTGGGGACTTTTAAGTTTTTTTTAAGGATTTTATAACATTGGGAGGGTGCTTTCTCATCACCAGCAGCTGGCAGCGCCCTAGGCAAATGGGGGACCCCTTCCCGACACATGAGACGAGCTGGTGGAGGCAGCAAGTCAAGATGGCCGGCCATGCTGGTGGTCAGAGGTGCCATACTTGCTGAGTGGAGCAATAGTGGAGTGGGTAGTGGCTTGCTGTGGAAGATAGAAATAGGAGAGAAAAAAGAGTTTTAGCGGGGCGAGGGGTAGAGAGATCGAGGGAGGAGCTGGTGCGAGAACATGGGGGTGCGGCAGATTTCGAGAGAGAGAGAGAGGTACCAGAGGAGCAAGGGGAGAAAGTAGAGGAGCTTTTAAAATCTGGCTGGTAGAGGAGGCAGAGAGGGCGGTAAGATAAGTGAGCTTCATTGGAGAGGAGTTTCACAGGTATGGAGTGTCGTTTTTTTTTTAGGGTCTTCCTCATTATCATTGTTCCTCATCATCTTTTCTTACTACTTAAGCATTGTTAGTTTGTCTGGTTGTAGATTGAGTTTTGCTGAATTTGAGTTTGTTTTTATGCTTGCTCTGTTTTGGTTCTTTTCTGCCCTCTTTGATTTCTCCTGTCAATAACTGATGTATGGATTGTTTTCGAGCTTGATGTTTGATTAATCATGCCACTGCTCTCTACTTGTCTCACCTGTTTAGACCCATTAAATGTAACATGAGATGGAGTCTTGATTAACTGATTTTGAGTGTGCTCTGTTTATTGAGCCTTCCCCTTTTGCTTTTGAAAAATACCAACCATTATTATGTAAACTACCTGGAAGTCCCGGGACAATGGTAGTATAGGATGGAAGTAGTGATCACCATTAATGAGCTCCGGCGAGCTAGTGTTAATGTGACCGTCCTCCTGTGAGGAAGCGACTTCAAGTTGACGCGTGCCGAGGCGTGGATATTGTTGCGGATGCCCCAATTTCTGACTGCCCTGGTGCTGATTTCGATCTCATTTTGCTGCCGGGAGGAATGCCGGGCGCTGCAACTCTTGGAGATGGTGACATTCTAGAAAGCATGGTGAAGAAGCATGCTGATGATGGGCAACTCTATGCTAGATTTCGTGTAGCACCTGCTGTGGCACTTGGATCATGGGGTTTAATGCATGGTTTTGCTTTCTGGTTTGATGTCGAATTAAATGGGTCTGTAGGATTTTCATTTTTTATTTATTTCCTGCTAGTGGCTGATTCCATTTCCTTGCCCATGTCATCATTCTTCAATACCCACTCATCAATCTTCATGCAAAAGCCGTTTGCTCAGGTGGTAAAAATAAAATAAAATATGTAAAATGGGTTTATGGGCATTACACTGGAAACGTGCACTTAAAGATCACCACAATTCATATTTCTTTTATTATTTCTTCACGTTTTGGATATCAAAGTAATTCTCTAAATATTCCGGGTTTTCGAAATTTAATTTTCCGGCGTTCCATCCTTACAATAATTTTTCGGGTTTCCACTTTTCAAAATTTAATTTTCCGACATTCCATCCTTTAAATAATTTTTCGGGTTTCTACTTTTCGAAATTTAATTTTCCGGCATTCCATCTTTAAATAATTCTTCAAAATTCCAATTCCCAAATTTAATTCTCTGAAATTCTAACCTCTTTCAAATTCATTTTCTAAAAATTCTCATTCTCACATTCAATCACTAAAAATGTAATTTCCAAATAAACTCTAAAACTCCAATTTTCTAGTGATCTTCGAGATTCCAAATTTTCAATTAAATTTCAAAAATCTAATTTTCTCTCGAATAGTTTTAATTCCACTCTGGCTTTCAAACAATCTTCTGCTCCTCTTGACTTTAATAAGCAAGAACGAATTTTCCGTAATTCCGAATAATGAAATTTATGGGATTAATTCATGCAATATAGATCGGGTTTTGGTAGGGGCCCCACATATGTGATTTTATGATTGATTGATCGATTGATTGATTTATTTGTCATGCGTGATTGATCTGCTATGTTCTATGATATGTACATAATCAACCTGCGTTTGCCCACTAACCCTATTTTGTGATAGCGCATTGCCGTTTGCTGAACAGGTACACATCCATTTCCACTTTGGTTATTCTCTATGCATATTCTGATTCTCATATGTGTATAATAGTTCTGGGTATCCATTGATTTCCTAATTAATTGCCATGATTGCTCCATTTTATTAGTAGAGACCCATTTTAGGGGCTTAGAGGGGTGCTACGGTCTTTACCGTACCTTCTTAATAAGTAACCTGATCCTCGAACCCGATCCGATTTTTCGCAGACTGTCCTTTCCAAATTAAGGAGTCACATTTAGGGTTTTTATTTCTTATTTTGTTTACCCTTTTAAAAATAAAACAAAAATAAGTGGCGACTCCAAGTTATTTTCATAATCAATAAAAATCATTTTTTTGAAATAAAAATCGAGCTCGCCATCGAGTGGGAAACGCATGAGCCGAAATGTGGGGTCCACAGTATGATATTTGATTTACTTTCACAAAATTATGGAGATGATTTGTGGATGCTTGGACCTTTAAGACCCCCATGATGACTTTGTTGACCCGTCAAGGTGGTGAAGGGCATATGTTGGTACTTGACGTGACTCATAAGGGCCCTTGTATTTTAGCTTTCAAATCGTATTTGAATTGAAAAAGATTACCTTTATATATACATGGAACATGGGAATTGAGTTTCATATTCCTAAATTTGATTGCTCAATACAAGAAATTTGATTGTCTTCTTTCATTTAAGAAATTTATTGATAAAAACCATGTTTCCTTTTTAATTCTTTTTTGGATCTACATATTATTATTATTTTCAAACTAGACTTCTTAAATTGCATGCTATATGTTTAAGGTATATGGCATATCACCTATCAAATTCAAATTTTTTGAATTGAGCATTCACAATTTTGATGATCAATTTAGTAGTAATAATTTTGATTTACACATCCTTTGCTTTAAGGTGAAACATGTTCATGCATTGTCATATATATATAAAGTGAGACTTGAAATTAGTTTTTGAATCTTTAATTTTTCCTAATTTCTTTTCGAAGTAATATTCTAATAAATTTTTTTCCTATTTTAAAATATTTTCTTTCCATCCCCATAAAAAGTCTTCTAAAATTTGGTCAATTGTATAGCTACTATCGATTTTAGAAAAGTGATTTTTATTTAATTTTATTAGAAAAGTTATATTACAAAATGATTTTAAATTTTTTTTTATTTCAAGAAATTTCTTCAATTTTATCAAAAAAGCTCTACAATTGATACAGATTATTTCAATTTTTAAATTTTTTTTTATAAATTTATTATTTTTAAGAAAAACAATTTCAAAATTATATAAAGAAAACATTTAAAAAAAAGAGAGATTTTATCCCTATTTTTGTTGAAAAGAGAATTTGAATTTTATTATTTTTTAAGAATATATATATATATATATATAAAATTTTATAAAGAATATGATTTTTAAAAAGGGGTTTCCTATTTTCATTCAAAGGCTATACAACTTTATTAAAGAAAAAGGATTTTACCAGCCTAAACTCAAATGGAGAATCCAATTAAAGCCTAAAGCCTAAAAACAAACCCAAATCCTCAAAATTAAAACTATGATGTGGAGGTGTGTTATAGTTTCGAACACTTAATGCAAATTAAGTGCTAAACTCTTCATACTAATGGGTAGACCTCACCTCAATTTTTAAGACTTAATTAAAGTAGAAACTAGATTTAACACTTGTATGGCCTAGTCATAGCATTGGCTTAATCAATTTCAATTTAATTAAAACTAGTAAACTTATTTTGCAGTGCTCAAATAACAATTATATTTGATTGCTAAGAAAATATTAGAAGATTTTTTAATTCAACATTTGTTTCTATTTAAAATTTATTCAGATTTATGGATTTGTGAATTAAATGTGAGTTTTATTGTTGATATTAATTTCTTAACATTTTTTTAATTGGAAAAATAGTGTAAAATTCTAATTTTTTATTTTTCAAAATGAACTAAAATTGTTGATTCTAGTGGATATTTAGAAGAGTTTAAATTATGTCATGAGGTTTTAATTACAAAAAATCACTAGAAATCGAATATTTCAATTTTGTTGTGCAATAAAAGATTGAATTTTAAAAATTTGTAGTGAAATATATTTCTTCCAAATTTTATGATTTTAGTATTGTTATTTTCATTTTTTGAACCACAAATTCAGAGATACCTAAATTTAATTTTGTTGGGAATCAAATAAATTACAAGACTCAAATGTTTGGTTGCAATAAAATTGATTCAAACTTCACAAATCAATAATCTAGAGATGAAAGTAATAAGAATTGAATCTAATTTATTGGAGAGTCAAATATGCTAGTGATCACTTGTATATGGTTGACCTTCAGTAAATTTATACCAACTTTATATGATAAGCAAAAGTTAAAGGATAAAGCCACTGTTTACACATGCCATTCTATAAATTAATTTATGGACACCCCTTAAAGCTCCACTAAAACAAAAACAAATAAATGTATAGAGCTTCATGCGCAAACTATAATAGTGTAATAAGCACCTCATATTTGATTATACGATACAACAACAACATAATAATAATAATATAAATAAATAAATAAACTCATAGAAACATGTGAGTTTAGTTGAAAGCTACACAATTGGCCAAATCTAAGGCCTTCTCTAGTAATCATTTCCTAGAAGAGCCTTCTTCGAACTATGATCCACAAATCATTTGACTACAATTCATATTAATAGTGCGTTTGATAGTGATTTTAGAAAGTATTTTTAATATTTCTAATATTTGAAAAATAAAAGTTTTTAAGAATAAGAAAAATTAGAAATGTTTTTTATAATCACTATCAAATCGACTCTAAGAGCTCGTTTGATATTGATTTTAGAAAACATTTTTAACCTTTCTAACGCTTAAATTTTTTTATCATTCAAGTGTTAAAAAAGTTAAAAACGTTTAAAAGGTTTTCCACAATTACTATCAAACGCACTCTAAATCAATCCTCCTTATATAGTTTAAATTATACCAAATCTCAATCCAATACATTGGGTGTGCTTCCTAGGGCAACACTAAATTTTAAGTTTACTTCTTAAGCCATCAAATCTTGAGCCAACACAACCTTAAGTATATCTTCCAATACTAACATCAAATCTCAAACATACTATTCACCAAACCTTAGACCTTATTGTAGGAATACTTGCGAAAAAAATCCATTATGACCTTGGATCATAAGGTTGTAGACATCTAATCTTCCTACGAATCTAGATCTAAATACAACAAAAGTGTTTATGAATAAAACGTAATATTTAGGGATTTTTAAAAAGTATTACCTTTTATTTGAATATTCCCGAAGGAAAAGTGAATATGGAATATCAAAAATCAAAACATTCATTTTTATTATAATTTAAATATAAATATTCAAGATAAAAAAGATGAAACAACTTTAAGTTTTTCTATTATTTATATATAACTTTAATGTTTTATAATTATTTTTAGCTATGACAAAGTACTTTACTTTATTGATCTCTTTCACTTTTCAAAACATTGATTACTTATATAAGGTGGGAAATAGGAAAAACCTTTCCTTTTTTATAAATATTAAAATGAAAATGCAGATTAAACATGGACTAACAAGAGAAACCTTACATCATAATCCTCATGCTCATTAGTAAAAACGTATGAATACATGAAAATCATTTCGTGAAATAAGTAATGCCTCCGTGATAAATCAAAACTAGAAGAGAGCCATATGGAGATGGCCAAACATTTGACTATTTTGTTACTTCACTAGAACTTCCAAGATGAAAAAGATGGGGGGATTTTAACATGTAATACCTTCGGTGTATTTCTACTTAAAATAGTTTAGATTTGACTCAAGTTATTTATTTTTTTATTTTTAGGAAAGTCAATATTTATAAAATTTGTATTTTAACAAATTACCTTTATAAGTTTAACTGGATTTAGGAAACTATTGATTTAGGATTAATCCATAAGACTTTATAAATATACGGTTTAATATAGGATTTATAGAGACATAAAAAAAAAGTAAGAAATTAATTCTACTACAAAAAACTAATGTAATGACGCTTCATATCTTGGCGCTTATTAAAAGCGTCAATATTTAAAGAAAAAATAGGTTAATATTGGCGTTTTAGGAACAATGGCGCTTTTTAAATATTATAATAATGTTTCTATTAGTTGGTGTCTATTCCTTGGCGCTTTTTAAGAGCATCATGGTAGGAGCTTGTGTTATGAACAACCTTGACACTTGTTAGAAGAGCCATTTTATTTTCTCCTATATAAATCCCTTGTTTCTTTGAAACCCTAATAGCCATAAAAAAAAAAAAAAAAAAAAAAAACTTAGGGCACATACCCACATTGGCAACCCACCACCATTGCCACGAAAGGCGGCTTCCCTCCCAATGCCTTTGCCTTTTACACTGCTATCTTCCTCTATCCCGTCCTCCATTCATCATGTCATTTCTTCAATTCCACTTTCCAGTCCCCCATTCATCACGTCATCTCTTCGATTACCAAAGGAATTGCAAGATCTTGGTGGGATTGCTTCCAACAAGCTCGATCTCACCAATGCTACACAATTATATCGTGAGAACACCGAAAAAAGGTTTCTTTTTTGCTTTTTTATTTTATTTTCTATTTTTTTTTTTAGTTTTTGATCTGGAGAAACATAAATCATTTCTAACTAGTGTTGATTTGTTTTTTTTTTAATGTTATTTATCATTATCGTTATTATTAATTTTTTTTCTTGAACTTGAATTTTTCCAAGAAATCATTTTTTTTCAGATCTGTACTAGAGAACAAATCATTTTTTTGGTTATGGAAAACACAAATCATTTTACGTTTTTTTAGTTTGCCTGATTCAGGGAAAACATAAATCATTTTTTAGTGGTGTTGATTTGTTTTTTTTTTTTTTCTGTTATTTATCATTATCATTATTTTTTAAAAAAAATTTAACTTGAATTTTTCCAAGAAATCATCTAGAGAATAGTTATTAATAACAAGATAAGATAACAAAAAATGATTGAGTTGCATTTGACATCTTATAAAGGAATGAGGTGTTTTGCTCCTATAATAAAGAAAAGAGATCCAGTTATTTGCCCTAAGCCACCCATCAGGCCCCTTCCATGGCATCTCTCATAATTTTTTTTTTTAAAATTTCTCCTTGTTAGTGTTATTTAATTAGGAAGGGCCCATTTTTAACTAGTTGATTTATAAGCATCTAAAGTAGGTTTTTGATTCAAAATCAGGGCCTCGTCTTTTGGAAGCTCAAGCACAATGGAGATATTTTAGCCTCTGAAATTTAGAAAAGATTGAGAATAATAGTGAGTGCCTCATTTGTTAAATAATAAAAGTTACCCTTGGGATATCTTTACTTTTCTAGATCACTCACAATTTTTGCACAATGCAACCTTAAAATTTTTGGTTTATTTGTTATGTCATACAAGATGATTTTAAATTACAAGCTTGCATGTGAGAATGGTACAACTAACTGGCTCTTGGAGTAGTTTCTCATCTTAAATTGCCTCAGCCACCATCAATTGCTACAGTGCCATTAGGAATAGGAAATAAATTCCCATTTTCATTTGGTTAGGTAGGATGCAATGTTTAGTGGTCATTAGTTTGATTATAGCATAAACTAATGCTTGTTATGTTGGAATTTTTTATGTGTGGACTTACATAATCAATTTGATAATAACATAAATCAGTGTTAATTTAATTTTTTGCATTGTGGTCCATAATGGGACTGGACACATATTGTTATTTGATTTTTTATGGGCTCACCCTAATTCACTTGACTGGCCCATTAAGTCAAGTGGTCCAAATAATGTGTAATGTGTAATATATATATATATATATATATATATATATATATATATATATGGATTTATTTACATATATATATATATATATAGATATATGTGCATTTGAAGAGCATCTCCTTTTTTTCTTCTCTTGGAGAGCACTGCACGCACACACACTTGCACATGGACTGAATTTTTGGGGAGGAAAGGGAAGAGCTCATTGATCCTTAATTCTCGTACCACCACGCACCTGGAACAACTTATTGGATATCAGAGGAGGAAGAAATGGCTTTCCATGACATAAACCAAGGTAATCGGTTCTTTTTTGCCATTAAATGCATGCTTAAATGTTAACATGTGATCCTATGCTATTTCAATTCTCTTCAATTGGTATCAGAGCTAGCATGTATGACATTTGAGCTGCAATTTTGGGTTATTTTTTGGTTTCTCGTTTTCTGGTTATGGAAGCAATTTTTTTTTGGGGTTTTTTTTCATTTGGTGTTTATTCTTAGTTTTCAAGCCCAATTGAGGTTGGATACTTGTAGAGAATATTGTTTGGAGCAAAAGTCATCTTTTTTTGTAGTTTTTGTAGCTCATTTGGTGATATTTCGAAAATTAAGGCTTGTTTGGTTCTTCCTATTATGTGTTTTTTGTGCATTTTTTTTTTGTTTAGATTGAAGAATTGATGTTTGAGAATGGAAATCTAAGTGTTTTTGTCGAAAAATGAGCAAAATTTTGGGCAGATTTTTTTTTCTTCTCCAGAACCAGGGCGTGTTCAATTGGAGGAAAAGATGAATAGCCCCTACTGACGTCATCATGACATCATAAAAAAACAATTTTTTTTTTTGTTTTGTTGCCTATGTTGTAATTATTATGAATATGTTAAATTTGACTTTATTGGAACAATTATTATTATTATTGTTTTTATGGTATAATTTTTTATTTTATACCAATAATGTTGTCCAAGGTCAATTTTGTTAACTATTTAAATTTATTGTGGCAATAAATAACTCTTGTGTGATTGCCTATCGCAATTCCAAGTGTGTCAAGTTGTGCAAATTAAATATTTCAATTTATCATGACAATAGTGAACATATATGTGGTTGCCTATCGTGACCCTATATGTGTCAAATTGTCTTTATTGAGATAATTTAACTCCCACTTTTAATTGATTTATTATTGTGATTACTACGATCCATACGAGTATTGTAATTGTCCTATCGATGATAATAATACTTGGTAGGATGCTTAGATTGGTGAAGGAAATTAATTGTATATAATGAACCGTACTAATTTTCTTTGCCCTTTCAGTAATAAAATTAGTACATCTTGGTTGTGATATTTAATTAATTGTCTTTACCGCTGTGAAATTTTCAAAATTCCAAACTAGTGCTAAATTGAGAAATTATGGAAACTAACAAATGCATGATATTGTAATAACATGCATATTGTTGAATGTTTCTATTTTCCAACTACCAGCAATCCTGGTATTACCCTGCAATTGTCTGCCATCAAACCTCTTACTGGAAATAATTTTGAAGAATGGTTTGAGTCTTTGAATGTGCATATGACTTTGCACAATCTGGACTTGGATTTGAGGGTTGATGAGCCAAGTAAGCCCACTGATGTGAGCTCTGCAAATGAAAGATCATTTTATGAAAGATGGGAGCACTCCAATAGGAGTTGTTTGATAGTGATGAAATACACAATGGATAAGTCCATTAAAGAATGCATGCTAAAGATGGAAAGGGTAAAAGACTTCTTCGAATATGTGAAGGCCAATTATACCAAGATTGATAAGGCAGAAATGGCGACTTATTTGAAGCTTCTCACAACTACTGTGTATGATGGAGTAGGTGGGGTTAGAGATCATATCATCAACCTAAAGCACTACTTCAACAAGGCAAATGAGATGAAAGTGGAGTTGGGTGAAGAATTTCTGAAATGGTTGATACTTGAGTCTCTTCCTGTTTCCTTTGATGCAGTGAAGTTGACTTACAATGCCTTGAAGGAAGAATGGACTCTGGAGGAGTTGATGTCCATTGTAGTGCAACATGAAGTCTCACTAAAGAAAAATGAGACTCACTCCCTTGCTCTAGTAATTGACCAAGTCAGTAATATGAAGAAAAAACCTCAACACAAGAATTTTGGAGGCTTTAAGCAGTTCAAGAGGAAAGGGAATTCAAATCAAGGAACCTCCAATGCATCTGCTTCTTCTAATGCTGCAAAAAGTGAGAAATTCAAGGGGAAGTGCAACTTTTGCCATAAGATTGGCCACAAGCGGGCTGATTGCTTCAAATTTAAAAATTGGCTAGAGAAGAAAAAGAAAGGTGAAATTATGGTTGTGGTTAATTTGAATGCAAACATGATTGAGACAAATAATGTTGATGTTCATGCCAATTCTTGGTGGTTAGATACTGGTGCCACTATTCATGTCACTAATTCTTTGTAGGAGATAACAAACAAAAGGAGGCCATCAAAGCATGAAGAATGTGTGTATATGGGTGATGGAAGCAAAGTAAAAGTGGAATTTTTTGGTATGATAAAGCTAAAGTTGATCACAAAAGGTTTTTTTGTTGTAACACAATGTGGCTTTCATACCCTCACTTCGGATGAATCTGATTTTTGTATCTTTTTTGGATAGACATGGTTATTCTTTTCACTTTGGAGGTGAAAAAGTTGATATTTTTAGCAACTCAGTCTTAATTGGTAATGGTGTTTTGTTTGGAAATCTTTATAGTCTCAGTTTGCATCATGGTTCATTATGTGACCCATCTTCTGTTAATTCTGTTGTTGGTTGCAAGCGTGCTAGAATGAATTTGAGTTCTTCCATGTTGTGGCACAAACGCCTAGGTCATATTTCTAGGCAAAGATTAGAAAGATTGGTTAAAGATGGTGTGCTTTCTAATCTTGATTTCTCAAACTTCGAGACTTGTGTTGTTTGCTTAAAGGGGAAGATGACAGCAAAGACCAGAAATGAGAAGATTGATAGGTGTGGAAGTACTTTAGACTTGATCCACACAGATATATGTGGTCCTTTGACACCAACTGCTTTAGGGGGTTATAAATATTTCATCATTTTTATTGATGATTTCTATAGATATGGTTATGTTGAACTAATCCATAAGAAATCTGACTCCCCTAAAAGCCTTTAAGGCTAAAGTGGAGTTGCAGTTGGAAAAGCTCATTAAAGCTATGAAGTCTAATAGAGGTGGTGAGTATTATGGGAGATATGATGAGATTGGACAGAATCCTGGACCATTCGCTAAGTTTCTATTGGAATATGGCATTGATGCGAGATATACAATGTCAAGCACTCCTCAACAGAATGGGGTTGTAGAGAGGAGGAATCGCACATTGTTAGATATGGTAAGGTGCATGTTGTCTAATTCCTCTTTACCAGAATTTCTGTGGAGTGAAGCCTTAAGGACTGCGGCATATATTTTGAATCAAGTGCCCAGTAAGTCTGTACCTAAGACACCTTATGAGCTATGGTCAGGAAAGAAATCGAGCCTTCACCATTTCCATGTTTGGGGATGTAAGGCTGAGGTTAGGCCCACAATCCACAATCAAAGAAACTTGATCCTAAAACCATTAGTGGTTTCTTTGTTGGTTATTGCATTAGATCAAGGGGTTCCAAATTTTATTGTCCATCTCATACCACTAGGATCATTGAGTCAGACAAGGCTGTATATTTTGAGGATGAAGTTAATGCTGATTCAAATTTTGTGCCTTCTGAGATACCTTTTGGAGAAGAGCATGTCGTTATTCCTTTTTCCACATCTCATGTTCCAAATGTGGATGTTCCTATTGTCCAACAACCAACCACTAATCAAGGAGAGCATGGTGATCAAGTGGAATTTGGGCTTCTTGTAGATGATACTGTTGTTGATGAGGTTCTTTTGAGAAGATCACAGAGGGTTCGTAAGCCAGCTATTTCAGATGATTATATGGTTTATTTGCAGGAGCATGAGTATGATGGTTATGATGCTTTTGATCTAGTCACTTATCAAGAAGCAATTCATTGTCCTTAATTCACTTCTTGGAAAGAAGCCATGGATGATGAAATGAATTCTATGTATATGAATGTTTGGGACTTGGTTGAATTGCCACATGGTTGTAAACCAGTTGGATGCAAGTGGGTATTTAAGACCAAACGTGATTCTAGCGGGAAAATAGAGAGATATAAAGCTAGACTTGTGGTTAAAGGTTATAGTCAAAGAGAAGGAATTGATTTCAAAGAAACCTTCTCACCTGTGTCGACCAAGGACTCTTTTAGAGTGATTATGGTCATAGTAGCTCAGTTTGATTTGGAGCTATATCAGATGGATGTCAAGACAGCTTTCTTGAATGGTGATTTGGATGAGGAGGTGTATATGGAGCAACCTACTGGTTTTGCAGAAGTTGGAAAGGAAGATTTAGTTTGCAAGCTCAATAAGTCAATTTATGGTCTAAACAGGCTTCGAGGCAATGGTATCTGAAGTTTGATAGGATTATCACCCAAAATGGCTTTAAAGAGAATACAGTTGACAGATGCATATATTTGAGGGTCAGTGGGAGTAGTTACATATTTCTTGTTTTATATGTTGATGATATACTACTCGCATCAAATAATTCTAACTTGTTGATTGAGACAAAGCACATGTTGTCAACCCATTTTGATATGAAGGATCTTGGTGAGGCTTCTTATGTTTTGGGTATAAAGATTCTTCGTGATAGGGCTAATGGAGTGCTTAAATTGTCTCAAAGAGCCTATATTGAAAAGATATTGAAGAGGTTCAATATGCACAACTGTAAATCTACTAAAGCGCCAATTGTGAAGGGTGATAAGTTTTCAAAGGCTCAGTGTCCTCAAAATGATGATGAGAGAGAGGAAATGAGGATCATTCCTTATTCATCTATGGTTGGCAGCATTATGTATGCTCAAGTATGTACACGCCCTAATATTGTTTTTGTTGTGGGAATGTTGGGAAGATACTTGAGCAATCCTGAGAGTCAACATTGGAAAGCAGTTAAGAAGGTCCTTAGGTATTTGCAAGGAACTAAGGACTTAATGTTGACATATCAGTGCACCAGCTTACTTGATGTAGTTGGGTTTTGTGATGCTGATTTTGCTGGCTGCGTAGATGATAAGAAATCCACTACGAGCTATATTTTTATGATGGCAGGAGGAGCTGTATCTTGGAAAAGTGTCAAGCAGACACTTACAACATCCTCAACTATGGAGGCATAATATGTGGCATGTTATGAGGCTTGTTGTCATGCTATGTGGATGCAGAATTTTATTTCAACTTTAAGAGTTGTTGACTCCATTTCTAGACCGCTGAAATTATTTTGTGATAATTCCGCAGCTGTTGCTTTCTCCAAGAATACTAGGAGTATTTTTCGCTCTAAACATATTGGTGTAAAGTTCTATTTTGTTAAGGAGAAAGTGGCAGAGTCTCTTATTGATATTGAACACATGTCCACAAAAGGTATGTTGGCGGATCCATTAACAAAAGGCTCACCCATAATTGTGTTTCAGGAACATGTATCTCAAATAGGGTTATTGGAAGCCTAGGTTGTATTAAGTTAGTGGGAGCCACTTTTGGTATTGTAATACTATGTTATTCTTGGAAGGGTTGCTATTACTGTACATTTCCCTATGGATCAAGTAATGAAGCATATATGATTGCTTTTGATTATTTGTTTTTGATGAGATTCTATGGGACATTGATTTATGATTATGTATATGTTGTGATGTTTGATTATGTAGTCCAAGTGGGAGAATTGTTGGAATTTTTTATGTGTGGACTTACATAATCAATTTGATAATAACATAAATCAGTGTTAATTTAATTTTTTGCACTATGGTCCATAATGGGATTGGACACATATTGTTGCTTGATTTTTTATGGGCTCACCCTAATTCACTTGACTTGCCCATTAAGTCAAGTGGTCCAAATAATGTGTGTAATGTGTAATATATATATGGGCATCTCCTCTTTTTCTTCTCTTGGAGAGCACTGCACGCACACACACTTGCACATGGACTGAATTTTTGGGGAGGAAAGGGAAAAGCTCATTGATCCTTAATTCTTGCACCACCACGCACCTGGAGTAGCTTATTGGACATCAGAGGAGGAAAAAATGGCTTTCCATGGCATAAACCAAGGTAACCGGTTCTTTTTTGCCATTAAATGCATGCTTAAATGTTAACATGTGATCATATGCTATTTCAATTCTCTTCATGTTATGGTTTTATTTCCTTGTGTTTGTTATCCTTTACCTTGCTTGTGTCATCACTAATGTAAAGATCACATGTTGCTATGGTTTGAGTAGAACATCTTTCTTGCTTTTCACTAATTTTCTGCTACTCTAGTTGCAATTTCTATTTGACATAGAAAAATTTGTATACATGTAGTTTTTGTTGGTGGAAGTTTTGGTGTATTCACAACGTCCTTATTGTTATTTATTAACCATAATAACTTCCTAAAACTACTAAAATAATTTAAAATTTTCCCAAACTATATTTTTGTTTTTCTTCATGCAATTGTGCTATTTGGATTTGCTTAAGTTTTTTATTGAATCAATATTTTTCTATCTAGAAATTTATTTCTTTCTTTAAATCAGTTATGTATATATTTCAGTAGTCCTTATCTTGAGAAATGACGTCTTATAATGGGAATATGATTGCTACTAGAAGCTTTGGTTAAATAAGCATAACATGCAATTGTCTAATCCACAGGGAAAAATAAATCCTGGCTCAAATTGTCAATTTATGGAGTCATTCTTAGATAAAGTGAGAATGGCAAGGGAAATGAATATTGACTGGTATTGTTTTCTTGTCATTTTTAGCTTAGACTTAATGACATGTAAACATGGATATAAATGGTTCGGTATCACTAATAGGATGTTACACCTTATAGTCTAGCAGTAATTCTTGCAACTCTTTAACTCTTTTGCTTAAGCGCTCTTTGTTGGAAGTCTCATTTTTTTTTTTGTTTTTTGGTTTTTGGCTTTTCTTGCTTCATGTATTTCATAGTTAAATGAGCTAAATAGATAAATTTTGTATAAAATATAACTTAGATATGACAATATCTTCTAGCATATCTTGATCACGTTTTACACATGATGTGTAAATATCTGAGATGCTAAAGGAAAATGTATTTAGGTTATCAAAGTACACTTGGTGATAATGTTGTGCTAAAATGACTATATTATCATCTTTAGCAACTAAACTCTTTCGTTAACAGTCCTGCCAGATTGAAAAACCTAAAACAAGGTGCATTTTTTCATACTTTACAATAGGTTAGAGAGGTTTTTGGATTTTGTGCAAAACATAAAAATTCTAGTATATTCTATTATTTTTTAAATGAGACAATTCCCAATTTGATTCAATACTAGATCAAATTTATATGAAAATTTAAATCTATTGGTATAGGTGAAGACAACTATGCTGAATTTTTTTTGTTTTGAATGAACTCCTTCTGGGATTGATTTCTTAACCCTTGTTCTTGCTATATTTGAATCCATATATTTTTTTATTTAAATCCTTTGGAATATAGTTTCCATATTGGTATTATTTGAAAATTTTCATGGTCAAGTAAAATTTTTGAAAAATCATTCTTATAGAACTCATCAAATTTTGGTTATTGAATTTCAAGGATATGGTGACTTATGCTTCACTTTTGAGCAATAAAGCCCATTAAACATGTGGACTTTAAATTTTTATCTATTGAAAGGGCCTACTTTCTTTGGGATTAAGTTCCAAATCTTGGCAAGTTGGGATGCAAATATTTTAAATAAATTGGGTTAATGGTTCTTATTGGTAGCACGAGTAACCAATCAATTGATAGGTTGTGTATGTAAAAGTGTTTTTTTAGAAATAGAGGATTTAAATATTTGTTTTTTTTTAATTAAAATTTTTTTTTGCAAATAAAGTTATGTCGTTTTAAATAATTTGTAAAAATCATTTTTTTTAAAAAAAAAATGAAAATGAATCAAAATACTTTTGTAAATAAAATTGTAAAAATTTATTATTTTCTAAAAAAAAACAAGTAAAATAATTTTTGTTGCCAAATTAAAATTTTGTAATAAATTTTTTTGATACAATAAGTACAAATAACTTTTTTTGAAAATTAAATACAAATGAAATTGTATCAAATAATTAATTGAAAATGAAACTTCTTTTTTTGTAAATAAATAAATTAAATCATTCTTCATAAAATCCTTTGAAATTTCTTGAAAACTATTTTTTAATTTTATTTTTTTAGTTCAATAATCATTTTGCATAATTTCTCATCATTTATTTTGTATATTATTGTAATTAGATTTCATCATTATTTTTGTGTATATTAATTTTCACCATGACTTGTACATTGATTATTTTTCTTGGTATCCATAATTAATTAATTAATTGCCACAATTTTCTCAATTCGTTTAGTAGAGGTCGTATGTATACGGGTTTAGAGAGGTGCTACGGCTCACCATCGTACCTTCCCAATAAGTAACCTGACTCCCGAACCCGACTCGGTTTTTCACAGACCTGTCTTTTTTCCTTCAGGAGTCACACTTAGGGCTTTTCTTTCTTATTTTATTTTTCCTTTTAAAAATAAAACAAAAATAAATGACGACTCAAGTCTTTTTTCTAAAAATCAAATTTTCACCAAACAAATAAAAAAGCGAGTTTCGCCATTGAGTGAGAACACATCGAGCAAAAATACGGGGTCCACATTATGATATTTTTAGGATTGTTAAATTACTACTTTTTTAAAATTAGTAACTTTAAAATATTTTTATTTAAGTTATATAAAATAAAAGGAAACATTATAATAAAATTTTTAGATACTTTAATATGTAAAAATAAGTAGATTTAACACTTAACAATACTCAAGCAATATATGGAGTCTAACTTAAAGCATGCTATATGATATATTGATAGAGTACATGATTATCATTTCATAAAATAAGATATTCAAAAAAATATTATGGAGAAGTAAAAGAATAGTGATATAATATAGATACCATAAAGGTAATGAATGGAAAAGGGCCAAAAAAAGAAAAGGAAAAGTTAAAATAAACTTAATAAAAAATTGAATTAAGTGATGAAATCAATTTACTAATATTACAAGAATGAGAATTAAGATTGGTTTCATGAAAAATTAAAATAATAATAATAATAAGCATTTTTATTCGATGATAATTGAAAGAGTCTTTCTTGAATTTTAATTTCATAAGAAAAAATGATGCAAGTATTTAATTAAAAATTTTAAATTATTAGAAAAGTGAATGTCAAATTATTGTTAAGCACCTAAGGATTAAATATGATTATTTTAATTTGAGTTGATTCACACTCCTCTACTTAACAAGCTATACGAAGTTCATGGATTTGATTGAGCAACCTTAATTATTAAAATAGAAAAATATTCGACATAATCTTAGGTTTAAGTGGCAAATTTGAGAATAAAACAACTTAAATATGAAAATGATTCCTTTTATAAATCTAACTTTAAACTAATTAGTAACATTTTTGGAATGAAAATCCACTTTGATTAATTTAAAAATGATTTAATACACTTCTCATAAATTCATCACTCTTATTATTATGTTGTTCATCTTAATTCAAATAAATTAATTATAAATAATAAATAAATTATAAATAAATTATAAATAATTAATAATAAGCAAACTAATGGATTATCCAATTTGATTCATAATAACACCTTTTTTTAACCAAAACCATTTAGGGTATCTTTGATAATGCTAAAAATAGACAAAAAAAAAATTCTTAGAAGAATCATTTCCCTATGGTTGGATGAAATAGAAAATGAGATAAAAAAAAAAAGAAACTAAAATAATTTCCAAAAGAAAAAAAAAACTAGGTAAAGTTTGGGGAAGTGTATTTTTCATCATTTTAATGTTTTATTTTTCAAAATTTTCATGGATAACAAAATTTTTTGTTTTTTGTTTTATCTTAATTTCTACTTTATTTTTTTTCAAACTTTTTGGCAACCAATTTTAATAAGAAAATTAATAAAAATAAATTTTAGAATAAAATATCACAACAAGAATTATAAAAAATTTATATAATATAAAGAGTTCATAATAAATAAAAATAGTTTATTACCTAATTTATTTCACTATTTTTTATTTTTCATTAAAACCATGCATTTAAAGAAATATAATCATACCTTCGGTTTTTTTGGTTATCATTGAATGGAAAATGCTTCTTATAAATTAATTAAATAAAATAAATTCAATTTCAACATAAATTAATTAAATAAAATTTGATTCAATATATTTCTTATAAATGAATTAAAATGGATTTTTGTTAGGAATTTATATTTATTAAATAAATGAACTAAAAATAAATATTTTGATTTAAAAGAATAGATTTTCATCCTTAAAAAAATATTTAAATAATAAAAATCATTATTTTGTAAAAAGTATAAACATGAGATAAAAAAAGTTATAAAATTTTAAAATTCACTCGTCATGATTTGCATTAAGTGGTTAGCCAGATCTATTTTACTAAATAAAATTTAGTGGTTTTGAGTTGGTATTTAAAACATTTAATCATCATTTTTACATGCCAACAATGAAAAAATGATAATAAAAATAGTGATGCATGTAAAACCATCTATCACTCAAATTACTCAATGATATCTTTATCTATCCCTCAAAAACTCATGCACCTTTTTTTAAATTTGTGAGTCAAACTTTTGTACAACATCACTCATTTATTAACTTAAGTGGTAAGTTGGGATATTATTCTCACAGCATTAATCATGTAATAAATTATTCAAAGTACTTTAACATGTAGATTAATTGGTTTATAGGGATTGATTTGTGAAAGTTAGTGTACCATATGAAGAAATTAGGAGTTATAATCACTGTATGCAAAGAAATATGAAAATTGATGTACGCTATTAAGAACATGCGGTTAGGAATTCTTTTGAAAAATGATGTACCATATGAAGAAATTATGAGTTATCATCACAATATGCAAAAAAAAAAATGTTATACAATACAAAGAAATTATGAATTATCATTAGAGTATGTAGGGAAATATGATGTACCATACAAAGAAATTATGAGTTATTATTACAATACACAAAACCTAAGACCCAAAATATGTATTTTTTAAGAACAATTTATTTTGAAAATAATGTTACATTGAGTCACATTTTATTTTCTAAAGTGATTTATATGAGTTGAAAAAAAAGTGAAAAATAGTCTATTTGAACTAAATCAAACTTTTGAAATTATTGGGAGAAGCATTTCAAAGATACAATTAGAAGATCCAAAAAGTAAAAATTAACAAAAATACTACAACATGTAGATAAATTATGACAGTTAATGCATGGTGTATCCTATTAAGAATATACAACTAGGAATTGTTTGAAATACAATGTACCATATGACAAAATTAGGAGTTATCATTATGGTACACAAAAACTAAGGCTCAAAATATGTCTTTTTCAAAAGCAATTTATTTTGAAAATAATGTTGCATTGAGTCACATTTTATTTTCTAAAGTGATTTATATGAGTTGAAAAAAAAGGTGAAAAATATTCTATTTGAATTTAGTCAAACTTTTGAAAATATCAAAATTATTGGGCAAAGCACATTTCAAAGATACAATTAGAAAATCCAAAAGCATAGTATTATTATTTCTTCCATGGAGAAAGGTAAAAATTAGTAAAATTATTGTAATATATAGATTGCAAAAGTTAATGGCCTATCCTATTAAGAAAGTACAACTAGGAATCCTTTGAAATGTGATATATCATATGAAGAAATTAGGAATTATCATGACAACATGCAAAGAAATATGATGTACCATATGACAAAATTAGGAGTTATCATTAGGGTACACAAAAACTAAGGCCCAAAATATGTCTTTTTCAAGAGCAATTTTTTTTAAAATAAGGTTGCATTAAGTCACACTTTATTTTCTAAAGTGATTTATATGAGTTGAAAAAAAAAATGTGAAAAGTAATCTATTTGAATTTAGTCAATCATTTGAAAATATCAAAATTATTGGGCCAAGCATTTCAAAGATAAAATTAGAAAATCCAAAAGCATATTATTATTATTATTTCTTCCGTGGAAGAGGGTAAAAATTAAAAAAAAAAAAATTAGCACTAGTTTATCTTATATTAGCTCTAAGAATCTAAAACTAAAAATTGGAACCTTTTGGCCATTGAGTATATAATTAGTTTATTTATTTATGTCATTGGGTAGTTTGGAGATGGTTACTTGCATGCTAGTTGAGTTATAAGAATTTGCCAAAATTGTAGGGATGAACATAAAGTATTTTTTTTATATGTCCTCATCATTAAGTCAAGGAGCCAATAACAGAAGTTTTGATTTAAAAAAAAAATATAAATTTCATAAAAATAAATAAATAAATAAATGGCTTAAACAATAAATATATAAATAAAAAATAAAAATTTATTAAGTTTTCAAAAAATTCACTTACTTTCAATGTTATCATGTTTAGTTTTAAATGATTAGTCAAATATCTCTTATTAAATAAATTTGGTGATTTAAGTTGGTATTAGAACATTTAATCATCATTTATCAAACATCCTCTTATTAATTTTTTTTTTTAAATTCATTCATTTATTATAATTTCTTTATTTAAGAAATAGAACCAAATATTTGGAGTATATTTTATTGAAACAATTATTTTATTATTATTTCTATCATTTTGTTAAGTGACATCTAATAATTAGACCACCAAAATCATAAATATGTATAATATTTTAGAACATTCAGTACATATAATACTATTCATGACTCAAATTACTCACAAATATCTCATCTCTCTCTTTTTTTATACCTAGTTCTCGCCACACTCTCTCCCTTTTTCTAGTGAGTTTTGCAATGAAGTTCAAACTTATAAAAGGATAAAGATCAACCACAATTTTCTCATATTTCTTTCTTTTTCAAGATCTTTCATTTTTTATTTTATTATTATTATTTTTTTGTTAAGGCTTTTGTAGTTATTTTTTGTCTTTTTTTTGTGGGATTTTTAAGTTAGTTTTCGTTGAGGTTTTTTCTTATGCTTTTTTGTTGCATTTTTTTCCCTTAAATTAACCTTAATTAGAGCAAGAATGAGTTATTTGAGAAATAAAACAGTTATGGAAAAGGGTAAAAATGAAACAGACGGATAAATGTGTTATTGTATGAAATAAAATAATAAAATAAGTGGAAATATGATATTTTTAAAGGCAAACAAAATAAAGACGTAAAAGTGTTCAAAAATAATTATTTCTTAATAAAGTAAAAAAAAATAGCAATTTTATAATTTGATAATTATTTTAACTCATATCCAAGTAACCCATGCTTTATTCTAAAAAATATTTGTAATCTTTGTTCTTATAACCAATTCAAATTAATTCATTCATTTTTTTCCTTTTTTATTTATTCATTTATTGTAGTTTCTTTGTTAAATGCACAAAACCAATCATATCCTAAATGTTTTAATGATCCAAATTACTAAAAAATATCTCAAAGTTTGCTAATAGAATTGAAGCTCTTTATTTTAGGATAGTAGATCAATCATGTAAAAAGGGTAAAATTGGGAAGTCACACATGTTTTACTATGTAACAAATTAGATTGCATGGTGGTTGTGTTATAGGAATTGGTCAAGATTACGAGACTAACTTAGCGTATGATTTTATCTATTTAGTGATCATTGCCTTTTAAAATGACATGTATATGACAAAATTAGGAGTGATCATTGCCTTTTAAAATAACATGTATATGACAAAATTAGGAGTTATTATCACCATCTTCATATCTCTCCGACCACCTTTTTTCATTAAATTATTTCACTCTATGATTTATGAAGGTTTTAATAAATGAATTTAAATGACTGGATATGTATAATTAAAAGATTTAATTTGGGTTATTGAATAAATAATATTAGATTTACATTTTTGAAGTCGTAAGTAAAATAACAAGAAAAATATATGAACATTGTTTGTATTAAACTAGTGGGAGGTACAATCTTTTGTACTAATATTCTTTACAAAATAATGTTTTTCTTTAATTTGATCATTTAGATTATAATCCAAAGATAATGATACAAGCATTTTTTTGGGATTGAAGTTTAATGGGGTCTTAACATGACTTATTTCCAAGTGACTTTATTGATTTTTTATCATGGTGGAAAGAATGTGTATGTGTGGACCCCGCATTTCGACTCATGCGTTTCCCACTCGATGGCGAGCTCGATTTTTATTTTAAAAAATTGATTTTTATTTGATTAAGAAAATAACTTGGAGTCACCACTTATTTTTGTTTTATTTTTAAAAGGGTAAACAAAATAAGAAAGAAAAACCCTAAATGTGACTCCTTAATTTGGAAAAGACGGTCTGCGAAAAATCGGATCGAGTTCGGGGGTCAGGTTACTTATCAGGAAGGTACGGTAAAGACCGTAGCACCCCTCTAAGCCCCTAAAATGGGTCTCTACTAATAAAATGGAGCAATCATAGCAATTAATTAGGAAATCAATGGATATCCGGAACTATCATGCACATATGAGAATCAGAGCAAGCATATAGAAAGATTGGAATGGGGATGAATACGTACCTGGGCGACGAGCCACCATGCGCTATCAAGAGAGAGGGTTAGTGCACAATTAAGGAATAATCTCATGTATGTCATAGAACAGAATAAATCATGTATGGCAAGCGAATCAACCAATCGATCAATCAATCAATCAATCACATATGTCGGGCCCCCACCAAAGTCCGTTTTATATTGCATGAATTAATCCCATAAATTCCATTATTCGGAATTATGGAAATTTGTTCATGCTTATTAAAATCAAGAGGAGCAAAAAATTGTTTGAAGGCCAGAATGGAATTAAAGCTATTTGAGAGAAAATTGGATTTTCGAAATTTATTTGAAAATTTGAGTCTTGGGAATTAAATTTAAGGATTGGATTTTTATGGATTGCATTCGAAGGAAAACATAATTTTGAAAATTATTTGGGAAGTAGAAACCATGAAAGTTAATTTATAAAAACAAATTATGAAAATTGGGACTTTAGAAATTAAATTTTGAAAGAAATTAGAATTAAAAATTATTTAAAATTTTGAAAATTTGGAAAACTTATTTAATAATAAAGAAATTTAGAAATTTGAGGAATTAATTAAAAATTGTTTTAAGACATCCCTAAAGAAAAAAAAAATGGAATAAAAAATTTATTTGAGAGATTGAATCTTATTGGCCTAAAAGAAATATCCACGAGGAAAATAAAAAGAAGAAGAAATTAAACTAACAAAAACATCTCCAAATTTTCCATGCATCAAGAAATTAGGTGGGCCACATCTCCAATATGGCACATGGCATGGGAGTAAAACACACGGCCATGCATGAGGGTGGTTGGGCATAAAGTGGTCAAAAGGTCATCCATATGGGACCCATGATCATGCTTAAATATTAAATATTACTCCAAATAAACCAAGGCAGCATGCCTTTTCAACTGTGTACGCTACCTCCCATTCTGCACTTTCGTCATTTGATAGATGACATACACAGAAAAGCACCCCTTAACGAAAACATAACAACCCCAAATGCACCCAAAAAAAAGGGCACCGAAACTAAAGGAAAACAACAACACGAGCCAAGACAACTATGAAAATAGAGCATAAAAACTTGGAATCTGGACCATCAAAATAATCCCAACAATAGAGAGGATCTTAGTCGTATACACCTCAAACCAGAATAAATGCAGTGAATGCCATAAAACCAAACTCGACTTCTCACCTCATGTGTTGCTTCAGCCTCAAACTCGGCTTCCTTCCTCCCAAAACTGGTTGCCCGCTCCCTTTCTGCTCCCAGCTGCTCTCCGTCTTCCCCCTTCACCTGCTACCCGTTTTCCTCTCTTTCACCCAGCTTTCTCCTCTTGCCTCTCTGGTAACCCTCTCTCTCTCGTAATCTCCTCTGGTAGCTCTCTCTCTCTCGTAATCTGCGGCCCCTCCCTATTCTCGCACCAGCTTCACTCTCTAAGATCACCCCCCCGGAACCTGCAAGCCTCTCCCTCAGCTTTGGCTTTCCCTTCAAGTTTTCTACCCAGCTGGTTGCTTCTTTTCCCCGCCTCCAACTGCTCTCTGCTTCCTGCCCAGTAGAAGTCCTCACACGTCTCTCTCTCCCATCCCATCTGGTGGTCCCCCCTTTGTTTAAAAGAGAAATGCCCAGAAGAGAGAAAAACTCTACCCCCGGCCCCCCTCTCGTAAAGGGGTCTACAGTATGATATTTGATTTGCTTTCACAAAATTATAGGAACGTTTTATACATGCTTGGACCTTTACGATGCCCATAATGACTTTGTTGACCTTTCAAGATAGTGATGGGTATGTGTTGGTACTTGATGTGACTCGTAAGAATCTTTGTACTTTAACTTTCAAATCGTATTTGAATTCAAAAAGGTTACCTTTTTATATATATATATATATATATATGTGGAACACGGGAATTGAGTTTCATATTCCTAATTTTGATTCCTCAATACAAGAAATTTGATTGCCTTCTTTCATTTAAAAAATTTATTGATAAAAACCATGTTTCCTTTTTAATTCTCTTTTGGATCTACATATTATTATTATTATTTTCAAACTTTATTTTTTAGCCTTCAAAATGTTGCTCCATGTCACCTCTTAAATTGCATGTTATATGTTCAAGGTATATGGCATATCACCTATCAAATTCAAAATTTTTTGAATTGAGCGTTCACAATTCTGATGACCAATTTAGTAGTAATAATTTTCATTTACACATCCTTTGCTTTAAGGTGAAACATGTTCATATATATATATATATATATATATAAAGTGAGACTTGAAATTAGTTTTTGAAACTTTAATTTTTCCTAATTTCTTTTCATAGTAAAATTCTAATAAAAAAATTTCCTATTTAAAAATATTTCCCTTCCATCCCCATAAAAAGTTTTCTAAAATTTGGTCAATTATATGGTTGTACTTGATGTATACCAATTTTAGAAAAGTGATTTTTATTTAATTTTATTAGACAAGTTATATTACAAAATGATTTTAAATTTATTTTATTTCAAGAAAGTTCTTCAATTTTATAAAAAAAAAAAAAAAAAGCTCTACAATTGATACAAATTATTTAAATTTTTTTTAAAAAATTATAAATTTATTATTTTAAGAAAAAGAATTTCAAAAATATATAAAGAAAACATTTTAAAAAGAGAGATTTTATCTCTATTTTTGTTGAAAAGAGAATCTGAATTTTATTACTATTTTTAAGAATATATATATATATATATATATATATATATATATATATATATATGTATATATTACTTTTATAAAAAATATTATTTTTAAAAAAGGGCTTCCTATTTTCATTCAAAGGTTATACAACTTTATTAAAGAAAAAGGATTTTACCATTTTATTTAAAAAGATTTTGTAATTTTATCTTAAATAGTATTTTTATGGCTTTTATTTAAAAAAAAGTAGAAAAATACATGCGCCCACCCCTTGTGCCCTATGGTTTATTTTTTTGCCCTTTTATAGCTTCCAACCTTTTTTTCTACCGCAAATCTCAGTCCACAGATGGCCCATGTACAAAGTAAAAACACAGCCAAAGTCAGTCTTATGTAAGCCCAAACAAATCAAAAACAAAAGCCCAAATCAAACAATCAATACTCTAGGGCCAAGACAAAAAATAAAATAGGCCCAAAAATCAAATAAAAGGTGGCCCAAAAGAATATCAATGTCCAAGTCCAATCCAATGAGCCCAGTATCAATAATAGAAGCTCAAATGCAATAGTCTAAAGGCCCAAACCCAAGTGAGGCAAATTACAACCCAAGGAGTAGAGCACATGAACCCAAACTCAGGCCTAAACTCAAATGGAGAATCCAATTAAAGCCTAAAGCCTAAAAACAAACCCAAATCCTCAAAATTAAAACTATGATGTGGAGGTGTGTTATAGACACTTAATGCAAATTAAGTGCTAAACTCTTCATACTAATGCATAGACCCCACCTCAATTTTTTAGACTTAATTAAAGTAGAAACCAAATTTAACATGTGAAAAATGCAGGTCCATAAATTGGTGACTTCATTGGGACTATGAAAATCCCATGTCTATCATAGCATTGGCTTAATCAATTTCAATTTAATTAAAACTAGTAAACTTATTTTACAATGCTCAAATGGATTAAAATCCCACTTAAATGCATTCACCTCTCATAGGAACTTAGGTAGTGTTTTTTTTTTTCTTTAAAATCTAAATCAACTTGAGTTTCACTTAAATCTAAAAAGAGTTGAATATCTGTGGACCCCGCACTTCGGCTCATGCGCTTCCCACTCGATGGCCGGCTCAATTTTTATTTGAAAAATTGATTTATTGATTAAAAATGACTTGAAGTTGCCACTTATTTTTGTTTTATTTTTAAAAGAATAAACAAAATAAGAAAGAAAAACCCTAAGTGCGACTCCTGGTTTTGAAAAAGGCAATCTACGAAAAACCAGATCGGACTTAGGGGTCAGGTTACTTATCAGGAAGGTACAGTAAAAACCGTAGCACCCCTCTAAGTCCCTAAAGTCAGGTCTCTACTGATAAAATGAAACTGATGTGGCAATTGATGAGTAAATCAATGAATATCCTGAATGATCATGCACATACGAGAATCAGAACATGTATAGTGAAGTATTAGAATGAGAGTGTATGCGTACCTGGGCCACGAGCCACAATGCGCTATCAAAAAATGAGATTAGTACATAATTAACGAATACAAATTATAGCTCATGCATATCGGAGTGCAAAATGAAGATCAAGCAAAAAAATATTAAGCACAACAGTTGGCTATCGAAAGGGATCAAACATCGGGCCCCCACCAAAGCCCAATTTATGATTCATGAATTAGTCTTACAAATTCCGTATTTTACAATTATGAAGAATTCATTTTTGCTTACATAAAATCAAGAAGATCAAAATATTATTTAAAAATCGAAATGAAATTAAAATTATTATAGTGAAAACGGGATTCTTGGAGTTTATTTGAAAATTGGAGTCTTGGGAATTAAATTTAAAAGATTAGAGCTTCAGTAATTAATATGAAATTTGTCAAAGAAAATGAGAAATTAACTTTAGGGAATTAAACTGCGAGAATATGGATTTCGAAAGTTGAATTAATAACAATAATAATAATAAGAAATGAACTTCAGGAAATTGAACTACGAGAATATAAATTTTTAATAATAATAATAATAATAATACTGTGAGAATATAGATTTTGAAAGTTGAATTAATAATAATAATAATAATAATAAATGAACTGCTAGAATATAGATTTTTAATAATAATAATAATAATAATAATAATATTAGGAAATTAAACTGCGAGAGTATAGATTTTTAATAATAATAATAATAATAATAATAATAATAAAAACAATATGGATAAATAAAATGGATTAAAAGGGGTTTTGGAAATGGAAGAGGTTAAAAGGGCTTTGGTATTAGAAGGGCCTAGGGTGAGAAGGACTATGGAAATGGGCTTAGGACATTGGAAATGGGCTCAGGACATTGGATACACGAATCGGGTTTTGGAATTAGAAAGGCCTAGGGTGAGAAAGGCTTTGGAAGTGGGCTTAGGCTTTGGAATTAGAAGGGCTTAGGGTGAAAAAGGTGGTGTTGATGATGATCATAATAATAATAATAATAATAATAAGGTTTTGAAATAATGATAATAATAATAATAATAAAATTTTGAAAGTTGAATTAATAACAATAATAATAGTAAGATTTCAAATTTTGAATTAATAATAATAACGATAATAATAAGATTTTAAAAGTTGAGTTAATAATAATAGTAATAATGAGATTTTGAAAATTGAATTAATAATGATAATAATAATAATAATAATAAGATTCTGAAAGTTGAATTAATAATAATAATAATAGTAAGATTTTAAAAATTAAATTAATAATAATAATAATAATAATAACAAGATTTCAAAAGTTGAATTAATAATAATAATAATAAGATTTCAAAAATTGAATTAATGATAATGATAATAATAATAAGATTTTAAAAGTTGAATTAATAATGATAATAATAATAAGATTTTAAAAATTGAATTAATAATAATAATAATAAGATTTTAAAAGTTGAATTAATAATAATGATAATAATAATAAGATTTTAAAAGTTGAATTAATAGGGATAATAATAATAGTAATAATAACAATGAGATTATGAAAGTTGAATTAATAATAATAATAATAATAATAATAATAAGATTTTAAAAGTTGAATTAATAATAGTAATAATAATAATAATAATAATAATAACATTAATAATAATAATAATAGGCTTTGAAAAGGGGATAAAGGTTGGAAATGGGCTGGGCTTTGAAAAGGGGTTAAAAGGGGGTTAGGAAATGGACCTTGGACTTTATCCTAAGCCCAATATCCCTACCATGGACGAGCCCAAGCTGACATCTATCATCAATGGGCGAGCCCAAGGCTCCTTTCTTCCACCACCGGCGACTCGATGGAGAGAGAAGCAGTGGCGGCAGTCTGGTGTCGTCCAGAAAACCTCGCCGCCGTCGCCGATGACCTGCACTACTGTCCGCATGGTCGGAGCGGGTCAAGGCGAACCATGGGCTTGCGTCGGGGAAGAATCTGTTCGCGGTCTCGGGGTGCGACTGCTGCCGGCTTGGCCGATGGAGGATGGGGGGCAGTGGTAAGGCGACCTTCAGGCGCTTCAACGGCGCGGTGAGTGAGCTCACAGTTCGGCGTAGAGGCACCAAAACACGAGCTGGTTGTGCATCTGAAGCACCTCCGCGAAGCACGCTGCAACCCGCTCCGGCGACGTCCTGAACAACGGCGATAATGCCGGGATCTCTGGCAAGAGATCACTTGCATCATCCAGATAGTACATGGGGGCGCGCTAGATGCATTGTGGCGGCAGCTTTGAGGGCTTCGAGTAGCCTGATGATGGAAGATGGTTTGGCGGCGGTGATGGAGGTGGCAGCCAGTCCTGGGAATGGGTCGAAAGTAGAGGGCCTGGGGGGATGGTTATGCATGGTAGAGAATGGAGAGTTGACGAGTGATGGGTGCATTAGGATGAGAAGAATGGAAGGATGAAGGTGGCCGGGTGCATGGGGGGAAGGATGAGATAACTAAAAATAAATAAATAACAGGCAAAACCACGTTCCATGAATGATGAACGGGCTGTCAACCGGTGGGACATGTTAGGAACCCATGATTTAATCATCAAACATCTATTCCAACCCGAGAAAATACAGTTATCTATAGAAGAGAACCCGGAGTATCAGGAAGAACAAAAAAACAGAGCATATTACGCAAAATAATCATGCTACACCGAAGCAAATCTGGGGCCCTTGATATCCACATCAAACAGCAAAGCAATATACATGAATTAGCAAGTGGTGAAACAGGGCGTTAGAAGGTGAAAGCTTACCAAGCTCAAGGTGGCACTGCTCTCTGTTTTTCCTCCCACAGCTGCCTCTCTCGCCTCCCCGAAAAAAAAAAAAAAAAAAAAATCGCCCCCCTCCCTTCCTGTCTCCTACTTCTCTATCCTAACTTCTCCTTTTTTGTCAAGTCTTTTCCTCTCTGGCTCCCCACCTGCTCTCTGCCACAGCCCCAAAGAAAAGATATATATATTTGTTTTTTTCTTTGCTGGCAGCTTCTCCTCCAAGTTGTCTCTCGCCGCCACCAGCAGCTCGCCTCATCCCATCCCATGGCCGCCCAAAGCAGCCCGTTTCCCGGGTGGTCAGAAAATATATATATATATATATAAAAAAACAATCAGCTGTCTCTCATGAGAGGTCTACAATATCATTAAGTATTTATATCATTAGTTTTTTTATTTATTAATGAGTGAATATTATTAAGTCTTAAATAGTTTGTCTTTATTCATTTCTGAATGTATAATAATATTTTTTTCATGTTAAAAATACATATAAAATTAATTATCATATTTTTAATTTAATTTGAAAACTAATCAATTGAAAAAAAAAAGAGAATAGTAAAGCATATTTCTAGATACTTCACAATATTAGTTAGAAATTTGGTAATTTGATAATAATTAGAATTTCCAATTATATTTGACTACTAATAAAATATTAGAAGATTTTTTAATTCAACATTTGTTTCTATTTAAACTTTATTTAGATTTATGGATTTGTGAATTAAATGTGAGTTTTATCGTTGACATTAATTGCTTAATTTTTTTAATTCAAAAAATAATATAAAATTCTAATTTTTTTATTTTTCAAAATGACCTAAAATTGTTTATTCTAGTGGATATTTAGAAGAGTTTAAATTATGCCTTGAGGTTTTAATTACAAAAATTCATTAAAATATGATATTGAGCCCTTTAATAGAAAAAACATTTTAGTATATGATAAAGTACTATAAAAGGTATTTTGGAGCAATAAGGGCTTCTCAAAGCATTATAAGGCAAAAAAAAAATAGAGAGTTATATGGATGAAAAAAATTAGAAGTAAGAGCATTAAATACTATTCATTTAAGTCTAACTTTTTGAAATAAAGTATAGCATTTTAGGTTAAGAGTAACAAGATGATTAAGACTCCATTTGCAGCTAAAAGTACTTATTAGCACAAGGATAGATGTAATTGCAAAATGAATGAAGCTATGAACAAGAAAAAGATAATTTTTCAAGTCAAGTTTTATGAGAATTTGAACTTTGACATATGTTAATTTATTCTTATGAAATATGAAGGGTTGAGAGTATGACAAATTCTTGAAGCTTTTTTCAACTGCATCATAAGTTCACATAGAGATGTTAGAGTTATTTATTTTCTATATTAAAATTATTATCTTTCTTTTTAGGAGTATGGATGAATTAATATTTTCCTTTTTATTTTCTTTGATTGTAAACCTATTTAAATCCAATTTATGTTGTACTTATTTTTCAAGTAATCATAATATGAACCCTAGAATTTTTTTTTTCCTCCCTTTGTTTATGATTCTTTCGAATCTCACAATTGGTAATTTAATTAATTCAATAATATCAACAAAGCTACTTAAAGTCACCTTTATCTTGGAGATACACTGAAATGATCTAATCCTCCTATAATATCACACTCAAATTAATCTAAGCATGATTAGAACAAGTTCTCGTTTCTTAAGGTAGCGACAGGGATAACATTTAGTCATAGTGAATCGCCTTACCAATATTTTATGTTAAGTAATCATACCTAGACCCATGTCCATATTTTGATCACGTTGAATGACTCAATAAATAATGATATTACACTTAATTGTGTGGTAGCATGCTCCCAATATAAAATCTTCTTAAGGCATGTACCTGGCATGGCTTCCACTAAAGTATTCGGCAGCTTTTGAAACAGTATTCCATGTGCCATCAAACATCTTTCTATTAAAATATTATTGAAATTCCGCTTCTGCATTTTCACTTTGGTGACTTTGACTAGTGCGGATCTGATCTAGGGGGGTGATCTTGCCACATATGGGCAGAGATGGCAACTTTTAAGATAAATAGAAAGAGTGTTAAGAACCACCAATATTTGAATATACAATACAACATAAAAAAGTAGAGGACAAACACACGTATTGTACATGTTAATTTAGTGGCAAGACTAAACAACTGACCTTGCGCACACCACCTGCTTATATCACATTCTATATAAAGGGTAGAGCTTGATGTCCATGGAATCCAGTACAACCCAAACAATCATCTGCAGCTCGCTCTTGCTAAGTTCTCCTCAATGGCTCTTTTCACGCTTTCTTAAACCCCCTGTTCTCAGTAATGCTATACTGCCACCTAGAAGGGATTTTTGGCTGGGAAAATCCTTCAGTAGCAAGGCTGCTCATCCGGTACAAAGCATAGTTGTCAACAGAGCTTCTTATGAAACTGCTATTGGGCGAACTGCAAATTATCAAGCCCCCATTTGGGACTACGACTATGTCCAGTCACTAAGAAGTGATTATAGGGTAGCTATTCATTATTCTTAGCAATGTGTTTATAATCGTTTTTTAGCTTGATGTTGCATATGAATATATTGTTATATGTGCAGGGAAAAACATGCATAGGAAGATTTGATACACTAACGAGGGAGGTGAAAATGATGCTGGGGAAAGGTGGAGAAGCCTTTGGATCAACTTGAGCTGATCGATCTCTTGCAAAGACTTGGAATATCTTACCAGTTCGAGGATGAAATCAAGAGACTGTTGAACAGCATATACTGCAATTATAACATGGATGATGAGTGGAAGAGAGAGAATTTACATGCTACAGCTCTTGAATTTAGAATTCTAAGACAACATGGGTATTACATTCCTCAAGGTGTATCAGTAATTTCTTCATTTTTGGTACAGAAAGATGAAGTACTGCAGCCTAAGGCATTTTAGAGATCTTAACTAATTCTTTGCTAGCAGTAAACGTCTGTATTTGACTTTGTCTCTATAACAGCTAAAAAATGAGCATTTTTTATTGCAGATGTTTTTAGTAGTTTCAAGGATGAGATGGGGGGCTTTAAGGCTTGCCTTTCTGAAGATATCCAGGGAATTCTGTGTTTGTATGAAGCTTCCAACCTTTCCATAGAATGTGAAAGTACCTTAGAAGAAGCTAGGGGCTTCACAAAAAAAACATCTTGAAGCATGTCCACAGCAAAATATAGACGAAAATCTTGCCATACTGGTGAGCAATGCTTTGGAGCTTCCACTGCATTGGAGAATGCTAAGGTTAGAGGCAAGGTGGTTCATAGATGCATTTGAGAGAACACAGGACATGAACTGTGATGTCCCACATCGGATAGGGGAGCAAGTTCCTGGCTCTATATATGTAGAGACTCCTCTTAACCAAGTAGACGCGTTTTAAAGTCGTGAGGGCCCCCTTGGGCCCAAAGCGGACAATATCTACATGGTTGGATGCGGGTCGTTACAAATGGTATCAGAGCTGATCCCCGACCCGGTGTGGGGGTTTGTTTGGCTCCGTAAGGGGTGTTTGTCTGTTTGACCCCACAATCCCATGGGACACAACGAGGACGTTGTGTCTGCATGGGGGGGGGGGGGTATTTGTGATGTCCCACATCGGATAGGGGAGCAAGTTCTTGGCTCTATATATGTAAAGACTCCTCTTAACCAAATAGACACGTTTTAAAGCCGTAAGGGCCCCCTTGGGCCTAAAGCGGACAATATCTATATGGTTGGGTGCTGACTCTATATATGTAGAGACTCCTCTTAATCAAGTAGACGCATTTTAAAGCCATGAGGGCCCCCTTGGGCCCAAAGCGGACAATATCTATATGGTTGGGTGCGGGCCGTTACAAGTGGTATCAGAGCTGATCCCCGACCCCGGTGTGGGGGTTTGTTTGGCTCCGTAAGGGGTGTTTGTCTATTTGACCCCGCAATCCCATGGGACACAACGAAGACGTTGTGTCTGCATGGGGGGGTATTTGTGATGTCCCACATCGGATAGGAGAGCAAGTTCCTGGCTCTATATATGTAGAGACTCCTCTTAACCAAGTAGACACGTTTTAAAGCTGTGAGGGCCCCCTTGGGCCAAAAACGGACAATATCTATATGGTTGGGTGCAGGTCGTTACATGAACCCCATCTTGCTTGAGTTTGCAAAATTAGATTACAATATGGTGCAAGCAAAGCACCAGGAGGATCTAAAGTATGCGTCCAGGTAAGAGCAAATGTGCATATTCACATTATATTATTTCAGATACAACCAAATACAACTTATCGTATCCTAATACTTTAATCTTAAAAGGTTTTTTTTTTTTTTAAATTAGTATTACTTCCGTCGCTTAGATCTAAGTTGCTAACAACTATACTGTATGGATTTTCAACTCTAAGAGGATATCGAGTCTATGCCAAATTCAATAGAAGGTTGTGACCTATGAATGAAATCTTAAAGTGGTCAATATCCCCTCATTATTAATGGAGGCTAGTGGCAACATGTATTCTTAATGGAGGCAATAAGTATTCTCAATAGAGGTAACATGATATCTCATGAGATTGAGATAATATGTCCTCTTAGGTAATCCAAAGGACATGTGATCATGAAATTTATGGCGTTGTAATAATTCTTAAAGTGAATTTGACATATGCTCTTTATAAACTAGAGTATGTCATTTTATCACAAAATAAGTGAGATTTGTAACTCAAGGATTAGAGAGGCAATCTTAATAGGTGATAACACTCCCTTGTTAAATTATGAATATCAATTCATGAAGAGTTTGCATATAGTGGATAGTAAGTCACAAACCTAAACTTCATATCGTTTTTATTTACATAGGATACTAGAGTGTAGTTGATTTTTTTTAGTGAAATATTGAATTAATTTTAAAATTGAATTTTGAGGGAGTCAATATTCCCTTAGAATTCTATGGGTCCCAATGGTTCCTCCTCTAAGCTCATATACCATGATGATATGGTTTATAAGGGTTGAATTGACTCTAGGTTCACTCTTATGTATAAGGGCGCTTTGATAATTTGCAAGGTTGCACAGGAGTAGTGAACAAAGTCTCTAGATTAGGCTAATTATTAATTTTTGAAATGAAGGATTTGCATTCTTTACGATACTTTTTGGATATTGGGGTAGCTTCTTTTTTGAAAGGTTATCTTATCTTACAATCTAAGTATATAGTTTATATTCTTGATCATGCTCGACTTACTAATACTAAGACTATTGATACTCCTCTGAAGGTTAATGTTCAATATTCTTCTTTTAATGGTAACTGACCCTTTGTCAAGTCTTACTTTATATTGTACTATTGTTGGCAACTTAGTCTATCGTACTATTACATATCTGAACATCGCTTATGTTGTTAACATTATTATTCCTTGGGTTGTTCTTCTTATTCAACAGTATCTCCGAGGTGTTTTATTTAAAAATCTTTTACTTTTGTCCACTTCCTCTTTAGAATTGCATGCATATGTTGATGCTAACTAGGCTAGTGATCCCAAAGATTGCAAGTCTATCACTAAATTTTATATATTTTAGGGTGATTCTCTTATTTCTTAGAAGAGCAAGAAATTGACTATCATTTCTTGATCTTCCATACAAGCTAAGTATCATAATATGATGTCTACCACCAATGAAGTAGTTTGGTTACACTGTTTATTTGTTTATATGAGTGTTTCTCTTTCTTGTCACACTTTTATGTCAACCACTTGAGGTGGGTATTTCTTTTTCTTATCTCACTCCTATGTCAGTCGGCTAATATGAGTATTTCTTTTTTTGCTTCACTCATATGTAATGTGATGACAAAAGTGTTATTTTGATTATTATACACAACTTTGTCTTTATGAAAAGACCAAATATATTCAAATTGACTGACACTTCACTCATCATCATTTTGAAAAATGCGTTTTTTTGTTTCTTCTTTCTCATAAATTACAAACCTATTTACCAAATCGCATTTACTTCCATGTTTTCAGCTTTTAGTTAGCAAACTTTCGATATTTTTTACAATTATATAATTATTTTTTTTTGAATTAAAATTATTATTATTATTATTATTGTTATTATTTAGGAGTATAGATGAATTAATATTTTCCTCTTTATTTTCTTGGATTGTAAACCTATTTCAATTCTATTCGTGTTATATTTATTTTTCAAGTAATCATAATAAGAACCCCAGATATTTTTTCTCCTATGGTTTATGATTATTTCTAATCACACAATTGGTAATTTAATTGATTGAATAATATCAATAAAGCTACTTAAAATCGCCTATATCTTGGATAAACACTGAAATGATATGATCCTCCCACATCACACTCAAATTAATTAAGCATCATTAAAACAAGTTTTCTTTTCTCACCTTAAGATAGCGATAGGAATAACACAAGGTCAGAGTGAATCATGACTGGGCCCAGATAATGATCACGTTGAATGACTCAATAAAGTATTGGGTGCAAAAAACACATGTACAGCATGGGGCATCTTTTTCAATAATTCGGCAGCTTTTGGAACAGCATTCCATATGCAATCAAGCATCCTTCTATTAAGATATTATTGGAATTCGTATCCAATCTGGAGGCAATCAATAGCAAAGTTTCATTTGCCGAGTTTTCGCCAATATTTTGGGATTGCAATCCAAGACAAAAGTTTGGCCTTAGATGAATACTAGACCATAAGTCATCATAAAAACAAAATATTAAAAATATATTTTAATCAGGGAGAATTATCTTTTGGGGGTGGATGAGCCCCAAAATTAACAAAAGATCCATATAACTCTTCAAATTGAGTTGAAGGATATGAAATAGTAACGGACAAATATACCCTTTAAAACACATATAAAATATTTTATAAAATTAAGTTAAATAATTTTTTTTCAAAAATACTAAATTAAATAAAAGTAGTTTTCAAAAATATTAAATTAAATAATTTTTTTTCAAAAATATTAATTAATTTTTTTTTCAAAAATATTAAATTAAATTTTTTTTTCAAAAATATTAAATTAAATTAAAGTATTTAAAAAAATATTAAATTAATTTTTTTAAATATTAAATTAAATAAATTTATTTTTAAAAAATATTAAATTAAATAAAAGTATTTTAAAAAATATTAAATTACATAAAAATATTTTTAAAAAATATTAAATTAAATAAAAGTATTTTTAAAAAATATTAATTTTTTTTCTCAAAAGCAACAAAAGGACATTTTTTGAAATACTGAAGGATGATATCCTTCAACTCAATTTCCATACTTTCATTGGGTCTTGGATTCAATTTGAAGAGTTACATGGACCTTTTGTTAATTTTGGGGTCCATCTACCCCCAAAACATAATTCTCCCATAAATTAATTATAACTATTTTATAATTAAATGAACATTTTTCATTTAATTGATTAACAAAAATATAAAAATTATTATAATAATTTTCTTCATAGATTTTTTTTTTTATCATTAACATATTAATTAAATATTTAAAAAATTATACCTATATCAATATTTGTTTTATATCATTAATTACAATTAAATTAAATAGATCATAGTTTTAATATTAAATATATTTTAAAACTAAACATATTATAATTAAATGTCACGATATTATTATTAAATAATATTTGATATAACTTATTATATCATTTTTAGAGTTTTTCTCAATATTTTCATGAGTTTTGATTAATTTTTACCCTATGAATATTTTATGTTAAAATATCCACATTATTCCTCAATATACCCCGATATATCTATAAAATTGAATTACCAATATATTTGTCAAAACATATATTTTAAGAATGCATGAGTTCATTTTGCATTGGTCCTTTCAATCAATAATATATACATCACAAGTGCAAATAAATATAGATCCTGAATTAAAAATCTACAGTAGTATGACCCATTTCTACTTGACAAAGCTACTCTTATAAAATATATTCTAAATGTTTTATATATACTCATTTGATGTATTTTCATATAAAAATTAAATATTGAAATATAATTTTAATGAATTAATAAATTTGAATTATTTTATTTGACTGGTAATTAAAAATAGGAAGTCATTCTTGTAATATTCTCAATGATTTGTTTTGTCCTTTTTATACAAATAAAATCAAGTTTTAAATATTTTCATGAAATACTATAAATTTCATCATATATATATATATATATGTATATAATTATTTAATAAAATAATTTAATTAAGTGTATTGTTATTTGTTTTCTAGTTATTAAAGGCTTTTTTTTTTTGTTACTACGGATGGAAATAAGGCTTTGGATTGCCTTTTGAAATGCCCAAAATTTAGATTGATTGTTTCATTATCGAATTCTCTATCCCAAGTCATAAATGAAATTACATAAATTAATAATCACTCTATTTCTACCACACAAATGTCTTAACTTTCATTCTCAAATAAACTCAAGAGAAATAACTTATTATAAAAACATGTTTTTTTATGCTTTTCTTAAAGAGAGAGAAAGAGAGTGAGAGAGAGAACGTGTTTTTTTCTTTTTCTTTTTTATGATTACATAATGGGAGTTTCCATATGGTTTTAACTCCCCCAATTCTCAATTTTTGTTGGATTGGACTAGGTCAACTCATCTTAACATCCAAACTCGAACAAATGCTTTTTTGATCAATTTTTATTTTACTAATATTTTTTTCTCTAATTTTTTTTGACATTTTCGTAAATTCAACCACGGACATGTTTTTGTAATATTTGATATTTTATTTAATATTTGATATTTTAATTCTTGATAAGATCTCATTACATAATCTAGACATGTTTTTTGACATTTTTGTTGAGAATCTAGACAGTATAAAGATTTAAATATTTTAAAAATAATTTGTTGGATTGGACTGGTTCAACTCATCTAGGCTTCCAATACCTTTTTTTTTATCATATTAATATTTTTTTCTCTAAAATTTTTTCTGATATTTTCATAAATTCAACTCCCGACATGTTTTTGTAATATTTGATATTTTAATTCTTGACAAGATCTCATCACCGAATCTAGTTTAGTCCCACTTATTACACATGTCATTTTATAAATCAATCTATGGACGCCTCCCGACAGCTCCACTGAAATAAAGACAAATTAATATATAAACAAAGGTTGGTGATCGGCAGAGATTGCGACTTTTAGGGTAAATAGAAAGATCCTAACAACCACCCCATATTTGAATATACAATACAGCATAAAAAATAAATAAAGGATAAACACACATTATACACGTGAATTTGGTGGCAAGGCTCAACAACTGACCTTGTGCACGCCTCTTGCTTATATCATGTTCTATATAAAGGGTGAAGTTTGATGTCAATGTGGAACCCAGTACAACCCAAACAATCATCTACAGCTTGCTCTCGCTAAGTTCTTCTCAATGGCTCTTTTCATGCTTTCTTCAACCTCTATTCTAAGTTATAGCTTACTGCCACCTAGAAAGGATTTTTGGATGGGAAAATCCATTAGTGGCAAGCCTGCTCATCCGGTACAATGCGTGGTTGTCAATAGACCTTCTTATGAAACCACTGTACGGCGAACTGCAAATTACCAAGCTCCCATTTGGGACTACGACTATGTCCAGTCACTAAGAAGTGATTATACGGTAGCTATTCATTATTCTTAGCAATGTTTGTAGTTGTTTTTTAGCCTGATATTGCATATCAATGTGTTGTTATATGTGCAGGGAGAAACATGCATAGGAAGATTCGACCAACTAAAGAGGGAGGTGAAAATGATGCTGGAAAAGGTGGAGAAGCCTTTGGATCAACTTGAGCTGATCGATCTCTTGCAAAGACTTGGAATATCTTACCAGTTCGAAGATGAAATCAAGAGACTGTTGAACAGCATATACTGCAATCATAACATTGATGACAAGTGGAAGAAAGAGAATTTGCATGCCACAGCTCTTGAATTTAGAATTCTAAGACAAAATGGGTATAGCATTCCTCAAGGTATATCAGTAATATCTTCATTTTTGGTACAGAAAGATGAAGTACTGCATCCTAAGGCATTTTAGAGATCTTAACTAATTCTTTGCTAGCAGTAAACGTCTTTATTTGACTTTGTCTCTATAACAGCTAAAAAATGAGCATTTTTTATTGCAGATGTTTTTAGTAGTTTCAAGGATGAGATGGGGGGCTTTAAGGCATGCCTTTCTGAAGATATTCAGGGAATTCTGTGTTTGTATGAAGCTTCCTACCTTTCCATAGAAGGTGAAAGTATCTTGGAAGAAGCTAGGGATTTCACAAAAAAACATCTTGAAGGATGTCTGCGGCAAAATATAGATGAAAATCTTGCCATACTAGTGAGCCATGCTTTGGAGCTTCCACTGCATTGGAGAATGCTAAGGTTAGAGGCAAGGTGGTTCATAGATGCATATGAGAGAAGACAGGACATGAACCCCATCTTGCTTGAGTTTGCAAAGTTAGATTATAATATGGTGCAAGCGAAGCACCAAGAGGATCTGAAGTATGCGTCCAGGTAAGAGCAAATGTGCATATTCACATTATATTATTTCAGACATAACCAACTACAACTTATCATATTCTAATACTGTGGACATTATATTTTTATAGGTGGTGGAGAAGCACACGTCTTGGAGAAAAGCTGAGCTTTGCGAGGGACAGGTTGATGGAGAATTTCTTGTGGACTGTGGGGGTGATATTTGAGCCTCAGTTTGGATATTGTAGGAGAATGTTGACGCAAGTAAATGCACTGATAACAACAATAGATGATGTTTATGATGTTTATGGAACATTGGAGGAACTTGAACTCTTTACAGATGCTGTTGACAGGTTGGTGGCAGTGGATCTCCTCTATGTTGTATACTTTAGATATATGCATGTTAACTCCAACATACCCGCATGATAAAACCTCAAATATTTTGTTTTCATATATGTTCAGATGGGATATCAATGCAATGGATCAACTTCCAGAATATATGAAGATATGTTTCCTTGCTCTCTACAACTCCACCAATGAAATGGCTTATGACCTTCTTAAGGAGCAAGGTTCCCACATCATCGCATATCTTAGAAAAGCGGTAATGTTTTGGATTCCAAACTCGTGTCAGTACTCTCTGAATTAAATTTCATGAAATTTTCTGTCTCCTGTTTACTATGGACTCATTATACAATTCTTAATCCTTCAGTGGGCAGATTTATGTAAGTCTTACTTACTGGAGGCAAAGTGGTACCACGCCCGATATACACCAACCCTGCAAGAGTACCTTAGTAATGCATGGATTTCAATATCAGCACCAGCAATACTAGTTCATGCGTTCTTTTTTGTTACAAATCCAATAACAGAGGACGCTTTGGAATGCGTGGAGCAATATTGCAATATAATCCGCTGGTCATCAATTATTTTACGCCTTTCAGATGATCTTGGAACTTCATCGGTATGCATTTTTCCTCTCTTTCTCATTTTGATTAACATCTACAGTAAAGATTGCTTTGATTTCTTGGTCGAACAACAAATTATAACGGTTCTTTTATTCATTGCCTCAGGATGAACTAAAACGAGGAGATGTTCCTAAATCCATACAATGTTACATGCATGAAACTGGTGCTTCTGAAGAAGACGCTCGAGAACACATAAAATGCTTGATTGGGGAGACATGGAAGAAGATGAATGAAGATCGAGTTATGGAATCTCCCTTCTCCCAGACTTTTATCGGAATTGCAATAAACCTCGCTAGGATGGCCCAATGCATGTACCAGTATGGAGATGGGCATGGTGTTCAAGATCGAGAAACCAAGGATCGTGTATTATCGTTACTAATTGAGCCCATTCCCCTGGCCTAGAAAGTTGTCAAAGAAAGATTTCTGGTATATAAAATTATACCAAAAGAGCAAAATAAAAAAGGAACTGAATCATCATTTCCTAGCTTTTTCTTAATCATCTAAAGTGACTGATTTGTTCCATTCAGTCATTTGTTTCATTGACTCTTTGGTTACCATATTGTGTTTTTTTCTAAATTTGTCACCATGGTTACTTTGTCCTATTGTACTTCTAGCAGAGAACCATTTTGGAGTTCATGTGAAAATGGATCTCTTTAGTTTTGGGGCTAGATTGAGTCTTCCAAGATTATGTAATCATCAAATAATAAATCACTTGATGATGACAAATTCATGGAACACGCAATGTATAGATGTGCTCTCAATCATCATAAAAAAGTCAACAAAGTCACCGGAAATAAGCCATACAAGACCGTTAATATTAAACTTCGATCCCAAGGAAATATGCACATCATTGTCATCTGGGCAATCAAATTATAGAAAAATAGTATTCATAAAGAGCATGGAGAACTGTACCTCGCATTATTCTAATACAAATAATTTTATTGGCATTTTTTTTTGTTGTTTTATTTTATTTTATTTATTTTCTGTAGGATTTCATAAATTTGCGCCTATAGTTAGCCATGAGTATTTATAAATAAAATATTGTATAATATTTAGAAAAGAGTGATGAAAGACAATAAAACTTTAAATTCTTTTTAATTAATTATTTATCTTTCTTTAGGTAATTGTTTTTATCCTTCTTTCAATGCTATTACTCCAACAAAAACAACTAAGAATCAAAATTAATAAGGATAAGCTTTGATTTACATGAAAATAAAATTTTTATTCCCATTTATATTTTTAATAAATGGAATGGATTTGTAATTCTGATCTGCATTCTCTCATCTGTCACAATTATTCTCTCAGATTTATTAATATTTTTCCTATTTAGTTTGGTGAGAAAGGTTCCTAAAAAGATGCTAGAAAATCTTCATTCCTATTGTAGTTGTTGTATATGCCATGCAATAATCTCTTTATTTCTTCCCCAAAGTGATAGTGTATTCCAAGCCTTTGCAAGGTATCAATTAGCTCCAGTTGATGCAAAGGTTTCTCGGCTTCGCCAAGCATCATCTTTACATCTCCCTTAAGCATCATCATATAAGACACTATATCCCTCAAAAAATCAAGTTGAGTCCATTAATGAACAATGGTACTAAAAGCTAACACCTACCACATAATCACTCGTTAGTGACTGGATATAATCATAATCCCAAATTGAAGGTTGGAAGTTTGCAGTTCGCCTCACAATCACAGCTGTTTGGCTACAAGTTTTAGCCCCACCCGTGCATTGGACTGGACCAGAAATGCGAACATCCTGCGATTTTCCACGGCAGAAGCGGCTTGTAGGTTGCAGTCTTGTAAAAGTGAAAAAAGGGTTTGAAGAAAGCGTCAGAAGAGCCATTGGAGTGGGACAAGCTGGATCACATTGCCAGCAGCTATATATAGAATTTGTGGCCATGTGCTCCCAAGTTTGCTGTAAGATTAAGAAGTAGTATTATGTCAAATTTGCAATAATGCTAGTAAGATTTTTTCCAAGCTGAATTTTCGTGAGATTGTACAAAGTATACCCAGCTTGTCGGCCTTGCAATAAGAGTCTCAAAGCATATTGTATTGATGGGGTCATAATAATCTTTTCAGAGAATAAAATATTCAGAAAATGACTAATATAAAGGACATCATATGTATGAATGTAAATTTTTTAAAAGGTATGTTTACAAAAGTTTTCAAAAGTAGTTTTTCCGTATTTTTAAAATAAAGACATGTTTGAAAATCAGAAATGTTTTTAATTTTTTTAAAATATTTTTATATTTATATAATTATTTTTTTAAATATCTCCTTGAAAACAACTTAATTAAAATATGTTTTTAGAAAAAAAAATTCTTATTTTCAAAACAAGTTTCTTGTTTTTAGAACAAATTCTTTAGAAAGTGCCACTTTTAAGAATAGAAAACTATTCAAATAGTTTCAAATATGATTTAAAAGAATGAAACAAATATATGCATAGTAAAAGTGAACATTCATGGAAAAAAGAAAGTTAAATTAAATAAAAAATAAATTAAAGCAAAAGTATGTTTAGAAATAAGGAATGTTTTAAACTTGCTTTCTATGTTTCTAAATATTTTTTTATCTATGGTAATTTATTTTTAATTATTCTCATATAATTATTTTTTTAATGTCTCCTAAAAAATGATTGATTATTATAATAAAAATATTCTCTTTAAAAAAATCTTATTTCCAGAATAAGTATTTAAAAAATTGCCAAACATTTTTTTGAGTCTAGAAAATAATTTTCTATTTTGAAGAATAGAAAATAATTTTCTATTTTGAAGAATAGAAAATAATTTTCTATTTTAAAGGATAGAAATTTGTTTGAATATTAAATTATTAGAAAAATGAATGTCAAACTATTATTAAGCACTTAAGGATATTATTTGTATTTGAATTGATTCAGACTCGTTTACATAAAGTTCATCGATTTCATCAAGCAACCTAAATTATTAAAATAGAAAAATATTTGGTATAATCTTAGGTTTAAGTGGTGAATTTGATAATAAAACAACTTAAATATAAAAATGATTCCTTTTACAAATATAACTTTAAACTAATTATTTAACATTTTTTGAAAACCTGATCATTATATACCAATGTTTTAAAAATTGGGTCGAACAAATCATGTTGGTCTGACCGATTCGACCAACAACCATTCCAATTTAGTCTACCCTTTTGAGTTGTTTAGTTGTTGAACCACCCTCAAATCAATGGAATTAGAAATCGAATTGGTGAACTTGATGAACTAGGTGGTTCTCTATGAATTGAATGATTAGCCAACAGTTTCTGCAACAACGATGTTGACGAACAAGAAGACCCCAATGACTCCAATAGTTGTAAGTGCCCTCCAACCTCCCTTGTTCATTATTTCAATGTTTGTTCTTTGATGGGATTAGTTATTTTATTTTATGTTTGTATCATTTTTAATTTCTAATTTTTCAAATTATTATTTTTTAATTATGTGATTTAATATTTATGATTTTAATTTTTAAATTTATGAATTTTGATTTGAATCATCATATCATTTAAAAATAAATTTCTGATTTTAAAATAAAAATAAAAAATTTTTATTTAAAATAATTTTCTAATTTTAAAATAAATATCCTATTTTAAAATAGATTTTTTATTATCAAATGTATTTCTGACTTTCAAATAAATTTTGATACTTAAATTTGTGAATTTATATTTATGATTTTAAAATTTTGAATTTTGATTTGAATCATTTTATTCATTAAATAATATATAAATTATATATTTAGAATGTTATCTATTTAACCGTGATTCAATAATTAGTCCAACCAATGAATCATGAACTAGTAACTTTTTCAATTTAGTAATCGATCCAATTATGAAAACATTGTTCAATTTTAATACCTTATTAAGAGACTAAAAAATGCACTATTTGAGTGGAGTGGTTAATCTTAACTTTATCACACAATTTTGCATGTTATTATTAAAGCTATAAAAATTATTGTTATCGTTGCTTCTAATTATGTTTTAAACATTCTTTATTTCAAAAATAAGTATAAGTATTTAAAAATTTTATACCCAATACTCTTTTATTTAACTTCAAAATCTTCATTATAAGAATGATATAATCAAGAGCATGCAATTAGGAATTCTTTTGAGAAATGATGTATCATATAAAGAGCTTTCATCACTATATGCAAAGAAATACAAAAGTTGTGTACGCTATTAAGAACATGCAGTTAGGAATTCCTTTGAAAAGTGATGTACCATATGAAGAAATTAGGAGTTATCATTAGAGTATGTAAGGAAATACGATATACCATATGAAGAAATTATGAGTTATCATTATAAGATGTAAGGAAATATGATATACCATATGAAGAAATTAGGAGTTACTATTATGGTACACAAAAACTAAACCCCAAAATATCTATCTTTTTGAAGAACAATTTATTTTGAAAATAATGTTACATTGAGTCACATTTTATTTTCTAAAGTGATTTATATGAGTTGAAAAAAAAAGTGAAAAATAGTTTATTTGAATTAAATAAAATTTTTGAAAATATCAAAATTATTGAAAGAAGCATTTCAAAAATACAATTAGAAGATCCAAAAGCATATTATTATTGTTTCTTCCATGGAAAAAGGTAAAAATTAGCAAAAATATTGTAACACATGGATAGATTGTGAAAGTTAATGGCATACCCTATTAAGAAGGTAAAATTAGGAATTATTTGAAATGTGATATACCATATGAAGAAATTAGGAGTTATCATGAAAATATGCAAGGTAATATGATGTACCATATGACAAAATTAGGAGTCATCATCATGGTATACAAAAACTAAGGCCCAAAATATGTCTTTTTCAAGAGCAAATAATTATTTTGAAAATAATGTTGCATTAAGTCACACTTTATTTTCTAAAGTGATTTATATGAGTTGAAAAAAATAAAATGAAAAGTAATGTATTTGAATTTAGTCAAATTTTGAAAATATCAAAATTATCGTGCAAAGCATTTCAAAGGTACAATTAGAACATGAAAAAAGCATATTATTATTATTATTTCTTCCATGGAAAAAGGTAAAACTTAGCAAAAATATTGTAACATGTAGATAAATTGTGAAAGTTAATGGCATACCGTATTAAGAAGGTATAACTAGGAATTCTTTGAAATACGATATAGCATATGAAGAAATTAGGAGTTATCATAATAATATGCAAGAAAAGATGATGTACTTAATGACAAAATTAGGAGTTATCATCATGGTATACAAAAACTATGGCCCAAAATACGTCCTTTTCATCATCAATTTATTTTGAAAATAATGTTGCATTTGTTGATGCCTCGCGTCCCTGACGATCCACGTAGTTGCCAAATGGATGGATGCGCGATCTCAACCAATATAGGTTCTTGATTCAGTCGTTATACCTATAAAAAGGCATCCGGACAGGGTGTCCGGACGCACCCTTCGATGGTTTTGTCAGCCATGGTTAGAGGGAGATGAATCAGTTGGCCTTTTTACTAGGTATCAGGAGGTTACCTTCCTTTTCGTGTGAAGGCTTATATATATAGTTCCAGGAGCACTGTTCCTCTCATTAATGGTGGGGAGATATTTTATGTTGTCATGATGACATTAGGTGGCAACAGGGCCATCATCACCCTACGGGCGGCTGACAGAGATCGTGGTAGGTGATGCGGCTGTCAGAGATCGTGGGAAGTGATCATGTGGAATGATCGTGGGAATTGACTTGTTGTCACTTCATCTTGTCCTCTCACCCTGCAGGTGGCGGAACGTGGGTCATGGCTGGTTGTTGTGATAACGTGTAAGACTCGCTTACTTCAGTCAATGGTCCGGACAATTATATCTGGATAGCCCATGTTGGTTATCCGGATGTATTGTGGAAGCCGTCCGGATGTTTATGCTTTATAAGCGGCGTTTACTCTTCCTTGAGGTAGTCCGGATAGGAGAAGCGCATCATGTGTATTCTTAGGGAAACCCGGATGATGGCGATCCGACTGATAATGCGTGCCACGTGTCACTGTGAGATGCGTGTGTAGACCCTCTATTTTGTCCTACTAGCACATGTTCTATTACGTGTCCGTTTGATACTTTATAATAATTCTCTGATGACCCATTGGGCACCACCTTTGGCCCCACTTTTGCGCCCTAGGCCCATTTAGATACACCCGGCCCGGTAGATACACTCCTAAGTCACTTAGCACGTTTTTTTTATCACTTGGACACCTCCTTGATTTAGTTTCCACCTAATTCACCTGGGCACTTTCCACTTAGGTCACCCAGGTCACTTAGATTTTTGATTTTTGATTTTTGATTTTTTTTATTTTTTATTTTATTATTATTATTATTATTATTATTATTATTATTTGTAAGCTTAATTCTCTAAGATTAGTTTCTTGATTGATGAATTTTTGAGGCTAGGTGAGTATTCAGCTTGATATTTCTTTATTATTTTATTTGGGTGGCCTGAGATGAGTTTTCGATGTTTAATTGTATCAGCTTGATGTTCTATTTTTATTTTCATTTTATCTTTTTTTTACTATTTTTATTTATTTATTTATTTTATTTTATTTTATTTATTATTTTTTTTCTTCATTTTGTGTTTTAGTTTAATATTTAGATTATTAATTATATGCATTTGGTATTTATTTATTTATCTTATTTTATTTCTTTATTTATTGATTTAATTTATTTTCAGAGAATTGCATGTGATTGGTGATCTTATTATTATTATTATTTATTTGTTATTATTATCATTATTGCATGAATTAATCCTTAGGTTTTTTTTTCCCGTATATGCATGTATTGATATTTTCTATTTTTGTTTCCGATTAGCATGATTTTTTTTATTATTATTGTTATAAGGTTTTTTTAGCTACTTATTTATTTATTTTGCATGGGAGTTTGGTAACTCCCAAAAGATGCAAGATGAGGGCTGCTACCTTTCAAAAAAAAAAAAAAAAAAAAAAGTAGAAGAACAAAAGGGGGTCGGTGATGTAAAAGGGGTTGGACGGGGAAGAGACAAGTAATTTGATCTGGGGAAGAGGATAGCTTTTTGGAAAGGATGTTTACAGAGTGGGGAACAGAGTTTTTTAAAAAGAAGTTGAGGATTTTGAGAAGGAAAGGGAAGAGTCTGGAGAGAGAGAGGTTTTTAAGAATGATGTGAGGAGTCTGAGAAAGAGAAAAAGTCTGGGAAGAGAAGTTAGGAAGGTTTTGAAGAGGAACAGATTCGGGAAGGTGAAGAAAATAGAAAGAGAACAAAGAACAAAGAGAGAAGAGAACATTTCAGAGAGTAAGAGAGGAGATTGGAAAGAAAAAGAAAAAAAAAATATAGAGAAGATGAGAGGATTTTAGTTAGTTCTGGGGACTTGGAGAAAGAGAACTTACTGGTCTTTGAAGAATGAAATAGGTGTTCTCAGGTATGATCACTGTAACTCTTACGTTCATTTCCGTTTATGAATTCTGTTGATTATAGACTGATGTTGGATTGGTTGTTTTATTTTATATCATGCTCTTGGGATTTCAGTTGAGAATTGATGTCCACTTTTATATTGAGAATGGTTCGTTTATCTGTTTGCTCTTGCTATCATGCTCTATTTTAGGAATTTTTTTTTTCTATTGAATATACGATCCTTTTGTGGTTTTGTTGGGATCCTTGCCCAGGTTGAGTCACTACCCGACGTCTGTCAGTTCAATAGCTTTTCCAAGTATTTAACCTATTGTTGGATCAAGCTGGGTGTAGGGGTTAACACTATTATATCTCTCAGCACCTACCTATACCGCCAATTGTGTCCTTAGTGTGATGGGTCTTTCTTCCCATCTAAGTGCACCCCAGTGCACTCACTGTGCACAACGTGGAATGTGCAAGTTTGGGCTCGCACGCAAATTTGATCACTTAGAAACGCTGAGTTATTGTCCATTCGTACCATCTCTGGTTGATATGCCAGTTGCTCCCTGCCCTGTGGAATCTTCTATGGGTACACTTACACCCTCATCTTCATCTTCAGATTTGAGGCTAGAATTTATCTCAGGATCTAGTAAGGAATTTCCTTCAACCAGAATGTCCTCTCTTACGGGCACACCTAGCGGTTCAATTGGATCATTTTTTTAAAAAAAAAATGGGTCTGATCATTCTAGTATCCAACAACCTGGTTCAGTTATGTTCTGGCTGTTATAGTTTGTTCCTTTGTCGCCACCCGAGACTGCTACTCCACTAGTGGCAGTCATGACTCCTCCTTGCTGCCATAGCATAGGTGGCACTCCTCCGCCCCAACCAAAGCCCATTTCTTCCATACAATCGAAGAGGGTGTTGAGGTGCTCGGTTTTGGTGTGGAGAGTCAGATGAGGAGAGGGCTCTCATCTTCCAATAGCCCACTTCAGTCGCGCATGGAGGCTGCTGCAGTTTTTTTTTCTAATGCCAATTGGAGCTGCAGCTCCACTGACGGCCAGCTCTTTTTGCCACCACGGCATGGGCGGCACCCCCTTTGGCCTTCCTCGCCGAAACCACCCTAGGTTCGGGGTGGTTTGCCTTGTAAATGAAAGCCTCATTGACGATGACAAGGTGGCCATTTTCCATGCGCCACATGAACGTCCAGCCCACTTACTTCCCCCGTTGAAAAAAAAATAATATGATTGTCTATTGGTTTTGTCAACTCTTTAAGATATAATAATCTTGTAAGATAATAGTTAAAGGATGCTTGTTGTAGGTCTTTTGATGTTTAATGTTTTTTTTTAAATCTTTTGTTCATTATATATATTCAATCTTTAAGATTTCCAGCCACACATGTTTTTCTTTAACTTGCTGAAATCTAATTTTTAAAATGCCACCTTTGAATAGTCTCATAAAATATAGTTTTTTTTTTATGATTTTCGGATGATTTTCTTCCAAGTTTCCAAAAGTTCGTAAATTTTCAGATTCATTTTTTAAAATTCCCGTACGCTAAATTTTCAAAATTTTGTAAAGTTCCAGATTCATTTTTTAAAATTCCCGTACGCCAAATTTCCAAAAATTCGTAAGTTCCGGATTCAAATTCATTTTTTAAAATTCCCATACACCAAATTTCCAAAAATTCGTAAGTTTCGGATTCATTTTTTAAATTCCCGTACGCTAAATTTTCAAAAATTTGTAAAATTCTGGATTCATTTTTAAAAATTCTTGTACCCACAATTCCCAAAAATTCATTAAGTCCCGAAGTCCCAATTTTCCAAATTTATAATTTTTAAAAATTTAATTTTCCGAAATTTAATTTTTCAAAAATAATCCTTCCAAATTTTCAATTTTTTTTAATTTAATTTTTCAAATTTCCATTCTCAAAATTCCCATTTTCCAAAATTCCAAATTTTTTTTTATTTATTATTTTTTTATTATTTAATTTTATTTTAAATTATTTTTTTATTTTTTTATTTTGAAATACCATTCTCAAAGAGACTTCCAAAAATTTTCAAGTTCACTTTTTTTTTTAAATAAAATTCCACGCTTTCGAAATTTCAAATTTAATTTTCAAAATTCCTCTTTTCAATTTTTTTTAAAAAAGTGAATAAGCTCTCATAATTCCAAAATGATGGAATTTATGAAAATCAATTCATAGCAAAAAATTAATTGGGCTTTGGTGGGGGCCCGACATTCATAACATTCTTTCCGAAAATAATTCAAGTAAGTTGTGCTCTCCATTCTGTTTGATTTTGATTTAGTTCTATATGAGATTGTTTTTACACTTGTCATTGTACACTAACCCTGTTTTCATGACAACGCTTTATTACCTGCTAATAAGGTACACTCTTACTCTCACTTTGTTTATTATTTCGTCATCATGAATTATTTTTGAACTATGATCGTTTTGGTATCCATTGATCTTCTAGTTAATTGTCATGTCTGGTTCACCTTATTTAGTAGAGACCCATTATTTAGGGGCTTAGAGGGGTGCTACGGTCTTTACCGTACCTTCCCAATAAGTAACCTGATCCCCGAACCAGACTCGGTTTTTCTGAGCATGCTTTTCCAAAAACAAAATCAAGAGTCCATCTAGGGGTTTTGTTCTTACTTGTTTTCCCCTTTAAAAATAAATAAAAGTAAGTGGCGATTCCAAGTATTTTCTAAGAAACATATTTTTCACCAAACAAATGAAAAGCGAGTCTCGCCGATCGAGTGGGGACGCACGTGAAAAATGCGGGGTCCACAGCGTGCCACGTGTTTCTCGGAGGGAGGGGTCCCTACATTGCCCCCCTTTTTAACTTGCCTATTTTGCCTTAGCAAAAAATGGGCGGGTTAAAAAATAATCGATTTTTTTTTAAACTGAAGTCGTCTTTTTGTCTGGTTGGGCCACGTGGCGAGTAGGGGTGCGGGAGCCAAAAAAGGCATTTATGATGAGCCGCCGACTCTGGGTATTCCCAGGCAGCATGTCGTTTCAATGATGGCATAGCTGTGCGTTTGGCTTTCCGAGGGGTTGTCCCCCTATAAATAGCATACTGTGCCTTCTGTTGCATTTTTCCTACTGCATTTTTCTGAGAGTTTTGCTTCTTCTTCCTTCTGTGCTTTCCTTTGCTTTTCTGAGTGAAGCCCTAGAACTTTTCGGCCGGTGATTTTCGTGTCGCAGGGGTGACTGTATTGCAGTTTTCAGCCTTTCTTCTTCAGATTTCCACTTGGTACGTGCGTTTTGCTCTTGTTTTTTTTTTCCCTTTGTTGCGCTTGTTGTTTGTTGGCTTCGTTTCTGACTTATTTAGGCAAGCCGCTTGCGACTGTGTGTGTGGAATGTTGGTATTTTGTTGGTTTTCTGGGGTTTTTTTAGGGTGTTTTTGACTGTTTGGTTAGGGTTCGTGAGTTTTTGGATTGCTGTGCTTGACTGTTATGCTTCTTGTATGTAGGTTTCGGTTCAGCCTCGGGCTAAGAAATGTCTGCAAACAAGAAAGTTGTCTCATCTGTCTGGGTCGGCGATGCTCACGAGAAACCTATAGACAAACTGAGTGTGAAGGAATTCCGTGATTGTGGAATTCCTGGCTGAGGAGGAGGTCGTGTCGACTGAGAAAGCTGAAGGACATGCCATCATTTTCTCAAAAGAGCAATTCAACGCTGGGCTCCGGTTCCCTCTTCCGGTGTTGTTCAAGGAATTCCTTCACTTTTCCTAGATCCCACCCGCCTTCATCCACCCCAACATAGTCCGGGTGCTGATAGGATGCAGCATTATAAACATGGTGTTCAACCTCGACCTGTCACTGTTGGAGGTTTTTTTTGTTTACTCCCTGAAAAAGGGAAAAAATGATATCTTTAGCATGGCTGCTCACCTGCCCTCCCTTCAATTTGTGACTAAACTGCCAGATTCGACGAAGGGAGGGACGAAGGGATATGTGGTGGTCCAGGGTGCGTGGGCGGGGCTATTGGAGCATCCGGGGAGGCCTTTTTCTCCAAACTACTCAATGGTGTTTTCGGGTACGTCAGCTTGCGGGTTTTGCCCGGCTTTTACCTTGTTGTCTTTTGTTGATCTTATCAGATGGCATTCTTATTTTTTGTTGCTGATAATGCAGGTCCGGATCGGAGGGGCCACATAGTCGACTGGGTAGAAAAGGCGTCGTTTGCTTGCCTAAATAAATTATTTGAGATAGGCGCTAGCGAGAGGCATTATGGGACATTGCTCACTACGTGGAACCTGATGGCCGTTGTCCGGGAGTCCCAAGAGTATATCATCAATATTCTCTCCCAGGAAGCTACCAAATGAGGTAGTGCCCGGGGAGCATTACATTCTGAAGGACCTCCCTTTCTACAAGGAGGTAAAAGAGGCCGATGCTGAAAAACGCCGAACACTCCTTGATGACCGGGAGAGGAGGAAAAACGAAGGAACTTTGCGGAAGGCTCCTGGGTAGAAACGCAGCGCAGCCTCCCTTCCAGGTGAAGCTCCAGAAAAAAGGAGGAAGCTGGTTAAAAATGGGAAAGGAGTGAAGAAGCCCACTCCTCCAAAGGAATTTGTTCCCCCACCTATTACTCATGAGGCGAAGATAATAATAGAGGAGCCAATAAACCCTGCTCCCCCCTCTATTTCAAGTGGCCTCGGACACGTCGCGGGACTGAACCATTCGGGGCCCTCCTTGTCAGCGGTTGCCCGTTTGGCTATTTGGCTGAGGAAGCTGCGTCCATAAATCATCCCGGCTCCCCCCATCCAGATGCCGATGCGGCTGAGGCCCTTTATGCTACCCCAATGGAGGAAACGGGGGCCGAAAGCCAGAGTCAGCCCTCTGGCGATCCAAGCTGTCTCGCTCTTGTTCCGGTGAAGGGGTCACCTTCAAAGAGGTCGCGCTCGGCGCGCAATCTAAAGTCCGGACTCATCGGGCTGCTTCAAGATCGATTGCAAGAGATTGAAGTTAGTTGCTCATCCGCCCAAGATGCTCATCCGGAGGGGAGCGAGGTGGAGATGGCAACTGAGACTCTAGCCGTCCCAGTGGTAGTCCCGGATGAGGGTGCACCCGGAGAGACCCCTCCGGCTGAAAATGTTGAGGCCCCCGAATCCGGAAGAGGAGTTGCTTTCTAACGCCTCATCAGGGGGGAATCCTGTTGATGATGTGGCTTGCACCTCCGCTAGCCCTTTTAGTTACGCGGAGTTGGAAGAGAAGTTGAAACAGATTCCACCCAGCTTGACCACTGTCATGCCTTCAGCCAAGATGTTCGAAATGGTGGAAACGGTACACTATTTTTTGTGTTTCTTGATTTTTTGTCATACCGATGTGTTTTGTGGTATGATTTATAACTTTGCTTTTCTCGTTTGTGTGCTTGTCTGCAGCTGGTGAGTGGTCTCCGTGGCATGGCTTAACAACATGATTTATTCACTGACTTGCTGCGAACCACCGACTACATGAAGGCCTTCACGTCTCGGCGCAAAAATAGTGAAGATCAGCTGCGCCTGAGACTGGAGGAGGCTGAAGCCAGTTTATTCACCGCTCGAGAGGACAACGAAGCTCTTCGGGTGGACTTAGCTGAGGTAAAGAGCCGGGAGGAGTCAATGGATGCCCGCTTGCGTGAGGCAGAGGATGAGATGGCTCGATTGAGGGGGGAGGTGAGGCAACTCCGGACGGAGGCTTCAATTGAAAAGAAGCAGAAGGAAGATTTGCAGCTGCGCTTAGCAGCGCAAAAAGAGGAGCTAGAGCGAGGGTTTGCTGCAGAGAGGGAGGAGCTTGAAGCGGACTATCAAAAGCAAGTGGATGACATGTTCTTCTTCGGCTATCGCTGCTGTATGAAGAAAAATGGCATAAAGCGGGATGTCCCTTCAATTCCTCCGGGTGAAGAGAAGAAACTTCTTGACAAGCCTGCTTCCTAATAGCTTTTCTCTTTTTGCCATTTTTGTTGTAATCTTCTTTCTGTACTTTCTGTGGTCCGGAGACCTTTTTGTACATACATTTACATATATCAATAAAACATTGTTTTTTCTGATTTGCACTTTATCTTGCTTCTCTCATTGATAATACTGTTTTAAATTGGACACATTCCATGACCTGAGTAATGGAGTTCCGTCTAGCTTTTATAGATGATAGGCTCCACTTTCATTTGTCTTAGACACTATATAGGGTCCTTCCCAGTTAGCTTGGAATTTCCCTACGCCCATTTCAACAGTGTTTTCAAAAACTTTTCTAAGGACCAGCGTACCATTTCTGAAGCTTCTGGACCTTACTTTGCGATTGTAATGGGCGGATGCTCTTTGTTGATAATCTGCCATCCGGATGGCTGCACTTTCCCTTACCTCATCTGCCCAATCCAAGTTTCTTCCCAACTCCGTGTTTGCACCATTTTGCTTTGCTGCGTCAGTCCGGATAGTGGGTAGACCTACTTCAGTAGGAATGACTGCGTCCATTCCGTATGTGAGGGCGAAGGGAGTGTTTCTTGTTGGTCGTCCGGGTGTGGTTCGATAGGCCCATAGGACGCCGGGTAGCTCCTCCACCCATTTTCTTTTGGCTTGCTCGAGCCTCTTTTTTAAGGCAGTGATTAGGGTATTGTTTGTGGCTTCTACTTGCCCGTTACTTTGAGGATAACACGGTGTAGAATATGAATTCCGAATGTTCAGCTCTGAACAAAAATTCCTGAATGTGATGCTGTTAAATTGTGGACCATTGTCAACTATGATGGTTAGGGGGATTCCAAAACGGCAAATGATGTTTTTCCATACAAACTTGGTGACATATTTGTCTTTGATGCTAGCGTATGCTTCAGCTTCCACCCATTTACTAAAGTAGTCAGTAGCAACGAGGAGGAACTTCTTCTGGACAGGTGTTGCTGGGAGAGGTCCCACTATGTCCATGCCCCATTGTGCGAAGGGTCATGGGCCTGAGATTGACTTTAATGTTGCTGATGGCATATGTGGAACGGGAGCATACCTTTGACATTTATCACATTTTTTGACCTAGGCTGCCGCATCCTGCTTCATCGTTGGCCAATAATATCCTTGCGAATGGGCTCTATGTGCCAGAGATCGTCCTCCCTGAATGATTCCCGCATACTCCCTCGTGCAACTCGGCTAACACATACTGGGCCTCTGAATGCCCTAGGCACCGAAGGTAAGGTCTTGTGAAGGATCGCTTGTACAAGTGCCCCCCAATTAAGGTGAAAGGGCAGCTTGCACCCGAACTTTGTGTGCTTGTTTGGGATCTCCAGGTAGAGTGCCTGTCCGGAGATATTCTGCGATGTTGTACGTCCATTCTTGGTCGTCCGCTTGGTTTGCCTCAATGGTATTGCAAGTGGAGATCCCTGCGATAGAGGGGTTGGTTTGTACATGTATAGGCAATAGAATGGCTTCTTTGATAGGGAGGGAGGCAGCTATGCCGGCCAAGGCGTCGGCGCGCCCATTTTCAGTTCACCTGATTTTTTCGATTGTCTATTCTGTGAATTGCTGCAAGGTGTTCCTTACTTTAATTAGGTATCGCGCCATGTGTGCGTCCTTGGCCTCATATTCCTTCTGGACGTGTCTTACCACGAGTTGCGAATCACTGTAGATCCGGAGTTTGGAGACGGATAGAACAAGGGCGAAGTCCAATCCGGACAAGATGGCCTCGTATTCTGCTTCATTGTTAGAGGCAGAGAATCCCAGCCGGATGGCTTGCTCCAGATGTTCCCCAGTTGGGGACTGTAGTAGAAGCCCAACTCCAGATCCTGATGATCGTGAGGCTCCGTCAACTCGCAGAGTCCACCATTCTTGTTCACTTGATTCCTGGTGTTGGCTAGGTCTTCGGGAATATTCTAGCACGAAGTCAGCCATTACTTGGCCTTTTATGGACAATCTGGGTTGGAATTCGATTCCAAATTCACTCAATTCGATGGCCCATTGCAGCATTCTTCCAGTTAAGTCTGGCTTGTGCAGAATGTTACGAAGGGGTTGGTCGGTCAATACGATGACTGGGTGGGCTTGGAAATAGGGGCGAAGCTTTTGGGCAGCGCTTCGGAGAGCTAAGGCTGTTAGCTCCATTTTTGAATACCTGGTTTCTACGTCCGCTAATGCCCTGCTGACGTAGTAGATAGGTTTCTGCTCCTTGGGTGAGGGGCAACGAAATAGAACGACACTGATTGCCCACTCTGATACAGCCAAATACATGTACAATTTCTCTTTTGGGATGAGACTGCTTAGGATGGGTGGTTGCATGAGACAGTGCTTAATCTTTTCGAAAGCGTTTTGACAACTGTCCGTCCATCCGTGTGTTCCAGCCTTTCGTATTGTCAAGAAGAAGAGTCGTAATTCATTAGTGAAGCGGGCTATAAAACGCCCTAGTGCGACGAGCTTGCCTGTGAGGCGTTGTAGCTCCTTCTTGTTCCTAGGGGGAGGTGTTTCCATGACTGCCTTGACCTGATCCGGACTAACCTCTATCCCTCTTTGGCTGACCATAAATCCCAGAAATTTGTCTGCACTTACGCCAAAGGCGCATTTAGAAGGATTTAGCTTCATGCCATACTTTCTTAAGAGGTGAAAAACTTCTTGCAAGTGAAGAACATGCTCCTCTCGGGTTTTGCTTTTAACGACGATATCATCAATATATACATCTACCGTGTGGCCTATCAGAGGTTTGAAGATTTTTGTCATCAATCTCTGGTAAGTGGCGCCAGCGTTTTTGAGTCCGAATGACATGACTTTGTAACAATAGAGGTCGTGTGGCGTTATGAATGCTGTTTTCTCCTCGTCAACCGGGGACATGGGAATTTGGTGATATCCGGAGAAGGCATCCAAGAAAGAGAGCATCCCTTGCCCTGCAGTGGAATCCACAATTTGATCTATTTGTGGCAAAGGGAAACTGTCTTTTAGACATGCATTGTTGAGATTGGTGTAATCTACACAAACTCGCCATTTTCCTTCTTTTTTGGGTACCACCACTACGTTTTCCAACCAATCCGGATAAGATACTTCTCTGATGAATCTGGCTTCTAGCAATTTGTCAATCTCATTTCGGATGACTTTTTGTCTGTCCGAGTGGAAACGTCTAATCTTCTGTCGGACGGGTCTGGCAGTTGGAAAGACGTTAAGCTTGTGAGAGGCAATAGAGGGATGAATTCCCTTCATATCAGAATGTGTCCATGCGAAGATGTCATGATTTCGTCTGAGGACGTTTTGCATGCTCTGAGTTTCTTCTGACGTCATGAGGGAACTGATGTTCGTGAGGTGAGTATTTTCCTCCGAAATTTGGATTGTTTGTAAGGGATCTGCTGCCGGGGGATCTTTGTCCGCCTGACCCAATAATTGCTATTGGTCACGTATATGGCTGGGCTTAGGGGGAAATGCATCCTCCTGACCGGTTCCTGCTTCTCGTGCTATCTGGTAGCATTGGCGAGCGGCTAACTGGCTGCCATATAGGTCAATCTTGCCCCTCGTTGGTGAGGAAACTCACCATTTGATGATATGTAGAAGGGATGACTTTCATGTAGTGTAGCCATGTGCGGCCTAAAATGACATTGAAGGGTGATAACTCTTGTACCACCGAGAATTGTACGTTGAGAGTAACTGGGCCAGCTTGGACCGGCAGTATAATGTCTCCCAATGATGTGGTTGAGGATCCGTTGAACCCGGATAGGATTCGTCCAGGGTTTTCAAGGCCTGCGAGACTATGTCCCATGTGGTCAACGACCGATGCTTGCACAAGATCGATCGAACTGCCTGGGTCGACCAGGATGCGTCTCACATCGAAGTCTCCTATCTTTAGGGACAGGATGAGGGCGTCGCGATATGGCTGCAGTGTTCGGGTGGGATCCACTGGTGGGAAAATGATTGTCCCATCTATGGGGCTAGGGCCCTCTCCAGTTAGTCCAGGCCGGATGGAATTAATGCGTTCGCGTATTGACGCGACCCGCAACAATTTCTTCCTTTTTCGCCTGGAGTCATACTCCTCGTCAAATGGTCCTCCGTTAATATAATTTATAACGACCTTGGGGGCAGCTGGGGCCCTAGGGGCTCCAGGGTTGTGATGCTGGGAAGCGTCCCTACCCCCAGTATCTGAGCGGAGGTATTGCTTTAAATGTCCTGCTCTGACGAGCTTCTCGACCAGATACTGGAGGGACCGACATGCCTTTGTTGTATGACCATGATCCTTGTGGAAGGCACATCTCTTACTATGATCTCTTGTGGATGGGTCTGTTCCGATGGGTCTAGGCCACTTGAAATCGGACAAGCCTTGGATCATTGGGAGAAGTTTTTCATACGATATGGAAAGAGGTGTGAGAGACGGCCTTTTCGGGCGACTTGGCCCTTCCTGCCTTCGGTCAGATGGCCTTGGCCGGTCCGGAAGTTTAACATTTTTTTCCGCCCCACCCCTAGCTGCCTGCCCAGCGACCATGACTTGCTGGGTGGCTGCCCATACGTCATCTTCGAGCATTGAATATTTGTTGGCGCGTCTGAACAAGTCATCCATCGTTGTAGGAGGCTTTTTGGCCAGTGATTTAAAAAATGGGGTGCCTAGACAGATGCTTCGCTTGAAGATCTACAGGACAACATCCATGCTGCAAGCCTCTACTTGAAGTACGACTTGGCCAAACCGCTTCACGAATTCCCTCAAGGATTCGTTATCTTGCATTTTTATGTTCTGCAGGGTGCTGATGTTTTGCTTGTGTCGAGCGGAGCACAAGTATTGTCCCACAAAAGCTTCGGATAGGTCTCTGAAATTGCCAACAGAGTTGGGAGGTAGGCGATGAAACCATGAGAGGGCCTGCCCTTGTAGGCTGGCGGGGAACACTTTGCATAGTAGTGCATCGTTGCCAATATCGAGCATCATGAGCTGTCGATCATGATGTGATCGAAGGGATCGCTGGACCCATCGTATGTGGAAAACTTTGGTACGAGGAATCCCCTTGGGGGCTCGTAATGAATGATATGAGAATATAAGGGCGTGGAGAGCATGTCGTCCAGCCTTTTGCTAATGGAGCCAATGGGTGGCTCGTTTGGGAGGTTTCTCCCAGTAAGTTGCTCAGCTGGGTGGGAGTGAACGTTCCGCATCATGGGGGTGACCATGGGGTCACGATGCGGGTGCACGTTCTACACCATAGGGGTGACCATAGGGTCAGGGCGTGGTGCCCAGGTTGTGGCTACTGGTGGCCTTGATCTTCCAAGCTCCTGTGGGCCTAGTCTTGCGCGCATTGAACTCGACAACTGAGATTTTCTATCACGTTGTCTTTTTGCTGAAAAATGAGTGGAGTCCGAGCTTTCCTCACGGGGAGCTCGAGGCATGGGCGTGTGTGGCTCATGAGGCCTCACGTTGCATGTTCCTGGGATAGCTCATGCTGTTCCAAGATATATTGATTTTGGTTCTGGCCTCGAGTTTGCCACCTGACCTCTTGAACGCTGATGACGAGGAGGCCCTGACGTTGAAGCCTGGATGCGTAACACAACGCTTTCCTCTCTTAATCTTTCTGTCTCCTGGAGGAGAGCTTTCAGTTGTCGTTCGCTCACCAACTGTCTCATTTTGATGGTTTGACGCCATTCAAAATCATCATCCTCTCCCCTACCAGACGAACGGCTTCGGGAAGGTGTGGCCATCTTTGCTAGTGACTGAATCAAACGAAAATAGTTTCCCACAGACGGCGCCAATGTTGATGCCTCGCGTCCCTGACGATCCACGTAGTTGCCAAATGGATGGATGCGCGATCTCAACCAATATAGGTTCTTGATTCAGTCGTTATACCTACAAAAAGGCATCCGGACAGGGTGTCCAGACGCACCCTCCGATGGTTTTGTCAGCCATGGTTAGAGGGAGATGAATCAGTTGGCCTTTTTACTAGGTATCAGGAGGTTACCTTCCTTTTCGTGTGAAGGCTTATATATATAGTTCCAGGAGCACTGTTCCTCTCATTAATGGTGGGGAGATATTTTATGTTGTCATGATGACATTAGGTGGCAGCAGGGCCATCATCACCCTACGGGCGGTTGATAGAGATCGTGGTAGGTGATGCGGCTGTTAGAGATCGTGGGAAGTGATCATGTGGAATGATTGTGGGAAGTGACTTGTTGTCACTTCATCTTGTCCTCTCACCCTGCAGGTGGCGGAACGTGGGCCATGGCTGGTTGTTGTGATAACGTGTAAGACTTGCTTACTTCAGTCAATGGTCCGGACAATTATATCTGGATAGCCCATGTTGGTTATCCGGATGTATTGTGGATCGGATGTATTGTGGAAGCCGTCCGGATGTTTATGCTTTATAAGCTTCGTTTACTCTTCCTTGAGGTAGTCTGGATAGGAGAAGCGCATCATGTGTATTCTTAGGGAAACCCGGATGATGGCGATCCGACTGATAATGCGTGCCACGTGTCACTGTGAGATGCGTGCCACGTGTTTCTCGAAGGGAGGGGTCCCTATAGCATTAAGTCAAACTTTATTTTCTAAAGTGATTTATACAAGTTGGAAAAAAAGAAAGTGAAAGGTAATCCTTTTGAATTTAGTCAAACTTTTAAAAATATCAAAATTATCGTGCAAAGCATTTCAAAGGTACAATTAGAACATGAAAAAAGCATATTATTATTATTATTTCTTCCATGGAAAAAGGTAAAAATTAGCAAAAATATTGTAACATGTAGATAAATTGTGAAAGTTAATGGCGTACCATATTAAGAAGGTATAACTAGGAATTCTTTGAAATACGATATAGCATATGAAGAAATTAGGAGTTATCATAATAATATGCAAGAAAAGATGATGGACTTAATGACAAAATTAGGAGTTATCATCATGGTACACAAAAACTATGGCCCAAAATACATCCTTTTTCAACATCAATTTATTTTGAAAATAATGTTGCATTTAAGTCAAACTTTATTTTCTAAAGTGATTTATACAAGTTGGAAAAAAAAAAGTGCAAGGTAATCCTTTTGAATTTAGTCAAACTTTTGAAAATATCAAAATTATTGGGCCAAGCATTTCAAAGATAAAATTAATAATTTTAGAAGTATTTATTGTTATTATTTCTTCCATGGAAAAGGGTAAAAATTAGCAAAAGATTAGCACTAGTTTATCTTATACTAGCTATAAGAATCTAAAACTAAAAATTGAAACCTTTTGCCATTTTGTATATTTGCTTATATATTTATGTAATTGGATAGTTTGGAGATGGTTACTTACATGTTAGTTGAGTTATAAGAATTTGTCAAAATTTTAGCAATGAGCATAGTGTATTTTTTATATCTCCTCATCATTAAGTCAGAGAACCAATTTTTGATTTAAAAAAAAAAACATAAATTTCGTAAAAAAAAAAAATAAATGGCTTAAACAATAAAATATTTATTTTTAAAAATATAAATGTAAAATAAAAAATTATTAGATTTAAAAAAAAAAATCACCTACTTATGGTGTTAGTGTTTAGTTTTAAATGATTAATTAAATATCTTTTATTAAATAAATTCAGTTATTTAAGTTGGTATTAGAACATTTAATCATCATTTATTAAACATCCTCTTATTAATTTTTCTTTCATTTATTATCATTTCTTTATTTAATAAATAGAACCAAATATTTTGAGCATATTTTATTGAAACAATTATTATTATTATTATCATTTTGACCTCAAAAATTATAAATATGTATAATATTTTAGAACACATATAATACCATTCATGACTCAAATTACTTATAAATATCTCGTCTCTCTCATTTTCTGTACTCAGTTCTCTCCATGCCCTCTCCCTTCTTCTAGTGAATTTTTCAATGAAGTTCAAACTTATATATAGATAAAAATCAATCACAGTTTTCTCATATTTTTTTTTTTTTTTTTTCAAGATCTTTCAAATTTTTGCTTTACTTTTTGTTAAGTTTTTCTTTTCTTTTTTTGAGATTTTTGGTTGGGCTTTTTTGTTGTTGGTTTTTCTTAAATTAACCTTAAATAGAACGAGAATGGGTTATTTGAGAGATAAAATAGTTATGGACAACGGAAAAAATAAATGAACGGATGAATGTGTTATTGTGTGAAATAAATAAAATAAGTGGAAAGATTATATTTTTAAAGACAAACAAAATAAAGAAGTAAAAGTGTTCAAAAAGAATTATTTCTTAATAAAATTTTAAAAAATTATTTTTATATTTTGATAATTATTTTAACTTATATGTCCAAATCACCCATGTTCTATTCAAAAAATAATTCTTATTCTTTGTTCTTATAACCAATTCAAATGAATTCATTCATTTTTTTCCTTTTTTATTTATTTACTTATTTGTAGACCCCCATTTAGGCATGGGTCACTTTTTCTCTATTTGTTTTTGCAGATCACATTTTTTAGCCAGGTGTCACTATCCCAGCGGGCCACGTGTCACATCCTTAGTGGTCATAAAGAATCAACCTCGCTTTTTGAAGCTGCAGTAGGACTTTGACACGTGGAGGAACTTTCTAGAGGGGGGTCCCGCAGGTCGTTAGGGGGCGCGGATGAGAGAGAAGGAAAGGTGGCTGCAGAAGGAGTAGGGCAGAAAAGGTGGCTGCAGAAGGGGTAGGGCAGAAAAGGTGGCTGCGGCAAAGATTGTTGGAAAGGCAAATCAGGAAAAAAAAAAAGGAGACAAAAAGAGAAAAAATGGAGGAAAAAAAAAAAGTTTTGGCTTGAGAGGAGAGACAGCTGCAATAGAGGTGTCGGGGGGTTGCTGGAGGATATTCTCGGAAGGAGAGTGTGATATTTTGAGGGAGAGACTCTGTGGAGGGAGGAAATATTGGAGAAACTGTAGAGAGAGTGAGAGGTGTTTCCATGGTTGTTTGAGAAGGTTTTTTTAGCAGAGCACCCACGAAATATGAAACAGTGAGTTGGAAGCCTCAAATATTCAGTAGAGAAAGGGATTTCCAGGTATGTTTATCAATCCTCTATATCTTTTATCAACATTTGAATGCTCAGTGATTTGTTTGGGGTGGATGTTAAAGGCCACTTGTTTGTTTGTTGGGATATAACCATGTGTTTGTGCTTGCTATTGTGAATATAAATTTGGTTTGCCTTTATTGTGATTATGAAATGCCCGAGAATCATGCCCATGGTAGCTTTTGATATGATTTTCCCACCTGCTCGAAGGACTCACTGATGATTCATGAAGTGAAGTCTCTGCGGTTTTATTTATTTATTCGTTTTCTTTGGTGCTTTGTTTTTTCCATCTTCCTCTGTTTCTGGCGCCTGTTCATGGAATGGGTTGTTTCTCTGATCCCTGCTTGAAGGAGATCCTAGAAAATCTGGAGTAGTTGTCATGGCAGCAAAGCTCACCTCATCAACATCCCCATACCCATCGTTCATCTATCCACCTCTCTCTCTAGGTCGTCATACCCATTTCCTCACTCAAGCTTGTAGGAATCAAACATCCTCCACTAGACCCATCTTCCTCTCATTCATTCTCCATCCCACTCCCTCGCTTACATGGAGTCTCATAGGTGTATGTCATCCTTCACTCCTTCACATACCCATTAAAACCACTCACCCAAGCCCCCATATCCATACAACCCATACCTATCCTTCATGCTACTCATAACCACGTTCTACCTAATCCGGATGTCTCACATCCGGAATTCTTCTCCGCCGACATTCCACCCGGACGCCTCGCATCCGGAATTCTTCTCCGCCGACATTCCACCCGGATGCCTCACATCCGGGATTCTGTCCGGCCAACGTTCTACCTTATCCGGGTGTCTCACATCCGGAATTCTTCTCTGTCGACATTCCACCCAGATGCCTCACATCCGGGATTCTGTCCGGCCAATGTTCTACCCTATCCAGGTGTCTCACATTCAGAATTCTTCTCCGCCGACATTCCACCCGGATATCTCACATCCGGAATTCTGTCCGGCAGACGTTCAACCTTCTCCGGATATCTCACATCCGGAATTTTGTCTGTATCTCACATCTAGAATTCTGTCCGGCCGACATTCAACCTTCTCCGGATATCTCGCATCCGGAATTCTGTCCGGCCGATGTTCCACCTTTTTCTTTATCCTTAGAACATTTTCTTTAGGTTCCACAATCACATTTTTAATAAAGCTTTGCTACCACTTTTATTTCTGGCAAGCATTTTTCATAATTCCTCTGTTTTTTAAAATGTTTTGAAATAAGCAAGGAATCAAACTCCGTAATTCTGAACAATGGAGTTATCGGAATTGATTCAGGCAAGATAAAACGGGCTTTGGTGGGGGCCCGACATATGAGATTTGATTGACTTGATTATCATACATGACTGATTTATTCTGCTCTATGACATGCTCGAAATTATTTCTTAATTGTGCACTAACCTCACTTTTTGATAGCTTATTGTGGCTCGTCACCCAAGTACGTATCTATTCCCACTCTAGTCTTTTTATATACATGTTTTGATTCTCATATGTGCATGACAGTTCTGGGTATTCATCGTTTTCCTTATTAGATGCCATGACTGCTTCATTTTATTAGTAGAGACCCGACTTTAGGGACTTAAAGGGGTGCTACGGTCTCTACCGTGCCTTCCAGATAAGTAACTTGACCCCCGAACCCGATCCGGTTTTTCACAGACCACCTTTTCCAAAATAAGGAGTCACACTTAGGGTTTTTTTCTTATTTTGTTTACCCTTTAAAAATAAATAAAAAATAAGTGGCCACTCCAAGTCATTTTCTAATAAATAAAATCATTTTTGAAATAAAAATTGAGCTCGCCATCGAGTGGGAAACGGATGAGCCGAAATGCGGGGTCCACATTATTGTATTTTATTTGTTCAATGCAAAAAACCAAATACATCCCAAATATTTTAACAATCCAAATTACTCAAAAATATCTCAAAGTTTGCTAATAGAATTCAAGCTCTTTATTTTAGGATAGTAGATCAATTATGTAAAAAGGATAAAAATGAGAATTCACACATGTTTTACTATGTAACAAATTAGATTGCATGTTGCTTGTGTTATAAGAATTGGTCAAGATCATGGAACTAACTTAACCTATGATTTTATCAATTTTGTGATTATTGCCTTTTGAAATGTGATGTACTTAGGGATGGCAATTTCGCGGGTTTGTCGGGTCACCTGGCCCGGTCCGCCCTTGTTAGGACGGGTATGAGAGCACAGTAATCAGGGATGGGACGAGTTTGGGCTTAATTTTTAAAACCCGAATCAAGTTCGAGGCGAGTTCGGGTTTTGTAATAATCTGCCCCGCCTTGCCCCACCCTGGATATAAAATTACAAGTTTACCCTTTATATCTTACAAAATACCAAAAAACTCCACCTATAAATTAATATTTGTTTCCTATCTCTTCCTTACAATTACTCCCCTTCAACACAAAAATCTCCCCTTCTCACTGTTCTCAAACGCTTAGCTCTCGGATTGATTTTCCCAACTCAAAAAAATTCTATCTCAAATTTTGAGTCGTTAGGAGAGAAAGGAGATAGGGCTCACAACTTGTGGAGAAGACAACCCTTCTAGCTTCATTTTTTGTCTTCTTGAAATATGAAAAAAACGAAGTCGAAGCTCACCTAAAGTACCAAAATCTGAGGTCTAAAGGCTTTGGTTTTGTTTGGATTTCTTGTTTTCAAGTAAAAAAAAAAAAACCCTAAATTTCTAGGTTTTATTTGTTCGAATTCCTCTTTCTTGTTCTTGCCTAAAATCTCCATGTAATTTGTTATTGTCAAAGCCAAACCAATTTGATTTAGTGGCTTCACATGCATGAAAACAATGAATGATTTTATGTTTTTTATCTACCTTTTATCAACTCATTAATTGTAAAAAAAAAAAAAAAAATTATTTGCTTTAACCCTAGTTTGAAATTCGTAATCATTTTTATTATAATTTTTATTTTCGTATTTATTTTCAAATTTTACATTTCACATAGATTTCGTTTATGTGCTATTTAGAATTTAACAACTCCATAATCCGTAATCATTTTTTCTCTATGTTCTGTTTGATTTCCGAGAAAGTGTGGGAAAAGACATACATGGGTAGGAACGGGCCAGGGATGGGATTTTAATGGTTATTTGAAAACAAGAACAGGACCATAAACCCCGCCCCACCCCGGGTTTAGGACAAGGATGGAAAATAATTATATATTTTGGGACGAGAATGGGATAGGGGCAGCCCGTCCCAAACCCGCCCTATTGTCATCCCTAGATGTACTATATCAAGACAATTGTTTGTATTACAATAATGGGAGGTACAATATTTTGTGATAATATTCTTTACAAAATAATATTTTCCTTTAATTTGATTGTTGAGATCATGATCCAAAGGATAATGATATAAGATTTTTTATATTTTTTATTTATATTTTTTTATGGAAGTTTAATAGAGGGTCTAACATGACTTATTCCCAAGTGACTTTGTTGATCTTTGAAGATGGTAGGGAGCAAGGACGATATTACGAAAATATCGAGATATATCGTTAATATATCGTCTAATGGAAATATTGGTAAATATCAGTAAATATGGGTGATATATCGACAATATATCGGTAATCACATGATACAAGCAAAATATCGGCCATAAATGGGAAAAAATTGCTGAAATTTCGAAAATATATTAGATATATCGGTGAAAAATCAGTAAAAAAAATTAAATTATTATAAATAAGTTAATTTTAATTATTTTATAATTTATTTTGTATACTAATTAAACATAAAACAAATATAAAATCATAAATAAAATTATCAATATTTTTAAATAAAAATTATAATTATATTTAAATAACATAATTAGTACATTTGCAATAATTTAGTTTTAAATTAATTATTTTATTTTATTTTGATATTCAAGTGTAATAATACTATATTGAGAATAAATTAACTTAGTACATTTTTAAATTATTATAACATTGAATTTAAATTAGTACATTATTACAATTAATTAATATATTTTCAATAGAAATAAGTAAATTAACTTAACATAGTAATATATTTAAATGACATAATTAGTATATTTGTAATAATTTAATTTTATAATGAGTATACGTTTACAAAATTCACATTTTTTATTAGCCGACACTATATAATTAAATTTAATATCACAAATCATATCATACATATATTAGTTTCTTTAATAAAACAACTTTAAAATATCTATTATACTTCTAATTTCATCTTTAAAATTTTTTTCTTACATTTTCATAAGTTTTGATGAATTTTGGTCTATCGATATTTTGTATCAAAATATCTGTCGATATATCTCTAATATATCCGTAAAATCCAAGTACTGATATATTCATGATTACCGATATTTTCATTCTTAGTAAGAAGCATGTGTATGATTTTCAAAATTAAGAGACGTGTTGTGCATGTTTCAATCTTTTACATCCCCATAATGATTTAGTTGACCTTTCAATGTGGTGAAGAGCATGTGCTAGCACTTGATATATTTTCATGCTTTAACTTTCAAATCGTATTTGAATTGAAAATAATCACTTTTATTCATAGATGGAACATTGCGAATTGAATTTCATATTCCTAAATTTGATCCATATCACCTATGGAATTCAAATTTTTTGAATTGAGCATTCATAATTTTGATGATTAATTTAGTAGGAATATAGTCCATCAATTTTTTTGTTCACACATTTCCCCCCTTAAGATGAAATATGTTTATGCGTTGTCATGTGTATAAGGTGGGACTCGAAATTAGTCTTCTAAATCTTTAATTTTCTTTGGTAATTTTTTTCAAAGTAATATTCTAATAAAAATTTTCCCATTTGAAAATATTTCCTTTCTATCATTCCCAAACATGGTCTGGTTTGACATCAAGAGAATTGTATATCAAAATGACATTTTCTACTTCCAATATTTTATTTTCCTTTCTCGTGGGCATCTTTTGTTTCAATTTGCCCTCAATATTTTTTAATTTAAAGAAGATAGTAGTCTTTAAATAGTTGTTTGAGAGACACAATCTAAACTCCCCACAAGAAGTCTTCTAAAATTTGGTTGTCCTTGATCGTGTATCAATTTTAGAAAAGTTATATTACAAAATAATTTTAACTTTATTTTAATTTTAAAAAGTTTTACAATTTATCAAAAGAGTCTAGACCCAATAGAAAAAAAAAACTAGGCCCAAAAATTGAATAGATAAAGGCCCAATTGAATATCTAATGTCGAAGCCCCATATCAATAATAGAAGCTCAAATGCTATGGTCTAAAGGCCCAAGCCCAAAGGAAGAAAATTACAACACAGAGTAAAGCACATCAACCCAAAATCAGGCCTAAACTCAAATGGAGAATCCAATTAAAACCTAAAGCCTAAAAACAAACCCAACTCCTCAAAATTAAAACTATGATATGGAGGAGTGTTATAGTTTCGACACTTAATGCAAATTAAGTGCTAAACTCTTCGTCCTATTGCATTGACCTCACCTAAATATATGATAGTATCTAATTTTTAAGACTTAGTTAAAGTAATAACCAAATTTAACACTTGTGCTAACTAAGTCATAACCTTGACTTAATCGATTTTCAATTTAATTAAAATCAATCAACTTATTTTATAATGTCTGATTGGATTAAAATCTCACTTAAATGAAATTGTATTCACCTCTCATAGAACATGGGTAGTGTTTATTTTTTATTTAAAATATGAATGCACTTGAATTTCACTTAAACCTAAAAAAATTTGAATATCACTAAGTATTTAAACCATTAGTTTTTTTTTAATTATTAATGATCGAATATTATTAAATGTTAAATTGTTTGTTTTTATTCATTTTTTAATGTGGAATGATATTTTTTTTCATGCTAAAAATACAAATAAAATTAATTGTCATATATATATATATATATTAATTTAATTTGAAAACTAATCATTTGAAAAGAAAAAAAAAATAGTAAACACATATTTCTAGATGCTTCAAAATATTAATTAGAAAATTGGTAATTAGGTAATGATTAGACTTTCCAATTATATTTGATTGCTATGAAAATATTAGAAAATTAAGTTAACATTTGTTTCTATTTAATGCATATTCAGATTTATGGATTTGTGAATTAAACATGTGTTTTATTATTGATATTAACTTATGAATATTTTATTTTAAATTGGCAAAGTAGTATTAAATTCTAATTTTTTGCTTTTTAAAATGAATTAGAATTGTTGATTCTAATGGATATTTAGAAGAGTTTAAATTATGTTATGAGGTTTTAATTACAAAAATTCATTAGAATCGAATATATTTCAGTTTTGTTGTGCAATAAAAGATTGAATTTTAAAAATTTGTACTAAATATAAATATAACCCAAATTTTACGGTTTTAGTATCATTGTTTTCATTTTTTGAACCACGAATCCATAGAAATCTAAATTTAATTTTGCTGGGATTCAAATAAATTTCAAGACAAAAAGGTTTGGTTGCATGTGGTAGAATTCCCATTTTGATTTTGGAATTTTTGTATTTATTTTTTTTATTAAACTATAGATATAAGGATTTATCGATTCTCAAACAAATCCAAAGGTGAAAAGCGCATATACCCTTTGGTCCATAGTTTTTAACTCTTACAATTCTGCAGGAAGGAGATTAACAAAATCCGACCTTAGCTCAGTTGGTAGAGCGGAGGACTGTAGTGGGTTTAGATCCAACGGTAATCCTTAGGTCGCTGGTTCGAATCCGGCAGGTCGGATTAGCTTTTTCTTTTGTTAACTTCTTTCTTTCTTTGTCTTTTTTGGTTGGTCTTCTTTCTTTGAATGAATTTGAATAAGACAAAACGCAATTCCAGCCCCAGCTTGAACACCTCCCAGCTTCGTTGTCTTGAATCCAGTCCTGACTCAAATGCGCATGCTTTGAAAAACCATTTTCCAATGTGTATGCTCCGGTGCCTCGAAGAATTGGATTGGCTAGTATGAAACATGATGGTTATGTTTGGTTCTGAAATTTTGGAGAGTGTAAAGAAAAGAAAATAGAGAGAAAAAGGAGAGGAAAAGTGAGAGTGAAGGAAAATAAAAAATAAATTTAAAATTAATAAATTATTTTTATATTTTGCTTTAATTAAAAAAATTATTATCCTCGATATTTTTTTTTCTTTCCTTAATACTTTTTTTCGAGAATCAAACATAGAAATTATTAGGGTTTTCTAAGACAAATGATGTATCTACGTATTGCGGACCCATGACCCAATGGAACGCAAACTCCCTTCAAAGAAATTATTAGGGTTTTCTATGGGACTCAAACCTTCTTTTAAGGAAACTATTATTAGAGTTGTTTTCTATGGGACTCAAACCTTCTTTTAAGGAAACTATTATTAGAGTTTTATATTATTTCTTGCTTCAAATAGACACTAGAAAGAATTTGATTGGGAGAAAATAGAAGAGATATGAAGAAAATAAAAAATACATCATGTGTAATTATCTTGCAACTTGGATTTTGTGCCTTGGTGGTGTTGAATTTCACTTTTGATTGTGGACTAATGGGTAGTAAATTAATTCTATTTATGTTCACTGAATTGATCAATATTGCTTATTGTCAGAAAAGAGGAGAAACAAAGAGACAAAGGCCAGCCTAATAAAGACAACGCATGAGCCACTTGGGATGAATTGGATTTTAACATGTACTGTTCTAGCTAGTTTTCAAGCCACACTCCTTCTATGTTATTTCTTTGTTTTTGTGTAGGAATGGGGTTGAGGAAGTCTTAAGAAAGAAAGGGATTCAAAGAATCAATCTGTCATTCTATAAACTTAACTTGTTTATCAGACTAAAGAAATTGACACATACATCTCTCCTCCTCCCTCAAATAGGGTGTGTGCAGCACATTTTACCCAAACACAATTTCCATATCCTCTCAAATCTAGATGTGCCTTATGACTGGTTTGGAATAGAGTCCAATTTCATAAAGAGATCTTTGAGAAGGGTGTATAAATCCCATTTAGTCTGTGATTGAGACAGTTCAGCCAAAGCAATACAAAAGGAGCTTAGAGTCTTAGTTAGCAAAATGCCAATAACCCCCTATATTTTAACTTGTTCTTCTGAGGGTTGGAATGCTATATATAGGTGTGAAGTTGATATCCACATAGAGCAACATTCAGAAATTTTTAACAATGTTCTTACAAACTTCATCATCAATGGCTCTTCACATGCTTGCTGCAATCCTGAGTCTAACTTTCTCTGGTAGCAGGCTATTCTTCAACAGCGGCATTTCTCCTCTAAGAATCAAGTGCATGCATGGCTGTGACTAAGAGTGCATTTGACAATTTCTATTTAAAATGTTTTAGTAAAAGTGTTTTGTTGAAAGTGTTTTAAGATAATTACATATCAAGTGTTTCTTCAAAAACACTTTAAGTGAGTTTTTAGATTTTTGAAAATATTTTCTAAAATTTATCAAATATTTAAATTTTTTCAAAAATATTTTTTAAACTAAAAACGTTTCATAGAATCATGATTAAATGAACTCTGCATGGATGAACTTGAACTATCAAGCGGGGGAATAGCAAATAAATGTTGCATATGAGGTTATGACATTATTATCCTGCCACTTAAAAATGATCACACTTCTAGATCGTTGCTTTTATTGTCATTGTTAGCATATTATTAATATCATTTTTGGTTCTTACCAATGAATACATTGTTCTATTTACAAGGAGAGATATAAAAGACTATGGACAAGCTAAAGAGAGATGTGAATATTATGCTACTTGGTGAAAAAGGAAAATCTTTACACCAACTTGAGCTAATCGATCTCTTGCAAAGGGTAGGAGTATATCATCATCTTGAAAATGAAATAGAGAAAGGAAAAGTGGTTTTAACTTACTAATTTAAAAAAATATAGAAAAATGAACCTTAACTTTTATAAATCAATTTTATTATTATATTTTAAAATATATGTACTTTTTCATAAATCAAATAATTATTTCTTAAAATGACATTTTACTTGTTAGGTTAATTACACTAATTGACAATTTTTTTTTAAAAAAAAATTGTAAGAACTAATTTGAGATCTATAAAATAAGAAATTTTAAAAATTAAAATTCTAATTAAAACTAAAAAAAACTTTAAAGTCAATATTAAATATAAAAATAAAATATTAAATATCACTTCAGTAAATCACATTAATAGAAACTATTGATTTAAGAAAGAGTTGGAAATACAACGAAAGTCAATATTTTATTTTTTAAAATTTGAAGATTTCTGGTTTTAATTATATTTTTAATTTTTAAAATTTCTTATTTTATTGTTGATGTCAACTAACAAAATTTTTATTCAATTTTATTAAGAAAAAAATGGGAAGATGAGTGGATTCATATAACATAGGATATAAAATTATTATTAATTAAAAAATTAGAAACATTTTGTTTATCACTTGACGATCTTAGAGAATTTTTTTAAAATGATTTGTATTTCATATTATATAAATAAAAAATTTATAATATATTTATTTGTAAAATATTTTTATCAAATTAAAATGATAAATTAATATTTTGATAATTTTTTTTAATATTATAAAATAAAAAGGTAATATTAGGAAATAATTATCAAAGTTGATATATTTTTAAATAAAGGAAGATAAAAGTGATTATAAAAGTTAAGGTTTCTTTCTTATATATTTTCAAATTAGTGAGTCAAAACTCACTTTTCCCGGTTGAGGTAATATTGAACAAGATACTTCTTCCACTCAAAATGGTAAGACACTCCCAACCTTTGCAACAGACCGATTAGCTCAAGTTGGTGTAAAGGTTTTCCTTCTTTACCAACTAGCATAATATTCACATCTCTCTTTAGTTTGTCTAGCTGCCTTTCATATATCTCTCCTTGTAAATAGAACGATGTATTCATTGGTAAGAACCAAAAATGATATCAATAATATGCGAACAATGTCAATAAAAAGTAATGAGAAGTGTAATCACTGTTAAGCGACGGGATAAGGTCATAACCCAGGATGCAGCATCTGTAATATTTTACTGTTCCTCGCTTGAAAGTAGTTTATGATCTGTATGTGTCAAGAAGTTAACAGCTTGTTTAACAACTTAACAAGCTGTTTAAGTAGTTAACAGCCTGGTTGTTGCAACTAATTAGAAAGTGGTTAATAACTGTTTTTTAGATTCTTGTATATAAGAAACAGAGGACTTAATGATGGGTAGTCTTGCTGTAGCTCAATTTCAGTTTTTCATCTTTCTGGTTTTCTCTCAAACAGATGCTCTGCACATCTCGTTCTTATCTTCATATCTCTGAGTTCTTTCTTGGTATGAGAGCGACAAACTAACATCTGCAAATCCTTTTCCATGGCATCAGAATGATCAGCTTCTTCCACGGATCATCCTAACTCTAGTTTTGCTCATCATACAATGCCATCATTGAATCAAGCATTCACGGTAAGACTCGATCAATCAAATTACTTCTTGTGGCGAACTCGGATGCTGAACATCATCATTGCAAATGGTCTTGAAGAAATGATCCATGGCAAAATCCTGCTCCTTCACAATTTCTTGGAGATTCGAGAGAACATAAATCCAGAATACAGTATATGGCAACATCGAGAATCGCTTAGTAATGTGTTGGATCTATTCTTCTTTTTGTGAAGGTGTGATGGCACATATTATCGGCCTTGATACTTGCATCGTAAATCTGGACTGCTCTAGAGAAAATTTTCTCAGCAGCTTCAAAGGCTCGTATCATGCAGCTTCGTTTCCAATTGCAGACAACAAAGAAAGGAGGATTGAGTATGATGGAATATCTACTCAAAATCAAGTCCATTGTAGATAACCTGCTAGCAATTGGAGAAAACATTATAGAGCAAGACCGAATTCTCTATTTACTTGCAGGACTCGGAGCAGAGTACAATTCGTTTGTCATTACAGTTACCTATGGGCATGAACCATTAAGCCTAGAAGAAATTCACAGCATGCTCTTGACTCATGAAAATTAATTGGAACAACAACACACAACAGAAGAAACAAATCTCCTGCAAGCAAATAGTACAACAATGAACATTCAAGGACACAACAAAAAAATCAAAAGTCTGGTCAATTCAAGACTCAAGGTAGAGGCAATCAGAATCAACAACAATTTAATCATCAGAACTTTGGTAGAGGCCGTGGGAGAGGCCACTATAACAACAATGGTGGAAATTTTGGACATGGTCCAGGAAGAGGTAGCTTTAACAACCATTCTTACTCATATGGAAACTTCAATAATGTTTATGGTGGCAGCAATGGAAAACCACAGTGCCAAGTATGTGGTAAATATGGTCACATTGCAATTAATTGCTATCATAGATTTGATCAAACTTATCAACCAACAATGAACAATCATCTTGCTGCAATGGTTGCAACTCCGTCCACTGTTGGAGATGAAAGCTGGTACATGGATACCGGAGCTACGCATAACCTAAATCCAAATCTCAACAAATTGAATTCACATACTCCATTTGCTGGTTCAGACAAAGTCATGGTTGGAAATGGTAATCGTTTAAATATCTCAAATATTGGACACTCCACTATTTCTTCAGCTTCTCGGTCTTTAAATCTAAAAAATATTTTACATGTTCCACAACTTACAACCAATTTGATAAGTGTGAATAGGTTGTGTACTGACAATAATGTCACTGTGGAATTCTTTACTAATGGATTTGTGGTGAAGGATCAAGCTTCGAAAAAGGCTTTTTTCCAAGGCAACCTTAACTATGGCTTATACAAATTGTCGTCTTCAGCACCTAGTAGAAGATATCAAGATCCTGATGATAATAAACTTGCTGGAAGAACAAGCTTGACAACTGAGGTCCCATGTATGTCATCTACATTACAACTTTCCAATAAGGCAGATCTATGGCATTTCAGGTTAGGCCATCCTGCACGTAAAATAGTCAATAAAGTTCTGAGTGCTTGTAGCTTGCCCCCAAAACATTGGGCAGGTGTTTGTGAACCTTGTCAAATGGCAAGAGCCATCGCCTACCTTTTACTTTGTCTGAATCTAGAGCATCTCAGCCTTTTGCTCTTGTACATTCTGATCTATGGGGTCCTGCTCCTGTTGTTGGTACTAATGGTGCAAAATACTTTGTGCTCTTTATGGATGATCATACAAGATTTTCTTGGTTGTATCTACTAGCTTCTAAAGATCAAGTTATCTCTGTCTTTTTGCAATTTAAAGTGATGATTGAGACTCAATTTGATACTAAAGTTAGAATGCTTCAAACTGATTGGGGAGGAGAGTTTCAAGCCTTTACTAATACTTTGTGTAAGTTTGGGATTCTGCATAGAGTATCTTGTCCATCCACTTCTCAACAAAATGGTCGTGTGGAGAGAAAACATAGACATGTGGTTGAAGTAGGCCTTTCCTTGCTTGCTTATGCTTCTATTCCTCTTAAATATTGGCCTTTTGCCTTCCAATCTGCTTTATATTTGATTAATAGACTTTCTTCCTCTGTGCTGAACTTTTCTTCTCCATATAAGATTATTTACCATTGTCTACCAAATTATTCTTTTCTTTATGTCTATGGTTGCACTTGTTATCCTTTTCTTCACCCTTTTAATCGCCATAAATTTGCATATCGATCAGTTAAATGCAACTTTATTGGCTACAGCTCTAAGCATAAAGGATATCTCTGTTTAAACATGTCCAATGGAAAAATACATATATCACGACATGTTATTTTTGATGAACTAGATTTCCCGTTTGCTAAGCCCTCTACAGTTCAGCCTCCTTGTCGTGTTTCCCCCACTCATTGTGTCATTCCTTTAGCAGCACCAATCACTCCAATATCTTCCCTCTTGCCTTCCTCATCCAGTCCATCTTCAAGAGTTGGTTCCAATCTCTGATACTAGTGTGTCAATTTCCTCTTCTGAGGTTGCACCTATTCCAACAGCTCAACCTTCTTTCTCTCATGTTCCTTCTCCTTGTCATCCCATGACAACGTGTGCCAAAAATGGCATCTTCAAGCCTAAGATATTTCTGTCTCATACTAAGACTATTTTTCATCCACTTTGTGAACCGAATTCTTTCAAGGAAGCTGTTAAAGTTCCTGAATGGCGCAAGCTATGCACCTTGAATTTGAAGCTCTCATGAGCAATAAAACATGGGTCCTGGTCCCTCCTCCATCTAATCAGAATATTATCGGATGTCGTTGGGTTTATAAATTGAAGTATAAACCTAATGGAACTGTTGAACGCTATAAGGCACATTTGGTGGCGAAAGGATTTCATCAAACTCCCAGTTTTGATTACTTTGAAACCTTCAATCCCGTGGTTAAACCCACTACTATTCGTGTGGTTCTCTCTTTGGCATTAAGTAAAAACTGGTCTATCAGACAACTTGATGTTCATAATGCATTTCTTAATGGTGATTTATCTGAGCAAGTTTTTATGACACAGCCCTCAGGCTTTGTGGATCCCTCTAAGCCCAACTTTGTTTGTAAACTTACCAAGGCATTGTATGGTTTGAAGCATGCTTCACGTGCTTGGTTCACCAAACTCAGCTCCGCCTTAGTTAAATGGGGTTTTTCCATGTCACAAGCAGATACATCAATGTTTGTTTACTGTAACAATTCTGCCATGCTTGTTGTCTTGGTTTATGTTGATGATATTATTGTCACTGGCTCAAGTTCCTTGCTCATTAAACAACTTATATCCTCCTTAAACTCTTGCTTTGCTCTCAAGGATCTTGGTCCTCTCAACTTTTTTCTTGGAATAGAGGTGCTCAATTCTGGATCTTCTTTACATTTAAGTCAAGCTAAATATATCTGTGATCTTCTTCAACGTGTTGGTTTGTCTGAATCAAAGTCCATGGCTTCCCCAATGGCTGCTGGTACCAGATTAGAAGATCCCACCTTGTACCGGAGTCTTGTGGGTGCCCTGCAGTATTGCACAATTACTAGACCAGAGATTGCTTATACTGTTAATAAGCTTTGCCAATTTATGCATGCTCCAACCTCTACTCATCTTCAAGCCGTGAAACATGTCCTTCGTTATCTCAAAGGTTCATTGTTTTATGGGTTTTCCTTCCAACCATCTTCCTCCCTTGATTTTATTGCCTATACAGATGCGGATTGGGCATCTTACCCTGATGATAGACGTAGCACCGGTTAGCTCACATGCATATTTTTGGAGGCAATCTGGTTTCTTGGTCAGCCTCTAAACAAAAGGTGGTTTCTCGCTCCAGTACTGAATCCGAATATAGGGGCTTGGCTAACGCAGCAGCTGAACTCACTTGGATCCAGTCCTTGCTTAAAGAACTCTTTGTTCCCCTGTTTCAGCCTTCTGTTCTTTATTGTGATAATCTCAGCACTACTTATTTAGTTGCAAATCCTGTCTTTCATTCTCAAGCTAAACATGTGGAAATTGATTATCATTTTGTTCGTGAACGAGTCTTGCAAAAAACTCTTGATGTTCGATTTCTCCCATCTGAAGATCAAGTTGCCGATATCTTGACCAAAGCTCTTTCAACTCAACATTTTCTTCATCTCCGAAGCAAGATCATAGTTCTTTCTCGCCTTGTGTGCTTGAGGGGGGATGTCAAGAAGTTAACAGCTTGTTTAACAACTTAACAAGCTGTTTAAGTAGTTAACAGCCTGGTTGTTGTAACTAATTAGAAAGTGGTTAATAACTGTTTTTTAGATTCCTGTATATAAGAAAGCAGAGGACCTAATGATGGGTAGTCTTGCTGTAGCTCAATTTCAGTTTTTCATCTTTCTGGTTTTCTCTCAAACAGATGCTTTGCACATCTCGTTCTTATCTTCATATCTCTGAGTTCTTTCTGTATGGTACTTTGGATGAACTCGAAGTCTTTACAGATGCTGTTGACAGGTTAAAACATATACTTCAATATTTTTCTCAGTTATCTGTGATTTGTACATTCAAATATTAATTTTGTTTGCATGGTCAGGTGGGATATCAATGCAATGGATCAACTTCCAGAATATATGAAGAAATGCTTCCTTGCTCTGGTCAACTCCATTAATGAAACGACTTATGAAGTTCTTAAGGAACGAGGTTACAATGTCATTCCATATCTTAGAAAGATGGTATTTTCTCAATCATAAACTCCTCGTCTTTCTTCGTTCAAATGCAATAAAAATTTCCATGCGTTCTTCATATGTCCTTCATTCATGAGTTTATGTATTCTAAATTCTTCAGTGGGCAGATTTATGTAAAGGTTTCTTACTGGAGGCAAGGTGGTACCACGAGCTTTGACCCAAAAGACTACATTTAAAAAAAAAAATCCATACAGTACCCCTATTTAAAAAATAATGTCCAATCTAATGTGTCTGCGCTATGTAGATTACCACGTCATAAAACCGTAGTTGGTAACCACAGTTTTATTTTTTAAAAATTTAAAACCGTAGTTGGTGACTACGACTTTAACTTTAATTTTATATATATATATTTAACTTTAATTTTTTTAAATAAAATATTATATTATATTGATTAAAAATATGTAAGTGGTGTAATAAAAATATTTAACTTTAATTGATCTCATTATTTAAAGAATAGTAATATATGAAATTAAATAATTGAGGTCTTTAATTTGATATAAAAATATATTTTGATAATTTTATTAAAATATTTGGCACTACACTCAATATAAATATAATTAGTTATAAATATACTATTTTATACCCTTATAATGAAGAACATTATATTATTTTGTAATTTTGTGTAAAAATTAAAGGCAATTATGCACTTGAACAAAATATAATATGACTTCAAGTGGGTAGATAATTGGAAAATTACTTAAATACAACAAAAATATTTTTTTTTTTCCATTTTTCTCCTTTCAAAATGGGATCAAAATGGAATGGAAAGGCTTAAAATGTTAAACTTAAAATGCCAACCTAAAAGAATTTGTTTTTCCACTTCTTAAAATATAGAATTGTAAAAAGAAAATACCTTTGTTTTTCCAATCAATTCACTATTTAATTTAATTGTTTTGGTAAATAGATGAAAATGCTTTTGGAATATTTTTGTAAATTCATTGATAATAGGAAAAATGTTTCTTATTGGGTACTAATGGGAGTTTTGGGCAAAAATGATTTCTTTAAAACAAAAAATTCATAAAATAATTTTATTCTCAAAATAATTTTCAATGTGATGTGTGTCGTATTCATATAGGTATTCACATCACAAAACTGTAATTGGTAATCATGATTTTTTATTTTTTTTAAATAGTCAAAATAGTAGTTGGTGATCATAACTTTAAATTTAAACCTAAAACCAATTTTTTAAGTTCAAATTTTAAATCATGTGAATGTTCAATTTTTAAAAATTATTTTGATTGGAGGTTTAGATTGTAATTTTTTTTAATACATTACTTTTTCTATATCAATATAGTGTTGTTGTAACTAATTAGTTATAAATATAATTAGTTTAAATTTAAACCTAAAACCAATATTTTAGATTGTCAGATTGCTATATGTAAGTGGTATATATATATATATATATATAAGTTCAATTTAAGTTTAAAATTTATCATATTTTCATTTAAATATATAATAATTTGTTCATAATAAAAAAAAAGTTAACAATATAATGCAAATGAAAATAAACACAAAAACTAAAAAACAATCCTCAATGAGTGTCACATGATGGGGTCTTCCTCTTTCTCTGCGGACGCCTGTGATAAAGAGACATCTCTGTGGAATCTATCTGTGTAATCTGCCATGTCTCAGTATGTATAGGTTGAGATGGAGTTGATGGAGGCAAGACTCGACATTTACGTGGACCACGACATCTCCTAGGTGGACATACATCTAGCTGTGTAACATGTGTAAAGGTATGATGCATGGTAGTCTCTATGGGAAGACGTGTAGGTGATGGTAAAGTGGTAGATGGTGGGGTGATCTCAGGTACAGTGATATCTGATATGGTAACATCTAGAAGAGGTGATATAGGAGATGGGATAATGACATCTGTTGTAATGGTAGCTGGTGCAATAACATCTGGTATAGTGGACTCGAGCAGAGGAGATATAAGTGATGATGATGAGGTGACATGTGGTGTAGTGGTCTCCTCGAGAGAAGGTAGAGGTGATGGTAGACTAGTAGATAGTGGAGTAGTCTTTGGTATAGTGACATCAGGTATAGTGGCCTCTGTGGTAGGAAATATAGGTGATGGTAGAGTGGTATCTGATACGACATGCCCTAAGGGAGAAGGTCTAGGTGAAAGTGATGGTAGGGGTGAAGGGGGAAGTGTGGAAGCCTCAGGTGCAAATGGGGTAGATGATGTGGATGGTGCTAACATGGTCTCAGGTGGATGCATAGATCGTCGAGGCTGTCGACCAGCTCGCCCATCATCTCGTCTACTACCTCTCCCTCGGCCTTGAATAGGCTGCATCCTAATGATTCGTGCCCAATTGGTGTCTCAGCTGATTCGTGTCCAGCTGGTGCTCCTTGGATGAGGGATTGATCAACAAAATTTATACCTTTAACACCATACACTAGGGTAGCAAATAAAAAGCTACTATAGTATAGTGGCCTTAGGATCGTTCACTGAGAATGATTCACAAGCACTCAATGATACCAATTCCAAGTGAATTGGTCTTGTTTCCTTTCATGGTTAGCTTAAGAAGTAAAACACAAACTTTGGTTGGTGGTGGTTCAGACTTAAACTAATTGGATTAATAGAAGTTTGGAATAACTTAGGAAGAAAAACATTCCTTGAAGAATTAGGTACACTGGGGTGGTTCCTCATGCAAAATACATAGCTCCGGTCAGATGGTTTCTTTCCTCACGTTAGAGATTCAACCTAAAGTTAATTCTCTAGCTGGTGTGGTACAGATTCATCCTTCAATTGGATTTCACCTTAATTCTCTCACTGATACAACTTGCAATGGTTTAAGCCTCTCACTAAGCCTTAACCATTCAAGGTGATCCTTAACCTTGGATTACCCGTCAAAAGCTCGCAAGAGATAACTAATGGATGCCTCCCAGGAGTCCAAAAGCTTATCAAGTGTTGGCTATTCTAGAAAATCCTACCCTGAAGTCACCTACCAGAGGCTCGCACAAGGTAAACTAGTGCATTTCCATGGTGGGAAATCACTTGCCTTACCAAGTGTTGGCCTAGGTGACTCCCGGGTGTTTTAAGTTAACTAAAAACATTGAAATCACTAAAGGATTTCACTTCCTCTTCATTACTAACTAAAACCACAAAGCTTTGCATTCTTGCACTTGGAACCTCCCCCGGCTACCTCAACTCCAAGGAATTGGAAGTTTAGTTACTCATTCTCTGGGGAAAACTCCTCAGAGAGTTCATAACTTAGTATTTAACTAAGAAAATTAAATTGAGAAGGTAAGGCAGTAGAAGGAAATAAACTTTACTTGCTTACCAAAAATGTTACAGAAGGAACTCCTCCCCAGAACAGGCTCCCGAGAGGTATATATATGAACATAATATAAAACTAATTGTTACAAAGATATTTGGTCTTTTTACTAACTTAAAAACTAAGGAATCTTGTAATTGGAGGTTTACAAGGAGTATTTTGGGATTTAGACAACAAAAATCTAATGGAAAATATCTCCCAATGTCGGTAAAAATTGTCGAAAGTCTTCGGGAGGCATTTCGCAGGAGGAAAATGGTTGCTGCGAAATTTCGCAGACACCCTTGAGGGCTGCGAAATATTTTCGCAAGACCAAGCCATCACTGAAGGCTTGCGAAGTTGGCTTCCATCTTGATGTTCCAAGCTTCCTTCTCGTGGTATAAATTGAGCATCGTCAGAAGGAGAAGCATTCTACTGTACAAAAGTGTTGCGAAATCACTTCGCAACAAAAGGCTGATTTCGCAGCACTTTTGGTTGATCCGCTTGTAACAGCGGCAACTTCCTCATTTCAACTCCAAATCGCACACCGTTTGAAGCATTGGATTTTTGACTTCCTGAGCTTTGAAATGGTATATAGCATGCAACATTTGGACTTCAGGAAGTGCCCCAAAAGTGGCTGTTACGACTGTCATCAAGAATATGCTCCATAGCTGATCCTCTTTGCTTTTTCTCCTAGCAATCCGGATTCACTCTTGGCAAATGTTTTCTAAGCTTTGCCCAAGATTCCTCATAGCTCTCCTCAAACTTGACTTGCTTTGGTGATCAAAATACTAACAAAAACACCAAAACTTGCACAAAATGAGTAAAATTGCTTTAAAGGACCCTTAACATGCCAATTGAGTTAAAAGGCCTAAACTACTACTCAAAAGTGGTTAAAAGGATTGATTATAGGCTAATCAAATTGCACTTTTTGAGTAGTAATCACTCCCCCCAACTGACATATTGCTAGTCCCTTAGCAATATAGGAGAGAAAAATGAAAATAAACAGCAAACTAATCTAAAATTTACAACATCATGCTAAGGGGAAACAATTCTCAAGTGGCATGATGATCTACTTCTCACATGAAGTATTAAAGAAATACAAACCCAAATCTCAACAAGAGTCATAACACCTATGCTAAACACTGTCAATCTAGGGAGTGCATTATGCAAACTGAAGTTTTAAAATCACTTCCACTTTCTATGAATCAAACTTTAGTCTTCCACAAAAGTCTATGTGTTTTTGTTCCTTAGCTTCCGAGAATAATATGCTACTAATCTCACCCCCAACCTATCTCTTTTCAGTACTTTAGCAATCTGACCAAAATCCATAAGAAAAGAACACACATTTTTTCTCTCTTTTTTTTTTTTTATTTTTTTAGAAGGCAGTAGCTTAATGGGGTACTCTTTCTGAATTGTCCATATAATGGGGGTCCATCGATGACTCCCAACCACTTAAGGTTTAGGGCACCAAGTTTTAAGGATCTTTCAACCACTAACTCCTCGGATTTTTCCCCCGGACTTTTAAGAATGAATTTCTAATACCCAAGCATCTACCATATGCTAACTCTACCTATTCACCCTTATAACGAGCATTGAGGTCGGTGACTCCCAACCAATTAAGGTTTAGGGCACCAGGTTTTAAAGATTTTCATCATATACCCCTAAGACCTTGCTCGGGTTTCAAGGCAAGCAAACAACTTTCTTTATTTCAAAGGCTCATTGGCCTTTTGCAGGGTGTTTCAATTTTATCAAATGAGGTCAAATATGCTAAGTTCCAAAACTATCCTAAGTCAAGAGGGAATTAGCTTTTCATCTTACACTCGGATTCTAATGTGCACAGTGTGTGAATAGCTTAAAGTAGAAGAACTCAATTCAATTTCAGTAGAAGTTTCAACAATTGAACCACTTTAGTAAGCATAATCCATACTCTATGTCAAGTGAAAAACAACAGTTCAATTTCTCTTGGTTTAATTTGAAAATTTTTCCTCAAAATTCATGGAGAATAGAATAACAAAAACAAAAAGTAAAATCTACAACTAATTAACCAATATAATTAAAATACCAAAAAGATTTAGCATACTTCCTTCCTCATACCCCCCAACCGAACTGAGCATTGTCCTCAATGTGATTTGAGGATTGTAATTACAGGGAGGAAGTGGTACCTCCTGGCTGATATCAAATTCGAATATTGATTTGGGCAAACCACATGTTTCAAAAAAAATAGAATATGTGAGAAAAGGAAATAAGGAGAATTTAATGCTAACTTTTAAACAAGAAATATTCACTTTGTATTACTTTTTGTGTAATCAAGTACAATGCAAAAAGAAGTAATACAAGGAATCCCAAGCATAGTACCAAAACACTGGGATTTCTTTTCAACACACAAACAAAAAAACACAAAAAACATAGAAATATTAAATAGATAGTAGTCTGATGAGTGCTGGCTGGAACCAAAACTAGGCAGATGGATCTGCTGCCTCTTTTGTAGGTGCATCAGTTGGGGCTTCTTGAGGATGGGACTCTGCAGGCTGAGATTGTGGCTCTGGTGGAGCAGATGCGGATGGCTCTTCAGCTTGTGGCAAATCGAAATGGGCTTGGAGCTGCCTTAAGATGGCAGCTTGTTGGGCCTGTGTGGCCAACATCTGCTCTTGGCGGGCTCTGATGGATGCCACCTCCTGAGCAAGATTGCTCTATGAAGCTGTAAGAGTCTCCAGTGCACGACACAATTCTCTATATTCTGATAGAGGAATGGCCATCCTTGGCTCTGTTGATGTAGATGGCTGAGATGCAGCTGGGGCAGGTGGTGGATCTCTTGGGATGGCAGGAATGGCAAGTGTTATATTCTCTGGCCTATGCCTTCGGGAGGCTCTCCTTGCAGCTGGCTGAGGCTGATCAGGCTGCTCAATTTTGTAGGCCGTCATATTATTCCATTTATCCAGGGTGAAAGGCTCACGGCACATTCGCTTCCTCTCCAGTTGAGGCTTAGCAGGGTATCCCATATGCTCCAAAATCTGGCAAAGCAGCCTTGGGAATAGGAGTGGAATGCAATCAGCCCTTTGCAACTTTTTTCTATGAACCTTCTCTTCGAAGTAGAGAAGGGCTGCCAAGATCAAATGGTGAGGCCCAAAGAAGAATCCTTCAGACATCTTATAAAGTGCTTCCAATAGGACTCCCCTTCTTTGGGTCCATTGCTGCAATGGATATAAATTATGTCTCAAAAAGGCATCAATCAAAAACATAACTGGAGGCAGCTCCCCCCTCAGCAAGTGTGATCGATTTGCAGCTCCTCTGGAAAGGGCTCTCACCATTTCTAGCTCTGTAGGATTTGCCCAAACTCTATAATTATCGAATTGGGTTGGCTCGAAAGGGATTTGCAGGGCTTCAGCAATCGACGTGCTCCCAAGATGCCATGCTTTCCATCAATAGTAAAATGAATCAAAGTTGGATTTCTCCCCTCTTTAGTTGTCATCGATTGGTAGAAATCAGTAGCTATCCGTGGATAGAAAAATTCTCTTGGAGCTAGCAGATGCTCCATATGGTACTTCCTCAGCAGCTGGAAGGATTGGGCTAGCTCTGGCCTCACTCTAAATGCTGCTAAATCGAAGCTCAATTCTGAATGGAATGCCCGAGATCGATAATCCAAATTCCCTTCTATTGGAGGTTGAGCCAACATTGGCCTTCTGATCACTTCCTCTGGAGCTATCTCGGCTTGAATTTGAGGCTCTGAAAGTGGTGTCTTTCGCTTCTTCGATTTTTCTTTTGGTGCCGGAGATGGTACCGGCGATTGAGCTGGTGATGGAACTGGAGTTGCAGCGGGAGAAGAATTTGGTGAAGACACCGGCGTTTGAATCGACGACTGCTCTGGTGTTTGCACAGGGGATTGCTCAGGGGATTGCTTAGTCAAATCAATTGGTTCTGAGCTCTCAACCCTCGGCTTTTTCTGCAATGGCCGCCCTCCCGACCTGGTCAAATACCGTCGTGCCGGCGGCTTTGGTGGCGCGGAGTGCACCGGAGGTGGATTTGGCCTCGTCTGCGAAGGCCTTGGAGCAGGTTCTGAAACTGACTCCTTTCGCAGCCCCTTTTTTCGGTTCGAAGGAGACGACGTCTTAGCTCCTCGTGTGCGTGCCATCTCGGACTACCAAACTTCGGCCGGCGTTGCTGAACGGAGAGGATGATCGGAAGCTGGACGACGAGGCTCAATGAAGAAGATGAAGCGGTTGCGAAAATGGTGCTCTGATTTTTGAAACCCTTTTCGCAGTGGAAATGACCGGTATAAATAGGAAAAACGGAACCCCAAAGGTCAGTTTAATTTTCGCAACAAAACGTCAATTTCGCAGCAACTTGCTATTTTCGCAGCAACTTCGCAGTGCGTTTCGCAGCTGCGAAATCGATGTCACTATGCTGCGGAGTGGCACTCGTGTGCCAAACCCCCATTTCGCAATTGCGAAATTTTTTCGCAATAGGACTTTTGGTGCGAAATTTTGCTTTTCCATTTCCGCAATGCACTTCGCAGTTGCCAAATCGATGCTACTGTTCTGCAGAGTGGCACTCGTGTGCCAAACCCCTGTTTCCCAATTGCGAAATACTTTCGCAGAGGCTCTACAGTGCTGCGGAGTGGTTTGGCAACAAAATGCCAATTTCGCAGAGGTTTCCTTCAGGCTGCGAAATTTCGCAGAGCTCTGTTTTTCCCCTGTTTTTGCTCTATTTTTGCTCCAAATTCGACCAGATTTTTTTTTCTTTCAATTCCCTTGAAATTTCTTCCACCTGGGATCATTCTAAACAATTAAAACACACCCAAACATATGATTTAAGATCAAAAACTAAGATCAAATATACGAAGAAACTTAAAAATTTACAAAATTTACAAACTGAACTGTGGTAAAACCACGTTCAGCAAACCCTTTTTCACTTAGGCTTTTTGAGGTTCAAGGAGGTTGATTGCCTCCTTTTCTGATTTGAATGGCTCCATGAATGGCTTGAGACGATATCCATTGACTCGAAAGCTATCCTTGCCATCAGAATTCAGTAAGTCCACCACTCCATTGGAATATACTCGATGAATAACATATGGACCAATCCATCTGGACTTGAGCTTCCCAGGGAAAATATGGAGTCTTGTGTCATACATCAGAACTTTTTGCCCTTCCTGAAATTCCTTGTTGATGATGAGTTGGTCATGCCATTTCTTCATCCTCTGCTTTGCAACTTTGGAATTGATATAAGCATTATTTCTCAATTCCTCCATCTTATTAAGGTCTAGAAATCTCTTTTCCCCTGCCTTAATCAAGTCCAAATTTAGCTTCTTTATTGCCCACCAAGCTTTGTATTCAACTTCCACAGGGAGATGGCATGCTTTACCATAGACAAGACGATAGGGAGACATCCCAAGAATAGTCTTATAAGCTGTTCTATATGCCCACAATGAATCATGCAGCCTAATAGACCAATCTTTTCTGTTGGAATTCACCACTTTCATCAAGATGTTCTTTATTTCCCTGTTAGCTAGCTCAACTTGCCCAGAAGTCTGAGGATGATAAGGTGTTGCCACCTTATGCTTCACTCCATACTTGGATAACAAAGCTTCAAAAGGTTTGTTGCAAAAATGAGCACCTCTATCACTGATTATGGCTTTGGGCACCCCAAACCTCGAGAAAATGTTCTCTTTAAGAAACTTGAGAACCACCCTGTGATCATTTTGTTTACAGGGGATTGCCTCAACCCACTTAGACACATAATCTACCCCCACCAAGATGTAAGAATTACCAAAAGACATTGGGAAGGGTCCCATGAAGTCGATACCCCATACATCAAATAACTCAACTATCAGAATGGGGTTCATAGGCATTTGATTCATTTGATTCGTGCCCAATTGGTGTCTCAGCTGATTCGTGTCCAGCTGGTGCTCCTTGGATGAGGGATTGATCAACAGAATTTATACCTTTAACACCATACACTAGGGTAGCAAATAAAAAGCTACTATAGTATAGTGGCCTTAAGATTGTTCACTGGGAATGATTCACAAGCACTCAATGATACCAATTCCAAGTGAATTGGTCTTGTTTCCTTTCATGGTTAGCTTTCCAAGCCTTTGGCATCTATCACAATTTCTACTCATGATGTGGGCATCTTTGAAAAGAGATGGCCAAGTAAAACCTGATTGCAATACCTTCATAGCTGTTTTCTGAGAGGCAAAGTGGCCTCCACATGCATTCTCATGACAATGAGATAAAATCCCTTGTTGTTCATCTTCAGGAACACATTTCCTAATGATCTGATCTGCACAATACTTGAAAAGAAAGGGCTCTTCCCAATAATAAGCATGAATTTTAGCAAAGAAGTACTTTCTGTCCGTGCATTCCACTCACTTGGAATTTCACCGGTTACTAAATAATTAGCAATATGAGCATACCAAGGAGTTTTCATTAGGAACATGAGTGATTCCTCAGGAAAATCATCATTAATAGGCAAGGGATGAGAATTATGTGCTATAACTAACCTTGACAAGTGGTCAGCTACCACATTCTCCACTCCTTTCTTATCTTTGATTTGAAGATCGAATTCTTGCAACAAAAGAATCCATCTAATCAACCTTGCTTTAGCATCTTGCTTTGTCAGTAAATACTTCAAGGCTGAATGGTCAGTAAACACAATGATGGAAGACCCCACTAAATAAGCTCTAAATTTATCCAAAGCAAATACCACAACTAACAGTTCTTTCTCTGTAGTTGTGTAGTTCTTTTGAGCTTCATTTAGTGTTTTACTTGCATAGTAAATCACATAGGGCTTCCCATCTTCTCTTTGGCCAAGCACAGCTCCTATAGCAAAATCACTGGCATCACACATTAGTTCAAAAGGTAATTGCCAGTTAGGGGCTCTTACTATTGGAGTTGTTGTTAAGAATTTCTTCAGTTGATCAAAGCTATGCTGACACCTTTCATTCCATATAAACTTAGCATCCTTGGCTAACAGTTCACAAAGAGGTTTTGAAAGACTTGAGAAACCTTTTATAAACCTCCTATAGAAGCCTGCATGGCCAAGGAACTGCCTGACTCCTTTTACAGTTGTTGGAGATGGTAATTTGACAATGAGCTCCACCTTTGCTTTATCAACCTCAATGCCCTTTTCAGAAATGATATGGCCAAGGACAATTCCTTGACGTACCATAAAAGGCATTTCTCCCAGTTGAGCACCAGGTCCTTTTCAATGCATCTATGAAGAACTGATTCCAGATTAACCAAACATTCCTCAAATGTACCTCCATATACAGTAATATCATCCATGAAAACCTCCATAATTCTTTCCACCATATCACTGAATATACTCAACATACATCTTTGGAATGTAGCAGGTGCATTGCATAAACCAAAAGGCATTCTCCTGTAAGCAAATGTTCCAAATGGACATGTAAAAGTGGTCTTCTCCTGATCTGCCAAATCAATTTCAATCTGAAAATACCCTGAATACCCATCCAAGAAACAGTAGAATGGATGTCCAGAGACTCTCTCCAGCACTTGATCAATAAATGGCAATGGAAAATTATCTTTCCTGGTTACAGCATTCAACTTTCTATAATCAATACACACCCTCCAACCTGAAGTGAGGCGTGTAGTAATTTCTTCCCCTCTTTCATTCTTAACCACTGTGATTCCTGACTTCTTAGGTACCACTTGAGTAGGACTCACCCAAGGGCTATCAGATATAGGGTAAATGATTCCTGCTTGAAGTAGCTTCAGCACCTCAGCTCGTACCACCTCTTGAAGATGAGGATTCAACCTTCTTTGAAATTGACGAATTGGCTTTGCTTCCTCCTCCATATATATGTGATGAGTACAAACTAAAGGACTAATGCCTTTCAAGTCAGATATTTGCCATCCTATTGCCTTCTTACACCTCTTGAGAACTTCTATTAAACAATTCTCTTGATGACTAGTCAGAGATGAAGATATATCACAACGGACATTGATTATTCTCCTCCGGATAGGTATACTTCAGCTCCACAGGTAGAGGCTTCAAATTGAGTTTTGGGATTTCTTTTTCAATAGCTACCTCCTCTTCCTTATTGAACAAAGGTAGAATCTCTTCTATCTTCCTCCAACTTTGTAAAGTAGCAAGCCCCTCAGGAGATTCAGAAAAACCCTCCTCAATATCCACAAGACTTTCATTCAACTTGTCTTGCATAGTTTGATTACAGTGCTCCTCCACCAAAGTATCAATAATACATACCTCCTCTGGACCTTCTTCTTCTTCCGGAGTGATTTGCTTTTTAGACATATAGAAAATATTGAGATCTAGTGTCATATTACCAAAAGTAAGTTGCATAAGCCCATTCCTGCAATTGATGATTGCATTTGAAGTTGCAAGAAATGGCCTTCCAAGGATGATAGGAACTAAATTAGCTTCCTTTACAGTAGGATCTGTATCAAGAACAACAAAATCTACTGGATAGTAGAAATTATCCACTTGAACCAATACATCCTCAATTACCCCTCTTGGAATTTTCACTGATCTATCTTGCCAAAGACAAAGTGATTGTTGTTGGCTTTAACTCCCCAAGGCCCAATTGCTTGTAGACAGTATATGGAAGCAAATTCACACTTGCTCCCAAATCTAACAAGGCTTTCTCCACTACCTTTCCTCCAATCATGACTGAAATGATAGGACTTCCAGGGTCTTTATACTTCAAAGGAGACTTACACTGTAAAATAGCACTTACTTGCTCAGTCAAGAAGGCTTTCTTATTTACTGATCAAACCTCTTTTGATAGTACATAAATCCTTTAGGAATTTTGCATACGTTGGGACTTGTTTGATCATATCCAACAGTGGAATATTAACTTTCACTTGCCTCAAGACTTCAAGGATTTCAGCTGCATTTCTAATCCCCTTTTTCCCATGTAATACTTGAGGAAAAGGTGGAATGGTTGATTTCTTCAGCATCCCTTCCTTCAGAAGCTCTTTCTCTGGCATTGCTTTCATTGTTGAATCAGAGTCCTTCTTCTCTTCAGTGATCTCACTCTCTTTATCTTCCTTTTCTTTCCCTTTCTTTACCTCTTCTTCTTTTTCTACCTGTGACTCAGGCATTGGCTTCTCAATTTGCTTACCACTCCTCAGAGTGATCAAGGATTTGACATCTTTCAACTGTGATGATTCTCCCTCTTGGCTTTCCACTTCATGGACACCTTTGGGATTTTGGTGAGGTTGAGAAGGAAATCTTCCCTTTTCTTGCAGTGTATTCAAATTTGTAAGTCTGGAGATTGAATACTGGATATTATCAAATTTCGATTCATGTCAATTCTGCATTCCATCTATCCTTTTATTCAATACATTCTCCATTCTATCTATTCTTTGATCAACTCGAGCATTGGTGGCTTCTTGCTTTCCAACAAAATCTCCCACTACCTTGCTCAGATTAGTTATTGCTTGTTCAATACTTGAAGATTGCTGAGATGGTGGATCCGGCTGTTGGTATTGAGTTGCTCTAGCCTTCCATGAGAAATTTGGATGATTCCTCCAACTAGAATTGTAAGTATTTCCATAAGGCACATTGTTATTGGGCCTGAATTGTCCAATAGCATTTGCTTGATCTCTATACATTTCCCTTTCAGTTGAAGTTGCAGGGCATTCCCCCACCAAATGTTCATATGGTGACAATTGGGACACGGCTTCACTTGCACTGGTGCTTCACCTGTGACTTGCATTTCATGAATTCTCTTCAGCTCCAGCTCCTCCAATCTTCTTGTCATGGCTGCCATATTTGCTTTCATATCATCATCCTCTTTCAAAGAATACATCCCAGCCTTAGCATTGTAAGCATTCAACTGAGACTTCATTTTTCCCACTTCTCCTTTAGTCGGTTCATCCCATCCCCTAGAAACATCAGCTACATAGCTCAAAAAATCCATAGCTTCCTCTGGATTTTTACTCATGAAATCTCCTCCACACATTGTCTCGAGGAGTTGCTTCATTGAGGAGGACATACCATCATAGAAGTAGCTCACCAACAACCATGTATCAAAGCCATGGTGAGGGCAAGCATTTATAGCTTCCATGTATCTTTCCCAACACTCGTAGAATTTCTCATTCTCTTTAGCTGAGAAGTTTGAAATTTGCCTTTTCAAGCCATTTGTTCTATGAGTAGGAAAAAATTTCTTAAGGAATTCAGCTTGTAAGTCAGTCCAAGAGCGGATACTCCTTGGCCTTAAAGAATTGAGCCAAATTTTGGCCTTATCCTTTAAAGTAAAAGGAAATAACTTAAGCCTTATCAAATCAATTGAAGCTCCTCCCTCTTGGAATGTATTACAAACATCCTCAAATTCCTTAATGTGTGCATACGGATTCTCACTCTCCATCCCATGGAAAGTTGGCAGAAGTGGAAAAAGATATGGCCTAATCACTAGCTGTTCTGTAGGGGGCACTATACATGATGGTGCACTCATACGAGGTGGATGCATACGATCCCTCATTGATTGAATTCATTGGGATTATCTTGACGACCTTGGTGACTATGCTGATCTTCAAGGTATAGGTTCCATGATATTCAAGATTACTTCCAATTCTTTTCCTTGAGGTGTATCACACTTAACAAGTCTTCCTCCACTATCTCGTATCCACTTTGGCATACACAACTAGTATTCAGCTGCAAACAAAAATGAAAACAAAAGACAACACAAGAAACAGGGCTACTACAACAAAATTTACTAGGCTTAATTTAAAAAGATAACTTAAATTATAAAGGAAGAAAGAAAATTAGTAAAATGAAAGAAACTTTACCAACTTGTGATGAAAATCACAAGTGCTCAACAATGATATCACTACAAACTTGACACTCATTCCCCGGCAGCGGCGCCATTTCATTCGTGCCCAATTGGTGTCTCAGCTGATTCGTGTCCAGCTGGTGCTCCTTGGATGAAGGATTGATCAACAAAATTTATACCTTTAACACCATACACTAGGATAGCAAATAAAAAGCTACTATAGTATAGTGGCCTTAGGATCGTTCACTGGGAATGATTCACAAGCACTCAATGATACCAATTCCAAGTGAATTGGTCTTGTTTCCTTTCATGGTTAGCTTAAGAAGTAAAACACAAACTTTGGTTGGTGGTGGTTCAGACTTAAACTAATTGGATTAATAGAAGTTTGGAATAACTTAGGAAGAAAAACATTCCTTGAAGAATTAGGTACACTGGGGTGGTTCCTCATGCAAAATACATAGCTCCGGTCAGATGGTTTCTTTCCTCACGTTAGAGATTCAACCTAAAGTTAATTCTCTAGCTGGTGTGGTACAGATTCATCCTTCAATTGGATTTCACCTTAATTCTCTCATCGATACAACTTGCAATGGTTTAAGCCTCTCACTAAGCCTTAACCATTCAAGGTGATCCTTAACCTTGGATTACCCGTCAAAAGCTCGCAAGAGATAACTAATGGATGCCTCCCGGGAGTCCAAAAGCTTATCAAGTGTTGGCTATTCTAGAAAATCCTACCACGAAGTCACCTACTGAGAGGCTCGCACAAGGTAAACTAGTGCATTTCCATGGTGGGAAATCACTTGCCTTACCAAGTGTTGGCCCAGGTGACTCCCGGGTGTTTTAAGTTAACTAAAAACATTGAAATCACTAAAGGATTTCACTTCCTCTTCATTACTAACTAAAACTACAAAGCTTTGCATTCTTGCACTTGGAACCTCCCCCGGCTACCTCAACTCCAAGGAATTGGAAGTTTAGTTACTCATTCTCTAGGGAAAACTCCTCAGAGAGTTCATAACTTAGTATTTAACTAAGAAAATTAAATTGAGAAGGTAAGGCAGTAGAAGGAAATAAACTTTACTTGCTTACCAAAAATGTTACAGAAGGAACTCCTCCCCCGGAACAGGCTCCCGAGAGGTATATATATGAACATAATATAAAACTAATTGTTACAAAGATATTTGGTCTTTTTACTAACTTAAAAACTAAGGAATCTTGTAATTGGAGGTTTACAAGGAGTATTTTGGGATTTAGACAACAAAAATCTAATGGAAAATATCTCCCAATGTCGGTAGCAGCTGTCGGAAGTCTTCAGGAGGCATTTCGCAGGAGGAAAATGGTTGCTGCGAAATATTTTCGCAAGACCAAGCCATCACTGAAGGCTTGCGAAGTTGGCTTCCATCTTGATGTTCCAAGCTTCCTTCTCGCGGTATAAATTGAGCATCGTCAGAAGGAGAAGCATTCTACTGTACAAAAGTGTTGCGAAATCACTTCGCAACAAAAGGCTGATTTCGCAGCACTTTTGGTTGATCCGCTTGTAACAGCTGCAACTTCCTCATTTCAACTCCAAATTGCACACCGTTTGAAGCATTGGATTGTTGACTTCCTGAGCTTTGAAATGGTATATAGCATGCATCATTTGGACTTCAGAAAGTGCCCCAAAAGTGGCTGCTACGACTGTCATCAAGAATATGCTCCATAGCTGATCCTCTTTGCTTTTTCTCCTAGCAATCCGGATTCACTCTTGGCAAATGTTTTCTAAGCTTTGCCCAAGATTCCTCATAGCTCTCCTCAAACTTGACTTGCTTTGGTGATCAAAATACTAACAAAAACACCAAAACTTGCACAAAATGAGTAAAATTGCTTTAAAGGACCCTTAACATGCCAATTGAGTTAAAAGGCCTAAACTACTACTCAAAAGTGGTTAAAAGGATTGATTATAGGCTAATCAAATTGCACTTTTTGAGTAGTAATCACCTAACTGTAGTGGCTGACACAGGTGGGCTCATGGATGGGTATGATGATGTAGGCGACTGACGGAGTGAATGTATGCGATGCTCCTCTTCAATAACATGCAAAATATCAATAGCAATCCGATGAATGTCGCCTAATGCACCTGAAGTAGGCCCAGCAGATTGACTAGCAATCTCAACCATACCAGTGATCTAAAAAAAAAAAACGTTAAACAAACAAAAATGATTTTTAATTAATTATAATTTAATAAACCATTTATAAATTAAAAAATCTTACCAATAACTTAGTAGTTGCTTGATTCGACTCATGGTAGCTTAGCTTTAAAGGCGTATCAACAAAATTTATACCTTAAATACTATTACTAAAGTAGCCAAGCTACTATAGCATAGTGGTTCTAGGATCGTTCACTGGGATGGGTTTTCACTTCACAAATGATATTAATTCAAAGATGAATTGGTGCTTTTTCATTTCAAGGTTAGCTTTAAAAGAAAACATAAAGATGTAAATGTTTTAGAAAGATTTAAACTAATCTAAGCTAACATTAAAGATTAAAATGAAAGGGTGTAAAAACAAGTTTCTCAAAGATAGGATAGCTATGCTCTGACTCTTATGCAAATTGGAAATCTTAGGATAGGCTCCTCGCGTTGGGGTTGCAACTATGGTGATGCTTGCTTCCCGAACCGGTATGGATTTAGAAAATCAAGTTTTAATCCTTTAAAATGGCAAAACAGATGGTAGTGAATTTCATCAATGGTTATTCACCTTAGACTTCCTTTGAATGGCTCGTAAGAGATAACTAATGGTCTAAAGCCAAAAGCTTACCAAATATTGGCAACTCAAAGTCATTCCAGGTGATAAACTCACATTTCAATGGTCATTGAAATTGGTTCTAACATATTAATGCAAAACTTGGAATTGAAAACCTCACCTTCCAATAGCTCGTAGGTGATAACTAACGAATAGAAATCCAAAAGCTTATCAAGTATTGGCCGTTGGAAGTTGTCAAAAGGAAATAAAAACCAAACTTTGCATTAATGAACCTTTAATGAAAAACGACTACCTTACCTTCCAGGTGCGAGAAATTTCCATGGGATTGCATCCAAGTCATCACATAACATCCATACTTTGAGAAACTAAAAGTTTTAGCCAATCATCCTCTGAGGAAAGCCCTCAAGGCTGTTTGGCTACTAAGAAAATAGAAATGGGGAAGAACAAGAGAAGAGAGAAAAACAGAGCAAGGCTCTGTATATTCTATATATTGATCGATATTACATATATTACATATATGATCCTCCTCTCCGAGAGATGTTTTTAAGTGTTTACAAGAGAGTTTATATAGGAAGGTAATTTACCCTTCCTTGAATACTTCCTAGCTAAGGAATTACATGAGTGGCTGAATACAAGGAGAAAATGGAAATTTATACAAAAATATCTGAAGAAAAATATCCAAAAGTGTCAGTCGCAACTATCGAGAAGCTTCAGGAGATCACCCGTGCACTGTTCAAAATGGCTGCGAAATTCTCGCAGCAAAAGGTTGATTTCGCAGCCATGCAAAAATCTTCCTTTAGCTTGGAGTGATCGGCTTCCAATGGCTGTAACTCCTTCATTTCAACTCCGAATCGTACACCGTTTGAAGCGTTGGATTCTTGACTTCCTGAGCTTTGAAATGGTATATAGCATGTAGAAAATGGACTTCGGGAAGTGCTCCAAAAGTGCGAAAGAAGACTGCAGCTGCTGACCTCTGTTTTCCTCTTCTCCATTGTTCTTTCCTTGCATACTTTAAACGACTTTGGCAAAGGGCTATGGAGCTCCAAAGCTTGGTTCTTCATGAATTTGAGCTTCCAAAAGCTTTGCCTTAACTTGTCCAAGTAGCTCCTCCATCATTTGGCATGCTTGAATTGATTCATAAGCTGATAAAAACATGTAAACTTGCCACAAAATGGTTAAAACCAATTACTAAGGACCTTAATGAATTAATTGGATTAAATGAATATGATTACTACTCAAAGGTGCTTAAAATCATTATAATTAGGTCTACAAAATAGCACTTTTTGGTAGTAATCACTGCTGCTGTACTATGATACCTCATCTGATCTCTATGGAGAGGGGGTGTGATCAAATGTCGTGTAATACGTCGGTACCACTCCATATATGGATCATGAAACTGCATAACACCCACCATAGGTGGTGCCGTTGCAATACGCTCCTCACGACTACCCCATAAGGTAATATACTGTGCATGGAATGCTCCCCAATCATACTTATGTCGTCCTCGCCTATCCATAGAATGGAGGTCTAACTCTATGGAACAAGATGAAGGTATCCCTTGTTGAAGGCCAAACTGTCGCAGCACTCGCTCCGGTCGATGCCCTCGCTCCGGTCGATGCCACTCGACAATGTTAAAGCAAATAAGAGGTGACATCGTTCGCCAAATCTCCTGGTCTGCTAGAGATATCGTTGGAAGATGGGCAACTAAGTCTCCCATGTAAGGTTCCCATAAAACCTGTTAAAATCAGCATTTGACATTAATACTGAGTACAGGTTTAAATGGTTAACAATAGCACATTACATCTTATATGTACCTGGTCATGGGTCTGTGCATCTAACTGGTCTCGATAAAATGTCAACACACGTGATAGGTTTTGAGCCCATGATAAAGGTACTCTCCACCTACATCCTAACGGATCTGCTGGTAAACCCTTGTGTAACAATGCCTCATCCTGTAATCCGTGGTCTAACTGCTCAGCTGGTAAATCATTGGCTGCATCATGCTCTAAATGCTGGGCTGTTGGAGGGGCTGGTGGTTGACCAAAATCAGGGCGACCCACGTGGAGTCTTTCCCAAGACCACAACTGGAAAAAATGTAACATTAAAATTTTACTTAAATTATAAACTTGAAGCAACTAGAAATTTTAATCTAATGTGAATAATTAATTATACCTGTAATAGTGTGACACATCCAGCAATATCAGTGGCACCGTCCAAACTCGCTCGACACAACTCCCTATATAGGTGTGCTAATACTGCACTACCCCAATTATACATAGATTTCTGAGTCAAGTCTCTAAGTAGTGGGAGGTAACACATATGGATGTGGGTACCCTTTTTGTCTGTAAATAGCGCTGAACCTATGAGTCTTAATATGAAAGCTCGTGCATACCGCTCTAATGTGACATCATCTAAATCAATTGGTGGCTGAGAGAACTGGTGACATAGCCATCGTGTCGATATCGCTGATCCTCTAATCTCAGATATAGGGGGAGTCACTCCTAAAAGTTCATAACATAGCAGTGACCAATCTATGTCACATGTGCCAGTGATGGGAAGCCCATGAATACGAAGTCCTAATATGACAACAACATCCTGTAAAGTAATGGTCATCTCCCCAACAGGTAAGTGAAATGTGTGTCTCAAGACGCCATCTCTCAACTAGACTAGTGATCAATCCCCAATCTAGTGTAATGTGTCCAATACGGTATACACCATAAAATCCAGATCGAATAATATAAGGTTGAAGACGAGAATCCATCTCCCACTCCCGCATAAACCTAGATATATGCTGTCGACAAGTCAAGAGTGAAGCAAGCTGTAAAAATACAAATATATAAGTTAGATAATAAACTGCAAATTTTTCCATTATTTAATGAGATATTATGTGTTTGCATATACATACCTGGCCAGAGTCAACTAAATGAGGCCTGTGTCTATCCTGTAGAACCAAAACAGACGTATCTAATGGATTTGGATCAGAACTATGTCCTCTATACTCCATATCTGTAACAAAATTATGAAGATAAATAAACAATACTTATTCTTTAAAAAAAAATTATTTGTAATGGAAATTTTTTTAAAATTTATGGAGTTTTCCCTATATTAAGTATATATCAATTTTATAAATTTAAGTACATCAATTTATTTATGACCAATAAACAAGTCATACTAGTCTAAATTAAAAATAGAGATACAAATACAATTGAGCATTTTGTTAACATTTTTAATGAAAAATTTCAAAATTTTGACAAAGTATCCCCTATAATATGGACATTATTCCAAATACAAATAACCTGATTATGCAAATAACATCAATATTTATAATCAAACCAAAGCCAATAATTGCATAAAGGTAGTATCAAAGTAGCTTACATCACAATATCCAAGAAACTTACATACATAAATCACATAGTCTAATCAATTCTATTACTGTTTTGACAAGAACGACGATTGTGGCCACTTTGTTTGCATAACCCACATGTACTAGAAGTCTTTCCCTCTCTAACATCCATTTCATTATGCAAACGGCTCGATTTAGGTCATCCACTTGATGCACGTTTCATCGACTTAGAAGGCACGATAATCGGACCATCATAAGGAGGCCACTCATATACATTGAAAATAGGATGGAACAAGGATGCCCAAGAATTATAATACGATTGTGTACTGTAGTAGTGTTGAACAAGTGGTCTAAAATCAACTGAACGAAAATGACATGCTGCTAGAATATGGCTACATGGGAATCCATATATGAGTGTTTTACCACATGTGCATGCATACTCCTGTAAGTTGATGCGATATGTTCGACCACGAGTTGAGCTACTCTTAGTACCCTTATTAGTCTTCACATGAAATTGTCCTCGGATGTGATCATATAAAATAATCTCATGAGATCCCGCCTTAACCACATTTGCCTTAATCTTAGCATCAACATATGGAGTGTATTCCTCATTTGAAGCAAGTCGATTAGCACCTTGTTCCCTTCTCACAACAAAGTAACTATTTAGTCGAAAAAAATGTCAATTGAACCAAAGCAGTTATGGGTAAGCTACGAGCCCCTTTAAGCACACTATTGAACACCTCCGACATGTTTGTAGTCATGATGTCATACCTTCGACCTCCGTCATGAGAGAGCGCCCATTTCTCAAAAGGGATTGCTTCCAACCATTGTTGTGCGGTTGCATTAATCCTCCCAATTGTGTTCATATGTTTATTGAATTTTTCAATCTTGGTTGCTAAGGCTGCTCTGCACATCAGATTTTTTAATATTTTATCCTTGAATCGAGTCATAAAATTACTGGCAAGATGATGCATACAAACCCTATGATATGCGTATGGCTTAGACCAACCAAGATGAACATTGCTCATTGCAGCCAAAATGCCTGGATGTCGATCTGATATAACACAAAGTCCCCTCCTATGAGTTACTCTGGTTCTAATACATGTCAAAAACCAGCCCCAACTATCAATATTCTCACCCTCTGTTAGGGCAAAAGCCAATGGGAATAACTGATTATTTTCATCACAGCCCATAGCAATCATTAAAGTGCCTTTATACTTGCAATACAAATGTGTACCATCAATACTGAGTACAGGCCGACAATGCTTGAATCCTTCAATAGATGGATGAAATGTCCAAAAAACTCACTAAAATATCTCTGTATTCTCCATAATACCAGGAAATGTTTTTGAAATAACAACACATCCTGGATTTGCCTACTCTAAGGCAATGAAAAAATGTGGCAGCTCTGCATATGACTTATAAAAATCACTAAATAAGTTTGTAAGAGCTTTAAGCTTCACTTTAGATGCCTTTTTGTATGATATTTGGTATCTAAATTTCTCCACAATACTTGCTTGAATAGCAGCCACTGACAATGTGAATTGTGCCTTAATCATTCCTTGGATATGAGCAACAATCAAGTTGGAATCTAATTGTTGATGGTCTCGATTCAAGCAAGGATTTACACATTTGTGCGGACCATTGTATTTATTGATTGCAAATGAAGTTGTACCTTTTACAACCATAGCACGGAGTTTCCATAGACATTGAGATTGCTTAGCCTTCTTGCATCTTAAGACTAACAACTTTGTAGTTGACTCAACAACAATGTACTCTTGATGTGCACTAATAGAGTACAACTTCGCAGCATGTTGTAAATCTGCTTTTGAATTAAAAACTTGGCCAACCATGAACTCTCCACCCGAGTTTCCAATATTAGTGTTCCCTCATGGCGTCCAGTCACTTGAAACGGCATTACCAATGTTTTCTACATTTTCAAACTGCAATGATGGTGCCGAGTGATACTGAATAGGGGAAAACTCTATTGGGTCCTCAGGATCTAGTTTATTTGACATATCACAACCTTCCCCATCCACAGAGACATATCTCCCTTGTTCACCTTCCATTGCTTCGTGAAGAGCTAAGAAAGATGAAACAACATTAACATTATTGTTTTCCTCATCAATAACTTCAAACACCCTATCGCCATCATGTTGAATATCTTCTGTTCTCTCACTTTGATCATCACCTTCTTGGGATTCACATTCATCTTCATCTTCATCTTCATCTGCTCTACACTCATAAGTCATTGCAACAGGGGCACTACTAGGTCCACAACCATACTCAAATTCCTCAACATTATCATTTTGTCCGAGTAATAATTGTGTGAAGTTACCCAATAATTGCCCTCTCACCCGTGGTTGTACTGGCACTTGTTCAATATATAATTCAATTTCGTCCATTCCAAATGTGTTAACCAATTTCAACATTTGAGATAAACTATTATCATCCCATATTGGACAAGGTTGGAACCTATTTTCCCTTTTTAAAGGATACCGACAGTTGAGGACTACTTGAAATTGTTTTTTGTCAATGTCAGTTCTCGAGTATATCATAGATAACAAGTGTTCGTAGGTTGCACTAACAGGCACATCCAAAGGCACAATTACATCTTCATCCCCAATATACTTTACATCTGTTTCTGTCCTCAATATTTTTCCTTTATAAAAGCAAATCACAGGAACAATACATTCAGACATGATTTACCTACAAAAAATACAATATCAAATGGTTTAATAATTAATGAAAATAATAGCAAGAGAAATTGCATATAATCTTTTAACATGTGAATACAAAAGTATATAATAAAACACCTTCTTACGCATTAGGGGGGAAAAATATAAATCACTTAATAATAATAATTTTTTTATTTAAATAGCTATCTATGATACAAATATAATCATAGATAAATGTTTTATAGAATTTTAATTTAAAACTTAGATAGTGGGTTATAAATCAATAAATTTTGAGTTAAACAATTACAATAATCTTAAAATTAAATAAAAAATAATCCACCAATTTTTTTTTAATAAAATATCATATATTAAAATAAAATTGAATATTATCAAGTATTAAATAATATATAATTTAAATAATTATGTTATTATCCATGAATCACTTGATATTTGATTAAAAATAAAATAAAAAAAAAATTAAAAACTCAAAATCAAATAAAAGTAACCCACCACAGAAAAATATATTAATAAAATATCAAATATACAATTATAAAAAAAAATCATTTATATATATATATATATATATATATATATAAACATTATTTGAATATTAAAAATGCAAACAAATAAACATTTTATAAATCTATTTAATATTAATTTTAAATATAGGGGAAAAAATCATTTATAAATTAATATTAAATTTAATTTTAATTTATATCTATTGAATATTAATTTTAATTTTAATAAAATTGATGTCAACACAAAAGTCAATATTCGATTAATGAAAAAATGAAATTAATAAAAAATAGAACAAAATATATTAATGAAAAAAATACTCGGATTTTGAATTCACTAGAAATCAATTTCGACCTTAAAAATCAATAAGATCTATAATTTATCAAGTTAGGTTGAAGACTTTAAAATTTCATCTAAATTGATATTTAATTTTACTTTAAATTTAAATCCATTAAAATCTCAAATTATGAATCTTAATTCCTTTGATCAATTATTGACAATTAAACTTAATTTATCTTTAACTACCTTCTAATAGATCTTATACTGACAAATTTTAAGATATGGGGCTTTGACTAAAAAATCTCAACAATGGGTATGAACATTTGGATACAACAAAATAGAAGGAAAAACTATAGAATATTTAATTAAACATCATTTAAAAAAAACAAAAATATTTTTAATGAGAACTTTGTTTTTATTTTTATTTTTTTGCTATTATCTTTATCCTTTGTTTGTTATTCCTAAATTTTTTTTATAAAAATACACTACCAACAAAATCAAAATTTTAATATAATTATCTTTTAAGGTTAATTTTACTCACATCCCCCCAAGATTTGGCTAAATACACTTTATCCTCATTGTTTGAAATTTCATTAAATAGGAGGAGAGGTAACTAAAAATAATACTTATTTTTTAATAAGAGATAAGGTGACTGAAAATAACAAATGAAAAAAATAAGGGAGATATTTGATCAAATTTTAAACCAATAAGGATTAAGTGCACTTAACCAAAACTTCTAAGAAAACGAATGAAATTAACCCTTATCTTTTAAGAAAGTTGAAAATATAAATAAATTAATTAAACTCAAATGACTTGCTTTAAAGCAAAATAGGAGTAGCATATAAGGATTTCATACCAACACTTATATCATGTCATGTCCATACAAAAATCCTTTTCATCGCTTGCAGCCTTTTCACACTACAACTCCCTGTTGACCCACAAAAACAAACCAAGTTCATTGCATTCATACAGATGGGTTTTTGGAAATTTCTCAAAAGTCCCCCATCATGGATATAATTCAACACGTGTAGTCAAACTTATCAAAGCTTAGTCGTTGAAAAGGCATTACTTAGGTACACAATTGGACATATTTCCTTTTTTTTGTTTTTAAAATAGAAAATCATAATAAATATTATTTTAAGAAAAAAATTAAGATATAAAAAAAATACTCTCTTAAATTTTAAAAAAAATTAAAATAATTTAAAAAAAATATAAGATAAATCTATATTTCTCTACAAAATATATATATATATATAAAATAAGATTTTTGGATTACTTTCTTAAATATCAAAGAAATCTCAATTAATTGTTTTATAAATCAATTTTTTTTATCTTAAATCATTAATGATATTATAAACATGAGAACCATTTTTTTTTATTATATCATAAGAGTTTTTTTCAAAAAAATTATTATATATATATATATATATATATATATATATATATATATATATTTTTCTTATTTCTCACATTTATTGGTCAGTCAAGTCACTTGGCACCCAAACCCAATCCAACACAAACAGGCAATATATTATTAATTTTTGGGCTTAAGAGCACAAACAAAAAGACATTGTTGGGTTCTTATTTAATCATTTCATAGTTGGAAAACAGGTAAGACTCTTTCTTTAATGAATAAAAAAAGAAGTAACAATTAATTAACTTTATGGAAGGAGAGGATGGAGAGATTGTGACCCCTAAGCTTAATCAAAGGGACAAGAGTAAGACAGAAGCAGTTGGCAGTTCATAAAATTCTTAAGAAAGGACTTGAGAGAAAAGCATAGGCTGGTTGTAGATTTGTAGGCCACTCATTGTCTAAACTATTTAATGGTAAGAAGGGTTATTTAATTACCATATTTTAAATGTTGAAGTTCCATAAAATCCTGTTGAATGTACCCCGAAAAAATTCTCCCAGTCTAATAAGAGCTCATAAGTAAATGGGAAAAATGTTATTTACCCCTATTATTTATACTTGCATTTACTATGTTTAAGTAACATTACAATATATCTATGCACAAAATTAAATGTATAATAAATAAAATAAATAAGTCTTAATTTTGGGAATATCCACTGCTATTGTTAATTAAAATAAGCATGGTTAGGACATGTTTAAGAACAAAATTATTATAAATTAGTGAATAAAATTGTGGAAATAGGAATTGGTTTTCATTAAAAAAGAAAAAAAATAGAAGCTTTGTTTAGGAAGTGTTTTAATTGGAAAATATATTATATATAATTTGAGTATTTAATGCAGCCATGACACATGAAAATGAATTGTTTAGGGTGTTGAACCACCCGAAAAGGTCTAGTTCTCTATTAAGGAAGGTTGAATTCAACCCAAATATTCATCAGTAGATCCTAACTTAGAGAAAATACAGATCAATTCTTAATTTTATTTTTGGTTATTTAGGATAAATATTCTCCTTTTTTATTTTCAAGTGATCCGAAATTTACAGTAAGATTAAATCTCCTATGGGGTGTCAGGTTCTGAGGACTCTTCCAAAATTCAAGCCTTCAAAGAAATCCTTTTCATTACTAGGTTCACGAAGATGCCCAATTGTGAGGAATAAGAAATCTCTTAAGATAAATCTAACCCTTGAAAAGTGGAGTACTCCTATTTTTTCTATTCCTATAACAAAAACCACCGCTCCTCTCGTTCATTTTTGGAATTTTTTATAGTGGTCCCCTCCATTTTTGGATCTTTAACAAAAAAAAAAAATCCATGTGGCCCCCATTCCATATCCATTTTCTTACCAAAAAACCCTTTTTTCTTTCAGATAAGCTCACAGTCAAAATAAAAACAAAAAATATCAAACACATCTTCACCAAATAGAACCCAAACACAGCTATAACAACAACAACAACAACTTGAAAACCAAACGGATTTACAAAAAAAATTAAAATTTACGATAAACAGAAAATCTCAAAAATCTTACCTGATCAATGACTTCCAAACTTTGAATTTGAGCCAATGATGCAAAGGAAGGATGAAACCCTAAAGAGACGAAACCCTAAAAGGAAGAAAGGTAACTGGAAAGGAAGAAAGGTAATTGGGAAAATGAATAAACCTAATCGGGAAAGGGGGAAAAGGTAAAAGGAAAGTTAATGTTGTAGTTGGTGACTACGACTTTGACTGTTTTTAAAAATAATCAAAGCCATAGTCACCAACTACGGTTTTAAACTTAAAGTTAAAACCGTGGTTGGTGACTATGGTTTTGACTGTTTTTAAAAAATAAAACCGTAGTTACCAACTACGGTTTTATGACGTGGTAATCTACGTGGCGCAGACACATTAGATTAGGCATTATTTTATAAATGAGGGTACATTATGGATTTTTTTTTTTTAAATGTAGTCTTTTGGGTCAAAGCTCGTGGTACCACAGTGGATACACACCAACCCTATAAGAATGCATTTGAAATGGATCAACTTCATTATCAGTTCCTGTTATACTAGGTCATCTTTATTTCTCTGCTGCAAATCGAATAACAAAGGAGGCAATAGAATACATTGCGAAGTTCCCAGATGTGATCTGTGGATCGGCATTGGTTTTGCACCTTTCAGATGATCTTCAAACATCTGTAAGCAAGCCACCCTCTCTCCCTCTACTTTATTCCAATAAAAATTGTTGTAATGACAATTTACTCTTCATTTCCTTAATTTGCCTCTACAGGATGAGTTAAAAAGAGGTGATGTGCATTCCTAAGTCAATTCAATGCCACATGCATCAGACCTGGGCTTCTGAAGAAGAGGCCCATCAACACATTAAATATTTGGTCGGGGAGTCATGGAAGAAGATGAACAAAGAACGGCTTGTGGATTCTCCTTTCTCTCAAACTTTTATTGGAGTTGCGATGCACCTTGGCAGGATGGCTCAAAATGCGTACTTGTATGGTGATCGGTATGCTGTTCAAGATCGTGAAACTAAGGATGGCATATTGTTGATGCTGATTGAGCCCATTCCCCCTGCGTAAATCTTATGTTTTCAGAGTGATTGATGAAGTCGCAAAACAAAATTATTTTTGTTAGGCTTCTTTATTGTAAGTCCCAGAAAGTCATACATATTTAAGTTTTCCCAATGATTAATAAGATATTGGCGTGGTATCCATTAATTATCTTGAGCATGATAAAGTGAATTTGTTCCAACAGTTGATTGGGATCTCCAGCTCATGCTTACTATACGATTAGTAATTAGCATTGAAAAATCCTAATTCCATATGATCAAGTTTTTTAATTAACATATCCTCATTGAAGAATCATCTTTCCCTTGGCGAGGATTGATGAGTTCAACCGTACTAGCAATATCACTATAGAAGTGATTAAAAAAATCTCATTCTAACTACTCCTAAGCATATATTGAGCTTGGCAAAAGATCAGTATACAATTCAAAAGTATTGATAGAACGTAATTTTAGGCTATATATTATCACCACCTCCTTTAGTGGTGCTCCTTTACTTAGTTAATTGCAGATCGTGTATATTGTGCATTATTATGTGGCTGTTAGTGTCTTGTTTTATCTTCATATTTGTAGGCCACTACTGCTATCTCTTTGTATATATATTACTTGAGTTTGTTATGAATAATAAGAGCCTTTAATATTTATCTCTAATATTCAATATGGTATCAGAGCCTTAGCTGTCACAAAAACATCCCTTTCTTTTTTTCTACTCGTTCAATTCGTATCTCATTCTTAAAAATTCCAATCACTCCGTTAACTTATTCTTCTTTCTTCACCCAGATCTGCCTTGACTCTTTGTTATTTTTCCATGTCCAATCCTTCTTCTCCACGCTCAACTTCCTCACAAGAAACTCAGCTAGCTCATCCTCAGAACCCAGCTACCACACCAATCGTTGGGCACACCACCATGTCAGGTAACACTCTATTGTTGGTACTAATCTGATATCCCTCAATGCCTCCTCTCAGATCCCTTTCAAATTAGCGAAAAATGGAGCCAACTATGCCTCATGGAAATCTCAGATGACCAACCTATTGTTTGGCTATGATCTCCTTGGTTTTGTTGATGGCTCACATCCTTGTCCACCACCAGTCGATTCTGCGTACCACCTATGGCTCCAACAAGATCGACTTGTCCTCCTTGGTATACAAGCCACAGTTAACATCGCCATTGGTCCCACTATCAATAATTGTCAAACTTCAGCAACTGCCTGGGACAAGCTTCAAACAAGCTATGCCAACATATCCAACACACAGATGCTAACACTACTCACCTCTTTGATGTGGACTACGAAAGTGGGTCTCAGACTATATGACTAAGATTAAAGGTGTGATTGATGACTTAGCCTTAATTGGTCATCCCATGAGCAATGAATAAATCATAAGCCATACCCTCAATGGCCTTCAAGATGAGTTCAAAGAACTCACTGCTACTGTTCGGGTTCATGATTCTACCATCTCTTTCGAAGACCTCTATGACAAGTTACTAGACGAATAGATGATCCAACAACGGAGTGAAACCAAGAAGCCAGAGGTGTCCATCATTGCTCAATTTACTCACAAAGGTAGTGGGCACAAGCCCAAAAGTGGACACAACAGAAACTTCACTCAAACCAACAAAAGCTCTCATCCTTCCTCCTCCAACCAAAGCCAGTCCTATAGTTTTCTTTCTCCCAGTAACAACTATCCCTCTGGATTATTCTCTCCATTCACTAACTCTTGGCAGCCTAATACTCAGTAGGGCCCCCCTTGTGTGGTCTGTCAACTATGTGACAAGGTTGGTCACACAACAAAGGTGTGTCGCTCCCGCCCCAAACCAAACCATCCACAATCTTGGCCACAAGCTCATTTGACCACCGGTGCCCCTAGTGCTTCCAATGGCAATTGGGTGCTCGACTCAGGTGCGACTCATCACATTGCCTCTGACTTGCACAACCTTTCCATGGACTCCAACTATGTTGGGAATGAAGATGTCGTTGTTGGTGATGGCACTGGTATTCCTATCTCTCATACTGGCTCATTTACACTTACTGCACCTAATACCACCTTCACTTTGAATAATATTTTGTGTGCTCCATCTATTAAACAAAATCTCATATCTGTTTCTTAGTTTTGTAAACAAAATAACACCTTTGTTGAATTTTTTCCTAACCATTTTCTTGTGAAGGATTTGAGTACGGGGGCATCCTTGGCATGAGGCTGGAATAGGAACAACTTATATGAATGGCCATCCTACTCTCCATCTCCCAACGTCTCACCCTCTACTTCCTTCACCAAGACATCTCCCTTGTGCCATCAACGTCTCGACCATCCTTCTCACTCCATCCAACAAAAGCTCCTTGCCAACAACCACATTACTTGTTCTGAATCCCCCAAATTTTGGTCTCACTGTGATTCTTGTGCTTGTAATAAAAATCATAAATTACCTTTTCAAGTTTCTTCACTAAATTGTCATGAACCGTTTTAGGTTATTTATTCAGATGTTTGGGGTCCATCCCCAATTCTTTCCATTGACAAATTTCTCTATTATGTCATTTTTGTCAATTACTTTACGAAATATACTTGGTTCTATGATGCGACTCATGGTAGCTTAGCTTTAAAGGCGTATCAACAAAATTTATACCTTAAATACTATTACTAAAGTAGTCAAGCTACTATAGCATAGTGGTTCTAGGATCGTTCACTGGGAAGGGTTTTCGCAAACACTAGTGATATTCAAATTAGGAAAATAGGTGATTTTCTTATGGATGTTAGCTTTAAAAGAAGATGTAAATATTTTAGAAAGATTTAAACTAATCTAAGCTAACATTAAAGACTAAAATGAAAGGGTGTAAAAACAAGTTTCTCAAAGATAGGATAGCTATGCTCTGGCTCTTATGCAAATTGGAAATCTCAAGATAGGCTCCTCGCGTTGGGGTTGCAACTATGGTGATGCTTGCTTCCCGAACCGATATGGATTTAGCAAATCAAGTTTTAATCCTTTAAAATGACAAAACACATGGTAGTGAATTTCATCAATGGTTATTCACCTTAGACTTCCTTTGAATGGCTCGTAAGAGATAACTAATGGTCTAAAGCCAAAAGCTTACCAAATATTGGCAACTCAAAGTCATTCCAGGTGATAAACTCACCTTTCAATGGCCATTGAAATTGGTTCTAACGGATTAATGCAAAACTTGGAATTGAAAACCTCACCTTCCAATAGCTCGTAGGAGATAACTAATGGATAGAAATCCAAAAGCTTATCAAGTATTGGCCGTTGGAAGTTGTCCAAAGGAAATAAAAACCAAACTTTGCATTAATGGACCATTAATGAAAAACGACTACCTTACCTTCCAGGTGCGAGAAATTTCCATGGGATTGCATCCAAGCCATCACATAACATCCATACTTTGAGAAACTTAAAGTTTTAGCCAATCATCCTCTGAGGAAAAGCCCTCAGAGGCTGTTTGGCTACTAAGAAAATAGAAATGGGGAAGAATAGGAGAAGAGAGAAAAACAGAGCTATATATATTTCTAAGTTAATGTACAGAGGATCGATCCCCCAATTCTTCCATCATCAATTTGGAGGTGTTGTGCACCTCTATATATAGCAAAATTACAAGATAAAGCCTTATGTCGGCTGAATACAAGGTTACAAAAGGAATTTACACGAGAAAATATCAATCTAAAAATATCTGGGAAGTCGGTGGTGCGTGCGTGGAGAAATAGAGGATTCAAAGGAATTTCGCAAGGTGCCTAAATCCTCCTTGTGAAATTTTCGCAAGGTATTTCTTCATGGTGCGAAATGGCCAAATTTCGCACCATGAGGAAAATCTCCTTGCGAAATTGGTCATTTGACATGATGCAGTTGTCTTCTGAAGGCCATATCTTCCTCATTTCAGCTCCAAATCATACACGATTTAAAGCGTTGGATTCTTGACTTCCTAAGCTTTCAAATGGTATATAGCATGCAAAAAATGGACTTCAGGAAGTGCTTCAAAAGTGCGAAATAAGACTGCAACTGTTTTCTTCACTCTGCTTTCCTCTTCTCCATTGTTCTTTCCTTGCAAAATGGTGTTCCCATGGCTTGTGCTCGTGTTTCCACTTGAAATTCAAGCTTGTAAACTTCCAAAATCCTTGCTTTAACTTGTCCAAGTAGCTCCTCCATCATTTGGCATGCTTGAATTGATTCATAAGCTGATAAATGTAAACTTGCCACAAAATGGTTAAAACCAATTACTAAGGACCTTAATGAATTAATTGGGTTAAATGAATATGATTACTACTCAAAGGTGCTTAAAACCATTATTATTAGGTCTACAAAATAGCACTTTTTGGTAGTAATCATTCTATCCTCTTAAAGTCAAATCTGATGTTCCTGCTATTTTTGAGAAACTCAAAACTTTAATCGAAAATTTCTTTCATACACATTAAAATAGTTTACACTGATGGTGGTGGTGACTATCAAGCCTTAGCCCACACACTTTCTAAATTTGGTATTCAACATCTCACTTCCTTTCCCTATACACCCGAACATGTCGGCTCCGTCGAATGGAAACATTGTCATATCGTTGAAACCGGTCTTACTCTTCTTCACCAAGCTTCCTTACCTCTTCATTTTTTGTCATTTGCCTTTAAAACAACTACATATCTCATCAATCGCATGCCCTCCTCCACTATTGCTTTTGAAACTCCCTTTCACAAATTATTTCATCACTATCCTTATTACACTTCTCTTTGTATTTTTGGTTGTCTTTGTTATCCCTGGCTTCGTCCCTATACTAACCATAAATTGGAACCTTGCTCTCACCCGTGTGTCTTTCTTGGCTACTCCATTGCTCATCGCTCCTTTTACTATTTTGACCCACAAACTAACAAAGTTTTTGTCTCCCTTCATGTTAATTTTGTAGAACATGTTTTTCCTTATCACAATCTTGATTCTTCAGCTTCTCGTGTGACTCCCACCACTCCTATAGAATTTTATCACCTCATTGCTGACCCACTTAAACCCCAGTCCACAGTCTCCAAGCCCAATCCTCCCAGCCCTATTTCCCTTTCTGCAACAACTTCATCGAATCTCATCTTGTTCTCTAGTCATCTTCCACATTCTTTATCTACTTCCACTCCATTCCACTCCCATTCTTCCACCTCCCTAAATAATTCAGCATCACTCTCGCCCTCCCCTGCTCTGACTGATTCCACTTTCTCCGATCCCATTGTGCCCAACTCGCCTAGTTTCTCGGTCCCGTTGGTTGCTCCTATCTCCACATTGTTGCCACCTCCAGATGCCCATGCTACTCTCCCTTCTTAGGTATGTTTTGATTCCTCCTCTCCCTCACCTAACCAAGATTTTGACTTCCTCTCCACCACCTCTGTTTCTACTCACCCCTCTCGTCCAACAACCCGCTCTCAAAATAACATTCACAAATCTAAGAAAATTTTTGATCTCCACACTACCTTCACCGACTCCTCCCCCATTGAACCCACCACTTACACTCAGGCTCAGAAATCTTCTCATTGGCATCGGGCCATGAGTGATGAATACACTGTCCTCATTAACAACACCACATGGTCTTTAGTCCCTTCTTCTCCCACCCAAAATGTTGTCGACTATAAATGGGTTTTTCGAATCAAAACCAATCCTGATGGAACCGTTGCTCGTTACAAGGCTCGCCTTGTTGCCAAAGGATTTCACCAGTGTCCTGGTGTTGATTTCACTCAAACATTCAACCCTGTTGTAAAACCTGTGACTGTTCGTTTAATTCTTGGTATTGCAATATCTCGGGGCTGGTCCTTGCGCTAATTGGATGTTAACAACGCCTTTTTACAAGGCACCTTGCCTGAAAATGCTTTTATGCAGCAACTGTAAGGCTTTGTGCATCCTCAGTTTCCAAATCATGTGTGTAAATTGCAAAAAGCTATCTATGGTCCTTGCCAAGCTCCTCGTGCGTGGTACAATGAGTTGCGCACATTCATTCTTACTGCAGGATTCTCTGCTTCCCGTTGTGACACTTCCCTGTTCATTCGCACATCTTCTTCTGACACTCTATATCTTCTTGTCTATGTCGACGATATCATAATCACTGGTTCCAGTGATTCACTTATCCAATAATTTATTTCCAGTCTCTCTCATCGGTTCTCCTTGAAAGATTTGGGTCCTCTACACTTCTTCCTCGGTGTTGAAGCCTCTCGCACATCCTCTGGCCTTCATCTCTCTCAACAAAAATGTATTCAGGATTTGCTTGTCAAAACTAAAATGGATGAGGCAAAGTCTGTTAGCACTCCAATGTCGTCTATTGAGATTCTTCTCCTTCATGATGGTTTTTCTGCTTGTGATGCTACTGAATATAGGCAGGTCCTCGGCTCGCTGCAATACTTGTCACTTACCTGACCAGATGTTTCATTTGTTGTTAATAAGCTCTCACAATACATGCATCAACCATCTACTGCTCATTGGGCTGCTATGAAACGTGTTCTTCGTTATCTCAAAGGTACTGTGGACTATGGCCTGTTTCTCCACTCTCACTCTTCCCAAAGCCTCCATGTCTTCGTGATGCTGATTATGCTAGCAATAAGGATAATTATTCATCCACTTCCGCCTATGTTATCTTTCTTGGTCCTAATCTTGTCAGTTAGAGTTCCAAGAAACAATCCACGATTGCCAAGTCAACTTCGGAAGCAGAATATCGTGCCATCGCGTCCACTACTGTTGAGGTTAACTGGCTCACTCATCTCCTTCAGGAACTTGGTATTGTTCTTCCTATTGTTCCCATGGTCTATTGTGATAATGTAGGGGCAACATATGTATGTGCAAATCCTGTCTTTCATTCTCGTATGAAACTTATCGCTATCGATTTTCACTTCGTTCGAGAACAAATTACCAAAAATCAACTTCAGGTTTCGCATGTTCATACTGCTGATCAGTTAGCAGACTCTCTAACGAAGCCCTTAGCCAGAACATTGTTTCAATTTCATCGTTCCAAGCTTAACATTCTTCCAAATGTCTTGCGCTTGTGGGGGCATGATAGAACATAATTTTAGGCTATATATTAACACCACTCTCCTTTAGTGGTGCTACTTTACTTAGCTAATTGCAAATCGTGTATATTGTGCATTATTATATGGTTGTTAGTGTCTTGTTTTATCTTCATATTTGTAGGCCACTACTACTATCTCTTTGTATATATATTAATTGAGTTTGTTATGAATAATAAAAGCCTTTAATATTTATCTCTAATATTCAATAGGTATATCCTTTTAGTGAAAAAACAAATTGCTTGACTGCAAAATCTCCATCAATGCTTCCATTGTTGTAAGTTTCGACAAAGTGAGCAATATGCGTCTTAGGTTACCCTTTCCACCAAATTGCAATGATTTTAGATATTGAAAATATAGAGCCATTCTTCATTGCTCAATTATCTATGAATAAGTCATAGCATAAGCATGGAAAGATAACACCTTCATCGTTGTTTTTAAGAGCTTCCAAGATGAATTCATTATTTCATTAATAAAGATCAACCTATTTGAAGAAACTTGAAGAGTTTTAATGGTTTTTTATGCTCTCAAACCCTTAGGACCTTGAGAAGGATTTCATTGTGATGGGAATCCTATAGATGGATCAACATCAATTTGGTTTCATTCTTTCATACAAGGATTTCCTTTTGGTGGAGGAATCCTATAGATGGATCAACATCAATTTGGTTTGATTCTTCTATACTTTTGATCTTATCCCATGAGCAAAGCAATTTTAGAATCTTTTGCATTCATGGTCTTGACAAGGACTTCAACTTGTTTTGTGATTTGAACAAGTTGTTCTTCTACCATGAACTCAATTTATTAGCATGACTAGTAGGGTGTTATTATAAGAACTAATAGGATGAAGTGTTGTAATTGGTTATGTCTTTCAAGGTCTTAAAGGAGACAACATTGCTGATATGCCTCTGGACTCAATATCTCTTTGAATGGAAGAAGACTTTAGAGTTGTCTCATAAGACATGATAGATGGGTGTGATTCCACTTGCTTAACCATATTGTTCTTCTTTGCCCTCGAAAGGGCTAAGAAAATTTCTGAATTCTTAGAAAAAGTTAGCTTGTAAACCATAGTCGTCTTTGGAAAAGAAGTAGCTTTTACTTTACTTTAAGTCATGGGGCTTGAACTTGTTTAATTCCAATAGTTTTGGCATGATCAAATTGGGATCAAAATATGTAGATTTGATTCCTTGACTACCATATTTGTTTTTTTAGATTCCATATGGTATGATATAAAATTTGTTGTAAAAAATATATAAGTGGTAGAGATTGTCCCACCAAAGTACATACAATTTTCTTTAATTTTTAATGAACCTGTGTAATTAAGAACACAATCTCTCTTTTATAATTTATGACTTAGAAGGAACTTAACTTAAGCCTTGACTTGCATTTGGAACTTGATGTATCCTTAGTCTAGGATTGGACCTTAGAATGTCTTGGGTTTGGATGTAAACCTTGGCATGTCTTGGGTTTGGACGTAAACCTTGGCATGTCTTGAGTTTGGGTTTAGATCTTGGTATATTTTAGGAATGAGCTTGGCTAATGGCATGACTTGAACAATGTTCACTGAGGGCTTGAATGCTTGATCTCATATTGAAGAGGTGTTAAAATTGTTTTTCAGACTTTCTTGGAATGTTCAAACTTATTCTTCAGATCTTCAAAGGCTTTGAAGAGCTTTTTGAATCTTTAAGGCGGGCTCTCTTCAACTCTTTGTGTATCCTCAAACTTATTCTTCAAATCTTCAAAGGCTTTGAAGAGCCTTTTGAGTTCTCAAAGTGGGCCCTCTTCAACTCATTTTAAGTGTGAAAGTTCGTAAGTTCACATGTCTCTTCTAAATTCTAAGGAAATCCCCTATTTTATAGGGGTTAAGAGACACCTTAGATATTATCCTTTTAATTGTTTAGGTATAATTATTATTATTATTTTTCTAATTATCTTCATAGTTACCTAAAAACTAAAATTAAAATTTATTTTATTTATTTAATTTTCAAACCATGAGAAAATCATAATTATTTGTGAAAATAGCTATAAATACCAACAACTAATAGAGAATGTGAGAAAATCCAACCTCCACAAGGTGACATACAATTGACTAGTTGGGGACCACTTTTAATGCTAAAATCAAGCTTAAGATGAGATTTTTACCTTTATTATGATGCAATAATTGAGAAACACCAAGATGCAAAATCATGTAGATTTCTCCTTAAAGACCACTATTAAAGAAGACATTTTTAATATCGATTTGGGATATATGCCTCTAACAAAAATAGACAACTATAATAAGACTATGGACAATAGTTATCTTTATAACATAAGCAAGAGTCTCCTCATAATTCAAACCATACTATTGAGACAACCCATTAGCAACCAAGATGCAAAATCATGTAGATTTCTCCTTAAAGACCACTATTAAAGAAGACATTTTTAATATCGATTTGGGATATATGCCTCTAACAAAAATAGACAACTATAATAAGACTATGAACAATAGTTATCTTACCAAGGTCATAAAGCTACCAAATCTCAAGTGTTAGCTTAATACAAAGCAAAAGACTCCTTAGTCATAGTCTACTGCCAAAGAGGATATTCAAGAACAACTTCTCTATAGGATAGAGGTTTGGAAATATTGTAAATAGAAATTAAAAAAGTTGTAAAAGAATCAAAACAAGAAGAATAAACAAATTCTAGTTATCGAGTAGACTTACGAGGATGTTAAGAAGAACATGGAGGAGGAGGATGTACAGTCTCAAAAGGTGTTGGAGTAGCCATAGGAAGAGAGAAAGGAGTGTGACAATTAAGAACCAAAGTACCACTATCTACGTCAAAGCTATCTGTATTATCCAAGAAATGATTAATGTGGATAAATTCAATCTTAGAGACATTATGAAACTCAATAGTAATAGAAAATAAAAGTATGTGCTTAAGGAAGAATACATGACAACATGTATATATATATTTTATAGCTAACCAAATCAAAGCAACAAAATAACAAACTGCAATTTGATTCAAGAGAAAATTTAGAAATGAACATTGAAGACTATGCACGTTGCTTTACAATACCAATAACAGACTTGTTGACAAAACCCCTATTTCCAACTTAGTTTTCTCTTCTACTAAGCAAGATGTGTGTTCATAATATGCATACTCCATCTTTAGGGGGAATATTAAGGTTGAGGATTTATTTGTAAATAAATAAAAGAAGAAAATAGTGAGAATAGATTTCTTTAATTTTTTGTTATCCTTGGTGAGCTGGAATTTTGTTATGGGTAATCGTCTCTAGCCCCAAATATATGCTAGTTGTTCTCCTCTATTCTGGACAATGAGAGTAGAAGACTCTTTAGTTGATTTTGCATTTTCTTCCTCTTATGTAAAAAATATTTCATTGAAACTCATGTTTTAGATAAGTATTTGAATAATATAAATAACATCAATTGATAATATTAATGATATGATATGATAATATTAGTAATTACAATATTAACAACATCAATATTATAAATAAGAAAGTTAATAATAGTAAAAAAAAAAAAAAAAATGTCCTTGACAACAATTTAATTAAAATTCAAGGGTTAAAGGTTAAAATGTAAAAATCTATGTTCTTAGGTTACTATTAATATACATTAATTAGGGTCTCAAAGCATGATTCTCCCACATTGAGTGTAGCTAGGGATAAAAATTATTAATGTAGTGAATTCTAATATATGGATGTACTAAATATTAATGTAGCTAGGGATAAAAATTATTTTCATTAAATTCTAATACTTTTAAATAGATTAAATTACACTTAATACCAAAATAATGATGCTTAAACTTAAAGATATTTAAAAAATGATAATTATATTATTTTTAGTTTTTAGAAATATTTATAATTATTTTTATAAGTTCATATTTTGTTTGAACTTAAAATACATATAAAAATGGCCTTTTAGAAGAAAGTTAAAAACAAATCATATAAAATATAAAAGTAAATTAAGCCTCAAAGCATACCACCTAAAGTGATTTTGGTAGTGATTTTAAAAATTATATATTGAAAATTGCACGTATAACCTCATATTCACTTTTCTACCCTTGAAATTTTTATCCAAAAGATGGTTTCAAAAGAGAGGTCCTCCTTTGGAATTCAAATTTTATATTCCTTTTAATCAAATAACTTAATTAGTAACGTGGATATGTATATTATAAATAATGATAAATTGAAGAACAATCAAATATCCTTAGAAAAATTTTATTAAAATTCATGGAAGAGAGGTTAAAATGTGAATTTTTATGTTCTTAGGTCAGTAACATGCATTAATTAAGAGTCCAAAAGTATGATTTTCCAAAGATTGAATGCCATGTAGGAAAATAAAATGATAGTGAAGTAAGGGTAGAACCATAGAAGACCCTACAATTATTAATTTGCTGATGAATGCTTCTGATAGGTTTCCTTATTTTGGTGGAATCTTGGCTCATTCAGCCTTTTCAAATTATTGATTGTATTTAGTTTTAAGAATCAACCCATCTGTCATTGCTAGTGATAGGTAATAATTCTATATAAACATTAATTGCCACCAATATCATCTGCATGCATCCTATTAAAAAAAAAAAGTAGCATCAACAAAAAAGTTGAACTCAGACCTAAGCCAACCATATATCTTGAATGAAGGTTTCGTGTTTATTTTTTTAACTCAATCCAGATTAATACTAAACGTAATTTGTTTTCAGACTTCAATCGATTATTTTTCAATTTTCCTTCTTTTAACTTTTAACTTATTTATCAATATTTTTTATTAAATAAAAAAAAACTAATATATGTGATTTTTTTTTCTTAATCCAAAGAGTTAGCTAGAAAATGATATTATTATACTAATTTATGTTATTAAGAGATTTTTGGAAATATGTTAAATTATTTTTTGGTCAAATAAGAAGTTGACTTTTAAAATACAGAAAATATTTGACTTAATACTTAATACAAATAAAATAATAAAAAATAAAAGTTACACCTTTAGAATTAAATTAAATTAAGTTTTATTTTGATTTAAGTAAAAATAAAAAATAAAAAATTCCAACATCACCTTACTGTATAGATATAGGCATCTTTCTCTATTACAAACTTGCTTCAATAATGGCTCTTAGCATGCTTGCTCCAAATCCGATTCTTGCTTTCCCAAGACTGCAACCACCTACAAGACACTGCAGCAGGCAAGGAAAATCGCTCAGTGACAGCACTTCTGGTCTTGTAGTCCAGTGCCTGTTTGCAAGTAAAGTTCAAGATCAAACTGCAGTTAGGCGAAGTGCAAATTACCAACCCTCCATTTGGGATTATGATTATATCCAGTCACTGAGAAGCAACTATGTGGTAATAATCAAATATCATATATAAAGGGGGTTCTACAATTGTTGTTGGGCTTAAATACTTGGTAACAAATAGTGTTCTGTCTGCAGGGAGAAGCACACATGAAACGATTGGATGAACTAAAGGGATTTGTGAAAATGATGCTAATAGGTAAAGACGAGAAGCCTTTGGACCAACTAGTGACAATCGATCTCTTGCAGAGGCTTGGAGTGTCTTATCATTTTGAGGATGAAATAAAGAGCATATTGGACTGCAGGTACAAGAACTATGATAGAAACAATATGTGGAAGGTTGAGAATTTGTATGCTACAGCTCTTGAATTTAGACTCCTAAGACAACATGGGCATAATGTTCCTCAAGGTATCTGATTAAAGGATGTTATCATTTAGTTTATTCTTCCCATCATGAACCAATTTTTCCTCAGTGTTCTGAATATAATTTTTTATTTATTAATTTTTAAAGTTTCAATTGGCAATAGATAAATATGCTTTTGTCACAAGTACTAAGCAATGAGCTTCCTTCAATGTCACAGATGTCTTTAATTGTTTCAAGGATGAGATGGGGAGATTTAAGCCATGCCACTATGAGGATATCAAGGGTATTCTATGCTTATATGAAGCTTCTTATTTCTCCATGGAAGGTGAAAGTGTCTTGGATGAGGCTAGAGATTTCACAAAAAAGCATCTTGAGAAAAGCCTTGAGCAGAGTATAGACAAAAATCTTGCCATATTAGTAAGCCATTCCTTAGAGCTTCCATTGCATTGGAGAATGCTAAGGATAGAGGCAAGGTGGTTCATCGATGTATACGAGAGAAGACAGGACATGGACCCTAGTTTGCTGGAATTTGCAAAATTGGATTACAACATGGTGCAAGCAATACACCAAGAAGATTTAAAAGATGTTTCCAAGTAAGATCATACCTATTCAGGTTCCCTACCAAATCAAATGAAATGATTCTATCTTATTCTAAGATTTCTTTGATCTTATACAGGTGGTGGAAAAATATTGGCCTTGGAGAAAAGATGAGTTTTACTAGGGAGAGGTTGGTGGAGAATTTCTTATGGGCTGTAGGACATGCATTTGAGCCTCAGTTTGGATATTGCAGGAAAATAATCACAAAGGTCTTGGCACTGATAGTAACAATTGATGATATTTATGACATATATGGTACCTTGGATGAACTTGAGATATTTACAGATGCTGTTGACAGGTTTGTGAATCTATACTTGACATGTCTCTCAGTTCTCTGGTTTTTTTAGCTCAAATATTTTGTTTGCATGTTCAGATGGGATATCAATGCAATGGATCAGCTTCCAGAATATATGAAGATATGTTTCCTTGCTCTCTTCAACTCTGTTAATGAAATGGCATACAATGTTCTTAAGGAAGAAGGTTCTAACATCATTCCACATCTTAGGAAGATGGTAATTTTTCAACTCTGAACTCCTTGATCTTTCCATTATCCAATTTGGTGAAGTGTGCTACAGCTTCTTTTGCATATATAGTGCCCTTATAACTTTCATATGTTCTGAACCTTTAAGTGGGCAGATCTTTGTAAATGTTATTTAGTGGAGGCAAGGTGGTACTACAGTGGATATACACCAACACTACAAGAATACATTACCAATGGATTCATTTCCTCATCAGCTCCTGCAATTCTAGGCCATGCTTATTTTTCAGTTTCAAATCCAGTAATGGATGTCATAGAGTTCTTAGAAAAGCGTCCGAATATAATCCATGGATCATCAATGATTTTGCGGCTGTCCGATGATCTTGGAACATCAAAAGTGTGCCAGCAACCCTCTTCACTCTCCTTGAAAAGTTTCAATGAAAATTTTTGAAAGGATATTTTATTCTTGGTTTGTCTCTGCAGGATGAGTTAAAAAGAGGCGATGTTCCTAAGTCAATCCAATGTCACATGCATCAGACTGGTGCTTCCCAAGAAGAGGCATGTGAGCATATAAAATATTTGATTGGGGATTCATGGAAGAAGATGAACAAGGAACAATCTATGGATTCTCCTTTCTCTCGTATTTTTATAGGAATTGCAATGAACGTTGGCAGGATGGGCCAAAGGGCATACCTATATGGAGATGGCTATGGTGTTCAAGATCGTGAAACCAAGGAGGACATATTGTTGACACTAATTGAGCCTGTTCCCCATAATCTGCATACCAAAGTTTGTTAGTTTGAGATTTGAATGTGATCTACTATGCGGAAGTTTAAATGCCATGAATTAAAGTGCTATCACTAATGAAGGACTAACTATTGTTAATGTTTAAGTAGAATTGTCCTTACGAGAATTAAGTTGGTGCTTTTTTTTGGCTTTAATTATCTCATTAATATCTAAGGTTACATGAGGTCTCATCAAGAATCTACAATCAAGGAGTGGTTACAACATGAAATTAAGAGTAATACCTCCATTAGATTGACCCATCATGTTGAGTGCAACTACTCTTAAGAGAAAATCCTTATTTATGAGAGCAATAATATGTAAGAAATATAAAATAAACGGAAGACATATATGATTTATGATGGTTTACTCTCAATGTAAGAGTTACATTCACTTTAGCATTGTAGATTTTCTTCTATGATAAGAGAAAAATATAGAGTGACTGCCACTCCTTTGTTTTCACATACCCTCGCTCTAAAATAGAGCTCTTAAAAGTATATTAACGTTATGATAGAACCTTTAAAAGTATGATATGATGAAATAGATTTGTAATTTATTATTTATTTAATAATATTTCAGTTTCACTTTTATCTATTTTTATTTCATACATTATAATTTATAAGCATTCTCTCTTGCCATCTCTTGTATTGTACATGACTTCGGTGCGCATTAGAAGTTGTACGAAAGATCCAAGTCATGAGTAAGATGCAAATAAATTATTTGTTCATAGTCAGTTCGTAGACTTAGACAATCTATTTTAGGTTGTAGTATATGACCTCTTAATTAGAGAGATGACTAGTCTTAGTTATTGAGATGAGGTTTCCTTAGATAATATACTAGTGTATACAATTACATATCAAATAGGACCTATGGTGACTAATGATGTGAGGTTATTAGGTAGCTACTATACTATATTGTCTCTCAACCCTTGAGAGAATATTGAGTTTATACCTAAGTTTGTAGTGACTTTAACCTTCAAGTGAGATCCTAGAGTGAGAATATATTTTTTATGAATTGAATCACTGTTGATGGAAGTCAACAACAATAGATATTTTTAATAAAGACACCATGATATCTGATTGAGTTTAAGATAGTATGTCATCTTAGGTACTTTTAAGGACAAATGATTATGAAATTTGTGAGACAACAATAATTCCTTCAGTAGAATTAACATACTTTGCAAGTTCATGTGAAAATGAAATATGACATTACAGTCATGGAAAGTAGTTTTGATCTTGGAAAGTTGTAAGAAAAGGAAAATAAGATAAAATAAAATAAAAATAAAGAACTCCACGCCCTTAGGAAGGGCCTACTCATTGTCGGACAAGCAATTTCATCTCAAGAAAGAGCCTACAAAATCTATTGTGTCTGTTAGTTGGATGGTGTATTTAATATGTTAAAGGAGCCTCTCAATTATGAAAAGTGGAAGGCATAAACAAGAAATCTGAAAATTGCCCTGATAATTCAACAAGGAGATTTTAACATTTTTTTCAAAGAAATTTCCAAACATTTAATTAAGGTAATGAACAATGACATTCAATTCACAGAGTGTCAATTACATAGCCATTCACCATTCAAATACGAGTTCCAATCAGAATTAAAATTGAAACATTATTTATCAGCATACAGGGAATGTTAAAATGAGGCAATCTTTCCATTTCTCCTTGAATCACTGTCTTTCCAGTTAGGATAGTTCCTCATAGACAGTTTCAGAAGTCGCAGGCAACTCTTCCTTAAACAAAAGGACCGAACCTTGGCACATATCTTGATCCATACCACTTTAAACAGTCTTGCATTTCTATCTTTTCCCTATTCATGGCAAATCTTGATTCTGAACTGGAACACAATCAATTTAAGCATAACATATTAGCAGGATGAATTAAAAATAATAAGAACAAATTTAATACACTTTTCCCAATAGATAAACCTTTCTCAAAAACTATGACAACAGAGAAAAGCAGGCCTTGGATTCCTACATATGCACCTTTCTCTGTTTTTTCAACCAACATGTACATCGGAGAATTCTATGTATGATACAAGATAAAAGCATGTATGTGTACCTCATTGAATATAAAGAGGGAAGTATGATCGACGCTTGTACTTCTGTGAACAATCAATAGAAGAGTGGAAAATCGCAGGAACAATCCATCATTTTTCTTGGAAGCACCCATATTTCAGAAGACAATGAGCAAAATATCAAGTTTTGTAAGTGTTCATTTGGGTCCTTGATGCAGAGCAATGATGATAAATCAGTTCCCTGAGAGGAAACAATCTTTTAGCACAACTTCATTCTCTTATCTCCCAGAGATGTGATACCATGCTGACTTGTTGACAGCTTCTTCAGGTGAGCATGATTAAAGGCTTTCACATTTGCTGAAGGAGTAGGAAATTGATAAGTGTAAGAGGACAAGCCTAAAGTATATATCACACGTCATGAAGATGGATTGTAAAAAAATCATTACTACTAATATTAAAACAGCAAAATAAAATTGTCAATCAATGCAATTTTTTTGAAGTGCTAGCACCAGTTTCAGTCAAGACATGAACTCTGCAATATGAAACCCAAATCCCCTTACCAATATAAAAGTGTGATAAATAACATCAAAAGAATTTTGTTTTAAGTATCTAACCAGAAAAAAGAAAATTGTTAAGGTGAAATCTACTTGTACCCATACACACTGTTGCATAGATGACAAGGCATAAGGTGGTAGCTATCTTCTGTGATTAAAAAGTTAATGTAGAATAAATTGGAAAAATCGGTCGTCATTACTATATTCCATATAATAAAATCTAAAAAAATTGCAGTTATATGAAAATTTGAAGCTTGAATTACAATTACTTGAAGAATTGAAGCTGGTATCTGAGAAGATAAAGGAGTGAGTGCTGTGAATGGGGCTTACCTTGTTGTTGTATAATTTCATCTATTAGGACATTAGGGATGTAGGCAATCTTGAGCCAATCTTTTCCTTCGTCTTTGAGACACCACTTTTTTAGAATAGAACAATCCTTGATTTGAAGCTCTACAAGCATGAGTGGCAGCCCTCCCTTTGTTACAACAGACCTGAGCCTAGGGCAGGCCTCCAACAAAAGAGTTTCTAGAGAGACTAGGCTTTTGAATCCCATGGAGGCTATGGATTTCAAATTCTGGAAATGAATTATGTACGCGAAGATAGTTGAGAGACGTGGGAAGAAAAATCTGTCCACTCTGATGGAGGTCTCTTGGTATTCTGGCATTCTGAAATCACAAGGAATTTAAGGTTTGGGGTCAAAAACACTTCCGGTGAGGACACTACTTCTGGACAGTTACATATGTTCAGAAAATGAAGAGATGTGAGATTTTGCAACATCTTCCCTAGAGATGACTAGAGAGATGAAACACTTTCATGTATAGGCTGATCTCTATGATATACTTATATATGAAGTCAAACTTAAACTGTGTTGTATATTAATTACTGCTTCTTGTATATAAGTTTTCATTGATATGAATATACAAATGTTAGCCTTTCAAAATTAAAAATGGAAGCACATATGCAAATGGACAAAGAAATGATGGATTGATATTAGTAATTAAAAATCAGATCTTTCAGCAATTCATATCACATTCTAGTGTAGGATCATTGATTATACAACCTTAGAATGTATGATTGATCCTCCTGCCCTGTTTAATCATTCTATGTTAAGATCTTCAAACATCATTTGCCTTTTAATATAAAAATGTCAAAACTATGCATCTTGATCAACCAGGCATCATCTTTGATGTCTTTTGACTCTAAATTTCATAATAATAATATTTTGAGGATAATATCAGGGTTGAGGAAAATTTTGGAATAAGTGAGTGAACACTGGACCAAACCCTAGTGATTGTACAAAAACTATTCATTGTTCTAACACATAATAGCTCACTTATCCTTAGAATAAATTTCCAAGTAAATTGATCTTCAGTAGGTTAAGAAACGAAGCCTTATAAATGGAAGTGATAGTTCCTAATTGTTAGAGGGTCAATAACATAAGAAGTGGTGAATTGTGTTTAACATGTTTCTGAATCTGGTTAAGGATTCCTTGAAGATAAAATAGTAACTAAGTAGAAAAATTGAATATTATAACTTCTCTCAAGGGTGGAGGGAAACTCACCTATTGGATCAACTTGAGAGATGAACATCCCCATTCATTCAATATTTCATGGCCACTAGTGTTGCTGCTGTAACACCAAAAATTGCTTCATCATCTCAAAAACCGAAACAAAAAGAAGAGAAAGGACTAAATAGGAGCATTAATTCTGATTACGAAAAAAAGGATGGATCCTATTTGTTTATATACCCAAGTCTGCAAATGCAGCAGTAGATGATTACTAAATAAAAAGGAAATTTCTTGAGAATTAATGCTTGGAATAACTAAGAATCACTAACAATTGTGGTAGCTAAATTAAAACATGAATTAATAAAATTCTGCAAAACTAGGAGAACTTACCGTTTCTTTGACTCCAATAAACAAATCAACTCCAGCTAAGTTTGATGGTCTTTCAATCAATATCTAACTGAGAAAATGGGAATAGAAATTGATGAATGTGGATTTAAATGCAGACAAATTAGAAACAACAAATGCTCAAACAGGGAACTCATTAGATGACTTGAGGCAAGTTTCATACTAAATAATTGTAACCGCATTAGATTCATCAAGAAAAAAGAAATATTAGGATATTACCCTACAGAAAAAATTTATGAAAAGAGCAAAAAAAAAAAAAAGAGCAGACAGAGAAGGTTTTCAAATCAGATGCTGAAGCCCAGAAAAGCCAATCATATTCCTTGTAGCTTACGACCATAATTTACCATACAACATCTTGGAAAATACCTCAAAATAAGAGAATGATCCTATATTGTTAAAGTTCAAACATGGTATCAAATAGAAAGTGTGTTACTTTCACCTCTAAATCTATCAAAATAAAATGAAACTAAGCCAGAATCAGTTGAGAAAATTGTTGTTACCGCCACGTTATCATAAAAGAATTTGCAGCTTTTATGCCACCTAAGAGAAAACAAGAATCTTCTTTTATTCCTCTAGAAAGATGATCAAAGCTCAGGCTGGCCATCCATCCATAGCGTTCAAGAGAGGTGCAGTTTTGGGAGACTGTTATCTTGTACAATGTGATGTAATTAGCCAAAACGTTGAAACAGCACTAAGCATTGGATCCTTTTGGGTGTGAAAATTAGAGTAATATGAAGCAGACACTAATCTTAAAGAGAATCAAATTTTGAAATGAACTTAACAGGGCTTTCAAAACTTCTCAAAGACCTGATTTTGGAAACTGTAATCATGTGCAACCCCCAAAATTTTTGTAAAATGATGCATCCAGCACAGATACTGAAAAGCCGCAGCAATGACCAGGAATTTCGATTTTATCTACATCAGTCCCTTTTCCTGAAGGTACAACCTAAATTCCATCATTATCAAAAATTGAAAACAGATTTATGGCAATGGATTGGATGGAATACAGTGAAATTCTATCAGAAAAGAGTTCAATTCACTAGTAAGTGCCTTTGTTTTCTTAAGATGGGAACAAGAACAGGCAGTTCCTTTGAGCGATAAGATAAAAACAAATTTAAGTGCATATTCAAGAGAAGTGTTGCTTTGTAGACCTGGAGGACATGGAATCCTAATTCAGGAGTTTTTTTGGATGCAAAGAGAAGTTGGAGTCATAGGAAGAGGCAAAAATTAAGAAAATTATTGCTATTGCCATGTTATCATAAAAGAATTTGCACCTTTTATGTCACTTAAGACAAAACGGGAATCTTCTTTTATTCCTCCAGCAAAGATGATCAAAGCCTAGGCCAGTCATCCATCCTTGGTTTTCAGAGAGGTACAGTTTTGGGATATCCCTTGAACTCGCTCAACCTGTTACCTTGTACCATGTGATGTAATTACCCAAAAGTTTGAAACAGAACTAAGCATTGGATCCTTTCGGATTTGAAAATTGGAGTCACATGAAGCAGACACTAATCTTAGAGAGAATCAAATTTTAAAATGAACTTAATGGGGCTTTTCAAAACTTCTAAAAGATGTGATTTTGGAAACTGTAATCATGTGTGACCCCCAAAATTTTGTAAAATGGTGCATCTAGCATAGCTCCTTTTGCTGAAGAGAATCTTATGATTGGGATACTTTACCCAGGCAGATACTGATAAGCTGCAGCAATGACCGGGTTTGGCTTTTTGTCCACATCAGTCCGTTTTCCTGCAGGTACAATCTGAATTCAATGATTATAAAAAACTGAAAACATATTTTGAGCTAAAGGATCTGATGGAATCTGCTGAAATTCTATCAGAACAAAGTTAAGTGCATATTCAAGAGAAGTGTTGTTTTGTATAGACCTGGAGGACATGGAATCCTGATTCAGGAGATTTTTTTGGACGCAAAGAGAAGTTGGAGTCATAGGAAGAGGCAAACATTGATTATCATAAGAAAAGGACAACAGACCTGAACACCCAACAGTTAATGATGAAACTTCTACAGAGTTGAGTACTCCATAAATTGTGTCAGCTACACCTCCCAGTCAAATTCCAATGCCCTGCTCCCCATGCTAGAAGGCTGCATTTATGGTTATGAAATTTAAAATTTGGTTTGCATCCTTTTCCCATTTTAGTCCTACAGTTGAGGCATGAAATTAAATTAATATAAGAAAATGGAGACTGGCATTGTTAATATAAAGTCAGAATTCCATGTTATGAATGAACACACCTGATTGAAAATAGCATGGGATATGGTGGCCTCTGTTCTTTTTTTTTTTTTTTTCCAGTGAAAAGATAATTCAGTCTGAAGTTTCTTCATGGACAAGTGAGCTATCATCGGCATACTGGGAATGTGGAAATGAGGCAATTTTTCCATTTCTCCTTGAATCACTGTATCTCCAGACAGGACAGTTCCTCATGGATAGTTTAAGAATTGCATGCAGCCCTTGCTTCAGAAAAAGAACTGAAAGTTGACATATTTCTTGATCCATAGGATTTTAACCAGTCTTGCAATTCTATCTTTTCCCCATTCAGGGCAAACCTTTATGCGGAACTAGCTTTGTAGCAGCATTCCAGTTGGTGCATCGAGACATGAATGGGGATACAGATATTGATAAACTGAAACACAATCAATTTAACCATCACATGTTAGCAAGATGAATTAAGAATAATGAGATATATGCTTTCCAAAAATAAACCTTTGTCAAAAGCTACAGCAAAAGAGAAAAGCATGCATCGGTTTTCCACAGATGCACCTTCTTCTGTTTTTTCAACCTACACCTACATTGGAGAAGTCCATGAACAAAGTAATGATTGATACAAGAGAAAAACACAAGTGTACCTTTATCTTGAAGATAAAGAGGAAAGTATAATCAATGCTTATACTTCTGTGAACAGAGATGATGATTCTCTAATAGATGGTTCAATCATCTATTTCTACGGGAGGATGTGGAATATCACAGGAACAATATATACTTTATCTTGGAAGCACAGATATTTCAGAAGAGAATGAGCAAGATTTCAAGTCTTGCAAATGTCAATTTTGGTCCTTGATGCAGAGCAATGACGATAAATCAGTCCCTATCTTTCAGCACAACAACATTCTCGTTTCTTCCAGACATGTAAGACCATGCAGACTTGCTGACAGCTTCTCCAGGTACCATAATTAATTAAGAAAGGCTTCCACTTCTGCTGGAGGTGGAAATTGAGCAATGTGAGAGCACAGTCCTGGTGCCAGGCCCTATCTTTCGAGTGCTTGAAGAATATATCACAAGTCAAAAAGGCGAATTTTAAAAAATATCGTTACCATTAAAATTAAAATAGGAGAACGAATCATCAAGAACGGTAAAAATTGAAAAAGACCAAAGTGGAAAGCAACATACCATGCTTTTGCTAGGTTATCTTTCATCTTCTTTCCACTACGAAACCCAAATTGAGTCGAGAGAAATAGAACCAAGATAGCAAATAGAAAGTAGTGCCAACACCAGATTCAGTCAAGACATGGACTCTGCAGTAAGAAACCCAAATTCCTTTATGTGGGCAAAATAGTGAGAAAGGATCATCATGTTTCCTATGTAAAAGTGTGATAAATAAAAACAAAAGCGTTTCGTTTTAAGTATTTAACCAGAAATAAAATTGTTCCGATGAGATCTACTGGCACCTATATACATTGTTGCACAGCCAATTTTTGTTTAGAATTGAAAAATTAAATGATGAGCTATCATTCCAGTTATATAGAATCATAGAACTAATGCCACGATACATCCGGAATCATAGCAACAGAAAGACTGGAATTTGAAGAGAAAACACCCAAAAGTAAAATCTGCCCATATGAAAATTTGAAAATTTGATATGAAAACACCCAACAGTCATCCATCTGGTACTGATGAAAATTTGAAAAAAAAAAGTTGCAGTTATATGGAAAATTAAAGCTGGAATTAAAATTACCTGAATTGAAGCAGGTATCCAAGTAGATAAGGGAGTGTTATGAATCGGGCATACTTATTGTTGAATAATTCCATCTATAACAACTTTGGGAATATGGGCAATCTTGAGCCAATCTTTTCCTTTGTCTTTGAGGCACCTCTTTTTTAGAATAGGGCAATCTATGATTGTGAGTTCTGCAAGCGTGGGTGGTAGCCCTTCCTTTGGTACAACAGACCCCAGCTCAGGGCAGCTGCTCAACAGAAGAATTTTCAGAGAGATGAGGTTTCGGAGTCCCATGGAGGCTACGGATTTCAAGCTCTGGAAATCAAATATTTGAAGATCTTCGAGAGATGTAGGAAGAAAAAGTTGAGACCCATGATCATCTGAAAAAGAAATCACATCTGGAAATGGGCCCCAAATGATGAAGTGTGTAAGAGAGGTGAGTGTGTGAAGGCCCCACTCAGATAGAGGCCTCTTCATATTCTGGCAATCTGAAATCGCAAGAAATTTAAGGTTGGGGCTCAAAAACGCTTCCGGAGAGGACACAACTTCCGGACAATTACATATATCCAGCAATTGAAGAGAGGTGAGATTTTGCAACATCTTGCCTGGAATTGACTCCAAGTTCTTGCATTTCCAAATCCAAAGTCGGGTAAGGGTGGAGGGAAACTCACCACTTGGAATGGACTTGAGAGATGAACATTCCTTCACTCTCAATATTTCAAGGCCGCTAGTGTTGCTGCTGCCAATTGAAGGGTCGCGTACTATCCCCTCAGGTAGAGACTCTAGACTTTTGCATCTAATGATACGCAGCCGCTTAAGGGTGGTGGGAAGCTCACCTTGTGGAAAGCGGCGGAGAGATGGACAACCTTCAATCCACAAGGATTGAAGGGCACAGCTGTTATTCATCATTCCATCAGGCAGTGACTCGAGAACCTTACAAAATCTCACCGTAAGATCTCTTAGCCCTGGTGGGAAACCGGCGACTGGGAATGACACAAGTTTGGGACATTTCGAAATTCTCAACTTTGTGAGAAATGTGAGGCTTCCTAGTGCATTCGGGAGCTTCTCTAAGTTGGAACGCCCTCTCACTTCCAAACGTTGAAGATTGCAAGGCAGATTTTGCTTTTCCAAGGATACAACTCCATCACAACTTCTGATCTCTAAATTTTGAAGACTACCGAGGCTTTCCAGTCCCAAAAATGCCACCTCATCACATTGATTTATTTTCAATGTTTTAAGAGCTGTTAAGGATTGAGCAAACCCTTCCCATAAACAACTTGGCCTTGAAATCCCCCCAATGTATAACCAGGTGAGTGAAGGCTCATTAACAACACAACTTTCTAACAAGCCCCTGTTGCATTTATTCACTTCCAATTTTTGGCATTCATCAATATGAAGCTTCTTCACAAAGGAAAGCAACTGACTCGGCAAGTTAATCAGTTCTGGACATTTTTTTATTGTAAGCTTTCCGAGGCAAGGAAATAATGATTCCCTTTCCTTCCAGTCTTTCCATTTTGGCATATTATCAAACCCCAAAGACTCCAAAGATGGAAAAGGGTTCTCAACCTCCCCATAGAACTCATCACCTATGCATACAATTTCATCCATCCCTTCAATGTGCAACTCCTTGAGTGAATGTAGTCTCCCAAGTGGTGGCAACCGTTCGCATTTTTTGCAACTTTTGAGGCTCAGGTGCTCCATTTTTGAGAATGAATAATCTCTTACCCAATTTGGGAAGGTTAGTCCACCATAACAAGAAACAACAAGCTTTTTCAAAATGTCAGGCGGTTGTAGGAACTTGAAGACCTCAAGTTCATTACTTTCATTTCTTGAATCTCCAAAATCGTTGCTCCATTTCATCGTTAACTGCTCAATGTCATGTCTCCCTTTCAAGTCTACTTCCTTTGCGTCCCTTGTATTCATAATATTGTGCAAATCTGAAATGAAGAGGTTTCCTCTAAGATTCAACAAATTCTTCAATTCTTTTATTCCTGACCTTTTCTGTTTGCCCACAATAAACTTTGACAATGTTTGTAAATTTATCAAATCACCTATTCGTGGAGGCATCTCTTTTAGTTGAATTGAGCCTTGAATATTAAGATGGCGAAGGTTAATCAAATTTCCAATGTTCATAGGCAACCTACTAAGTTTTATACAACCGGATAATATCAATGCTTGTAGATTGTAGAGACAACTCACCGATTCAGGCAACCATTTGATTGCAGTATAGGACAAGTTAAGATATCGCAAGAGTTTCAAATCACCAATTGAATCTGGTAACTCAATTATCTCATAACCACTCAAGGAGAGCACCCTCAAGTGTCTTAACTTTGGCAACAAGTCATCAAAAACCTTCGTAGTTAAGAAGAATTTCTTGTCCTTCATATTGATTGGTAATGCAACAAGAGTCCGTAAATGCTCCATTTTATTAAATACTTCAAATCGTTTAAACACATCACTCTTGCTACGAATGAATGATGAATGACGAGTCCTTTCAGAAACTATGCATAGCTTGTCATTCTCCCTCTCATTGTCCTCTAGATTAAAATGTAGTTCTTGTGCAACATCTTGAGCTAGATCATTAATTAGATCATGCATTACGAATCTTGATTTGTCATTACTTGATGATTGAAAAAATGACCTTGACAACAATTCATCTAAGTAATTAGCACCTAAATCTTCCATTTGATGCTTACCTCCTTTTGGTTGGTGAATTAAGCCTTCAGCCATCCATAACAAGATTAGTTCCTTCTTCTCAAATTCATAATCCTTGGGAAACATTGCGCAATAACCGAAACATCTCTTTAAATGAGAAGGCAAATGATAGTAGCTTAATCTTAACACTTGGAGAATGTCATGTTTTTCACTTGGTAAATTCCAAATTTTGCTACGCAATATATCTTCCCATGTGTGATCATGTAGTTTAGAGTGTAAAAGGCCACCAAGCACCTTTGCTGCTAAGGGCAAGCCACCGCACCATTTTGTAACTTTTCCACGTAGTACCAAATTTTGGCGTACATGGATATTTTCAGTTTCACAAGCATGCTTCACAAACAAAGACCAACAATCATCATCAGACAAAGGCTGCAGAGTGTAGCGTGCATCATATGCTCTCATCGTTCTTGCCACATTTGCATCACGCGTTGTTATTATGATCTTACTCCCTTTTTCCCCATATTTAAAAGGCGACTGCAGAGTATTCCATTGCTCATCGTGGTTTATGTTCCACACGTCATCTAAAACCAGTAAAAACTTCTTTCGAGTCAATATGTCTCCCAATGTCTGTTGAACTTTATTGAAGTCCTTGAGATCTGTACTCTGATTATGAGAGAGTGCACGGAGAATTGCTTCTGATATCTTCACCACATCACTTTCTTCTGATATGCAAACCCAGGCTATGGGGTCAAAATGCTTCATTATGCCTTCATCCTTGCATACGAGCTGGGCAAGCGTAGTCTTGCCGGTCCCTCCAATGCCAACAATGGGAAGTACACCGAAGTTGCTTTCCCCTGCTTCATCCTTCAACAGCAAATCAACAACATCCTTTCTTTCTTTATCCCTACCTTGAACAGCTTCATTAATCAAAGATGTCGTGGGCGGCCGTTCCCAAGTAGAAGCTCTTCTTCCAGATGCAAACCTTTCCCAGCCGTGCCCAACCCCAAGATCCATTTTCAAACCCAGTTTAGCTTGCCGAGTTGAAATATTGTCCAACCGTCTACTGATTTCCTTAATCTTGGACCCCATCTCAACATTAAACCGAACATTACCTACAGGATTGTAACCAGAAAAGCAAGTCGGGATGAGGCTCCGTACCTTACTTGTGGTAGCCTCCTGAGGACATTCTGCCATCAACCTGCGCCGCAACAGCTCCGTGGTGAACTCGTCCAGTACGTCCTCCATATCGTAAGCCAAGTCTCTGAGATCATTCAGCCATTTTTTCACGGACCTTCTTGTAATCTGCTTCTCTTCCGCATCGTCCAGCACTTCATCAATAATCAACAGTTCGTCCCTCCAGTTGTCAAGTTCAGCAAGGACATTCTCTTGGCGAGCAAACTTGAGCAACTCGGAGGACCCCAGTTTATCAAACAACAATTCAAGGGCAGAAGAAAGAATGGCCTCTCCAGCAACCTCCATTGTTTCGCTCAAGAAAGCAAAGGGCAGGGCAGTAGAGAGATGGAAAGAAGTGAAGACTTGAGCAACTGCAAAAGAAGAATATAATTTTAGTTGGATTTGCAGGGCACACCTAAACAAGGAGAAAAGTGAGAGAAGGTCATGGCTGCTGGTAAGCGTTGAAATTTCAGACAACATTATTGGTTGGAGGTGGTGGGTCCACCTCTTGTGAGAACCACGATTTCTAGTGTTTATCTAGAGTACTTCTAAGATAGAGTACTTCTAATATTCAAACCCTCACGGCGTAAAGGCTTTCTAGAACTAGAAAAGAAGGATCTAGCATTCAGACTAAAAATATCTTTATAATCTTTAAAGCGAACTCTTCACAAATTGTACAAACAATATTTCAACACTTTGAAACGCAACTCACATGTGTATGTGACATGAATATAACTATTATCTTTATTTTAGATTGCTTCATGATGGCTACTTACTTTATATATATTGAATGATGTTCTATTTATTGTTATCAAAAGTATGTTGAAAATTTTGAAAAATTAAATTTTATGTTGAGTAGTGTCGTATGATGTAAAAGATCTTAAACTATATTTTGAGTTTGAAATACAAAAAGATAGAAAATAAAAAAGAAAATATGAAAATCTCACAGGGCGCACATATATCAATATGTGGTTGTATAGATTTAATGAGTGAATCCAAACAAGTGAGTATCCTTTTTATTTCATATTGTTTATTATCATATCAATTATGTAGTAGCATGTGTAGAGAATGAACGTGGTTGTATAGATTTAATATGAGTGAATCAAACAAGTGAGTACCCTTTTTATTTCATATTGTTTATTATCATATCAATTATGTAGTCGTATGTGTAGAGAATGAAGTGGAGTTTATTTAAAAAGCCTTTTAATTACTCTCTAATATTATTTGTTATCTCATGTATTTAATGGTTTATAGAAGATGGAACATCACTTGTACAGTTAGTGTGATTAGAAGGCATATAAGACAAATTGGGAAAGATTCATTGAATTATAAAAGGAATTTTTGATTGTCTTGTAGGTAAATTGACGTTCAAGAATTTTATTTAATAGAGGAGTATTATCACAAACATTAAATTTAACCCTAAATCTTTTCCTTTGTGTGAAGTTTAGAAGCCCTCTAAACTGACCATTTTCAACCTCCACAAGATACATAATGTAAAAGCACACAAGACACAAATTACGTGGAAAAACCCCCAACTTGTATTAACTCTTGTAATTACAAGAAATGATCAAGGCCTACTATGAATAAGGCTCCTACAAGTTTCCTTGGTGACTTCATCTAGAGAAGGTGATCGTTACTCTTGATTTAATATATAAATCTCATAGAAATGCATGTAAAGAAAAACTAGTGAGGATAAGTACGGTTTATAGTATTTAGATGTCATCCTTCAAGGTCAACCCACTTGATTGCTTTTGTAATACTTAGAGTGTTTCTAAGACTAAACTTAAATCTAACAGAATAGTTTTAGATTATAGGATCAAATTAAGACTCAATGATGGAAATGAATATAGAGTTTTCACAATCCAATGTTGGAATTATGAGCAAAAGCAATTGCTAGATCTAAGGTTTAGGATCCAAGGTCTATTTGAGATTGAATTAAGCACGAAGACCAATTCACATCCAAAACAGAAATTTACTTTTTCATACTCTAATCACTTAAGTTAGTCAAAGTGATAAGTGGATTAGGTTGTATGTTCATTCATTGAGCTCATTCATCAAACTTATAGTTTGGCTCTAGCCTCAATCTAAATAGATTAAATCAAGTTGATTAGTGATTAGCGGGGTACCGAAGCATCACTGGTATCTTAGAGAACATCTACTACATCTCATCTAATCCAAATTGCATAGAGGATTGTTAAGATAAATCTCTTAAAAGTAGAGACATGATGTAACACACTTGATTTCTTCTTTTATATGATACTAGTTTTTCTATCCTATTTAAATTATATATTATTCACTTGTTTGAGTATTCAAGTATATATCACTTATATTGTATATGATTTGAGTACATTAAGAGTAACACAAAATATTAGAGTCATGAGTTTTTTACAAGATGACAAGTTGCTCATGATTTCTTTATTGACTTTGGCAATTCATTAGAAGTTGTAATGCACTATCTTTAAAATGGTAAGATGATTTATCTTGATCATTAAGATGATATTTTTATGGTAAGTGTACTAGTGCCTATGATTACACATTAAACAGGATCTACAAGGATTCAATGACTAAATGACTATCAAGTTTACATGACTTTTTAAAGTTACTATGTTGCATAAATCTCAATCTTAAGAGAATATTGAATAAGTGTTTTAAGTCAACAGTAACTTTAACTTAATAATAAGATCCTGGTGTGATCAAATATTCCCAGTAGAGTAACTAATTGGTGGTTTAATAAAGTTTCTCTCTTCAACTCTATTAATGAAATGGCTTATAATGTTCTTAAGGAACAAGGTTCTAACATCATTCCATCTTAGAAAGATGGTATTTTTTCAACTATGAACTCCTTGATCTTTCTATTATCCAATTTAGTGAAATGTGTTGAAGATAAAAAGGGTTGTGGAGAGAAAAACGGTTTTCTATTCTATTTTTCACACCTTTCTCTGTTCAAAACAGAGACATATATACATACCCCAGTCACACTTTTTGAGAGGGCTTTTTATGTATAAAGAAATGTATAAAACGTGATTACATTGAGAAGAAGGACACATCACCACCCTCAATACTACAATATTTTTACTTCCCCTCAAGTTGAGTGCGGCTGATGAAACTACACTAAGCTTGCTTTTCAATCTTTCAAAGTGAGTTATTGATAAGGGTTTTGTTAGAATGTCGACAACTTGATCCATGGCGGGAACATGTTGAACCAAGAATTGCTTAGCCATTACTTTTTCTCTAACAAAATACAAATTTAGTTCCATATGCTTTGTTCATGAATGCAATATTGGATTAGCTGACAACAAAACGGTGCTCAAATTATCACACCATACCAAAGGAGGCCTTGATGATTGTATTTGTAACTCTAATAACAAGCTTTGCAACCATAGAATTTCAACAGTCATGTTAGCTAGGCTCCGGTATTCAGCCTCAGTAAAGGATCAAGAGATGGTTTGTTGTTTCTTTGAGCTCCAAGAAATTAAGTTTCCACCAATAAAAACACAATAACCTGAGGTAGATCATTTGTCATCCTAATCGGTACCCTAATCATCATCTGAATAACCCATTAAATCAAGATTGGAGGGTTGGTGCAGTAGCAAATCGTGATCAATGGTGCCCTTGAGATATCAAAGTATTCTATTAACAACCTTCTAGTGCATGTCAAGAGGATTTTGCATGAACTGGCATACTTTGTTTACACTATAACAGATTTCAGGACTTGTGATAGTAACATAATGTAGTGCACTAACGATACTTCTATACAATTTCATTCTCAAAAAGATCACCCACTTTAGTAGACAATGGAGATCTAGTTATCATTAAAGTAGAGGTTGGCTTGGCATTAAGCATTTTTGCTCCGTCTAGTAGGTCTTGAATGTACTTTCCCTAGCTAAGAAGAATATTGCCATTAGTTGATCTGTGAACTTCAATGCCAAGAAAGAAATTGAGAGGTCTTAAATCCTTAAGAGCAAAAGTTTTATGGAGCTGCAAAACCAACTGATCAATAACTGTAGCATCACTCCCAGTAATAAGGATGTCATCCACATAAACCAACACATAAAGAAAATAATGAAATCTAAATTTAACAAACAAGGAGCAATATGTCTTAGAGGAGAAAAAACCAACAACAATAAGACAAGTTTTAACCTTGTCAAACCAAGCCCTAAGGGCTTGTTTCAAACCATAGGGAGCCTTGTGAACATGGCACACCAGATGAGGAGAATGTTGGTCTTCAAACCCAGGTGGTGGCATCATATACACATCTTCATTTAGGACTCCATTGAGGAAAGCATTTTAACATCCAACTATCGTATTGGCCACTGACGTAGAAGAGCTATAGTAAGAACCACACAAATGATAATTGGTTTAACCACGAGACTAAATGTCTTAGTGAAGTCAAAACCAACAAGTTGATTGTAACTTTTAGCCACAAGTCTTGTCTTATAGCGAGCCACGAAACCATCAACATTTCTTTTAATTTGAAAAATCCATTTGCAGCCAATAATTTTCCTATCCAAAGGAAGAGAAACCAAAGTCCAAGTATTATTTTTTTATAAAAACATTGAACTCTTCTTCTATGGCATGTTTCCATTTCGGATTTGATAAGGTTGTAGTAATAGTGGATGGTTCCAAGTCCTCACGCATAGAAACAGTGAGAACTTTATGCTTAAAAATGCCTGTCTTGGCTCGAGTAACCATAGAATGAGTGTTGGTATGGGTAGGGCCAACAGTAGCTAAAGCAATTGGTGTTGGGCCAAAAGAGGGTAAAGAATTAGGTACAGGAATAGAAAATGGAGAAGATGGATTGTTAAAGAAAGAATCATTGGAAGAGATAGATGGAAATAGAATTGAAAGAGTGATAGGTGGTGGAGTAAAATGCAGAACATAAACAGGTGGTGGTGGTGTAGTAGATAAAAAATGAGAGAAAGAGTGAATGCTATGAAACGGAAAAACAGTTTCATTGAAAGTGACATGTAAGAATATTTGTCAAACCACCACACTTGGGAAGGTGGTGAGAGTTTTCTATTTATAATCATTTACAGAATATTACAAATCAAATAATATCAAACTGATTACAAAAGAAATGGAAAGTAGAAAATAATATCAAACTAATTACAAAGGAATAGCATGTAATCAAGGGTCAAATATGATACATATGGTAAATTGTAATGGAAAGGCTAAGTATCCTTAACACCCCCCCGCAAGCTGAGCGTCGGATTGGAACGAATGTGAAGCTTGGATCGAAAAAATTCAAAGAGAGGTCGAGAAACACTTTTGGTGAAGATGTCAGCAACCTGGAGGTGGGAGGGCACATACTGGGTGCGAAGTTTGCCAGCGACAACGAGTTCCCGAAGGAAGTGGTAATCTAATTCAACATGCTTGGCCCGCTTGTGAGAGACGGGATTGGAACTCAAAAAGATAGCACTTTTGTTGTCACATAAGAGTAGGGGCTGCTGTGAAATGGGAACCTTGAGGTCATGCAAAAGATGCGTAAGCCAAAGAAGTTCAGCAGCAGTCATAGCAAGGGCACGATACTCAGATTCACAGCTAGAGCGTGAGACAGTAGGTTGCTTCTTTGCACTCCAAGATACTAGATTGTTACCAAGATAAATAGAGTAGCCGGATGTAGAACGACGAGTATCGGGACAGCCAGCCCAATCAGCATCCGAATAAGCTACTAGCGCACTAGGAATAGTGGATGGACGAAAGGTAAGGCCAAAGTGGAGTGTGCCCTTAACATAACGAAGAATACGCTTGACAGCAAGAAAATGATCTATAGTAGGGGCGTGCAAAAATTGGCTGACAGAATTGACACATGGGCAATATATCTGGACGCGTAATGGTCAGAAAGTGCTTGAAGGGCGCCAACAAGAGATCGATAGAGAGTAGGATTAGAGAAAGGAGAACCAAACCATGAGTCGAGGTGTTGGGAAACAACCATGGGGGGTGTGAACAGGTTTCTTTGTCGAGCAAGCGAGCACGAGTAAGAATATCTCGAGCATATTTTAACCGGCTGATAAAGAGACCATCGGGGAGTGGGCGAAGCTTCAAGACCAAGAAAGTAACTGAGGGAGCCCAAATCCTTGGTAGCAAACTCAGAATGAAGCTTGCGAGTAAAACTGTCAAGAAGTGACGGGTTGTTGCCAGTAACAATAATGTCATCAACATAAAGAAGCAAATAAATAAGGTTAGACTGCTGATGAAAGATAAAAAGAGAGGTGTCAGCGCGGCTACAAGAAAAACCAAGTGTAAGAAGAAATGAGCTGAAACGTTGAAACCAAGCACGAGGAGCTTGCTTTAAACCATAGAGGGCTTTCTTTAACAGGCAAACATGAGTGGGAAAACGAGGATCAATATACCCAGGAGGTTGTTCCATATAAACATGTTCAGTAAGGGTGCCATTGAGGAAAGCATTCTTGACATCAAGTTGCCGAAGAGGCCATTTATTTGTGACAGCAAGAGAAAGCACAACACGGACAGTAGTAGCTTTGACAACCGGACTGAAGGTGTCAGTGTAGTCGAGACCAGGTACCTGGGTATAACCTTTAGCAACAAGGCGAGCCTTGAGACGCTCGACGGATCCATCCGGAAAATATTTAGTGCGCAACACCCATTTAGAGCCCACAATGTTGGTGTTGACAGGCTGAGGGACCAAAATCCAAGTACCATTTTGTTGTAAAGCTTGAACTTCTTCATCCATGGCAGCAAGCCAAGCAGGATTCTTAGCAGCAGATTTGAATCCTTTTGGCTCAGTGGATGCAAGAAGAGCAGAAAGAAGTCCAGAGGAGCCCAAGACACCAAGATTCGCTGGATGACGAGTCTTGAAAATACCAGCTTTGGCTCGTGTGATCATAGGATGAGAGCCCAAAGAAGAAGAGGAATCAGCAGCAAGCTCAATAGAATGTGGACTGGAAGCCAAGGGTGGCAAAGAGGAACCTGCAAGAGAAGTATCAACCTGCACAGACTCATCCACAAGATCAGAACAAATATTACATGGAGAGGAGTTGGATCGAGGAATGTGCGAGGAAGGAGAGGTAGGGGAAGGGGGAGATGGATCAATATGGTGAAGACGTGGTTCCAAGAAATTTGAAATATGAAGAGAGGAAAGAGGTTGGGCCTGGGAGCTTGGGACAGTAGGAAAGTGAGTTTCATCAAATTGAGCGTGGCGGGTGATGTAGAGCCTAGAGGTGGTGGGATCAAGACAACGAAACCCTTTATGAGAGGGACTATAACCCAAGAAAATGCAAGGAATGCTGCGGGGAGAAAGTTTGTTAGGCATATAATCACGCAAGCAAGGATAAACACGACAACCAAAAGGATGAAAATTCTCATAATGTGGAGAGTAACCGTATAAAAGTTCAAAGGGTGACTTACCACCAAGAAGTGGAGTGGGCAACCGGTTGATGATATAAGTTGCAGTGCTGAAAGCGTCAACCCAGAAACGAGGAGAAAGGTGGGAGTGGAAGAGAAGGGCCAAGCCAGTCTCAGTCACATGACGATGTTTTCTTTCAGCACGACCATTTTGAGCAGGTGTATATGGACAAGAGAGTTGATGATGTATGCCAGAAGTACGTAAGTGAGCTTTGAAGCAAGTATTAGTAAATTCAGTACCTCCATCACTTTGAAAAACCTTGATACGAGCGGAATGTTGGTTTTCCACAAATTTTTGAAATTGAAGAAAAATATCAAAGAAATCAGATTTAAATTTCAAAGGATAAAGCCAAGTAAATCGGGAATAATCATCAATAAAAATAACATAGTAAAGAAAACCGGAATTTGATTTGATGGGGGAAGGACCCCAAAGGTCACAATGAATAAGATCTAATACATGAGACGACCTATGTTCATTTCTGGAATAAGGTAATCGATGATTTTTCGCAAGTTGACAAGTACTACATAGTGAGGGAGAAGGCAATAAAGACGTAAGAGAAAGATGTCCTTTTTTATTTAAAAAAGAAATTACAGAATAATTCACATGACCTAGGCGAGCATGCCATAAATCATATGAAGCACGTAGAGATTTATTTTTAAGGACAGAAATAAAGGCGAGTTGCCGCGCTCCAACACATATAACCCTCCATCTCTTTTTACGGTCGCCACCACCCTTCCTGTTTGACGATTACGGACGGTAAAAAGATTATTAGTAAATGTAACGGAGAGAGGAAAATCGAGCGTTAATTTACTAATTGAAAGAAGATTTTTTGTGAGATGAGGGACAACCAATACATCTAATAAGTGAATATTTGGAACAGGAGAAAGAGTACCAGTGTGGGTAATGGGTAGAGAGGCACCGTTTCCTACGATCACAGAGTCCTTACCCATGTAATTTTTGGACTGATCCAAAATAGATGGATCGGTGGTCATATGAGCCGAAGCTCCGGTGTCCAAAAACCAGTCAGCAGCCTCGGGTCCAGAAAGAGAACAAGATGTGTTGAAGGCCTCGGCAAGATGAGCAGAGGAATCAGTCCGAGCATACCGTTGGTTGCAGCGGTCAGCATAATGGCCCTCTATGCGACAAATTTGGCAGCGAGGTGGTCGACGACCATGACCAGAGTAGGTTCGTCCTCGGTTGGAAGAGTTGTTGTTGTGGGAATGAGAACGACCTCGCTGGTTGTTACGGAAAGCAAATGGAGTTCCATGGGAAGTGGTGCGACTGCGATTAGTGGCTGTGAATGCCGCAGTGGTGGGTTCAGAAGACTCAAGGGATCGCTGGAACAACTCAAAACTTTCAGCTTTAGAAACTAGATCTGCAAAATAGGGGAGAGGGGTGAGAGACATTTGAGCCGTAGAAAAACTGGAAAAATCGGTGCCGAGTCCACGAAGGAACCAGTGCACTTTGTCAGTGTCCTCGACGGGTCTTCCAATGGCATGAAGCTGGTCACAAAGTGTTTTGAAGGTACGGGCATACTCAGCAACGGGTTTGGTGCCGCGTTTCATCAGCTGCAAGTCATCCTTGAGTCGTAGTTCACGGGCTTTCGAATGATGGCTGAATGTATTCTCCAATGCGAGCCAAACTTCACGGGCAGTGGAGAGACCAACAACGACAGCAATGGCTTCCTCGGTGAGAGAGGAGAGCAAGAGACAGAGAAGCCGTTGATCAGCTGCTTTCCATGCCAGATATTTGGTGCTGAGTGTGGTAGAAGTTTCTGGTTCAAAACGGGGTGGTGGAACAAGAGTTCCATCAACGTAGCCCAACAGGTCTTGACTCCCAAGGAGAGGAAGAAGTTGGCTTTTCCAGAGAAGATAATTGGAGGAAGAAAGCTTGATGGTGATCATGTGGATTAGAGTGTTGAAAGGAAGAAGATGAGAGGATTCAGAAGCCATGGAGAAAAATGGATTAGGGTTGCTAAACCAGATTGGCTCTGATACCATAAGAATATTTGTCAAACCACCACACTTGGGAAGGTGGTGAGAGTTTTCTATTTATAATCATTTACAGAATATTACAAATCAAATAATATCAAACTGATTACAAAAGAAATGGAAAGTAGAAAATAATATCAAACTAATTACAAAGGAATAGCATGTAATCAAGGGTCAAATATGATACATATGGTAAATTGTAATGGAAAGACTAAGTATCCTTAACAACATGCCTAGAGATATACACTCAATCATTGGAGGCAAGACATTTATAGCCTTTATGAGATGGATTGCAACCAAGGAATGTACAAGGAAGAGATTTGTACTCAAGTTTGTGACTATTCTAAGGTCGAATGTAAGGGAAACATTGACAACCAAACACCTTGAACTTAAAGTAGTTGGGTTTAATTTTAAAAGAAATTCTAATGGACTTTTGTTGGTAAGAATAGAAGTGGGAATCCTATTAATGATGTGAACAATAGTGGTGAAAGTTGCATCCTAATATTGAATGGGAAGGTTGGCTTAAGCAAGGAGAGTGAGACCTTTTTCAATAATATCCAATGTTTTCAGAACCGGACCGGTGATCGAACCGGAAAAGTTACCGGTTCACGGTTCACTAGTCGGACCGGTGGTCGAACCGCTATCGAACCGGTGACGTCATAAATATATAATTTATATATTATTAAAATTAAAAATAATTATAAAAATTGAAAATATATAAAATTACAAATTTTAATAATGTTTGATTTTAATATTTGGTATATTAAATTAAATGATAAAGTTTAATATTTTAAATTTTATTAAATGGAAATATGTAATATTTAAGAAAGAAGATATATTTAAGATGAAAAAAATTTAAAATATTTAATTTTATCCTTTTGTCTTTGTATTTTATTGTTTTTAAATTATTCTATTAACTAATTTATATTATTTTTTATAATTATTATAAAAATAAACAGGGAATTTAAATATTTACATTTTTTTAAGATTTTATATGATAAAATTTTGAAATAAAATCAAAGTTCCATGTGTCCAACCCTCTAAAGGCAATGTTTTCCTCTAATAGTCACATTCCCAATCCCACATCGGAAGCACAAGAATTTTATGTGCTCCATGTGCTCTATAAATGCCTTCCAACTGTTTTTTTAAGTCAAACAAGCCAGCAAGCTGGGCTTGGAAGTATGGCCCAAATGCAAGTGTTATTTTAAAATAAAAGATGTTGCAAATTGGGCTTGTAGACATGGCCCAACTAATAGTGTTTTAATCTTATCATTGGACTAGGCCTAGTGGCTTGGACCAAAGATGGTTTATTAGGTTGAGTTGTAAGCATTGGACCTTTTCATAGTAAACAAAAACTTGTTTTTAAGTTATGACCGATTTGCAAAAAACCGGACGGGTCATCTGGTTCGACGGTTCAACCGTCGGTTTGAACGGTTCAATGCTGGTTTGATAATAGAACGGTTCATTGAGCGGACCGAACCGGATAGTTCACCGGTCGACCGTTAGATCGGTCCGATCGGCCGATCCGGTCCGGTTTTTAAAACCATGATAATATCTCTATGTTTTCGCTCTGCAACCCCATTTTGTTCAGGGGTATAAGGACATGAGAGCTGATGAATGACTCCAAAAATGTGAAGTGGTGAAGTAAGTGAACGAAATTCTCTACCCCAATAAGTTTTTAGAGTTTTCAATTTGCAATTAAGATGAAGTTTAGTTTGGGTTTTGAAATTATGAAAAACTGAATACACTTTAGATTTAGCTTTAAGAAAGTAAAGCCATGTGAATCTGGAATATGCATCTATAAAACTCACATAATAAATAATAAAAAACCATTAGATGAGAGAGTGGGGGTAAGACCCCAGACATATGAGTGAACAAGTTCTAATGGAGTGCGATATGTAGAATATGAAATTGGAAAAGGTAACTTATGGTTTTTCCCTAATTAACAAGTTGTGCGAAATGAAAAATTCTCATTTCTAGAAAATTTTCTTTTACATTGATTCAAGACAAGTTTGATAATCTTATTAACTGGATGACCAAGTCTTGATGCTAAATATCAAGGCTAGACATGGAGCTTTGATTACAATGAACGAAATTTGAATTGGAACTGGAACATAAGCTAGTTGTGTAAACTCAAGGACTTGAAAACTGAGTAGGATGAGAGAATTTCTTTTATGGATTCTGATAGGCAACATTAGCTGTTGGGATGACACTGAAGGCATGGATATTATATCGCTCAAGTTGTTTCTCATGTGCAAGCAACGAGACAATTACATTAGTATTTTTGTAGGCATTGAAATTAGATGTAATTTGCATAGTGATGGATTCATAATCATGTCCTAACCTAGCAGTACCAACAAGTATCTGATCTCTTGTGGAGATGATATCATCGACTGAGGTAAGTGAATCCATAATAGTCTTCATTTTTTTCAAATAATCCCTCATAGATAAAATACCATTATACAATTTTTGTAATTTAGATCTGAATTGTATTAAACATGCTCCATTTTGAGCAACAAAATATTGAGTCATGGCAGTCCAAATCTCATACAAAGTAGTGCATCCAACCAAGGAAGAATACTTACATAAATTGAGCCAAGAAGCTAGGGAATAATCAACATATCTTGACATTGCCACTATTCATAATCTGGGTTGAAGATCACTTGAGATGAACCTTCAACAAGATTTGGATCTGGACAAAATTGAGGTGGACAAAGAAAAGTGCCTTAAATATAACCATCAAGCCCTAGTCCACAAATTACAACATAGATCTGTTGTTTCCAAAAGAGAAAGTTATCCTCGTCAAGCTTCACTACAACTGGTTGTGTGGTTGGTTTCAGAACTTGTATCATGGAAGATGATTAACCAACAGGTCTTGATACAGTCATTTATTAGACGATGACATTGGGGTGGAATCAATGGCAAAGGAGTTTGTCATTGAAGAGGGAATGACTCTGATACCATGAAGAGAACGAGGGTTGTGGAGAGAAAAACAGTTTTCTATTATGTTTTTCACATCTTTCTCTGTTTAGAATAGAGACACATATACAAGCCTTAGTCACACTTTTTGAGAGGGCTTTTTATGTCTAAAGAAATGTATAAAATGTGATTAAACTGAGAAAAGAGACATGTCACCACCCTCAACACTACATTGTCTTTTTAAGTGTTATAACTTCTTTTTGCATATATAGTGCCCTTATAACTTTAATATGTTCTAAATCTTCAATTTGGCAAATCTTTGTAAATGTTATTTAGTGGAGGAAAGGTGGTACTATAGTGGATATACACCAACACTACAAGAATACATTACCGATGGATTGATATCCTCATTAGCTCTTGTAATTCTAGGTCATGCTTATTTTTCAATTTCAAATCCAATAATGGATGCTATAGAATTCTTAGAAAAGTGTTTGAATATAATCCATGGATCATCAGTGATTTTATGACTGTCAGATGATCTTGGAACATCAAAAGTATGCCAACAATCCTTTTCACTCTCCTTTAAAAGTTCCAATGAAAGAAATTGTAATTCTTTTTCTCAAAGGCCAACCATAGTGTAAGGATATTTTATTCTTGGTTTGTCTCTGCAGGATGAGCTACAAAGAGGAGATGCTCCTATGTCAATCCAATGTTACATGCATCAAGCTAGATCTTTCCAATAAGAGGCATGTGAGCATATAAAATATTATTTGATCAGGGAGTCATGGAAGAAGATGAACGAGGAACCATCTATGGGTTTTCCTTCCTCTCAAATTTTTATTGGAATTGCAAGGAATGTTGCCAAGATGGACCAAAGGGCATACCTATATGGAGATGGCTATGGTGTTGAAGATTGTGAAACCAAGGATGACATATTATGGACACTAATTGAGCTTATTCCCTTTAATTGGTACACCATAGTTTAAATGCAATACATATATATATTTATATATATATATAGAGAGAGAGAGAGAGAGAGAGAGAGAAAGAAAGAAAGAGAGAAAATTGTATTAGTGATCATTGAAAGAGTAACTATTGTTAATGTTCAAGTAGAGTTGTCCTTAAAGGGAATTAATTTGGTCTTTTCTTTGGCTTTAATTATCTCATTAATATTTAAGGTTACATGAGATCACATCAAGAATATACGATCAAGGAGTGGTTACAACATGAAATTGATAGTAATACCTTCATTAGATTGACCCCAGTATGTTGAATGCAACTACTCTTAAGAGAAAATCCCTATTTATGAAAGTAATAATATGTAAGAAATATAAAATAGATAGAAGACAGATGATTTATAATGGTTTACTCTCAATGTAAGAGCTATGTTCACTTTAAAATTGTAAATTTTCTATGTGATAAAAGGGAAAAATATAGAGTGATCACCAATCCTTTGTTTTCACACACCCTCACTCTAAGAAATGGTCGACTTGACAATCCCTTATATAATGCAAAAATTAGGAAAACTAATATTAGGATAAAGCCCCTAAAAGTATAGTATTATTGGGATAGAACCTTTAAAAGTATATCATGATATAACAAATTTGAAATTTATTATTTATTTAATAATATTTATGTTTCATTTTTATTTATCTTTATTCCATACATTATGATTTATGAGCATTCTTGTCTACCATATATTACATTGTATTGATTTGGGTGCATTAGAAGTACTACGAAATATCCAAGTCATGGGTTCCTTGAAGTAGATTTGTTCATAGTCAATTCGTGGATTTAAACCATCCTTTTGAGATTGTAGTGTATTACCTTCTAATTGGAAAAATGATTGGTCTTAGCTATCGGAATGAGATTCCCATGGAGAGGATACTAGTATATAAAATTACATATTTGATAAGACCTATGATAACTCATGATGTGAGGCTATCGGGTAGCTACTATACTATATTGTCTCTCAACCCTTGAGAGAATATTGAACTCGTACCTAAGTTTGCAGTGACTTTGATCTACAGGTGAGATCTTAAAGTGATCATATATTCCTTATGGATTGAATCACTATTGATGAAAGTTAATGGCAACATATATTCTTAAAAGAGACATCATAATATCTTATTGATTTTGAGGAAGTGTATCCTCTTAGGTGATCCCAAGGATGTATGATCATGAAATTTGTGGTGCTACAATAATTTATAAGTAGAATTTGCAAGTCCATGTGAAAATGAAATATGACATTACAGTCATGGAAACAGTAGTTTTGATCTTGGAAAGTTGTAGGAAAAGGAAAACAAGATTAAATAAAATAAAATAAAATAAAAAACTCCACACCCTTAGGAAGGGGGCCTACTGATTGTAGGACAAGCAATTTCGTCTCAGGAAATAACCTACAAAATCTACTGTGTCTGTCAGCTGGATGGTGTATTTAATATGTTGAAGGAGTATCTCAAGAGCTTACGAAAAGTGGAAGACATAAACAAGAAATCTGAAAATTGCTCTGATAATTGAACAATGAGATTTAAACATTTTTCAAAGAAATATCCAAACATTTAATTAATGCAATGATCAATGACATTCAATTTGCAGAGTGTCAATTACATAGCCATTCACCATTTAAATACGAGTTCCAATCAGAATTAAAATTGAAACATTATGTATGCATTGAAACATTATTTATCAACATACAAGGAATGTTAAAATAAGGTAATCTTTCTGTTTCAGAAGTTGCAAGCAACTCTTCCTTAAGCAAAAGGACTGAAACTTGGCACATATCTTGTTCCATAGCACTTTAAGCAGTCTTGCAATTCTATCTTTTCCCTATTCATGGCAAATCTTGATTCTGAACTGGAACACAATCAATTTAAGCATCACATATTAGCAAGATGAATTAAGAATAATAAGAACAAATTAAATATACTTTTCCCAATAAATAAAACCTTTCTCAAAAACAATGACAAAAGAAAAAGCAGGCATTGGATTCCTACATATGCACCTTTCTCTGTTTTTTCAACCAACATGTACATTGGAGAATTCTATGTATGATACAAGATAAAAGCATGTATGTGTACCTCATTGAATATAAAGAGGGAAGTATGATGGACGCTTGTACTTCTGTGAGCAATCAATAGAAGAGTGGAAAATCGCAGGAACAATCCATCCTTTTTCTTGGAAGCACCCATATTTCAGAAGACAATGAGCAAAATATCAAGTTTTGTAAGTTTCAGAAGGCAATCTTGAGCCAATCTTTTCCTGTCTTTGAGACACCTCTTTATCCTTGATTTGAAGCTCTGCAAGCATGAGTGGCAGCCCTCCCTTTGTTACAACAGACCTGAGCCTAGGGCAGTCCTCCAACAAAAGAGTTTCCTGAGAGACTAGGCTTTTGAATCCCATGGAGGCTATGAATTTCAAGTTCTGGAAATGAATTATGTACGTGAAGATAGTTGAGAGATGTGGGAAGAAAAATCTGTCCACTCTGATAGAGGCCTCTTGGTATTCTGGCATTCTGAAATCACAAGGAATTTAAAGTTGGGGTTCAAAAACACTTCCGGTGAGGACACTACTTCTGGACAGTTACATATGTTCAGAAAATGAAGAGATGTGAGATTTTGCAACATCTTCCCTGAAAATGACTTAAGAGATGAAACACTTTCATGAATAGGCTGACCGCTATGATATACTTGATTTGAGAAGTCAAACTTAAAACTGTGTTGTATATCAATTACTACTTCTTGTATACAAGTTTTCATTCATATGAATATACAAATGTTGGTATTTCAAAATTAACAATGGAAGCACATATGCAAATGAACATAGAAATGATGGATTGGTATTAATAATTAAGAATCAGATCTTTCAGTAATTCATATCACATTCTGGTGTAGATGATTGATCATACAACCTTATAAGGATTAATCCTCCTGCCCTGTATAATCATTCTATGTTAAGATCTTAAAACCTCATTTGTCTTCTAATCTAAAAATGTCAAAGCTATGCATCTTGAACAATAGGGTATCATCTTTGATGTCTTTTGACTCTGCATTTCATAATAATAATATTTTGAGGACAATTTCAAGGTTGGGGCGAATTTTGGAATAAGTGAGTGAACACTGGACCCAAACCCTAGTTGTTGAAACCCTAACTGTGAAGTGAGTTAAACCTCACCTTTTGAACAAGAAAACCTAGTGATTGTACAAAAACCATCCTTTGTTCTAACACATAATAGCTTGCTTATCTTTAGAATAAATTTCTAAGTAAATTGATCTTGGGTAGGTTAAGAAAAGAAGGCCTATAAATGGAAGTGATGGTTCCTAACTGTTACAGGGCCAATAACATAAGAAGCAGTGAATTGTGTGTAACATGTTTCTGAATCTAGTTAAGGATTCCTTGAAGATAAACTAGTAACTAAGTAGGAAAATTGACTGCACAATTTATGACAGAATTTAAGGTTGTAATTATGAATATTACAACTTCTCTCAAGGGTGGAGGGAAACTCACCTAATGGATGGACTTGAGGAGATGAACATCCCCATTCATTCAATATTTCATGGCCACAACTGTTGCTGCTGTCAACACCAAAAATTGTTTCATCATCTCAAAAACTGAAACAAAAAAGAGGGAAAGGACTAAATTGGAGCAGTAGGTAATTACTAAATAAAAAGGACAGTTCTTGAGAATTAATGCTTGGAATAACTAAGAATCACTAACAATTATGGTAACTAAAATAAAACATAGATTAATAAAATTCTGCAAAACCAAGAGAACTCACCGTTTCTTTGACTCCAATAAACAAATCTTCTCCAGCTAAGTTTGATGGTCTTTCGATCAATATCTAATACAGAAAATGGGAATAGAGATTGGTGAATGTGGATTAAAATATAGACAAATTAAAAAAACTCATTTGATAACTTGAGGCAAGTTTCATACTAAATGCACTAACTTGGAATCAGAAAACAATAATAACTGCATTAGATTCATCAAGAAAAAAGAAAGATTAGGATATTAATCTGTCTGAAGAAAAATTTTAGGAAAAAAGCAAAAACAAATGGGCAGACAGAGAAGGTTTTCAAATCAGATGCTAGAGCCCCAGAAAAGCCAATCATATTCCTTGTAGCTTACGACCATAATTTACCATAAAACATCTTGGAAAGTACCTCAAAATAAGAGAATGATCCATATTATTAAAGTTCAAACATATTGTCAAATAGAAATTTTGTTACTTTCGCCTCTAAATCTAATCAAAATCAAACGAAACTAAGCCAGAATGCGTAAAACGTTGTATATAACTATGACTTCAGAATCAGTGGAGAAAATTGTTATTACCACCACATTATCATAAAAGAATTTGCAGCTTTTATGTCACTCAAGAGAAGACAAGAATCTTCTTTTATGCCTCTAGAATGATGATTGAAGCTTAGTCCATCCATCCATCCATAGCTTTTAAGAGAGGTGCAGTTTTCTGGGAGACTGTTATCTTGTACAATGTGATGTGATTAGCCAAAAGGTTGAAACAACACAAAGCACTGGATCCTTTTGGATGCGAAAATTAGAGTAATATGAAGCAGACACTAATCTTAAAGAGAATCAAATTTTGAAATGAACTTAATAGGGCCTTTAAAACTTCTCAAAGACCTGATTTTGGAAGCTGTAATCATGTGTAACCCCCAAAAATTTGGTAAACTGATGCATCCAGTGCAGATACTGAAAAGCTGCAGCAATGGCCAGGTATTTCGCTTTTATTTACATCAGTCCCTTTTCCTGCAGGTACAACTTAAATTCCATCATTATCAAAAATTGAAAACAGATTTATGGTAATGGATTGGATGGAATACAATGAAATTCTATCAGAAAAGAGTTTGATTGACAAATAGTTGCCTTTGTTTCTGAAGATGGGAAAAAGAACAGGCAGTTCCTTGGAGCAATAAGATAAGAACAAGTTTAAGTGCATATTCAAGAGAAGTGCTGCTTTGTAGACCTGGAGGACATGGAATCCTAATTCGGGAGTTTTTTTAGACGCAAAGAGAAGTTGGAGTCATAGGAAGAGGCAAACATTGAGAAAATTGTTGCTACTGCCACGTTATCATAAAAGAATTTGCACCTTTTATGTTACTTAAGATAAAACAGGAATCTTCTTTTTTCCCTCCAGCAAAGATGATCAAAGCCTAGGCCAGCCATCCGTCCTTGGCTTTCAGAGAGGTGCAGTTTATCCCTTGAACGCTCTAAACCTGTTATCTTGTACAATGTGATGTAATTACCCACAAGGTTGAAACAGAACTAAGCATTGGATCCTTTTGAATTTGAAAATTAGAGTCACATGAAGCAGACACTAATCTTAGAGAGAATCAAGTTTTAAAATGAACTTAATAGGGCTTTTCAAAACTTCTCAAAGACGTGATTTTGGAAACTTTAATCATGTGTGACCCCCAAAATTTTGTAAAATGGTGCATCTAACATAGCTCCTTTTGCTGAAGAGAATGTTAGGTTTGGGATGCTTTACCCAGGCAGATACTGAGAAGCTGCAGCATTGACCAGGACTTTGGCTTTTTGTCTACATCAATCCGTTTTCCTGCACGTACAATCTGAATTCAATGATTATAAAAAATTGAAAACATATTTTGAGCTAAAAGATCTGATGGAATCTACCGAAATTCTATCAGAACAAAGTTAAGTGCATATTCAAGAAAGTGTTGTTTTGTAGACCTGGAGGACATCGAATCCTGATTTGGGAGTTCTTTTGGACGCAAAGAGAAGTTGGAGTCATAGGAAGAGGCAAACATTGATTATCATATGAGAAGGAAAACAGACCTGGACACCCAACAGTGAATGATGAAACTTTTACAGAGTTGAGTACTCCATAAGTTGTAATGCCCTGCTCCCATTGTAAGTGGTGTAAGTGACACCTCCCAGTCAAATTCCAATGCCCTGCCCCACATGCCAGTAGGCTGCATTTATGGTTATGAAATTTTAAATTTGGTTTGCATCTTTTTCCCATTCTAGTCCTACATTTGTGGCACAAAATTTAACTAATATGAGAAAATGGAGACTGGTATTTGTAATATAAAGTAAGAATTCCATGTCATGAATGAACACACCTGATTGAAAATAGCATGGGATATGGTGGCCTCTGTTCTTTTTCTCCAGTGAAAAGATAATTCAGTAGGAAGTTTCTTCATGGACAAGTGAGCCATCATCAACATACTGGGAATGTGGAAATGGGGCAATTTTTCCATTTCTCCTTGAATCATTGCATCTCCAGATAGGACAGTTCTTCATGGATTGTTTAAGAATTGCAGGCAGCCATTTCTTCAGAAAAAGAACTGAAACTTGACACATTTCTTGATCCATACGACTTCAACCGGCATTGCAATTCTGTCTTTTCCCTATCCAGGGCAAATCTTTACGCTGAATTAGCTCAATAGCAGCATTCCAGTGGGTGCATTGAGACATGAATGGGGATACAGATATTGATAAACTGAAACACAATCAATTTAACCATCACATATTAGCAAGATGAATCAAGAATAATGAGAACAATTTGACATATGCTTTCCAAAAATAAACCTAAGTCAAAAGCTAAGACAAAAGAGAAAAGCATGCATTGGTTTCTCACAGGTGCACCTTCCTCTGTTTTTTCAACTTACACCTACATTGGAGAAGTCCATGAATAAAGCAATGATAATCGATACAAGAGAAAAACACAAATAAGTGTACCTTTATCTTGAATATAAAGAGAAAAGTATGATCAATGCTTATACTTCTGTGAACAGAGATGATGATTCTTTAATAGATGGTTCAATCATCTATTTATACAGAAGGATGAGGAATATCACAGGAACAATCTATACTTTATCTTGGAAGCACAAATATTTCAGAAGAGAATGAGCAAGATTTCAAGTCTTGCAAATGTCAATTTTGATCCTTGATGCAGAGCAATGACGATAAACCAGTCCCCTGAGAGGAAACAATCGTTTAGCAAAACAACATTCTCGTATCTCCCAGACATGTGAGACCATGCAGACTAGTTGACAACTTCTCCAGGTTACCATAGTTAATTAAGAGAGGCTTCCACATCTGCTGGAGGTGGAAATTAAGCAATGTTAGATGACAGTCCTGGTGCCAGGTCCTAATCTTGCAAGTGCCTGAAGAATATATGACAAGTCAAAAAGGCAAATTTTAAAAACGTCATTACTATTAAAATTCAAATAGGAGAATGAATCATCAAGAACAGTAAAAATAAAAAATAAAAAAATAAAAAATCGAAAGGAACATACCATGCTTTTGCTAGGTTATCTTTCATCTTCTTTCCACTACGGGACCCAAATTCACTCAAGAGGGAAATAGAACCAAGATAGCAAATAGAAAGAAGTGCCAACACCAGATTCAGTCAAGACATGGACTCTGCAGTAAGAAACCCAAATTCCTTTATGTGGGCAAAATAGTGAGAAAGGATCATCACGTTTCCTATGTAATCTACTTGTACCCATATACATTGTTGCACCGACAATTTTAGTTTAAGATTGAATAATTAAATAATGAGCTATCATTCCAGTGATATACAATCATAGAACTAATGCCACGATATGAAAATTTGAAAATTTGATATGAAAACCCCCAACACTTATCCATCTGGTACTGATATGAAAATTTGAAAGAAGTGACAGTTACATAAAAAAATTAAAGCTGGAATTACAATTACCTGAATGGAAGCAGGTGTCTGAGTAGATAAGGGAGTGTTATGAATGAGCATACTTGATTATTGAATAATTCCATCTATCACAACTTTTGGGATGTGGGCAATCTTGAGCCAATCTTTTCCTTTATTTTTGAGGCACCTCTTTTCTAGAATCGGACAACCCACGATTCTGAGTTCTGCAAGCGTGGGTGGCAGCCCCTCCTCTGGTACAACAGACCCCAGCTTAGGGCAGTTGGCCAACACAAGAATTTCCAGAGAGATGAGGTTTCGGAGTCCCATGGAGGCTACAGATTTCAAGCTCTGGAAATCATATATGCGAAGATCTTTGAGAGATGTAGGAAGAAAAAGCTGAGACCCATGATCATCTGAAAAAGAAACCACATCTGGAAATGGGCCACAAATGACGAAGCGTGTAAGAGAGGTGAGTCTGTGAAGGCCCCACTCAGATAGAGGCCTCTTCATATTCTGGCAGTCTGAAATTGCAAGAAGTTTAAGGTTGGGGGTCAAAAACGCTTCCCGAGAGGACACAATTTCTGGACAATTACATATATGCAGCAATTGAAGAGAGGTGAGATTTTGCAACATCTTCCCTGGAATTGACTCCAAGTTATTGCATTTCCAAATCCACAGTCGGGTAAGGGTGGAGGGAAACTCACCACTTGGAATGGACTTGAGAGATGAACATTCCTGTAATCTCAATGTTTCAAGGTCACTAGTGTTGCTGCTGGCAATTGAAGGGTCGTGTATTATCCCCTCAGGTAGAGACTCTAGACTTTCACATCCAATGATACGCAGCCGCTTAAGGGTGGTCGGAAGCTCACCTTGTGGAAAGCGGCGGAGAGATGGACAACCTTTCATGGACAAGTATTGAAGGGCACAGCTGTTATTCATCATTCCATCAGGCAGTGACTCGAGACCCTTACAATCTGTCACCGTAAGATCTGTTAGCCCTGGTGGGAAAACGGCGACTGGGAATGACACAAGTTTGGAGCAATTCGAAATTATCAACTTTGTGAGAAATGTGAGGCTTCCTAGTCCATTCGGCAGCTTCTCTAAGTTGGAACACCCTCTCACTTCCAAACGTTGAAGATTGCAAGGCAGCTTTTGCTCTTCCAAGCATACAACTCCATCACAACTTCTGATCTCTAAATGTTGAAGACTACCGAGGCTTTCCAGTCCCAAAAATGCCACCTCATCACATCGATTTATTTTCAATGTTTTAAGAGCTGTGAAGGATTGAGCAAACCCTTCCCATAAACAACTTGGCCTTGAAATCCCCCCAATGTATAACGAGGTGAGTGAAGGCTCATTAACAACACAACTTTCTAACAAGCCCCTGTTGTATTTATTCATTTCCAATTTTTGGCATTCATCAATATGAAGATTCTTCACCAAGGAAAGCAACTGACTAGGCAAGTTAATCAGTTCTGGACATTTTTTTATTGTAAGGTTTCCGAGGCAAGGAAATAATGATTCCCTTTCCTTCCAGTCTTTCCATTTTGGCATATTATCAAACTCCAAAGACTCCAGAGATGGAAAAGGGTTCTCAACCTTCCCATAGAACTCATCACCTATGCATACAATTTCATCCATCCCTTCAATGTGCAACTCCTTGAGTGAATGTAGTCTCCCAAGTGGTGGCAACTGTTCGCATTTTTTGCAACTTTTGAGACTCAGGTGCTCCATTTTTGAGAATGAATGAACTCTTAACCAATCTGGGAATTCTACTCCACCATAACATGCAATAGCCAGCTTTTTCAAACTGTCAGGCGGTTGTAGGATCTCAAAGACCTTCAACTCATTACTTTCATTTCTTGAATCTCCAAAATTCTTGCTCCATTCCATCGTTAACTGCTCAATATCATGTCTCCCTTTTAAGTTTACTTCCATTGCGTCTCTTGTATTCACAATATTGTGCAAACTTGAAATGAGGAGCTCTCATCTAAGATTCAACAAGTTCTTTAATTCTTTTATTCCAGTCCTTTCCTGTTTGCCCACAATAAACTTTGACAGTGTTCGTAAATTTATCAAATCACCTACTCGTGGAGGCATCTCTTTTAGTTGAATTGAGCCTTCAATATTAAGATGGCGAAGGTTAATCAAATTCCCAATGTTCATAGGCAACCTACTAAGTTTTATACAACCGGATAATATCAATGCTTGTAGATTGTAGAGACAACTCACTGATTCAGGCAACCATTTGATTGCAGTATAGGACAAGTTAAGATATCGCAAGAGTTTCAAATCACCAATTGAATATGGTAATTCAATTATCTCATAACCACTCAAGGAGAGCACCCTCAAGTATCTTAACTTTGGCAACAAGTCATCAAAAACCTTAGTAGTTAAGAACAATTTCTCATCCTTCATACTGATTGGTAATGCAACAAGAGTCCGTAAATGCTCCATTTTATTAAATACTTCAAATCGTTTAAGCACATCACTCTTGCTACGAATGAATGATGAGTGACGAGTCCTTTCAGAAACTATGCATAGCTTGTCATTCTCCCTCTCATTGTCCTCTAAATTTAAATATAGTTCTTGTGCAATATCTTGAGCTAGATCGTTAATTAGGTCATGCATTATGAATCTTGATTTGTCATTACTTGATTGAAAAAATGACCTTGACAACAATTCATCAAAGTAATTAGCACCTAAATCTTCCATTTGATGCTTACCTCCTTTTGGTTGGTGAATTAAGCCTTCAGCCATCCATAACAAGATTAGTTCCTTCTTCTCAAATTCATAATCCTTGGGAAACATTGCGCAATAACCGAAACATCTCTTTAAATGAGAAGGCAAATGATAGTAGCTTAATCTTAACACTTGGAGAATGTCATGTTTTTCACTTGGTAAATTCCAAATTTCGCTATGCAATATATCTTCCCATGTGTGATCATGTACTTTAGAGCGTAAAAGGCCACCAAGCACCTTTGCTGCTAAGGGCAAACCACCGCACCATTTTGTAACTTTTTCACGAAGTAGCAAATTTTGGCGTACATGGATATTTTCAGTTTCACAAGCATGCTTCACAAACAAAGACCAACAATCATCATCAGACAAAGGCTGCAAGAGTGTAGCGTGAATCATATGCTCTCATCGTTCTTGCAACATTTGCATCACGCGTTGTTATTATGATCCTACTCCCTTTTTCTCCATATTTAAAAGGCCTCTGCAGAGTATTCCATTGCTCATCGTGGTTTATGTTCCACACGTCATCTAAAACCAGTAAAAACTTCTTTCGAGTCAATATCTCTCCCAATGTCTGTTGAACTTTATTGAAGTCGTTGAGATCATACTGCGATTATGAGAGAGTGCATGGAGAATTGCTTCTGATATCTTCACCACATCACTTTCTTCTGATATGCAAACCCAGGCTATGGGGTCAAAATGCTTCACTATGCCTTCATCCTTACATACGAGCTGGGCAAGAGTAGTCTTGCCGGTCCCTCCAATGCCAACAATGGGAAGTATACCGTAGTTGCTTTCCCCTACTTCATCCTTCAACAGCAAATCAACAATATCCTTTCTTTCTTTATCCCTACCTTGAACAGCTTCATTAATCAAAGATGTCGTGGGCGGCCGTTCCCAAGTAGAAGCTCTTCTTCCAGATGCAAACCTTTCCCAGCCGTGCCCAACCCCAAGATCCATTTTCAAATCCAATTTAGCTTGCCGACTTGAAATATTGTCCAACCGTCTACTGATTTCCTTAATCTTGGATCCCATCTCAACATTAAACCAAACATCACCTACAGGATTGAAACCAGCAAAGCAAGTTGGGATGAGGCTCCGTACCATACTTGTGGTGGCCGCCTGAAGACGTTACGCCATCAACTCGCGCGCTGAATGACTCCGTGGTGAACTCGTCCCAAGACGTCCTCCATATCGTAAGCCAAGTCTCTGAGATCATTCAGCCATTTTTTTCACGGACTTTCTTGTATCTGCTTCTCTTCCGCATCATCCAAAGCACCTCATCAATAATCAACAGTTCGTCCCTCCAGTTGTCAAGTTCAGCAAGGAAATTCTCTTGGCGAGCAAACTTGAGCAACTCGGAGGATCCCAGCTTGTCAAACAACAATTCAAGGGCAGAGGAAAGAATGGCCTCTCCAACAACCTCCATTGTATCTCTCAATAAAGCAAAGGGCAGAACAGTAGGGAGATGGAAACAAATGAAGACTTTGAGCAACTACCAGATAAAACTACGATGTTCTTTGGATTTGCAGGGCATACCCAAACAAGGGGACAAGTGATAATGAAGGTCAACGGTCATGGCTGCCGGCACATCGTGCCGGCATCATAGAAAGATACGAAAATTTTGAACTTAATCCCGAAGAAAGTAGGCCCTTTCAGTAATAGATAAAATTTTAAGTCCACATGTTTAATGGGCTTTATTGCTCAGTATGGTGAAGCATAAGTCACTATATCCTTGAAATTCAATAACCAAAATTTGATGAGTCTTAAAAGAATGATTTTTTAAAATTTTTACTTGACCATGAAAGTTTTAAAATAATACCAATATGGAAACTGATTCGTCCCTAATTCTGATCACAAATCCCCAGCAGCGGTGCCATTTGGTTCATTCCCCGACAACGACGCCATTTGATTCGTGCCCAATTGGTGTCTCAACTGATTCGTGTCCAGCTGGTGCTCATTGATTGAGGGAGTAATGAACAAAATTTATAACCTATTACACCATATACTAGGGTAGCAAAGACAAAGCTACTATAGCATAGTGGCTCTAGGATCGTCCACTGGGATGGGTTTTCACTTCACAATTGATATTAATTCAAAGATGAATTGGTGCCTTTTCATTTAAAGGTTAGCTTTAAAAGAAAACATAAATTTGTTTGAATGAAAAAAGGTTTGGTTTTAAACTAACCAAAAATAGTAACTGATTTTACTTATAAAGAAAAGATGTTTCTTGGAGTTCAGATCACTAGGCTCAGGTTCCTCATACAAAAAGGGAGTTCCGGTCACTTGTTTATTTTCCTCGCATTAGAGAATTAACATATAGTTCCTTCTCCAACCGGTGTTGTACAGACGCTTCCCATTAATGGGTTCAAACACTAAATCCCTCTCACTGATGCATCTTACAATGGCTCATACCTCTCACCTAGCACTTGCCATTCAAGGTGATCTTTAACCTTGGATTACCCGTCAAAAGCTCGCAAGAGATAACTAATGGATGTCTCTTTGAAGTCCAAAAGTTTATCAAGTGTTGGCTATTCTAGAAAATCCTACCTTCAAACCACCTCCCAAAGGCTCGCAAGGGGTAAACTAGTGAATCTCCATGGACGGAGATCACTTGCCTTACCAAGTGTTGGCCCAGGTGATTTAAAGACGTTTTAAGTTAACTAAAAAGATAAAAACCATTAACGGGTCACACTTTCTCTTCATTATAAACTAAAACAACAAAACTTCCAATTTGTGCATGTGGAAACTTACCCGGCTTTCCTCACTCCAAGAGACAAAAAGCTTAGCCTCTCATCCTCTGAGGAAAAATCCTCAGAGTTTGGTTGGCTAGAAAGAAAAAGAAAATGAAAACAAGAATATGAAGGAAAAACAGAGCAAGTGCTCTATTATATATTTCTTATGTGAGCTCCTCCCCCTCTTTTTAAGTGTTTACAAGAGAGTTTATATAGGAAGGTAATTTACCCTTCCTTCAATACTTCATAGCTAAGGAATTACATGAGTGGCTGAATATAAGGAGAAAATGGAAATTTATACAAAAATATTTGAAGAAAAATATCCAAAAGAGTCAGTGCACAAATATCAGGAAGCACTAAGGACATTTCGCAGGTGAAAACGAGGTCGTCTGCGAGATTTCGCAGACACTCAAGAGGGCTGCGAAATATTTTCGCAACAACAAGTTAAACTCGCAGGGCTGCGAAATTGGCTTCCACCTTGAGGTTCTCAGCGTTCCAGCTTGCGGCATGTATCGGGTAGCTTCAGGAGGAATTCCATAACACTGTACAAAAAGGCTGCGAAATTCTTGCAACAAAAGGCTGATTTCGCAGCCGTGCAAAAATCTTCCTTCAGCTTGGAGTGATCGGCTTGCAATGGCTGTAACTCCTTCGTTTCAACTCCGAATCATGCACTGTTTGAAGCATTGGATTCTTGACTTCCTGAGCTTTGAAATGGCATATAGAATGTAGAAAATGGACTTCGGGAAGTGCTCCAAAAGTACGAAAGAAGACTGCAGCTGCTGTCCTCTGTTTTCCTCTTCTCCATTGCTTGTGCTCGTGTTTCCACTTGAAATTCAAGCCTATAAACGTCCAAAATCCTTGTTTTAACTTGTCCAAGTAGCTCCTCCATCATTTGGCATGCTTGAATTGATTCAAAAGCTGATAAAAACATGTAAACTTGCCACAAAATGGTTAAAACCAATTACTAAGGACCTTAATGAATTAATTGGGTTAAATGAATATGATTACTACTCAAAGGTGCTTAAAACAATTATAATTAGATCTAAAAAATAGCAATTTTTGGTAGTAATCAGAAACTATATTCCAAAGGATTTAAATAAAAAAAAATGGATTCAAATATAGCAAGAACAAGGGTTAAGAAATCAATCCCAAAAAGAGTTCATTCAAAACAAAAAAATTTCAGCATAGTTGTCTTCACCTATACCAATAGATTTAAATTTTCATATAAATTTGATCCAGTATTGAATCAAGTTGGGACTTGTCTCATTTTAAAAATAATAGAAAATACTATAATTTTTCTGTTTTGCACAAAATCCAAAAACCTCTCTACCCTATTGAAAAGTCTTAAAAAATGCACCCTGTTTTAGGTTTTTCAATCTGGCAGGACTGTTAGCGAAAGAGTTTAGTTACTAAAGATGATAATATAGTCATTTTAGCACAACATTATCACCAAGTGTTCTTTGATAACCCAAATACATTTTCCTTTAGTATCTCAGATATTTACATATCATGTGTAAAATGTGATCAAGATATGTTAGAAGATATTGTCAGATCTAAGTTATATTTTATACAAAATTTATCTATTTAGCTCATTTAACTATGAAATACATGAAGCAAGAAAAGCAAAAAAAAAAAAATGAGACTTCCAACAAAGAGTGCTTAAGCAAAAGAGTTAAAGAGTTGCAAGAATTAATGCTAGACTATAAGGTGCAATATCCTATTAGTGATACCGAACCATTTATATCCATGTTTACATTTCATTAAGTCTAAGCTAAAAATGACAAGAAAACAATACCTGCCAATATTCATTTCCCTTGCCATTCTCACTTCATCTAAGAATGACTCCATAAATTGATAATTTGAGCCAGGTTTTTTCTTTCCCTGTGAATTAGACAGCTACATGTTATGATTATTTAACCAATGCTTCTAGTAGCAATCATATTCCCATTATAAGACATCATTTCTCAAGATAAGGATTGCTGAAATATATACATAGTTGATTTAAAGAAATGAATAAATTTCTAGATAGAAAAATCTTGATTCAATAAAAAACTTAAGCAACTCCAAATAGCACAATTGCATGAAGAAAAACAAAAATATAGTTTGGGAATTTTTTTAATTTTTTTAGTATTTTTAGGAAGTTAAACCATAACAAGCATTAGTTTATGCTATAATCAAACTAATGACCACTAAACATTGCATCCTACCTAACCAAATGAAAATGGGAATTTATTTCCTATTCCTAATGGCTCTGTAGCAATTGGTGGTGGCTGAGGCAATTTAAGATGAGAAACTACTCTAAGAGCCAATTAGTTGTACCATTCTCACTTGCAACCTTGTAATTTAAAATTATCTTGTATAACATAACAAATAAACCAAAAATTTTAAGGTAGTATTGTGCAAAAATTGTAAGTGATCTAGAAAAGTAAAGGTATCCCAAGGGTAACTTTTATTATTTAACAAATGAGGTACTCACTATTATTCTCAATCTTTTCTAAATTTTGGAGGCTAAAATATCTCCACTGTGCTTGAGCTTCCAAAAGATGAGGCCGGATTTTGAATCAAAAACCTTCTTTAGATGCTTATAAATCAACCAATTAAAAATGGGCCCTTCCTAATAAATAAAACAAACAAGGAGAAATTTTAAAAAAAAATTATGAGAGATGCCATGGAAGGGCCCTAATGGGTGGCTTAGGGCAAAGAACTGGATCTCTTTTCTTTATTTTAGGAGCAGAACACCTCATTCCTTTACAAGATGCCCAATGCAACTCAATCATTTTTTGTTATCTTATCTTATTATTAATAACTGTTCTCCAGAACAGATTCGAAAAATGAATCCTTGGAAAAAATCAAGTTAATTTTTTTTTTAAATAATGATAATGATAAATAACAAAAATAAATAAATAAATAAATCAACACCACTTAAAAATGATTTATGTTTTCCCTAAATCAAGCAAACTAAAAAAAAACGTAAAACGATTTGTGTTTTCCATAACCAAAAAAATGATTTGTTCTCTAGTATAGATATGAAAAAAATGATTTCTTGGAAAAATTCAAGTTCAAGAAAAAAATAATAATAATAATAACGATAATGATAAATAACATTAAAAAAAAAACACCTGATTGTTCACAAAACCAAACCAATCCAACATAATTAAAAAGACGCAAAAGTTTCTTCCACTTTCTCTTCCTAAATACTCACCAATCAAATCGAGAACAAGCAAACAAACCAACCAGATCGGAGATTTGAAAACTCACCCGCTATCACCGAGGATGATGACCTTCAGAAGCATACGCCTACGAGAAGCCATGGAATCAATAGAGAGAATCGAAATTAGGGTTTCAGAGAAGATTCGAAATCAAACCCTAGAAATTCCCAATTTCTTTGGATTTGAAAAAAATAAATAAAAGTCCCCTAGTTTCGTGGAGGCTTCAAGCCTTCAATAGAGACAAATGAAAGGGGTCGGCCAATAGTATTATATTATCATCCTTCTTGAACAGCAACGAGAAATCAACACTAGTTAGAAATGATTTATGTTTTCTCCAGATCAAAAACTAAAATAAAATAAAATAAAATAAAATAAAATAAAAAGGAAAAAAATAAACCTCATCCAAATTAAAGTCACTTTCGGTGTTCTCACAATATAATTGTGTAGCCTTGGTGAGATCGAGCTCATTGGAAGCAGCCCTCCCAGCAAGATCTTGTAATTTCTTTGGTAATCGAAGAGATGACGTGATGAATGGAGGACTAGAAAAAGGAATTGAAGAAATGACATGATGAATGGAGGATGGGAGAGAGAAAGATAGTAGTGTAGAAGATAAAAGCATTGGGAGGGGAGTCACCTTCCGTGGCAATGGTGGTAGGTTGCCAATGTGGGTAAGTGCCCTAAGTTTTTTTTTTTTTTTTTTTTTTTTTTATGGCTATCAGGGTTTGAGGGTTTCAAAGAAACAAGGGATTTATATAGGAGAAAATAAAATGACTCTTCTAACAAGTGTCAAGGTTGTTCATAATACAAGCTCCTACCATGACGCTCTTAAAAAGCGCCACGGAATAGACACCAAGTAATAGAAACGTCATTATAATATTTAAAAAGCACCATTGTTCCTAAAACGCCAATATTAATCCATTTTTCTTTTAAATATTGACACTTTTAATAAGCGCCAAGATATGAAGCGTCATTATATTAGTTTTTTGTAGTAGTGAAATGGTTTTCGCAAGTCCCTCCCATCCTCGTTCTTGTCCCTGAAACTCATCCCTAATCTGCAATCAGCAGCTCAAGTGTTAGTCAAAATGCTTAAAGATGGTGTGTTTTGGACAGTTGGAGTACTCAATGCAGAAATCCATCAAATAATCCATTCAATAATATCATTTCCTCCATCTCTTCTTGATTCATCCTTGTTTATCTCATATTCACAACTACTAGCAATCTCATCAGTTTACGCTACTGCCATTTTCTCCATAGGAATCGTTTTAGGTATTTTTTTTTTTTTGAATGTTGATTTGTTTGGTTTAGGGTTCTTTGTCAGTTTCTGGGCAAAAGATGAGAGATGAGAGATTTGAATGTTGATTTGTTTGGTTTGGAGTGTTTCTTTGTTAGTTTATGGGCAAAAGATGAGAGATTTGTTGGTGATATTTGGGATTGTCCTTCTTATTGGGATCATTGTAATTGCAGCTTAATCAAAAAATTTGGACAGTTCAAACATACAACAGATATATAATCTGGTGGCAACAAGGTGTGGTCTTTTTGCTAATTTCTTTTTCTCATTTCAGCAGATTTATAACTCATTGTTTTCCTCTCTTTTTGGGCAACACAAACTGCATACACATACCTAGGTCAGGACAGGCCAGGGATGAGATTTTAATTATAACTTCAAAACGGGGATGGGAGTGCATACCCCGGCCCGCCCAGCCCCGGGTTTGGGACAGGATGACAAATAACCATATATTTTGGGACAAGAATGGGATAAGGGTGACCCGTGCCAAACCCTCCCCGTTGTCATTTCTAATTTCTCTATGGATCTTTTATCTTCTTAAAAGATGAATTCTACGCCTTTCTGTTAGGGGGCGGGTATGGGTTTGATCACTTCTATTATAATTCATCCCACTTATTTATATATATTTTCATCTCCATTCAAAAAATAGATTTAAACAAGATGGGGTGGAGTAAGACATAAGTAAAAAATTTCCATACCCACTCTTTTTGAGTTTTTTTTTATCAAAACTTTTAGTTTTTTTTATCAAAATTTTTTGTTTTTTGTTTTCATCTTTTTAATTATAAATTAATAAATATTATGAATATTTATAATTTATTTTTATAAAAATTAATATTTTATATATGTCAAATTTTTCAAAAATAAAAAAAAAATCAATGAAAATAATTTTTTATTTAATATTATATATAATCTGGAATACTCAACTATCTCAAGTATTAAAAAAAATCTCAAACCTCATCCAAAACAGTTTATATTTTTCCCAATCTTTGCCTATTGGAGACAAGATGAGGTAAAAAACCAAACTCACGTCCCTACTTTTCGTTATGGATCTTGTTTTCTCAACAAAGGATTTCTTCTTATTTTTTTAAGACCATTTTTCAAAATAAGAATTGTTGAGATGTTTAATTCGAAATTTTGAAAGGTCTTTTCAAGAGGGTACAAATTTTAATGATTTTCCCAATTTCATTATAAAAATATTTTAAATTTGAAAATAAATAAAATTAATTAAAATAATATATTTGGAAAATAAAAAAATTAAAATAATGTAAATTAGAAGACAAAAAGGCTTGAGACGTTAAACAATTTTCGTTTGAGGTTTGATAATTAAACGATGCATTCGACAACTATCGTCCTAATTATATGCAACTGATGCCACCATACATCTAGAATGATAGCAGCAGAAAGACTGGAATTTTAAGGGAAGACAACGTTGAGTAAAATCTACCAAAACGCCCACCCATCAAGCACTGATATGAACGTTTGAAAAAATTGCAATCATATGAAAAATTGAAGCAGGAATTACAATTATGGGAAGAATTGAAGCTGGTATCCGAGCAAAGGATTGAGTGTTGTGAATGGGGCCTATCTTATTGTTGTATAATTTCGTCTATTACGACGACTTTGGGGATGTGGGCAATCTTGAGCCAATCTTCTCCTTTGTCTTTGATGTACCTTTTCTTTAGAATAGGACAATCCTTGATTTGACACTCTGCAAGCGTGGGTGGCAGTCATTCGTTTGGTGCAACTAGGGATGGCAATGGGACGGGTTTTTTTTGGGTACCCTGCTCTGTCCCGCCCCTAATGGGACGAGGTTAAATTTTATCAAATGGGTTTGGGAATGGTTCAAAAAACCCGGAGCGGGTTTGGGTATTGCCCCACCCCGCGCCGCCCCCGCCCCCGTTATATATAAAATTAATTCGACATGGGTATTCCTTGATTCCTCATCCGAACACACTTTTGCCCTTTAACTCTTCCACCGTTCTCGGTATGTAGCTTCCTATTGTCGGAAACCAAAGAGCACTAACTCTTTTCCGTTTCCAAGACTCACCGGAGAGGACACGAAGAGATGAGCCGAAAGGGGAAGCTAGCCTAGGGATCGTCGTCATTCCACTCCGATATTCCGATGACTATGGCCTCGCAGGAGGAGCTTCGCCGTCCAAAGACCTTGCCGGACCTACTCGTAGTAGTGTCTTTGGCCAAAACGAATTTTCTCAAAAACAAAAAGCAACTAACAAAAGAACAACGAAAGTTTGTTTTTTTTTTTTTTCTCGATTCCCAAACAACTCTACTGCTCATCTCAATCACCCATGCCAATGCGATTAATGGCAGCATTTCTGATATTTTCCTCACTCTGCGAGCATATCCTGTTGATTTCAAGTCCTGACATGTAGTTCCTCATTTTAGTCTTGATCATGTCTTGTACCATAAGGAAAAAGTCTGTACCAAAGATCATCGGCTCAGGATTCTCCAGCATAGCGAAGGTTAGAGCCGGTTGATTATCTGGAGACACCACCTTGTTGTGGAGAGGAGTAGAGTCGAGAGGTGGAGATTCGTACTCATTCTCGTAGGTCTCAGTTCTTGGGAGGGAGAGGGTAAGTGCTGTTGGAGGATCGTCTTTCTTCAAGGATGGCTCAAACTACTAATGAGGCACTTGGACCGCTCCAATTCTTGCCACAAGTTGATATAGATTTGGAGAAGAAACTACGGGAAATCCAATGTCGTTTACATCAGATCCAATAGGATTGTCAGGGCTTAAACAAAGCCCCGTTGCTGCCATCGAGGGGCTGCCATCGCTCGATTGCCTCTTCTCAGGCCGCAATCCTTCGTTATCAACCGGCACAGGCGTCAACACTTTTTCAATCTTCACCACGAACTTCGTCTTCAAAGTCGAGTTCCAGTGGTTCTTGATCGCAGTTCAGTTTAGAAAGTAAGCCCTCTCTTGTTGGTTTCAATTATGAATTTTAAAAAAAAAGTTAAACGGGGCAGGTATGGGAATTTATCATACTCGCCTTGCCCCGTTTAATTTTTTAAATGGGACGGGGATGAGGTTTGTTTTGAATAAATGGGGTGGAGTTGGGATGGGGGGGACCCGTCCCGAACCCGCCCCGTTGCCATTCCTAGGTGCAGTAGACCCGAATTTAGGGCAGTCCTACAACACAAGAGTTTTTAGAGAGACGAGGTTTTGGAGTCCTATGGAGGTTATGGATTTCAAGTTCTTGAAATTAATTATGTGAAGATCGTTGAGAGATGTAGGAAGAAAAAGCCGAGTCCCATCATCTGATAAATATGTCCCATCTGTAAATATGCCACAACATCAAATGGGTAAGAGAGGTGAGTGTGTGAAGGCCCCATTTAGAGAGAGGTGTCTTCATATTCTGACATTCTGAAATTGCAAGGAATTTAATGTTGGACGTAAAAAACGTACGCTTCTAGAGAGGACATCAACTATAGACAGTTACATATGCCTAGCAAAAGGAGAGAGGTGAGATTTTGCAACTTCTTGGCTAGAATTGACTAAAATTGCTTTCATTTCCAAACTAAAAGCATCCCAAGGATGGAGGGAAACTCACCTCTTGGAATGGATTTGAGAGATGAACATTCCCATGCCTCCAATAATTTAATGACGCAAGTGTTGTTGCTGCCATGAGAAGCATTACACATCATTCCCTCAGCTGGGGACTCTAGCCTTTCACATTCTCTAATACACAGCTGCTTAAGTGTGGTGGGAAGCTTGTCTTTTGGAAATCCAATGAGAGATGGGCAACGTTTAATCTCCAAGTACTCAAGGGCACATGTGTTATTCATCATTCTATCAGGCAGCGACTTGAGACCCCGACAATTTATCACCGCAAGAGCTCTTAGCATTGGTGGGAAACTGGCTTCTAGGAATGACACCAGTTTGGAGCAATTCTCAAATTTCAATTTTGTAAGAAATGTGAGGCTTCCTAATGCATTTGGCAGCTTCTCTAAGTTGGAACGCCATTCCACATTCAAATATCGAAGATTGCAACAGCCTTTGCCCTTCCAAGAATTCAACTCCATCACAACTTTTGATCTTCAAATTTCAAAGATTGCCAAGGCTTTCCACTCCCAAACATGTCAGTTCATCCCTGATTAATTTCCAAAGTTTCAAGACCTGTCAAGGATTGAGAAAACCCTTCCCAAGGACAAATTAGCCTTGAAATCCCCCCAATGTATAACTAGGTGAGTGAAGGCACATTAAAAACACAACTTTCTAACAACTCCCTGTTGTATTTATTCACTTCCAATTTTTGGCATTCATCAATAAGAAGCTTTTTCACAAAGGAAATTAAGCACCTAACTTGGCAAGTTAATCAATCCTAGACATTTTTTTTATTGTAAGTCCTCGATAGCAAGGAAATAGTTCTTCCCTTTTCCCCTAGTCTTTCAATTTTATTGTACACATAAGACTCTTTGTTATGAAAATATTTGATTGTTTATCTCCTAAATGAGACACATTGCAATAAATGGGAGTAATATGATGGATATGACTATTATTGAAAACGTTTTCCATAATTGAAACAAAGTTTCAAACAATAACCTTTAGCTAAAGTATTTGCTACATAAGTCTCAACTTATCCATCTACTTCTATATTCTTCTTGTAGACTAACTTAAACCTATGAGTTTTATCATTTCAGGTGCTTCTACAGGAACCTAAAGTATGTTAGAATATGAAGATTCTAACTATTTCTTCATAACTCATTGCCTTAAGTTAGCACAAACACTACTCTCCACTTCATCATAATTTGTAGGATATAAACCTTCCACTATGATGAGTGTTGGTATCCACTTGATCATAATCCGTGGAATATAAACCTCCCATTATGATAAGGTACTGGTGAATTAGAAATCATAGGAATGGTATGTCTTTTACCCTCTAGGTTCATAGTATCCTATGCAAAAATGAGATTATCTTCTAATGTATCCTCCAATTTATATCACTCTATGCCTCATTCCTTATCATATAGTTTTCATCATAAATATAACATTTAAATCAACAAATACATTTTCATGATCCTGATTATAAAGGTAACAACCATTAAAATCATCTTGAATATCTCGTAAACTAATATGCTTCTTAAAAAAAAAAAGGTATTATTACCCAATCTATATGGCATGTCCCTAAAAGAATTTAAGAAAAGATGAGAAACCTATCCACGATCTCACCATGTCCATCAAAGTTTGATATCTTCTTTCCACTTTTCCATTTTACAATGCAAACCCTGGTATACATAACTAGGAAATAATCTTGTGCTCCAACGGAAAGAATTAAACTCCCTAGACATATCACCTTGATCTAATGAAAGTGTCTTGACATGTTTACCCAATAGCTTATTTGATTCCGTCTTAAATTCAATGAATTTATCTAAGACATCAGATTTCTTACACATATATCCAAACCTAAAGTAATCATCATTAAAAGTAATGTAGAGCTCATACCCTCTACATGCATGAACACAAAAATACTAACTCTAAACATTCCTTAGTGTTAGGATAGAACCCTTAAAAGCATGACATGATGTAATAAATTTGGAATTCATTATTTATTTAATGACATTCCAATTTTACTTTTATCTAGCCTTATTCCACGTATTATACTTTATAAGAATTATTGTTTGCATCTTTTGCATTGTATGTGACTTAGGTGCATTAGGAGTTGTATAGAAAATCTAAGTCATGGGTTTCTTACAAATAGATGAGTTGTTCACAATCGATTCATGGGTCTAGCCAACCCATTAGAGGTTGTAGTGCACCACCTCTTAATTAGAGGGATGACTGGTCTTGGCTATTAGGATGGGTTTCCCATGGTGAGTATACTAGTGTATATGGCTGCATATTGGACAGGACCTAGGGTAAGTTATGACTTAAGGTTATCAAATAGTTATGACTCCACCAAATTACTTCATTGTATTGTCTCTCAACCCGGAAAGAATATTGAGCTTGTGTTGAAGTTAGTAGTGGTTTTGACCTACGAGTGATATCGTAAGCTGATCATATATTCCCTATGGATTGGGTCACTATTGATGGAAGCCAGTAGCAATAAGTATTCTCAATAAAGGCACCATGATATTTCTTGCGATTGGGACAGTGTGTTCCCTTAGGTGATCCTAAGGAGATATGTTCATGGAACCTATGGTCATAGTAGTTCCTTAAGTGGAACACGACATAGGCTCTTTGAGAGCTAAGATATGTTAATTGAACACATAATAGAAGGATCTATAACTCAAGGATGGTAAAGATAGTCTTGAAAGGTTGATAGCCTTAACCTTATTAGACTACTGTGAACACCAGTTCATGGGGAGACTGAACACAATGGATAGTAGGTCACGGATCCAAGCACTTGATGTCTCGTTGTTATTTACATAGGATACTGGAGTTCGGTTGATTCTCTGTAGTGGGATGTTGAATCAACTTTAGAATTGGATTTTGAGAGAGCTAGTATTCCTATAAGTCTTAGTGGTCCCAGCTCTAAGCTCATATACCTTGTTGACATGGGTTATGAGGGTCGGATTGACTTTAGGTTCATTTTATGCATAAGGGCATTTTAGTAATTATGTAAGGTTGCATAAGGGTAAATAAACAAGGTCTCTAAATTGGACTAATTGATTAATTAGTAGGCCCCTATTGGGTTAATTAATCAACTAGAACCCATTTTTTGTTAGATTAAGTGACCTAAGCCCATGCGGGCTCGAGTCACTTAAGCCCACTTAAGAACCCTATAAATACCCCTTAGGGGTTAGGGTTTCCATAGATTTTGCCTTTCCACCATCTAGAGAGATAAAGAGTCATAACCTCCACCCTTTTTTTCTCCCCATCAGAAGTGTGTCAAGATCAAGGTTTGAGTCATCGGGCGGAAGTTTACAAGACTTCTACGATTTTGACTTTCATCTTCACAATATGGATTTGATTTGGGAACATCCGAATCTAAGGTGGTTTTCGTTAGTACTTTCTAAATCCTTTTAAAGTATAAAAATGTTATTTTTCCTCTATGCATAGGATTTAGAAAAAGACTAAAATAGTTATGCATATTCCTAACCTGATTCAGACTTGGGAAACAAAGAGATCCAGGTTTTCCCCATCACATGGTTCTATATTTTCTCAATCATTCTACCATCTATATAAAATTTATAGATTGGAAGTTCCTTTAGAATCAAATAGTCCAAACTTGACCAGTCTTTGGATTCTATTTAGATCAGCATGACCTAGATCTAGATACCAAATTTTTTGTTAGTGCTAGGTTCATTATGAGATCTAACTATTCTCATCGTTTAGCAAAGTGATAATGGAATACCTATAAAAAAGAAAGATATTACCTCCCACTAACTTGCACGGCTAAACTTGCAATTGAAGTTAAGGTAAGTATAATCCATTAACTTTTTTACTTGTTGAATACTCTATAAGGACTTGCAGATAGTGGGTTTGCAATTTATCCACCATAAATGGTAAAATCCATCATTAAATATTCAACAACGAGAAAACAATGTATACCTTCCTTTTTCCTTAGGTAAATTGGACATTCCTTTTCTAATGTCCTAAAAAGTCATAAAGAAATCATTTGCCCCTAAGTTTGCTCTCTTATTCTTTCTTGAACTTTCTTTATTTGGTGTTGTTGTTTTTCTTCTTGGCAGAAGAGCTTGAAGAACCTTTGACTTCCATATGAACACCCCTATAATATTTAAGAATTAAGAATCCCCTTAACCATCTTGAAAGAAATTGACAAGGTGTCTAAGGTCATATCAAATCTGGTGTACATAATAGTCCCAAGGATAGCTTGTCAAAGTTGACCTACCCTTATAACTAAATAACCATTGCAAACTAGAAAAATAATATCAAAATCTCTAGAAATAGACATGTGTTGCTATTACAATACATTATCCAAAGATCCAAGTATTAGACATTTGGTCTTTTGATTTGTCTAATACCACCTTGATATACCATTCTTTCCTTATACTAGGATAGTTCATAACGAATAAGTAGCTCTAACCTAAACTAGCTTCTATGTAATTAGTTATTATATCTAAAATAATATTAAGTCTAAGTGATTAGTTGGGCTTGGTCCAAATTGAAAAAAATAGTGATAATAAATAACCAATATGATATATGTAGCAAAGAAAATAACCATGTATATGACATAATTAAGCATTCAAGGCAATTGGTAATTAATTTTACAAAAATGTAGTGCTCTCAAACTACATGCCATTTTGCAAGATATCTTAATATCATAAGAATTAAGCCTACGTGGGGCAGGTCATGACCTTATTACTAGTTAGAAACCTTCTCAAATCGCACCCATGAGGCATTACGCTCTTATGTCAAGCATTAGGCATCCCATCTAAGTTGGCTTCATCGTTGTTGCATCACTATGCCTTATCTAAGCTTATCTTGGTGCTGCAATAGGCCATGGCATTATGCCCATGGCTCACCGAGTTGTCTCCTTACACAAGGCATTATGCCCTTATGCCACCTTGTCGTTGTCATAGGCTACTCATGGGGCCAAAGTGCTTCCTCATAGGGCTAAGGTGCTTCCCTATAATTCCTTGGTGTTGCATGCTCTGTGTCGGGTTAATGATAGGAGCCTTACAATATGTAATTATAAAAAGACTTGAAGTTGCATTTAGTATGAATAAAGTCTGTCAATATATGAAAACGCCACTTAAATCACATTGGAAAGCAATGGAAAGAATTCTTAGGCACTTGAGATGTGCTTTGCAACATGGTTTACATCCCATAAAGTCAAGCAATTTGAATCTAGTTGGCTTTTGTGATTCTGATTGGGCCTTGGAACATATTACTAGAAGATTTTCGAATATTTATAGGACAACCAAACATGAGAAAATCATTTTCTATAACATTTTTTTTCTTTCCTTTGTACTTTCTGGAACCGAACATAACCTTAAACCAACTCCATTTAGAACAGTTTATAGCTTCAAGTTTCTTATTCTTTAAAGTGCTTTATTGTGTGGCCAAGCGAGCTATAAGGCTCTTTGACAGTTAGTACTTTGTACAATAAAAGATCTTTGCCAGTTTGGACTTGGGTGGGATGGGGATTGGTGAGCTAAAACATAGCTGAATTGTTTTATTGTGGTAAATGCTACCAGATTGGCACCTCCAATTTAGTTCTGCATTTTCAGTCTCCCCACTGATTTCGCGTCTGATTATTCCGGGCTCCATTTGGATCACGGAAATTACAAGGAAATGTGCATGATTAAAGAAGTCTTGGGTTGTAGGTCATGGAATTGATAAGCTTTTGGCAATGTGGTGGCGTATATAAGATCATTCTATTGGGGTTGGGGTTAGGCCTGGGTGTCTTTAACAGATCCCTTCTAGTGAAGTGCCACCTGGAAGGTATATTTAATATGTGAAAGGAGTCTATAAGAGCTTATAACGAAAAGTGGAAGGCATAGAAGAGCTTATAACAATGACATTCAATTCAAAGACTCTCAATTACATGGTCATTCACCATTTAAGTGGTTCCAATGCCAAAAATTGGAACATTATGTATGCAAACAATTATCATATGAAAATAACAGTGGACATGGACACCTAAGAGTTAATGATGAAACTTTTACAGATTTGAGTACTCTGGAAGTGCTGCAAGCTACCCCTCCCTATCAAATTCCAAACTAAAAATCAAGTGAGCTGCTTTCCATGCTATTGGTTTGCATCTTTTGCCCATTGTAGTCCTGCATTTGAGGCACAGAATTGAATTAATATAAGAAAAATAAGATTGGTACTGAAAATAAAAAGTAAGAATTATATGTTCTGAATGAACATACCTGATTGAAAATAGCCTACAATGTGGTAGCCTCTGTTCATCCTCAAGTTCCTTAATGGACAAGTGAGCCATCTATCGACCAGCATACAGGGAATGTAGAAATGACTAAATGAGGCAACCAATCTTTCCATTTCTTGTTGAATCACTATGTTTCCAGATATGATAGTTCCTCATGGATAGTTTTAGAAGTTGTAAGCAACCCTTGCTTCAGCAAATGGACTGAAACTTGACACATTTCTTGATCCATAGCACTTTAACTGGTCTTGCATTTCTATCTTTTCCCTATTCATGGCAAACCTTTAGTCTGAACTGGAACACAATCAATTTAAGCATCACATATTAGCAGATGAATTAAGAATAATAAGAAAAAATTTAATATACTTTTCCCAATAAATAAAACCTTTCTAAAAAACTATGACAAACGAGAAAAGCAGGCATTGGATTCCTACATATGCACCTTTCTTTGTTTTATCAACCAACATGTACATTGGAGAATTCTATGAATAATACAAGAGAAAAGCATGCACGGGTACCTCATTGAAACAATCTATAGAAGTGTGGAAAAACGCAGGAACAATCTATCCTTTATCTTGGAAGCACACATATTTCGGAAGAGAATGAGCAAATTATCAAGTTTTGCAAGTGTCAATTTTGGTCCTTGATGCAGAGCAAAGATGATAAATCAGTCCCCTGAGAGGAAACAATCTTTTAGCACAACGACATTCTCTTATCTCCCAGAGATGTGATACCATGCTGACTTGTTGACAGCTTCTCCAGGAGAGGATGATTAAAAGGCTTTCACATTTGCTGAAGGAGTAGGAAATTGAGAAGTGTGAGAGGACAAGCCTGAAGTACATATCACACATCATGAAGACGGATTGTAAAAAGATCATTACTACTAATATTAAAATAGGGAAAAAAAATCAGATCTTTCATATGAATATACAAATATTGGTATTTCAAAATTAACAATGGAAGCACATATGCAAATGAACATAGAAATAATGGATCGGTATTAATAATTAAGAATCAGATCTTTCAGTAATTCATATCACATTCTGGTGTAGAATGATTGATCATACAACCTTAGAATGATTAATCCTCCCGCCCTATGTAATCATTCTATGTTAAGATCTTAAAACCTCATTTGTCTTTTAATCTAAAAATGTCAAAACTATGCATCTTGAACAACCGGGTATTACCTTTGATGTCTTTTGACTCTAAATTTCATAATAATAATATTTTGAGGACAATTTCAAGGTTGAGGCGAATTTTGGAATAAGTGAGTGAACACTGGACCCAAACCCTAGTTGTTGAAACCCTAACTGTGGAGTGAGTTAAACCTCACCTTTTGAACAAGAAAACCTAGTGATTGTACAAAAACCATCCTTTGTTCTAACACATAATAGCTTGCTTATCTTTAGAATAAATTTCTAAGTAAATTGATCTTGGGTAGGTTAAGAAAAGAAGGCCTATAAATGGAAGTGATAGTTCCTAACTGTTACAGGGCCAATAACATAAGAAGTGGTGAATTGTGTGTAACATGTTTCTGAATCTAGTTAAGGATTCCTTCAAGATAAACTAGTAACTAAGTAGGAAAATTGACTGCACAATTTATGACAGAATTTAAGGTTGTAATTATGAATATTACAACTTTTCTCAATGGTGGAGGGAAACTCACCTAATGGATGGACTTGAGGAGATGAACATCCGCATTCGTTCAATATTTCATGGCCACAACTGTTGCTGCTGTCAACACCAAAAATTGTTTCATCATCTCAAAAGCCGAAACAAAAAAGAGGGAAAGGACTAAATTGGAGCACTAATTCTGATTATGAAATAAAGGATGGATCCTATTTGTTTATATACCCTAGTCTGCAAATGCAGCAGCAGGTACTTACTAAATAAAAAGGAAAGTTCTTGAGAATTAATGCTTGGAATAACTAAGAATCACTAACAATTATGGTAACTAAAATAAAACATAGATTAATAAAATTCTGCAAAACTAAGAGAACTCACCGTTTCTTTGACTCCAATAAACAAATCTTCTCCAGCTAAGTTTGATGGTCTTTCGATCAATATCTAACTGAGAAAATGGGAATAGAGATTGGTGAATGTGGATTAAAATATAGACAAATTAAAAAAACTCATTTGATAACTTGAGGCAAGTTTCATACTAAATGCACTAACTTGGAATCAGAAAACAATAATAACTGCATTAGATTCATTAAGAAAAAAGAATATTAATCTGTCTGAAGAAAATTTTTATGAAAAAAGCAAAAACAAATGGGCAGACAGAGAAGTTTTCAAATCAGATGATAGAGCCCCAGAAAAGCTAATCATATTCCTTGTAGCTTACAACCATAATTTACCATAAAAAATCTTGGAAAGTACCTCAAAATAAGATAATGATCTATATTATTAAAGTTCAAACATATTGTCAAATAGAAAGTTTGTTACTTTCGCCTCTAAATCTAATCAAAATCAAATGAAACTAAGCCAGAATGCGTAAAACGTTGTATATAACTATGACTTCAGAATCAGTGGAGAAAATTGTTATTACCACCGCGTTATCATAAAAGAATTTGCAGCTTTTATGTCACTCAAGAGAAGACAAGAATCTTCTTTTATGCCTTTAGAATGATGATTGAAGCTTAGTCCATCCATCCATCCATAGCTTTTAAGAGAGGTGCAGTTTTTTGGGAGACTGTTATCTTGTACAATGTGATGTGATTAGCCAAAAGGTTGAAACAACACTAAGCACTGGATCCTTTTGGATGTGAAAATTAGAGTAATATGAAGCAGACACTAATCTTAAAGAGAATCAAATTTTGAAATGAACTTAATAGGGCCTTTAAAACTTCTCAAAGACCTGATTTTGGAAGCTGTAATCATGTGTAACCCCCAAAAATTTGGTAAACTGATGCATCCAGTGCAGATACTGAAAAGCTGCAGCAATGGCCAGGAATTTCGCTTTTATTTACATCAGTCCCTTTTCCTGCAGGTACAACTTAAATTCCATCATTATCAAAAATTGAAAACAGATTTATGGTAATGGATTGGATGGAATACAATGAAATTCTATCAGAAAAGAGTTCGATTGACAAATAGTTGCCTTCGTTTGTGAAGATGGGAAAAAGAACAGGCGGTTCCTTGGAGCGATAAGATAAGAACAAGTTTAAGTGCATATTCAAGAGAAGTGCTGCTTTGTAGACCTGGAGGACATGGAATCCTAATTCGGGAGTTTTTTTAGACGCAAAGAGAAGTTGGAGTCATAGGAAGAGGCAAACATTGAGAAAATTGTTGCTACTGCCACGTTATCATAAAAGAATTTGCACCTTTTATGTCACTTAAGATAAAACAGGAATCTTCTTATTTCCATCCGTCCTTGGCTTTCAGAGAGGTGCAGTTTTGGGATATCCCTTGAACGCTCTAAACCTGTTATCTTGTACAATGTGATGTAATTACCCACAAGGTTGAAACAGAACTAAGCATTGGATCCTTTTGAATTTGAAAATTAGAGTCACATGAAGCAGAAGAGAATCAAGTTTTAAAATGAACTTAATAGGGCTTTTCAAAACTTCTCAAAGACGTGATTTGGGAAACTTTAATCATGTGTGACCCCCAAAATTTTGTAAAATGGTGCATCTAACATATCTCCTTTTGCTGAAGAGAATGTTATGTTTGGGATACTTTACCCAGGCAGATACTGATAAGCTGCAGCATTGACCAGGACTTTGGCTTTTTGTCTACATCAATCCGTTTTCCTGCAGGTACAATCTGAATTCAATGATTATAAAAAATTGAAAACATATTTTGAGCTAAAAGATCTGATGGAATCTACCGAAATTCTATCAGAACAAAGTTAAGTGCATATTCAAGAAAAGTGTTGTTTTGTAGACCTGGAGGACATCGAATCCTGATTTGGGAGTTCTTTTGGACGCAAAGAGAAGTTGGAGTCATAGGAAGAGGCAAACATTGATTATCATATGAGAAGGAAAACAGACCTGGACACCCAACAGTGAATGATGAAACTTTTACAGACTTGAGTACTCCATAAGTTGTTATGCCCTGCTCCCATTGCAAGTGGTGTAAGCTACACCTCCCAGTCAAATTCCAATGCCCTGCCCCCCATGCTCGTAGGCTGCATTTATGGTTATAAAATTTTAAATTTGGTTTGCATCTTTTTCCCATTCTAGTCATACGTTTGTAGCACAAAATTTAATTAATATAAGAAAATGGAGACTGGTATTGGTAATATAAAGTAAGAATTCCATGTTATGAATGAACACACCTGACTGAAAATAGCATGGGATATGGTGGCCTCTGTTCTTTTTCTCCAGTGAAAAGATAATTCAGTCGGAAGTTTCTTCATGGACAAGTGAGCCATCACCAACATACTGGGAATGTGGAAATGGGGCAATTTTTCCATTTCTCCTTGAATCACTGTGTCCCCAGATAGGACAGTTCTTCATGGATAGTTTAAGAATTGCAGGCAACCCTTTCTTCAGAAAAAGAACTGAAACTTGACACATTTCTTGATCCATACGACTCCAACCGGCATTGCAATTCTGTCTTTTCCCTACTCAGGGCAAATCTTTACGCTGAACTAGCACAATAGCAGCATTCCAGCGGGTGCATTGAGACATGAATGGGGATACAGATATTGATAAACTGAAACACAATCAATTTAACCATCACATATTAGCAAGATGAATCAAGAATAATGAGAACAATTTGACATATGCTTTCCAAAAATAAACCTAAGTCAAAAGCTAAGACAAAAGAGAAAAGCATGCATTGGTTTCTCACAGGTGCACCTTCCTCTGTTTTTTCAACTTACACCTACATTGGAGAAGTCCATGAATAAAGTAATGATAATCGATACAAAAGAAAAACACAAATAAGTGTACCTTTATCTTGAATATAATGAGGAAAGTATGATCAATGCTTATACTTCTGTGAACAGAGATGATGATTCTTTAATAGATGGTTCAATCATCTATTTCTACAGAAGGATGTGGTATATCACAGGAACAATCTATACTTTATCTTGGAAGCACAAATATTTCAGAAGAGAATGAGCAAGATTTCAAGTCTTGCAAATGTTGATTTTGGTCCTTGATGCAGAGCAATGACGATAAACCAGTCCCCTGAGAGAAAACAATGGTTCAGCAAAACAACATTCTCGTATCTCCCAGACATGTGAGACCATGCAGACTAGCTGACAACTTCTCCAGGTTACCATAGTTAATTAAGAGAGGCTTCCACATCTGCTGGAGGTGGAAATTAAGCAATGTGAGATGACAGTCCTGGTGCCAGGTCCTAATCTTGCAAGTGCCTGAAGAATATATGACAAGTCAAAAAGGCAAATCTTAAAAACGTCATTTTTATTAAAATTGAAATAGGAGAATGAATCATCAAGAAAAGTAAAAATCAAAAATCAAAAAATCAAAAATCAAAAGGACATACCATGCCTTCGCTAGGTTATCTTTTATCTTCTTTCCACTACAAACCCAAATTCACTCGAGGGAAATAGAACCAAGATAGCAAATAGAAAGAAGTGCCAACACCAGATTCAGTCAAGACATGGACTCTGCAGTAAGAAACCCAGATTCCTTCATGTGGGCAAAATAGTGAGAAAGGATCATCATGTTTCCTATGTAAAAGTGTGATAAATAATAAAATCAAAAGCGTTTCATTTTAAGTATTTAAGCAGAAAGGAAATTGTTCAGATGAAATCTACTTGTACCCATATACATTGTTGCACCGACAATTTTAGTTTAAGATTGAATGATTAAATAATGAGCTATCATTCCAGTGATATACAATCATAGAACTAATGCCACGATATGAAAATTTGAAAATTTGATATGAAAACAGTACCCAACACTTATCCATCTGGTACTGATACGAAAATTTGAAAGAAGTGACAGTTACATAAAAAAAAAATTAAAGCTGGAATTACAATTACCTGAATTGAAGCAGGTATCTGAGTAGATAAGGGAGTGTTATGAATGGGCATACTTGATTATTGAACAATTCCACCTATCACAACTTTTGGGATGTGGGCAATCTTGAGCCAATCTTTTCCTTTGTTTTTGAGGCACCTCTTTTCTAGAATCGGACAACCCGCGATTGCGAGTTCTGCAAGCGTGGGTGGCAGCCCCTCCTTTGGTACAACAGACCCCAGCTGAGGGCAGTTGCTCAACTCAAGAAATTCCAGAGAGATGAGGTTTCGGAGTCCCATGGAGGCTACGGATTTCAAGCTCTGGAAATCATATATGCGAAGATCTTTGAGAGATGTAGGAAGAAAAAGCTGAGACCCATGATCATTTGAAAAAGAAATCACATCTGGACATGGGCCACAAATGATGAAGTGTGTAAGAGAGGTGAGTGTGTGAAGGCCCCACTCAGATAGAGGCCTCTTCATATTCTGGCAATTTGAAATCGCAAGAAACTTAAGGTTGGGGCTCAAAAACGCTTCCGGAGAGGACACAACTTCCGGACAATTACATATATCCAGCAATTGAAGAGAGGTGAGATTTTGCAACATCTTGCCTGGAATTGACTCCAAGTTCTTGCATTTCCAAATCCAAAGTCGGGTAAGGGTGAAGGGAAACTCACCACTTGGAATGGACTTGAGAGATGAACATTCACTTACGTCCAATGTTTCAAGGCTACTAGTGTTGCTGCTGCCAATTGAAGGGTCGCGTATTATCCCCTCAGGTAGAGACTCTAGACTTTCACATCTAATGATACGCAGCCGCTTAAGGGCGGTGGGAAGCTCACCTTGTGGAAAGCGGCGGAGAGATGGACAACCTTTCATGGACAAGTATTGAAGGGCACAGCTGTTATTCATCATTCCATCAGGCAGTGACTCGAGACCCTCACAATGTCTCACCGTAAGATCTCTTAGCCCTGGTGGGAAACCCGTGGCTGGGAATGACACAAGTTTGGAGCAATTCGAAATTATCAACTTCGTGAGAGATGTGAGGCTTCCTAGTGCATTCGGCAGCTTCTCTAAGTTGGAACACCCTTCCACTTCCAAACGTTGAAGATTGCAAGGCAGCTTTTGCTCTTCCAAGGATACAACTCCATCACAACTTTTGATCTCTAAACGTTGAAGACTACCAAGGCTTTCCAGTCCCAAAAATGCCACCTCATCACATTGATTTATTTTCAATGTTTTAAGAGCTGTTAAGGATTGAGCAAACCCTTCCCATAAACAACTTGGCCTTGAAATCCCCCCAATGTACAACCAGGTGACTGAAGGCTCATTAACAACACAACTTTCTAACAACCCCCTGTTGTATTTATTCACTTCCAGTTTTTGGCATTCATCAATATGAAGCTTCTTCACCAAGGAAAGCAACTGACTCGGCAAGTTAATCAGTTCTGGACATTTTTTTATTGTAAGCTTTCCAAGGCAAGGAAATAATGGTTCCCTTTCCTTCCAGTCTTTCCATTTTGGCATATTATCAAACTCCAAAGACTCCAGAGATGGAAAAGGGATCACAACCTCCCCATAGAACTCATCACCTATGCATACAATTTCGTCCATCCCTTCAATGTGCAACTTCTTGAGTAAAGGTAGTCTCCCAATTGGTGGTAACTGCGCGCATTTTTTGCAACTTTTGAGACTCAGGTGCTCCATTTTTGAGAATGAATGATCTCTTACCCAATTTGGGAATGTTAGTCCACCATAACAAGAAACAACAAGCTTTTTCAAACTGTCAGGCGGTTGTAGGAACTTGAAGACCTCAAGTTCATTATTTTCATTTCTTGAATCTCCAAAATGGTTGCTCCATTTCATCGTTAACTGCTTAATGTCATGTCTCCCTTTCAAGTCTACTTCCTTTGCGTCCCTAGTATTCATAATATTGTGCAAATCTGAAATGAAGAGGTTTCCTCTAAGATTCAACAAGTTCTTCAATTCTTTTATTCCTGACCTTTTCTGTTTGCCCACAATAAACTTTGATAATGTTTGTAAATTTATCAAATCACCTACTCGTGGAGGCATCTCTTTGAGTTGAATTGAGCCTTGAATATTAAGATGGCGAAGGTTAATTAAATTCCCAATGTTCATAGGCAACCTACTAAGTTTTATACAACTGGATAATATCAATGCTTGTAGATTGTAGAGACAACTCACTGATTCAGGCAACCATTTGACTGCAGTATAGGACAAGTTAAGATATCGCAAGAGTTTCAAATCACCAATTGAATTTGGTACCTCAATTATCTCATAACCACTCAAGGAGAGCACCCTCAAGTGTCTTAACTTTGGCAACAAGTCATCAAAAACCTTAGTAGTTAAGAAGAATTTCTCGTCCTTCATACTGATTGGTAATGCAACAAGAGTCCGTAAATGCTCCATTTTATTAAATACCTCAAATCGTTTAAACACATCACTCTTGCTACGAATGAATGATGAATGACGAGTCCTTTCAGAAACTATGCATAGCTTGTCATTCTCCCTCTCATTGTCCTCTAGATTAAAATATAGTTCTTGTGCAACATCTTGAGCTAGATCATTGATTAGGTCATGCATTACGAATCTTGATTTGTCATTACTTGATTGAAAAAATGACCTTGACAACAATTCATCAAAGTAATTAGCACCTAAATCTTCCATTTGATGCGTACCTCCTTCTGATTGGTGAATTAAGCCTTCAGCCATCCATAACAAGATTAGTTCCTTCTTCTCAAATTCATAATCCTTGGGAAACATTGCGCAATAACCAAAACATCTCTTTAAATGAGAAGGCAAATGATGGTAACTTAATCTTAACACTTGGAGAATGTCACGCTTCTCACTTGGTAAACTCCAAATTTCATTCTTCAATATATCTTCCCATGAGTGATAATGTAGTTTAGAGCGTAAAAGTCCACCAAGCACCTTTGCTGCTAAGGGCAAACCACCGCACCATTTTGTAACTTTTTCACGAAGTACCAAATTTTGGCGTACATGGATATTTTCAGTTTCACAAGCATGCTTCACAAACAAAGACCAACAATCATCATCAGACAAAGGCTGCAGAGTGTAGCGTGAATCATATGCTCTCATCGTTCTTGCCACATTTGCATCACGCGTTGTTATTATGATCTTACTCCCTTTTTCTCCATATTTAAATGGCGTCTGCAAAATATTCCATTGCTCATCCTTCTTTATGTTCCACACGTCATCTAAAACTAGTAAAAACTTCTTTTGAGTCAATATCTCAACCAATGTCTGTTGAACTTTATTGAAGTCCTTGAGATCTGTACTCTCATTATGAGGGAGTGCACGGAGAATTGCTTCTGATATCTTCACCACATCACTTTCTTCTGATATGCAAACCCAGGCTATGGGGTCAAAATGCTTCATTATGCCTTCGTCCTTGCATACGAGCTGGGCAAGCGTAGTCTTGCCGGTCCCTCCAATGCCAACAATGGGAAGTACACCGAAGTTGCTTTCCCCTGCTTCATCCTTCAACAGCAAATCAACAATATCCTTTCTTTCTTTATCTCTACCTTGAACAGCTTCATTAATCAAAGATGTCGTGGGCGGCCGTTCCCAAGTAGAAGCTCTTCTTCCAGATGCAAACCTTTCCCAGCCGTGCCCAACCCCAAGATCCATTTTCAAACCCAGTTTAGCTTGCCGAGTTGAAATATTGTCCAACCGTCTACTGATTTCCTTAATCTTGGACCCCATCTCAACATTCAACCGAACATCACCTACATGATTGAAACCAGTAAAGCAAGTTGGGATGAGGCTCCGTACCTTACTTGTGGTAGCCTCCTGAGGACGTTCCGCCATCAGCCTGCGCCGCAGCAGCTCCGTGGTGAACTCGTCCAGTACGTCCTCCATATCGTAAGCCAAGTCTCTGAGATCATTCAGCCATTTTTTCACGGACTTTCTTGTAATCTGCTTCTCTTCCGCATCGTCCAGCACCTCATCAATAATCAACAGTTCGTCCCTCCAGTTGTCAAGTTCACCAATGACATTCTCTTGGCGAGCAAACTTGAGCAACTCGGAGGATCCCAGCTTATCAAACAACAATTCAAGGGCAGAAGAAAGAATGGCCTCTCCAACAACCTCCATCGTTTCTCTCAATAAAGCAAAGGGCAGAACAGCAGAGATGGAAGCAAATGAAGATTTGAGGAACTACCAGATAAAACTTCGATGTTCTTTGGAGGTCAACGATCATGGCTGCTGGCAAGTGGAGAAAACCTTAAATAACATAATCGGAGTAAAAGATTCTTAATGCATGTGCGTGTTTGTTGAGATCTGAAGCATAGATTTTAAAACAATAATGTCTTGTCTTCTAGGGCATCATATTGAACCATCTTTTATTTTTTATTTTTGTTTACTTTTCCTTATTATCTCTTCAATTGTAATTAAATATATGCTTTGTTCAAAGAAAGATGCTTATCACACAAAGAATAAATCTAATAATTGGTGACTTATATGAACAACATGCATGAACTAGTTTTAAAAATAAAAATAATTAAAAAAGGGATAATTTGGACACACCACAATAGCATGATTTGAAAATAACGCGAAATTTAGGACTAGTTTTTATCATAACCATGTCAATAAGTATATTTGATTGTTCAACCAAATTGTGCCAAATTGACACTTTTAACCTATATAAATTTATTAATCATATACTTTTAAAATATTAAATTATCAACTAAGCAATATATATCTATATATATAAAAATTAAAAATATTTTATAATTAAAACATATATAAAATCATTAAAAAATTTATATTATAAATGTATTATAATTGATATTAAATAATTAAGTTCATTAAAATTTTTAAAAATAATCTTAAAAATTAAAGCAATTGAAAAATATTTTAAAATTTTAAACTGATTAAATTGATTATAATCATGTAAACAAATTTAATGGCTTAGAATAATGTTAATGAGTTTAATGAGTCAAAATCATGTTAACAACCTGATGGGTTACAATGGTATTAACATGTTATCGTGTCAGTCAATATATAATATAACTTAATTTGTTTATTTAACAAGTTAAATGAATCGTATCATATTAATGATTTAATGGGTTAAAATCGTATTATTCAATTTATACATAATTTCACTTAATTTATTTATTAATTGCATGATATCATGATATTGTATCGGATCATCTCATTATTAAACGGATGATATTTGAGTCGAGCACACTTTTATTATTTCCCACTTCAAACAAGCTACAAATTCAAACACACCATAATATCAACTTTTGCCACCCACCAAAGACAATATGATTACTGGTTGGCCTTGCATGCAGGCTGCAGCATAGAAAGAAGAGAAAAAAATGGGACAAGGAAAAGAAACAGAAAAGACAGGTCCGTAAATCCATTGCAAAGGGAGAAAGAAAAAAAAAAAAGAAATTGATTAAAAGTTAAAATTTTTAAATTAAATAAAAAAATAGGTTTTTAACTAGTTTTTTTTTTTTTTTTTTTTTTTTTTTTTTAGGACTCTTCCTAAGAAACAAACTAGAGTCATTATATCCAAACATGCAATGAACAATGACATTCAATTCACAGAGTGTCGATTACATAGTCATTCACCATTTAAGCACGAGTTCCAATCAGTCCAAAAATTGAAACATTATCTATCAGCATACAGGGAATGTAGAAATAGGGCAATCCTTCTATTTCTCCTTGAATCACTGAGTTTCCACAGATAGGATAGTCCCTCATAGACAGTTTCAGAATTTGCAGGCAGCTCTCCCTTGATCCATAGCACTTTAACCGGTCTTGCAATTCTATTTTTTCCCTATTCATGGCAAATATTTATTCTGAACTGGCAAAATAGCAACATTCCCACTGGTGGACTGAGATCAAGACATGAATGGGGATACAGATCTTGATGAACTGGAACACAATCAATTTAACCATCACATATCAGCAAGATGAATTAAGAATAATAAGAACAAATTTAGAAGAGCATGCATTGGATTCCCACATATGCATCTTTTTCTGTTTTTTCCACCAAAATGTACATTGGAATAATTCTATGAATAATATAAGAGAAAAATATGCATGTGTACCTCATTGAAGATGAAGAGGAAAGCACGATCAAAGCTGGTACTTTTGCGACCAATCTATCCTTTATCTTGGAAGCACACATATTGTGGAAGAGAATGAGCAAGATATCAAGTTTTGCAAGTGTCGATGGTGGTCCTTGATGCAGAGCAACGATGATAAACCAGTCCCCTGAGACCATGCAGACTTGTTGACAGCTTCTCATTTGCTGTCACATTTGCTGAAGGAGTAGGAAATTGAGAAGGGTGAGAGGAAAAAGAAGTAAATGAACCTGAGTGTGCCAACCTAGATTCAGTCAAGACATCTTGCATGTGTGGCATATGAAAAATCATATCACCTACGTCAAGAAGATGGATTGTAAAAAGATCATTACTACTAATATTAAAATTAATGGAAAATGGAAAACTGATCATCATAGCTATCTCTCCATAAAATAAAATGTGAAAAAATAGTAGTTAATGAAAATTTGAAGCTGAAATTTCATTTACTTGAAGAATTGAAGCTAGTATCTGAGCAGATAAAGGTGTGAGTGTTGTGAATGTGGCTTACCTTATTGTTGTATAATTTCATCTATTAGAACATTGGGGATGTAAGCAATCTTGACCCAATCCTTTCCTTTTTCTTTGAGGCACCTCTTCTTTAGAACAGGACAATCCTTGATTTGAAGCTCTGCAAGCGTGGGTGGCAGCCCTCCCTTTGTTACAACAGACCTAAGCCTAGGGCATATCCTCCAACACAAGAGTTTCCAGAGAGACAAGGGTTTTGAGTCCCATGGAGGCTATGGATTTCAAGTTCTGGAAATGAATTATATATGCCATGACAGTTGAGAGATGTGAGAAGAAAAAGCTGAGTCCAATTATCTGAAAAACAAATCACATCTAGAAATGGGTCACTAATGATGAATTCTGTAAGAGAGGTGGGTGTGCAAAGGCCCCCACTCTCATGGAGGCCTCTTCATATTCTGGCATTCTGAAATCACAAGGAATTTAAGGTTGGGGCTCAAAAACACTTTTGGTGAGGACACTAATTCTGGACAATTACATATGTTCAGAAAATGAAGAGGAGTGAGAATTTGCAACATCTTCCCTGGACATGAATCCAATAATCTTAGAGAGAATCAAATTTTGAAATGAACTTATTAGGGCTTTCAAAACTTCACGTGCCACCCCCAAAATTTAGCATAGCTCCTTTTACTGAAGAGAAAACTTCATGCTCAGAATACTTTACCTATGCAGATACTGATAAGCTGCAGCAATGACCAGGAATTTTGCTTTTATCTGCATCAGCCCCTTTTCCTGCAGGTACACCCTAAAAATAAAGTGAGCTCTCCCCATGCTAGTATGCTGCATTTACGGTTTATGAAATTTTGGATTTGATGTGCCTCTTTTCCCATTTTAGTCCTACATTTGAGGCACAAAATTGAATTAATATAAGAAAATGAGACTGGTATTGATAACATAAAGTAAGAATTACATGTTATAAATGAACATACCTGATTGAAAATAGCATGGAATGTGGTAGTCTCTGTTCTTATTTTCTAGTGAAAAGATAATTCATTCTGAAGTTTCTTGATGGACAAGTGAGCCACCTATCAGCATAGAGGAAATGTAGAAATGGGGCAAGCAATCTTTCCATTTCTCCTTGAATCACTGTGTTCCCAAATAGGACAGTTCCACATGGATAGTTTTAGAAGTAGCAGGACCCCTTTCTTCAGCAAAAGGACTGAAACTTGACACATTTCTTGATCCATAGCACTGGAACTGGTCTTGCATTTCAATCTTTTCCCTCTTCTGAACTGGCACAATTTCAGCATTCCAATGGGTGCATTGAGACATGAATGGAGATACAGATCTTGATGAACTGAAAAACAATCAATTTAACCATCACATATTAGCAAGATGAATAAAGAATAATAAGAACATATTTAATATACTTTTCCTAATAAATAAACCTTTCTCAAAAACTATGACAAAATAGAAAAGCATGCATTGGATTACCACATTTGCATTTTTCTTTGTTTTTTCAACCAACATGTACATGGAGAACTCTAATGAATAATACAGGAGAAAAGCATCCATGTGTACCTCATTCAATATAAAGAGAAAAGTATGATCCATGCTTGTACTTTTGCAAACAGAAACCTGGATTCTTTAATAGCTGATTCAGTCATCTATTTTTACAAAAGGATGTGGCATATTGCAGGAACACTCTATCCTTTATCTTGGAGGCACAAATATTTTGGAAGACAATGAGCAAGATATCAAGTCTTACAAGTGTTGATTTTTGTCCTTGATGCAGAACAACATTTTCATTTCTCCCAGAAATGTGAGACCATGCAGCCTTGTTGACAGCTTTCTCCAGGTTACCATAATTAAAAGGGGCTTCCAAATTTGCTGGAGGTGTAGGAAATTCAGCAGTTTGAGAGGACAAGCCTGGTGCTGGCCCCTAATCTTGCAAGTTCTTGAAGAGTAGATCACATGTCAAGACGGATTTTAAAATGATCATTACTATTAAAACAAAATAGGAAAAATGAATCATCAATAAATGTAATTTTTTTCAAGTGCAAGTAGAAACAAAATAGAGCAAATAGCCGAAACCAGATTCTGTTAAGACATGTACTTTGCAATATGAAAAAAAAAAAAAAGAAAAAAAAAAAAGAAAAAAAAAAAAAAAAAGGAAAAAAAAAAAAAAAAAAAAAAAAAAAAAAAAAAAAAAAATTGGAGAAAAAAAGAGAGATGAGTCCAGAAAAAAAAAAAAAAAAAAAAAAAAAAAAAAAAGGAAAAAATGAAAAAAAAAAAAGAGAAAAAAAAGAACCAGTTGTATAAGGAATTATCTACAGGGAAGAAAACAGCAAAAACACTCTGGCTCACCGACGTTGCTCTACTGGTCTCCATAAAGGACAACTGATCCACAGGCAGACACATTCCGATCTTGAGGAAACCAGCAGTAATGTTGGCTGCTTGAAAAAGGGAGACATCATATTCTTCTGTCTTCCATTCATGGGAGATCCATATGTTTGTTAATTGTACCAAGATTTCAGATAAATCAATGTCCATATCCTAAAATTCAAACCATAGAAAATAAAATCAATCAGCTGATAGAGGATTGATACAAAACATACTTTTACAAAGCAGTGTTGTCAAAAGCAAAAGGCAATAAGACTCCTTTTAGCCTAAGGTGAAAGGCGAAAAACAAGGCAATAGCCTAACTATAGTAAGGCGATAAAAAATATACCTATTTTTACCTATTTGATATTCAACCAATATAAGTGTTGTCTTCAACAATCAACACTATTAATTTTTCATCACTCACGATGTCTTATAAAATTAACAAAATAGTAATAATTATTGAAAGTGTTAAAAATTATACCCCATATTATAAAAAATATCATATTATTTAAAAATATTTATCCTATCTAAGTATATTCTAATTTTTCAAACATCTAAAAAGCAAAAAAAAAAAAAAAAAAAAAAGAGATTGAACATTTTAGAGAAGCTTTAGGCATCATCATCATAGTTATTATTGAAATTAAAATTGTCATTATTTCCATCAAGACTAGATTGATAACCCTCCATCTTATTATCTCTATGATTTATAGTATAATATTTTATCTTATACTTTGTTTAATCCAATGTTAGATTGAATGAAATTATAATCTAAATATGCTTAATCTTAATTCATTTCAAAGGCGACCGCCTCTATGCCTTGTACCTTATCCCAAGGCGATTGCCTTTGATAAAACTATTACAGAGTAATGAACCACCTTTTATTTCCTCATAGACTCCACAAAAGAACAAAATACATGAACTTATGTTTAGGGATCATATATACTTCTAGCATAAGAGAACATATACTTCTACCATTACTTGATTGGATATGATGCTCAAAAGGTTAAGAATAGAGTTAAAACTACAAACCTACCTTTTCTATAAAATTAAGCACAAGCCCCTTTAATGCATTTGCCATGCTACTTGGGCACAATGAAGCTCCGGTTCTAACCCCTGGGTCCATACAACCTATCAACACCAAAAATTGTTTCATCTTAAATAACTGCATTAATTCTGATTATTTAATCAGAAAATGATAGATTCTATTTATTTATGGACCCAAGTTTACAAATGTAGTAGTGGATTTCCATCAGATGCTAGAGCCCTAGACAGACCTCACTCCTTATGTAGCCCAAAGGCCCATCATATTCTGTACAACTTACATCCATAATTTACCATAAAACATCTTGGCAAATACCTTAAAATAAGAAAAGGATCCTGTATTATTAAAGTTCAAACATAGTGTCAAATAGAAAGTTTTGTTACTTTCACCCCTAAATCCAACCAAAATCAAATGAAACTAAATCAGAATGCATAAAACCTTGTATATAACATGACTTCAGAATCAGTTGAGAAAATTGTTGCTACAGCCACATGTTATCATAAAAGAATTTGCACCTTTTATATCACTTAAAGATAAAACAGGAATCTTCTTTTATTCCTCCAGCAAAGATGATCAAGGCTTAGGCCAGCCATCTGTCCTCAGCTTTCAAGAGAGGTGCAGTTTTGGGATACCCTTGAAAAGGTTGAAACAGAATCAAGCATTGGATCCTTTTGGATTTGAAAATTAGAGTAACATGAAGCAGACACTGATCTTAGAGAGAATCAAATTTTAAAATGGACTTAATAGGGCTTCTCAAAACTTCTCAAAGACCTGATTTTGGAAACTGTAATCATGTGTGACCCCCAAAATTTTGTAAAATGGTGCAGAAGAGAAAATTTTATGTTTGGGATACTTTTCCCAGACAGATACTAATAAGCTGCAGCAATGACCAGGAATTTAGCTTTTTCTCTACATCTTTCTGTTTTCCTGCAGGTACAATCTGAATTCAATGAGCATAAAAAATTGAAAACATATTTTGAGCTAATGGATCTGATCGAATCTACTGAAATTCTATCAGAACAAAGTTAAGTGTATATTCAAGAGAGGTGATGCTTTGTAGAACTGGAGGACATGGAATCCCGATTTGGGAGTTTTTGGGTTGCAGAGAGAAGTTGAGGTCATAGGAAAAGGCAAACAATTATCATACAAAAAGGACAACAGACCTGGACAGCCAACAGTTGAAGATGAAACTTTTACAGAGTTGAGTACCCTGTAGGTGGTGTAAGCTACACCTCCCATGCTAGTTGGCTGGCTGCATTTATGGTTATGACATTTTGTGTTCTGATTTGCATCTTTTCCCATTTTAGTCCTACATTTGTGGCAAAAAATTGAATTACTAAAAGAAAAATGAGACCAGTATTGATAATAGAAAGTAAGAATTACATGTTATGAATGAACATACCTGAATGAGAATGGCATGGGGGATCTAGTGAAAAGATGTCCAGTCTGAAGTTTCTTCATGGACCAGTGAGCCATCTATCAGCATAGAGGGAATGTGGAAATGGGGTGATCTTTCCATTTCTCATTGAATCACTGTGTATCCAGATAGGATAGTTCCTCATGGATAGTTTTAGAAGTTGCAGGCAGCCCTTTCTTCAGCAATAGTACTTTTATATCCTGGTTCTCCATTACTCTCTTTTCCATATTCATGGAAAATCTTTATTCTGAAGTAGCACAATAGCAACATTCCAATGGGTGCATTGAGACTCAATTCAGACATGAATGGGAAGATATTGATGAACTGAAACACAATCAATGTAACCATCACATATTAGCAAGATGAATTAAGAAATACGAACAATTTTGACCTACTCTTTCCAAAAAATAAACCTTTCTCAAAAGCCATAGCAAAAGAGAAAAAAAGCATGCACTGGTTCTCCACATGTGCATCTTATTCTGTTTTTTCAACCTACATGTGCATTGGAGAATTCTATGAATAAAGTAATGATTGAATTTCAAGAGAAAAGCATGAATAAGTGTACCTCATTGAATATAAAGAGGTACTTATGATCAATGCTTATACTTCTGTGAACAGAAACTAGGACTCTTTAATAGATGATTCAGACATCTATGTATACAGAAGGATGCTGAATATCACTGGAACAACCTATCCTTTATGTCAGAAGCACAACTGTTTCAGAAGAGAATGAGCAAGATTTCAAGTCTTGCAAGTGTCGATTTTGGTCCTTGAGGCATAGCAGGGATAATAAATCTGTCCCTTGAGAGGAAACATTGTCAAATCTCCTAAACATGTGAGACCATGCAGCCTTGCTGACAGCTTCTCCAGGTCAGAGGGGACTTCCATATTTCCTGGAAGTGCAGGAAATTGAGCAGTGTGAGAGGAAAAGACTGGTGCCGGGCCCTAATCTTGCAACTGCTTGCAGGATATATCACAAGTCAAGAAGACCGATTGTAAAAACATCATTACTATTAAAATTAAAATCCGAAAATGAATCATTAAGAAATGGAAAATTAAAAAATAAAAAAAAAAAATAAAAAATAAAAAAGGGAAGGAATGTACCATGCTTTTGCTAGGTTATTCTTCATCCTTTTTCCACTATGACAATTTTAGAAAATAGGAGAGCAAATAGAAAAGGAGGACCAACATGACCAGATTCAGTCAAGACATGGATTCTGCAATAAGAAACCCAAATTCCTTTATGTCTGAAAAATTATGAGAAAGAACCATCATGTCAAATCAAAAGCATTGAATTTTAAGTATTTAACCAGAAAAAAATTCTTAAGATGGAATCTATTCTTACCCATATACATTATTGCACAGATTGCAAGCCATAAGATGGTAGCAGTCTTATTAAAAAGTCAAATGTATGCCCAATCCATAAAATAAATAAATAAATAAATAAAAAGAAGATAATCATAGAGTAGAATTGCTTGATGAACAAAAACAATTTTAGTTTGAGGTTTTATAATTAGAAGGTGAATTAGAAAACTATCATTCAAATTATAGAGAATCATAGAACTGATGCCAGATACATTTGGAATCATAGCAACAGAAAGACCGGCATTTTTAAGGGAAGACAGCGATCAGTAAATCTTCCAAAACACCCACCCACCAAGCACTGACATAAACATTCGAAAAAATTGCAGTTATATGAAAGAATTGAAGCAGGAATTACAATTACGGGAAGAATTGGACCTGGTAACTGAGCAGATAAAGAAGTGAGTGTTGTGAATCGGGCTTACCTCATTGTTGTATAATTTCATCTATTACAACTTTGGGGATGTGGGCAATCTTGAGCCAATCTTTTCCTTTGTCTTTGATGCACCTCTGCTTTAGAATAGGACAATCCTTGATTTGAAGCCCTGCAAGCGTGGGTGGCAGTCCTTCGTTTGGTACAACAGACCCAAGCTTAGGGCAGTTCTCCAACACAAGAGTTTCCAGAGAGACGAGGCTTTGGAGTGCCATGGAGGCTATGGATTTCAAGTTCTGGAAATTAATTATATGAAGATCCTGGAGAGATGTAGGAAGAAAAAGCTGAGTCTCATCATCTGAAAAAGAAATCACATCTGGAAATGGACCACAGATCATGAAGTGTGTAAGAGAGGTGAGTGTGTAAAGGCCCCACTCAGATAGAGGTCTCTTCATATTCTGGCATTCTGAAATAGCAAGTACTTTAAGGTTGGAGGTCAA